>OY757919.1:49980016-50140016 GCA_963585895.1 Sepioteuthis lessoniana
ATTTGACACTCTCGTGCACAAACAAATCCAATATGCAACCAAAACATTCAGCCAATGTAAACAAACAACAAAAGAAAAAAATGTTTCATGACAAAGTAAAGAAATCTGAAAAATAAAAATAGGTATATAAAATAAAGATATTTTGAAAATCGCATAAAAGTCCGTGCTTTTTCCCTCACGGTTATAGTAAGGAGTTATTTCACGTCTACATATCAAAAGACAGCGCGTTTAATGCATTTACTAGTACGAATTAGCGGTGTAAATATGATACAAGCCGTGCTGTTCTCGAATTTATTGAACAGATTAGAACAATTGTCTTGGTACTCGTATGTAATGGGGAACAGATACATTTCTCTCGCAGTTTATCAAAAAGAAAAAAAAAACAGTTTTGATCTTTGATAAAGAAAGTATACAGGATGAAACACTATTTTTTGTGGCAAACATGTACAATTTCGACGGCTGGTTAAATTTCATTTCTAATTTTGCAAGTAATAAGTTTCTCGGGGATAAAAAAAAACAATGATCACCCAATCAAATAACGTTTCCTTTGTAAGGCTGAAATTTAGGCCAAGCTGAATATATGAACGGATAAAAGAAAGTTTCACCTAAAAAATTATAAGCGATCCCCGGTTGCATTTTAGTGGTGAGCCGATGTCATATTTGGGGAAAAAAGTTCTACTAATACTAGGTTTGGTTTGGTTGTTTGTTTAATGGCATATCAACCTTTGTAGGTTATTTAATGGCAAAGCCATTCTCCTAGAAGAACAGTAGTGGTACTATTTAACCAATAGCAGGGAGGATAAGGGGGTTCATACCTTTCCCAAGGGTATTTGCCCGAAAGTGAACATAATAGCACGACTGGAGTACGAACTCGCATACTATGATTCCGCAGTCCATCGCTTTAGCCATTACACCACGAGGACACCCCCCTTGGGTGTTTGGGTTTTATGGCATATAAACCTTTGTAGGTTATTTAACGCCAAATCCATTTTTATGAAAATAGTTCTATTTCAAACAATTCAGTTTTGCCTAAGTACGCAGTTTAAATGTAAGTACAGTTTAATTGTGAAAAACATTTCTATTTCAAGCTATTCAGTTTAGCCGAGCAGTTCTGATTCAGCTTATTCAGTCTATTATAAGTACAGATTTTCTTTACACACTGTTAAATGTCAAAACAGGTCTATATTAAACAATTAGGTTTAGTGTAAGTACAGTTTCGATGTCAAAAAACAGTTCCATTTATTTATTTATTAGTCAAAGAGTTCTAATTCAGCTAATTCAGTTTAGAATAAAGACAGATTTTCTTTGCTCACAGTTAAATGTTAAAACAGTTCAATATTAAACAAATTAGTTTATTGTAAGTACATTTTCAATGTCAAAAACAGTTCAATTTCAAACAATTCAGTTTAGCATAAGCACACAGTTTAAATGTCAGTACGGTTTAATTGTCAAAAACATTTCTATTTCAAGCTATTCAGTTTAGTTAAACAGTTCTTATTCAAACAATTCAGTTTAGCATAAGTATGCAGTTAGTTCTACTTAACCCAAAGATAGAACCCTCTGAATGTATGGTTGTCATCATCATCATCATGTCGTGTCGCTAGCACGGATATCTCTGACTCTCTCTCGCCACTTCTCCCTATCATCCATCGCTTCTGGCAGGTCTTCAGGTCTACATACCGTATCCTCACATAGCTGCTGTATGTATGTTCGAGCTGGTCGTCCTGCTTTTGCTTGGTCATATGCTGGAGTCCATAGGAGTACATCACTAATGAGCTCGTCCTTGCTTCTCCAGTAGTGTCCTGCAAGTCTGGTTCGTCTGGCTTGGATAGTTTCCATGATGGGAGACAGGTGGCCGTATAGTTGGTGTCTTGTTGGGTGTTGCTACCAGGACTTGTTCAATATTGCTCGCAACGTTCTTGTGTAATTGCCGTCTAGCTTCTTCTCCAGCCGTTTAGTTAGCGTCCAAGTAGTGCATCCATATAGCAGTATCGACACGACCGCTGCCTGGAAGAAACTGCGTTTCATTTTATCGGTCAAGTTTGATTTCCTTCTTGAATTGACTGTTTACTGCGCTTTCACCTTTCGCGCAACAAATGTTTTGGTTGTTTCGAGGCGTTATGACTTAGTTCAAACTCGTAAAGCATAAGTTTCCGAATAAGACAACGTTAAACATTCAACTATACTGCTTTCAAATCGCAAACGTACAACGTGTCAGCGCACCATCACGGTTATACCGACCACAGAAGGTACCTCACACGGCCTGAACTGTTTCTTTCGCATGATACACGCACTACAAACTAACACATTTCAAAATATTACAAAACTTTAAACCCACCCTTGTAACAAATATCATTTGTAACCGTTCACCTCAACTTTTTAAATAACAACAAAAATAATCAGTTACCTTCCAAGTCTTGACATCTTATCCGGTGTAGACAAATTCTTCAGGTAATAATAATAAAAAAAAAAAGAAAATAGAAAAATGCTTACTTTACCAGATGAAATTTATATCTAATAACTTTTTTGTCACTTCCTTCTTAACCAGAGAATCTCTTATGTTTGGAAACAAAATCACTGAGTATTCCAAATGGAAAGAAATAATTAAATCTTTCAGTTGATAGCAAATTATAAAATCGTTTTCATTTAGTCAACACAATGCATTCTAATGGCTTACAGTATGTTTTGAGACTATTTCTTTTCGTTTTTCGAAATAAAAGACGTTTATTGCAATTCTGGTTGTCATTCTATTAAGGAAATTGTTGTGAATCAATTATCTATTCAACCAACCTATATACTAATCTAATTTAATGCTTAATGAAAAATATAGACTTAGAGTGGGAAAACGTAATTATTAATATCAGTATAATTGAAAGGAAACAGTTATTATAAAAGTCAATACTGACTTGGCACAGATTACAAAATCATATTTTGCCATTCGAAGGGTTACTTGTAATAAAAAAAATCCAAACATTGTGTAGAAACATTTTTTCTCGAATAACATTATCAGCACCATCTTTTCTGTCCCCACCGCTTTCTTACTATATATTTATATATATATAATTATGAACACTATAAGCCCATTACTTAAGTTTTGTGTGTTTTCCACAATCTTCAGACAATCAAGATAAATCTTAAATAAAGTCCTTTTTTATTTCTATTTTTAGGTTTATAACTGCTCTGCTATAATGCAATCGAGTTCTTTTTACATTTTACAGTATTTATTTTACTAGTAAGAAAAGTTTATGTATTCAATGCAGCAGTTTGCATTGTATAAATGTAGCTCATATATTTTGTACGAATAAAAGATCTTCTTGTGAGTATGTCACTATTTAGGAGAGAAAGTATATTTATATGCTAATATGTAAGCTGATGCAGCTAAAAATCAGCGGGAGAAAGATCATTATGTCAGTGTGAGTAGGTATGTAGAAAACTAAATTTTCAATTTCAGATAATTAAACGAAGTGGAAATTAAATGCAGTCTTGAAGGAACAGAATGTTAGATTTTCACTCAAAAGAAACAAAGTCGAGAGCTCTGAGTTGATTTATCGAATGAATCTAAATATCTGCTGAAGATTAATCTATTTCACTACTTATTAATAAGATTGTAGTAAGCTTGAAATTAGAGAAAAAATGATGACTTATCGATGATTCTAATTGGCTAACCATATATTTTAAACAATCTAGGAGGGAAATGATTGGTTAAATTATTTTGAATTTTGACCCTTAAAATTTTACGCAGTAAAGAAATAAAAAAAAAGGCTCGTAAGCACCGATTGGTCATTAAATGCAAAATATAGATATAAAAATTATAGGTTCTCGGGCCTATTTTTGCCGAAAAATAAGCACTTTTTTAATTATATATATATATATATATATAGAGAGAGAGAGAGAGAGAGAGAGACAGAGAGAGAGATTAGACTTTTATTGTAACAATTGTTTGTCTTTGCTTCCAGGGAACATTCAAAAACTTACCTTAGATATTTTACTTATTCTTTTAATAAAAATATTTTGTAATTTGCTTGAAGCATTGCACAGATTATTGTATTTTATTGTGCTGTATATATTTAGAAGGCTATTGAAATGAGAAATAAAAATTATTTGAGTCTAATCAATTTCAAAGTAAAAACTTCATCATTAGAGAGACTCAAATAAGTATTATTTCGCATTGTAATAGCCCTCTAAATTAATTCAACACAAAAATATTCTTTTAATATTTAATTAGTATCAAATGCTAGTATTCTTAATTTAATTTTTTTTTATCTACCATAACTTTTTTAACATTTACCGTAGAAAGGTATTACATTCGATAATTAAAATGGAAACCTTTGCTATTATATGTCATAACTTATATTAAAAGTTGCAATATTGTCTTTGGGTTGTACATTTCGCAGAAAAATTTTCTGCAAAAGATTAAAGTTTTTATTGTTGATTTGCCAGAATGATGGTTGTTTTTTTTTTATGGCATATCCACTATTGTGGGTTATTTAATGTCAAATCTTGTTATAATATAATGGCCGAGGGATTTCGTTTTATGCCTTTGGGTTTAATTAGGCTGAGAACCTTTCGGCTCAGTGCATGGGTTGTTTAACACAGGTGTTTACGCACGCGCGTGCGCGGAGTGGACGTGTCACTCAAAGATGTCTCAATAGCCCAGATGGGAAACGGGGCTAGCAAGTGCGAATGACGTCACGCACCGGAAGCGTGCGGAGGATTTGGGGAGATTTTGAAAAAGTCAGTAGAGTTGAGACCTGCCTCGGAAGAAGACGGTTGACTTTCGTTTGCTCGCGGAGGCCTTGGGCAGGTGTTAAGATGGGGGGGGGCAGATGAAAAAGCCAGAATAGAAAGAATGTGTATCTCTCTACTTATGTCGAAGAATCTTTAAATTCAAAGCTAATAAAGGTTTCATACCTGAACTAAGAAGTCGTAAGTGTTTTTCGTGTTTCGAGATTCCTATGTTCGATGTTATATTTATATGAACATTATATGTCCATTTCACACATAGCCGTATCTGGCTATGGTACATTGTTTGTACATATGATTTTTCAGTGAATAGGTTGTAGGTCATATTATGAAAATATTTTTAACGGGCCAGTGCTCATTTGCTAGCACATGGTTAAATGTTTTCAAGTATTGTTATCTAACTCTAATAGTCACAGTTAAATTTTTTCACATTTAGTAAATGATTAAATAGTTCTATTTGACCCATACGTAAGACCATAACAGATATTACCACTCTGAGTCAGATGAGATCAAGGGGTAATAGCAATGAAGGAGTATTCCACATTTCTCAATATGTAATATAATGGCCGAAGGATTTCGTTTCATGCCTTTGGGTTTAGTTAGGCTGAGAACCTTTCGGCTCAGCACATGGGTTACTTAGGTGCAACATTAACACAGGTGTTCACGCGCACGCGCGTGGAACGGGCGTGTCACTCAGAGATGTCACAATAACCCAGATGGAAAACGGGGGTTACAGAGTGCGGTTGACGTCACGCACCGGAAGCGCGAGGAGGATTTTGGGAGATTTTGAAAAAGTCAGGAGTTGAGATGAGACCTGCCTCGGGAGAAGACGGTTGGTTTTCGCTTGCTCGCGGAGACCTTTGTTACGGGTGCCACACGTGTTGGGGGTGGGGGGCAGATGAAAAAGCCAGAATAGAAAGATTGTGCCTCTCTCCTTATGTCGAAAAACCTTTAAAATCAAAGGTAATAAAAAGTTTCGTTCCTGAACAAAGAAGTCGTAAGTGTTTTCCGTGTTTCGAGATTCCTGTATTCTGTGATATGTGTTATATATGTTTGAACATCCCACGTACATTTCGTATATTCATGTATATGGCTATGGTACAAATACTCTAGAACTGGAGCCTCACAATTAGATGAAGTCTAGTGACATATTCAGGACATTCATTGGTGCCTATCTGATCCCTCTGCAGAGATACAGTCGGCGCATTCTATAGCCCCAGTCAACTGGAATTTTACCTGAAAGAGTTTTATTGGTTAAACCGTTGGACATATTTGCGCATGTGAACATGTATTGAATCAGGATGGTTTTAACTTTTTTTCACATATAATAAATCATATAAAAAATTATCTTAATTCCATTAGAATCCATGTCTGGTCACGATTAAATATCTATGTAATTTCTACAAATCATTGTTTACTTATTTATACGTGTGTAAATCTAGACTGCTTACTGTCCCAAAGTTGAAAACGACTGTCATATTCATGTTCTATAATTTAAAAAAAATTTTTTTTGCAAAATGTAAATATTTTTTCAACAGTATGATTCATTTCATTTTTATTTTCTTGTCTTCTGAAACAGCAAAATTTTCATGGTTTCCTTCTGCTGATTTGTTTGCTTGTTTGTTTGTGTTTTATGGCATATCAACCTTTGTAGGTTATTTAATGTCAAATCCATTTTTATACAAATAAACAATTCTATTTCAAACAATTCAGTTTAGCATAAGTACACAGTTTAATCGTCAAAAACATTTTCTATCGAGAGCTGTTCAGTTTAGTCAAACAGTTCTAATTCAAACAATTCACTTTAGTATGAATATAGTTTTTGTTTACTCACAGTTAAATATCAAAACAGTTCTATTTCAAACAATTCAGTTTAGTATAAGTATAGTTATGGTTTGCACACAGTTAGGTTTGGTTTGGTTTGGTTTTATGGCATATAAACCATTGTAGGTTATTTAATGCCAAATCCATTTTTATACATATCAACAGTAATATTTCAAATCATTCAGTTTAGAATAAGTAAAGTTTTCTTTTTTATACTCAGTTAAATGTCAAATGAGTTATATTTCAAACAATTCACTTTAGCATAAGTACGCAGTTTAAATGTCAAAAAATTCTATTTCAAGAAATTCAGTTCAGCATAAATACACAATTTAAATTCAAAACAGTCCCATCTCAAACAACACAATTTAGTTATATTTGATCCATAGATAGGGCCCTATCAGGTGCTACCACTCCAGACCAAATTGGAGCTAGAAGCGATGGCAATGAAGAGGTATTCTGCATTCCCCAAAGCTCCAGCATTACTGGAACCTCAACTATCAGATTGTTTAGAATCATATCCAGGTCACTCGTTGGGGAGTCTTACCTCTCTGCAGAGAAGCTTTCGGTGTATTCTGCAGTCCTTCTTTTGGGTTGGCTGAAGTCGGCAGAGGCCAGACTGGAGACTTGGTCGTATCATACAGCTGCCTTACAAGTATTGGATGCCACTTATGTATCTTCTATATGTGCTCTATGGCTATATTTGCATAGCCCGTGTGTGTGTGTGCAAATATGTATATTCATAAGCCGGCGGTGTTAATTCATCGAAACGTCACAGAATAATATTTTCCACTACCATACATCTTCCTTTTATTCCTATTTACTACGTCTGCTATTTCTTTTGGATCATCTAAATGACAGAGTGCGAGAAGATTTTAAGTTTTTATTCTCAAAGACAGATTGTACTCTGTGCATTCACCACTGCTTTTCATGGTAAAATCTTAACCCTTTTCATTGTTCAGGCTAAATCCCTCTTCATATGTGGATTAAAAAACAAACATTTCTTGCTTAACATCCGCATTTGTTCCTCATTTGTCGACTGGGCTTAGAATACACTGATTGTAACCCCTGCAGAGGGTTAAGACCCGCCAAAAAGGGTGTTTATGGATTGAAATTAAATTGCATCTTGTGGTGAGGTTCCAGTTCTGTTTACCTGAGTAGTGCGGAGTACCCTTTTATTCTCATTACTCTCTGGTCCGACCCGACCAGGATTGGCAGTACCTGCAATAATTCTATGTATGAGTCAAATAGATAAGTTTTAAGATTATTAGTATTCGACGAGACCGTGTACAAAACAAACAACACCTTTTAAGAAACAACCGTATAGTTATTAGTATCAGATGGGAATACTTGAAAGCATACAGCTGTCCACAAATTATTTGCACTTGGCCATATGACCATGTGCAAAACAAACAACATCTTTTAAGAAACAACCGTATAGTTATTAGTATCAGATGGGAATACTTGAAAGCATACAGCTGTCCACAAATTATTTTCACTAGGAATTTTTGATGCCAGATGACTGGGTGTGACACGATGGTTAGCATTCGTTTCTGTTTTAGCGCGAAACCCACACAAAGCACTAAGCGCGGAATCTCCCACGAGGCCGGAAGTGGACGAGAGAAGGAAGGTTCCAGAGAGGACAGAGAGAGGAGTTAACAAAGGAGGGCAGAAGAGAACAGTAGGCTTGAGATAGCTGTCCAGAGAAGGACACAGTCAGCAGAAGGAGGCAGTGAGGGATGGAAGCCGAGCAGTTGAGAGATTAGTCAGCATTTCTAGTGGCTTTGTGGAAGTTTCGCCCAAAAATTCGCCCGCAAATGCACGGAGAGATGCAAAAAGTGTCACAAACTCCCTCTTCTTGCGCTTGGAGCTGACCCAAGTTCGTGTTTGTTTGTTCTTTTCCTCCACCCTATCGGTTGAGTTTTGCGTATCTGTAAAGAAATGTGTAATGCCTCTGGTCAGAAATGAGAGAAAACTCAAGACGATCTGATCTAATGGCCTTTAGTGGTTTAAGGAAGCTGAGATTGTGGGGGTCGGCAGGCCAGGGATATTGTCACAGTGTAAAAAACAAACAAAAAACCCGACTAACTTTCAAGGAACTACACAAAAATATAAACATGCACGTACAATGAAAGTGAATCCCTAATTTCTTAGCATAAAATAAACCAAGACGGGATCATATGCTATTAAAATCAACCAGTCATCTTTATATCCTCATATTTCGATAGAGTCAACATTTTCTATTTCCTATGTCTGTCTTAGCTTGTATATAATTGGGTTTTACGGTGTTTTTCTGGGCTTGCTTTAACCAGTTATAATTTTTCTGATTGTTTGTCCTCTCTATAATATCCCTGTCATTTCAATTGCTCTTCTTTTAATTTATTTCCTGTCGTGTCGTTTTTCTGCCCATTTTAAAGTTCTAGTTTTGGTGCTTACTGCTCCTCAGTTCGCCCTTCCAATATAGTTCTTGCTATTGCAATTAGCCTTTCATGGCTCTGGTTTTTGCAGTTCTCAACTTCCGAGTTAGCGGAATCGACAAAATTGTAACTGCCTATAAACCTTTTTTCTCCCCTCTTCATGTTTCACATCATTTACAGATAAATTTTGGGTGTAAATATTCAAATATTGTCATCAATTTACTTATTTTTATAATCCAGTTTCCTCATTCTTCACTTATACGATTGAAAAAGTTCTATAGACCTCATGATATTTATTTCTTTAATCAAGTTTCTGCTGTCGGGCTTAATTTCTTATATTTTTCTTGTTCTTTTTAGTTACACGTCGCAGACTTTTTCTGTGGTTTTAAGCTGCTTAATTGAATTTTCTTCCTAAAATACTTGTTATTTTCTTTTCCATCGACCTTGCTGATCATTTCCTTGATGGATAATTCAATTCAATGTGTTATCTTACTTTTATCCATAGGGAATATCTTGAACATTCCTCAAACTATTCTCATATTCTAGGTCCAACTGATTTATATTAAGGTTTTCAATTTTGGTTTTTGGTTTTGGCAACGATTTTCAAGGTATCAATAGACATAAAATGATACTGTTTTAATTGTGATGTTCTAAATAGATATTCTCCGTTACGCGTTTATAGAATATGAGAGAATTAAGCTGGTTTGAATCAATTGTTTTTCTCCTAGACTGGTTGCCTAACCAGGCCTAACATCTCTCATACCCCCCACCCTCCAAAGCAATGCTTTTGGAATTAATGCGCAGGAAAGTGACCGTTGAGATAAAAAAAATCAAGGAAGAACTAATAAATTACTAATAATTGCATGCATTGAAGTCAGTGTGTGTATTTATCCGATCCCTCAACTATTAATGGGTAAGGACACAAGGTAAATTTCTAAGTGGAGTACAGCTAGTTAGAATTAAAGGTTTTTCTTCTTATAGACTGGTCACCTTACCAAGGCTAAAGAACCCAGTCTGTCCTGTTATTTACGAATAGCTGAGGGGGAAAGATATGGATTTATGCATTTCCAAAGAGATAATAGTGCGAAATGAAATTCCAAGTCTTGGCCAGGATTTGAAATCGGGTCACTGATTTAATTTCCGGCGATGATTATCGTTACTCTATACACGGCTGAAGTTAGTGTTTTAATAGCGGGAATAGCAATGTTGAAAATAAGTCCTTTTGGAGCAGGCAGTTTTAATAGTACAGAAAGTAATATTCAAAATAAGTCAACTATTAGTTGGGATTTTATAATGCCACGAAAAGCAATGTTGAAAATAAGTCCCCTTTGAGTAGTCATTCTTTAATAGCACGAATAGCAGTGTTGAAAATAATTCCCTTTTGAATACCCATTTTTATTTGTACGAACAGTAGTGTTGAAAATAAGTTCCTTTGAAGAGGCACTTTTTAATAGCACGAATAACAATGTTGAAAATAAGTCCCCTTAGAATATTGCAGTAGGGTTAGACCTCCCCCTACCCCAAGTGTCCTGGATACGACACTAAACAATCTGATTGTTAGGTTCCAGTAATGCTGGAGCCTTGGGGAATGCGGAGTACCCCTTCATTGTCATCGCTCCCAGTTCCACTCTTGCCTGGAGTGGTAGCACCTGATAAGGTCTTATCTTTGGGTAAAATAGAACTAAACTGTGTACTTATGCTAAACAGAATTGTTTGAAATAGAACTGTTTAAATGTATGAAAATAGATTTGGCATTAGCAAACTAACATTGTTGATATGCTACAAAACCAAACCTAACCAAACCAAACCAAACCCCTTGGAATTGCTATTTTGAATTGCTCAAATAGTAGTGTTTAAAATGTCCTTTTTGAGTTGGCATTTTTAATTGTACAAATAGCAATGCAGAAAATAAATCCCCTTGAAGTATACATCGTTTAATTGCATGAATAGCAATGCAGAAAATAAATCCCCTTGAAGTATACATCGTTTAATTGCATGAATAGCAATGCAGAAAATAAATCCCCTTGAAGTATACATCGTTTAATTGCATGAATAGCAATGCAGAAAATAAATCCCCTTGAAGTATACATCTTTTAATTGCATGAATAGCAATGCAGAAAATAAATCCCCTTGAAGTATACATCGTTTAATTGCATGAATAGCAATGCAGAAAATAAATCCCCTTGAAGTATACATCGTTTAATTGCATGAATAGCAATGCAGAAAATAAATCCCCTTGAAGTATACATCGTTTAATTGCATGAATAGCAATGTAGAGAATAAATCCCCTTTAAATAGGCATTTAAAAAATTTTTCAGCGGTTAATGATTGTCTATTTGTTATGATCATCATTATCTGTTTAAAAACGTTTATAGGTAATATTTCGTAATATTTCGTAATATTTCATTTTTTTAAAAACAAGCAGGCAAAAAGAAATAGAATTAATGAGGGAAATACTGTATTTTTATCAGCTTGCAGTTATGTATCTTGAATAATTAAAGAATTGAAACCAATTTTTCTCCATAGAAAAACAAAAATGTAATTTATCAGAAAAGGGAACTTACCGAATATATTTGATTGTTGTCAGTCATGTTTTGTTTTTATAGCAATTTTAATCCCTTCGATGATTTTTCACCTCAGTAATGATTTTCATTCCTGGTCAAAAATAGATAATATATCGATTCAGTCGAGTGTCTGTCCATTGATAATAGTGGCAGTAGGATGTTGTAAACGAGATTTACCAATCACTGCCACAATGTTACACATTTCAATTAAAAACATCAGCTTCTCTTGTTACTCTAATTAATCTCGTAGCGAATATTTGTGCGGGCGCTTGTATGTCTCAACCGCGAACGACAATGCCTATCGGGAAAGAAATGATGGTGGATGAGGAGTCAGCTTTTATCACTCACAGATGCTGGTTTGCAAAAATAGGTAATGATCACACATACCAATACTAATCTATATATTTAGATATATCCTTCTAAAGCCCAAATTAAAGCCCTTTTTTTCTGAGTTGGAGTAGTAGTACCTGTTTGGGTCCCATCTTTGTGTCAAATAGACCTGTTTAAAAATTATTTATATTCGATAGGACTGTGTGAAAAACAAAGTAAAAAACTATCAAAAACATTTACGTAAAAACTGTAAATATGAACATTCAATGAACGCGATACCGAAACGCCTAGACACAAAATAACCCTAGATGGGTCGACATTAAATGATGAACCTCTGAAATTAATAGACCAGTTCATATATCGCGGTAGCAATATCTTATCTAATCCAATTGCTATCAACGTACGCATAGGAAAGACACAGACAACTATTAACTGGTTAACGATCATACGGAAATCTAATCTTTTTGATAAAATAAAATGTAACTTCTTCCAAGATGTAGTCGTGTCAGTATTCCTGCATGGTTGAACCACTTGGACTGTAAAAAAAAAAGAAGCTAGATGGGAACAACTCAAGGATGCTATTAGCTTTTTTTGTTGTATACTCACAACTATAGCCACAATACAACTGCACGTGTGCATATACAAATATACACTTACATGCGGAAATATCATTAACCGGTAATGAACGACTTCAATTAACGAACGAATACACTTTTTATGAAAATATATCTCTCACACTTTATTCTCGAAAAGGTGATGTTTGTTGTGTGTGAGAGATGAGTTGGAGACTGGGACAGACTGATATATTAACCCAAACCTTTTCTCTTGACCATAGTAGCACTTCTTTCGCATCTTGGCTTTAGTTACTCAACCGGGGGTCACTAAGGGCTCAAAGCCCTCTGTTTGGCGCTGGCTCTCACTTCGGCATCTTGTCTCCAACTGTCTCAAACTGTCTGGACACCTGGTTATATTATTGTCTAACGTTCACCTGCTTCCGCTGTTCTTCCGCTTATTTACACATGTGCATCTCTTGATTGACGGCTCGGTCGAGGGTCAATATATAACATTTTGAACAAATTCTAGGAGCAGCACCTTACAAAACTGCAGCTGTACAGCCATTTACCTTCCGTTTCACACACCATCCAAATAAGACGAGCAAAACATGCTGGGCACTGTGTTAAAGTAAGAACGAATACATAAGTGACGTTCTCTAATGGACTCCTACAGATGGACATACTGGTATTTGCTGACCAGCAAAAACTTACATTCATCAGCTCTTTTCGGACACTGAGTATCGTCTACAATGCTTACCAAGCACGACGGTCGGTAGAGACAGTGGGCTTAAGAGAGTTAAACCAATCTGTTTTGTCGGCATGTCTGAATGAAAACGATGCTGTTGATGTTTGATAAGTTGCCTCCGATTAAAATCATGAATATTTACACCCATTTACCAAATTCATATGCTTCAATAATTTTCATATATCAAATCGTGCGTATATATATATATATATATATATATATATATATATATATCAACCACTCCGCAAGGACATGATGTGACATAAGGTTTATTTTTGGCGGAGTTTAACAGGTTTGAATTCAGAGTTTTCCTTCTCCTAGATCGGTTGCCATATCAACGTTTAAAAGCTCAGTCTACTCTACTATTTACCCGTAAATGGAGGGAGAATAATAGGATTTATACCTTTCTTAAGGATATTAGTGCTATTGGAAATGCAATCAGTATCATCCAGGAGGTGCCCGTGGTGTAGTCGTTATCGTCGTAGGAAATGGACACGGCGACACGAGTTCAAATCCTAGACGAGACTGATTGCATTTCACATAGCACTAATACCCTTGGGAAAGGTATGAATCCAATTATTCTCCCTCCAGCTATGGGTAAATAGTAGGACAGACTAGGTTCTTCAGCCTTGGTGAATCAACTAGTCTAGGAGAAGGAAAACTCTGAATTCAAACCTGTTAAACTTCGCTTAAAAAATGACCTTGTGTCATATCCAGTCCGAGCGGAAGGGTTGGTAAATAGTATCATCCAGGATTTGAACTCGTATCCATTTCCCATATATATATATATATATAGTCTGAGGATACCTTTCTATATACGTATGGATACAAACAACATACCTGTACTAACCACAGTTGTTCATGGCTTTAATTTCATCCTTTCTCCGTTTTCTATATGGTTGTGTCCAGATGTATATGTAAGTGTGAGTAAGCACGTCATGCAAAACTACATAAATTATGCTTATATATATTTATTCAGAACTGAATTTCCTTAGTAGATTGAACTTTTTCTGTTCTCAGGCAAGATCCATGTATTTGTGTATTTTTCGCTTTCCTTTATTTTTACTGCGTCGTTCGTTGAAATAGTAAAATAAGAAAAAAGAACTGATCGAAGTTATTTTTCTTCTTAATGAACACTAGGTCTAGTTTTTTACCTGAGATTTGATGATCCGTTTGTATTTCAAAATCCCATCGGATTTAATGGGTCTTATTTTCTTGGAGAGACTTTTGTTCATGTATACATCATTTGTCAGTATGGTAAGATTTTAAATCTCTTGCACATTTCTCGGTGGATCACCATTGCCATTCAGCTGTACGTGTTCTTGCATTCCTTTTGTGCCAGTTTTCTGTATTCGCTTATTATATGATTGACCGTTTCATCTCTGTTACCACACAACCCACATTTGCTATCATGCGTATTATTGATTCTTGCTTTGACATACTTGGTTCTTATGGCATTATTTTGTACTGCTATTAAAAGAGATTCAATTTATCTCTTGAGGTCTTCATTTCTTTGCTATTCCCGGGTAATGTGGTGCGTATTTTGTCGCTTAAAGAATCCATTCTCTACTTATAGTTCAAACTGAACTTTTTAAGATAGATACAACTGTGAGTTAAATTTCATCGAGTTACAAGTGTCATCTAGAGTCAAAATGTACAGGGAGAGAGTCCTTGTGGCTTAGTGATGGCCTGCAACATTGTAGTAAACATTTACATATTTTGCTTTAGTGAAAGAAGCAGACAAGTAACGTCATTAGAACGAATTGACGCAGGAAAAGTAAAGAGATATCCTTTAAACATTAAGCAATCTCTTCATCAATTCATAATTAATTGATACCTCCTTGAATTAAATAAAGCCTTCCGTTCGGTATTTCCAGAAGGTTAGCGACGACAACAGACAACAGCAGAATGCCGAAGGATACCACGACCGAAACATTGTGATTATAATAATGATAAAGATGACGACACTAATCAGTGTACATCTGTGTGTAATAATGGTTACAACTCATTTCATATTTTAATCCTGTTATAAGCTTACTATTCGCCTCAGGAAAATATTTCTATTGCCAACATAATATTGACACTTTATAGCATGCATATGGCTTGTCACAGAAAACGGTAATACACAAAAATAAATGCAGAACATCATATTTCATTGCAAGAAGAAATGTAAGACCTGAAACAGCAGAAAATATAGACATATATGTTCACGTTATTGCTGTTGTTCTATCAAAGAACGTACGATACGTTTTTGTTAACATTAGCTTCTATGCCAAATAAAAAAAAGATACAAAACCTAAAGAAATAGATGTGAAGTGTTTTCATAAAAGCGACCATTTTGATGGCTGTGTTTGACAAACAAACATAGAGAGAAGGAGGAAAGCAAGTTGTGGGAAGAGATTGAAAGATCTTGCTAAGTTAAAAGTTTACAGAAAATGACAAGCAAGTGAAAATAACAAAATACATTTCATCAAAAAAATAGAATTAGTTTACCAAAAGAGAATTGCCCAGTTGGCTGGGGCTGTAGAATACACCGACTGCTTCTCGGTAGAGAGGTAACATCCCCCCCAACGAGTGTCCTGATATGACACTAAACAATTTGATGGTGAGGTTCCAGCAATGCTGGAGCTTTGGGGAATGTGTAGTACCCCTTCATTGCCATCGGTCACAGGTCCACTCTGGCCCGGTGTGGTAACACTTGATAAGGGTCCTATAAATAGGTTAAATAGAACTAAACCATGCTTCTTTCACTATACTGATTTTTGCATTTAAACTGCGTATTTATACTAAACTGAATGGTTTAAAATAGAACTGTTTTTACATTGGAACTGCGTACTAGTGCTGAACAGAATTGCTCAAAATAGAACTGTTTTGACATCAAAACTGTGTACTTATGCTGAACTGAATTATCTGAAATAAAACTCTTTGACATTTAACTCTGTGTATTGCCCAGTCGTCTGGGGCTGTAGAATGCACTGACTGAACCTCTGCAGAGGGGTAAGACCCCCTCGCCAACGAATGTCCTAGATATGACACTAAACAATCTGATGGTGAGGTTCCAGCAATGCTGGAGCTTTGGGGAATGCGGAGTACCCCTTCATTGCCATCGCTCCCAGGTCCAGTCTGGCCCGGAGTGGTAGCACCTGATAGGGCTCTATCTATGTGTTAAATTGAACAAACAGTATACTTATGCTGAACTGAATTGTTTGAGTAACCTGAGTAGCTTGAAATAGAAATGCTTTTGAAAATTAAACCGTACTTTGCGAGCAATATTGAACAAGTCCAGGCAGCAACACCCCGCAAGGCACCAACTATACGGCCACCTGCCTCCCATCACGAAAACTATCCAAGCTAGACGAACCAGACATGCTGGACACTGATGGAGAAGCAAGGACAAGCTCGTAAGTGATGTACTCCTATGGACCCCCGCGTATGACCAAGCAAAAGCAGGACGATCAGCTCGAACATACATACAGCAGCTATGTGAGGATACGGGATGTAGCCTTGAAGACCTGCCAGAGGGAGAAGTGGCGAGAGAGGGTCAGGGATATCCGTGCTAGCGGCACGACATGATGATGATGATGACATTTAAACTGCATGCTTATGCTTAACTGAATTATTTGAAATAGAACTGTTTTTGACATTAAAACTGTATTTACACTTAACTGAATTGTTACATATAACTGCTTGAATAGTTTGAAATAGAAATGTTTCTGACAATTAAACAGTGTACTTATGCTAAACTGAATTGTTTTAAATAGAACAGATTATTTACATAAAAATGCATTTGGCGTTAAATAACCTACAAAGGTTGATTATGCCATAAAACCCAACAAACCAAACCAAACCAACCAAAAGAGACGAGGCAGACTGACGAAAGGTGCCTGAAATAAAAGACTTTGATAAATAAAAAAACAGTTTTTAACCATCCTCTTTATATATTAGCATAATGTCAATCAATAAAGAGCATTGTTTACGTATAGATTATCACTACGTAGAATATTGGCACATTCAGTGTATTCACCAGCACACTCCCTGAATGCTTGTTTGTATCCATGGGTCAACAGAGCGTCGCTCAAGAATATGTACAGTATCAGTGTAGCAATTATGTAATCTACCGTTTTTGTATTCCGAGATAAATTTTATCAAGTTGTCCAAGTAGCAGCAGAAGCAGCAGCAGCAAAAGTAGTAGAAGCAACAGTTCAGAAGTTCGAAATTGAGCAGGTTTCATGTACCAATTTTCTTAATATTAATTTTTACTTTTTCATGATAGAAAAAAAACCCCACACAGTTCATTATTGTATATTACTTATTAATCTTGAAAAAAATGATGGGTATATTTAATTGTTAATGAGATGATTTTTTTGTGTGACGCAGAATATATACATATATATATATATATATATATATATATATATATATATATATATAAAGGAGCTGATAGAAGCTTGAAGTTGCATATCACCCACGTTGTTCACAATGGCCTCCATAAAATTATCATTCGCACAATAGGCATTGATGTTCTTATCGTGGCAGTAGCTCTAGCCCGCACCTTAAATGAAGAAGCCAAAGTGCGGCTGTCCTTCGACATGGGCAAAGCTTTCCGGTTCTTGGCAGCCCATAAGATATCGCAGGCTCCGAGACCTAAGAAAGCTCTTGCACTACCGATGTTTTATTTTTTAATGGACTTCGACACGGTCTCTTGCTTCGCATTGCAAGAGGACAGCATGAGCAGCGTAGATAACTCTATCTCAGCTGACCAAGATACACACTGAACTCTCCACTACACAGAGCCATATTGATGAAGACACCATGCATAACACCGAGAGGTTCATCATCCTGTTTTACAACAGAACAAGCACTGTAACCGATATAAGCAAAGTGTGTTACAGACTGTCTGCAAAGAAGAGCTATGTCCAGCTGATTACATCGAGAAGCGCAGTCTTAAAGCAGCATGTTCGACGAGCAAAATACCAAGACAGACATGTTTGCGATTTATTGCGATTTTATTGCATATCAAACTTTGTAATATATCTAATGCCAAATCAATTTTTATACAAATAAATAGTTCGATTTCAAACAATTCAGTTTAGCATAAGTAAACAGTTTAGTACAAGTACAGTTTTTGTTTACACAGTTAAATCTCAAAACAGTTCTATTTCGAACAGTTTTGCATAGGTACGCAGTTGTAAACAGTTTGTCAAAAACATTTCTATTTACAGTTATTCCGTTTAGTCAGACCGTTCTATTTCAAGCAATTTAGTTTAGTACAAGTACAGTTTTTGTTTAGACAGTTAAATCTCAAAACAGTTCTATTTCGAACAATTCAGTTTTGCATAAGTACGCAGTTTACATATTAAAACAGTTATATTTCAAATAATTCATTTTAACATTAGTATGCAATTTAGTTCTATTTGACAGGGCCCTATCAGGTACTACCATTCCGGGCCAGAGTGGACCTGGGAGCAATGGCAATGAAGGGGTATTCCGCATTTCCCAAAGCTCCAGCATTACTGGAACCTCACTATAAGATTGTTTTCTGCCATATCCACGAGACTCGTTGGGGGGTTGTACCTCTCTGCAGAGGTGCATTCGGTATATTCTACCGTCCCAGTCGACTGGGCAAAGACATATCTGGGTTCAAGCCTAGGTTCTTGGATGATCATTGCCATCATCAGCCAACTGGGGTTGGATCAAGACCAGCGACATGTACGAATCTCTCTGAACAACGCTCCCTGAAGCTTCTAAATTTTACCCGGAACTGATCTTTAGCAAATGTATGATGGGTTGCATCAAGAAGTGCAAGTGCCAGTAGGCGAGTCTGGAATGCACACCACAGTGTGCTTGCGATGGGTGGTACTCTTAGAACTGAACTTGCAATTTGAGATGAAGATTCTGAACTGTTCCAGACAATACACTGGTACTGTAAAACAATGAAATTATCTGCATATAGCATTTAGCAGATTATGTGTTAATTAATATAATAAATGTACTAGTGCTACTTGGCCATTGAAGTATAACATTTGACTTGCATAGGATTGAACTGATAAGAGCAAATCACTATTATTATCATTATCTGGTTCGGTTATTATTGTTTTGCTATTGATGTAATTAGCATAATTGTAGCAATAATTTTGTTAATTGGCATTAGCAGGGCCCATGAATTGCTATTTATAAGTAAAGTTGGCGACCGTAGTCGAAGGTGATCCGAAGGCTCCCTTTTCAATAGCTACTACACCGTAGTGTAGGGGAGAGCGCTACTCCATTCCTGGGATTGGTCCACATTACCCTTAATCATTACTTTATAATGCTGAGTGCTAAGCAAGGTGGAATCAAGTATTATTTTTTTAGTCTTTGGTATGACTCAATCTGGGATTGAAACCTGGTCTCCTGGACCATTGGTGAATACTCTTCTCATTAGAACAATGGTCCAGTAGCTGTTTATAGACAGAATAAATGCATTAAGGCTATTCACAAAGAATGTCAGTATTTAATGTCTAATCATGGGTTTCCTTGTCGCCATTTCATATGCCGTTAGCCCAAATATGTTAATTCATAATTAGCTTACACTTTGTCCTAAATTACTTGTCATTGATATGACTTGCTATCATAACAATTATTCTACTGATTGTGTTAGCTGAAAACAACAGCTGCCTTGGAGAATAAAAAAGTAAGGTTATTTGTGACACTGAAATTTTCCCGAAATATGAGATTAGGAGACTGAATCAAATTGTCAAATCTAAAAGAGAAAACAGTCGATAAGAAAATAAATATTGCTTTTTCATCAGATTATAACGTGAGACTAAATAAGTATGCACTTAACAGAAGCCAAAAATCGACATTCAAATTTGTACTAAAGTCTTTTATATCGTCAAAATCTTTGTGTAGTTAGTTAAAGAAAGGATTAGAGAAAATTATGGTATCTTTCATTTCATTTTTTCATTAAAAAGAAACGAGATATTTGATTTTGAAAAGTTGTTCACATTTTGTAAAGTGGTGTGCTATGAAAATTTGCATAGGAAAGCTTTAAGCCAAAAATGCATTGATTTTTAAAATGATTTGATTATAAAGAACATTTCTAGACTTACTCATTAATAAAAGAGTTTATTTCTGCAAAAACGTATTTTAAAGATAATTTCCTGTAAATATTTTAAAGTCAATTCTTATTTAATCTTATGAAATTTAACAAAAAGAACTTTGGTTGAACATAAAGATAATTACCTGAATGTTTAAATCAGGATAAAATATTTTTCGAACCTTTGTGAAGATAAAATATTTTTCGAATCTTTGTGAGGATAAAATATGCCCTGAATCGTACAATATAAATTGCATTTAAAACCAAAAAAATTTTAAAAAATTGAAAAGCTTCTAGCTGTTTATTTTGATTATATATATTGCAGATACTTTTTGGTTTTGAAAACTATCCATTAAAATTCTTTCAAAAGATTTATATTTAAATCTTAATAAAATGTATTAATGATTTTAAATGTTTTAAAAGTCTGTTTTCATCATAAATTAATCTTTGAAAACTTACTATTATATAAAAATCTGTTTGATTAATCAAAAATCTATTTGTAATTTACTAAACTTTCTGCTTAGATATGGCACAAGGCCGTATGAATGGGTAACCAATGAGACTCGAACAGGTTGCTAACCATTACAACCCCTCAGACACCAATCAAAAAGTTTTTAACAACTGGTTTGAATTGAAGGTTTTTCTTTTTCTAGACTGGTCACCTTACCAAGGAGAATGATTTTAAATAAAGCATTGACAATTTTCAGTAACCGTAGAACTGTTTTGCATTTAATTCCTATAGAAGACAATTACGGAAATGTTTTCTAATCTTTAGTTCATTCGAGGCATTGGTTCTCTTCCTCTGCTGTCCATTTAGGACAGCAGAGGAAGAGTTACTTTCGAATCAATTGCGAATTCGATTGAACGATATTTTTTCATTAATCCGTTATAAAATAATTTAATTTATACTCATTTTATGAAAATCTCATTTACTGATGGACTTTTAACTCTTTAAACTTTGTGTTTTTATTTTCTAAATATCTAATTTAATCTTTTATGTATGGATGATTATAAATTTATTCCAATTAAATTTCTATACTCTTCCTTAATAATAGAAAATTGTTAAAGTACTTTTTAAAATTTTTTAAATGTCTATGTTATTTACATAAAAAACAAAAACATAGAACAAAAATTCTAACTAATGTTCCAAGATTTTCGGTTGTGAAACATGGTGGAAGGGGGAACGTGATGTAACAATGACTTGAACTTTGACACCTGTTAGCAGCTTCCTTTCTTAAAAATGTATTTTTACTGAATTTACAAAAAAGAAAATATCATTTATTCCAGTTAATTAAACATTAGATTAACGAATTTTCTTTAAATAAAATTTCACAGCTTCCTAGTTAATTTTACGAAGACTACAGGTGCATTTTCTTATTAAGAAGTATTATTGCATAACGGAAGTATTTTGTTGACAAAAATGTTAATAGAATAGATATGAAACAGATTTCAAGTTTACAAAAGTATTTTCTATCTTTTTATTTTTAAAGAATAACGAACAATATCTTTCAAATAAAACCAGAAATAAAAACTCAATGTTGATGTTCAAATTTTGTAATGCTTTTAATCACATCAAAAATGAAAAATCTTACTAGGAAAGACGCTTATTTTACCGCTGCTTCTCTACTTGGATGATGGGTAAAACTCACCTTCTATTTGCCTCCATTTGACTTTGTGCCAAATTAATTTGATTTGGTTTTGGTCTGGTTTTATGGCATATGAACTATTGTAAGTTATTTAATGACAAATCCATTTTATACATATTTATCTTATATTTATATGATTTCTAAACACATTTTAAAGTGTTAAATAGCTTCACTTATTTCTATCTAATTGGAATAATTCTAGTTACTATTAATCAGTTGTTTGCACATAGTTTAATGTTTTCAAGCATTGTGATGTATCACAAAGAATTCAATTAAACATCAGTCATTTGTTTACACACGGTTAAATAATCAAACAGTTCTGTTTCAAACAATTCAGTTTAGCATAAACTCACAGGTTAAATGTCAGACAGTCCTATTCGACCCACACACACCACCCTATCTGATGCTCTCACTCCGGGCCAGAGTGGACCTGGGAGCAATGGCAATGAAGGGGTACTCCATATTTCCCAAAGCTCCAGCATTACTGAAGCCTCACTATCAGATTGTTTAGTGTCAATACAGGACATTCATTGGGAGGGGGAGGTCTAACCCCACTGCAATATGCAGAGATGCAATTGGTCTATTCTGCAGCCGCAGCCGACCTAGTTAAAGTTAATTTGAGTAAATGGTATAATTGTTGGTTGAATAGTTGTTTTTTTAAAGCCAAATCCTGCTCGTATATATATATATATATATATATATATATATATATATATATATATATATATATATATATATATATGATTTGGGAATGAATAGTTTGTAGATAAAGTGCACATTTGTTTGCACACAGTTAAATGCTTTCAAGTATAGTAAATTTATTAGATCTATTTGACCTATTGATGCGACCTTAATAGATAATAACAATCCGGGTAAGATGGGACCTGGCAGTAATGGCTAACCCTAACTCTAACCCATTCCCCATCAGCACAGAAATGGAGTTTTAACATCAGATGGTTTAGTATCATATCCAGGAAACTTGTTGATCAACCCCTTCGCACAGATGCAGTCGATGTATTCTACTGACCCAGCCGATTGGGCTGCGTGTAACTGTTGGATTATTTTGGTATAAGTCAGAAGTAACTTCCTGTCTGGAATAAAGAATCTTCGACGTTGCATTCTGGGAAAAATAATCTTCTAATTATAGAACCAAAACCTAATTAATGAAAGTCATTTAATGTGGCGTTTCCCGCAGAGAAAAAAAAGTATATCTTGTCGGTGTTGGATTTACTATTTGAATTTTTCCATCCAGAGTTTTGCTTTTTCTGGATTTAATGTGGAACTGGATTTTGTAATCTTTATTGACTCGGTACTTGATACCAATGATTTGTGAGTTAAATGTAACTAAAACACTTTTCACAAGTTTATTCTGTGTATTACCATTTGATATATCACATCTTCCAACACAGATCAAATATCTTCTCAAACAGGCTTGAATTATTACAGATCCGAGAATAATATAATTGGACACACAACATAATTGAAACTGGAAAAAATAGTGGGGAAAATGTTAAAGATTTAAGCGTAATTGATCTAACTGAATTTTTCTTCGGTGTAAAAATAAAAATAGCTATTATCTGTTATAATTAAATGCCATGTGTATTGGTATATTATTTTTTAGTCTTTTAAGTTGTTTGGTTAGAGACCAAAATATATTGCACAGGGCTTATATCACTGGCCCTGTTACCTGGTTTAGTCGTCAGGGCGTTACTCGTGTAAAGTGTCTTGGCTAGAAATAGTTTGGTGAAGCCATTCTTGCATGAGTCTATAGCTGGTTTAAACTCAGACCTTTTCTTCTCCTTGACTGGTTGCCGTACCAGTTTTAAAAAATCTAGTTTGTCCAACTATATACTGATAACTGAAGAGAGAGGTGCCCGTGGTGTAATGGTTATCGTCGTTGGAAATGGACACAGCGACACGAGTTCAAATCCTGGATTAGGGTAATTGCATTTTCACATAGCACTAATACCTTTGGGAAAGGTATGAATCCAATTATTCTCCAGCTATGGGTAAATAGTAGAACAGACTGGGTTCTTCAGCCTTGGTTAGGCAACTAGTCTAGGAGAAGGAAAACTCTGAATTCAAACCTGTTAAATTCCGCTTAAAAATTGATCTTGTGTCATATCCTGCCCGAGTGGAGGGGTTGGTAAATATGATAACTGAAGAGAGAACACTTGTATTCCTACCTTTCCCCTTGGCTATTACTGCTATGTGAAATTCCACCAGTCTCGTTCAAAATTTGAACTCTGGTGCTGAGTCTACTTCCATCGACGATAACCGTTATGCCACGAGTGCCTCCCATAGGTTACTGCACCTCCTGTAGGTTATGGAACCTTGTACAGGTTACTGCATCTCTTGCAGGTTGCTGCATCCCCTGTAGGTTAAAGCACCTCCTGTTGGTTATTGCATCTATTCCAGATTACTGCACCTCCTGTAGGATACTGCACCTTCTTTTGTTACTGCCCCTCCCGTAGCTTACTGTATCTCCTGTAGGTTACTACAGCTCTTGTAGGTTACCGTCCCCCTCCCCGTGGTTTATTGTACCTCCTGTCGATTACAGCCAATCACGTAGTTTACTGTATCTCTTGTAGGTTACTGCGCCTGCCATAAGTTACTGCAAAATAGCATATAGCAAAATTTGTATAAGTGTAAGGCTATTTAAACGTTTTAACTATCTTAATGATAAGTTCTTTGAGCAGGACAGGATTTGATAAAATTTTATAAAGCTGAATTTTAAGTGAGTTAAACGTAAAAATTAAATCAAATTTGAAAATTGAAAGTTATATTTAATTATTAGGACCTCGAATAAGTTCTCGTTGTTTTCGAACAGATGGTGTTCCGAGAACTGCGTGTGTATAGTTTCAGATGGTAACGCATCTAGAGGAAGTTCTATAAGCAAGTTTGAAATCAGAGAATGTCATTTCGCCGAAGTTTCAACAAATTTGTTTTTCATTGCGACAAGTCGGATTTCGTACCAAAGAAAGTGCATTTGCAGGGAATTTTACTGCACTTCTTTATTCAACCAGGCCATTCGCATAATGGTTAGAGTGATTGCCAATAGTCCGGGAGACTGGGGTTCAATCCCAGGTCGAGTCATACCAAAAGCTCAAAAATGGTTCTTGATGCATTCTTGCTTAACTCTCTGTATTATAAGGTACGGATCAAGGGTAAAGTGGAGCAATCTAGGAAATGGAGTAGCGCTCTCTCCTACAACTCGGTGTTGTAGCTATTGGGGCGCCCTCGACTAAGGTCACCAACTTTACTTTTACTCAATTTATTCAAAAGAAATCTGTAGCTGAAACACACAAAATTCTTGTTGAGACTTACGGCGACGATGCTCTGTCAGAAACAACATTGGTTTAGTTTGGTTTAGACGCTTCAAAAATAATGATTATGATGTTGAAAATACAGAACGCTCTTACGCACCAAAAAGTTTGAAGACGAAAATTGGACTCATTACTTCATGATGACTCATGTCAGGCTTGAGCTGATCTTGCCAAATCATAAGGATTTAAAAACACAACAGTATCTAAACGTTTGAAAACATTAGGAATGATTTAAAAGCTTGGAAATTGGGTGCCGTATGAGTTGAAGCTGAAACACTTCGAACAGCGTCTTGTTTTAACGGTAGAAAGGGAAAGGTTTTTTTTGCATAGTATCATAACCGGTTATGGAGGTGCTCGTGGTGTAATTGTTATCGTCGTTGGACACGGCGACAGGAGTTCAAATCCTGGACGAGGCTGACTGCATTTCACATAGCACTAATACCCATGGGAATGGTATGAATTCAATTATTCTCCCTCCAGTTATGGGTAAATAGTAGGGCAGGATGAGTTCTTCAGCCTTGGTAAAGCAACTAGTCTAGGAGAAGGAAAATTCTAAATTCAAACCTGTTAAACCCTGCTTAAAAATTGACCTTGTGTCATATCCTGCCTGAGCGGAGGGGTTGGCAAATATGTATCATAACCGGCTATGAAAAGTGGATACACTACGATAACCCTAAGCGTAGAAGATCATGGAGTTAACCCGGACATGCATCAACATCGGTGGCAAAGCTAAATATCCAGGGTTTGAAGCTTCTGTTCTACATTCAGTGGGATCAGCTGACTGTAGTTTATAATGAGCAGCTCAAACTGACCGAAACTATCTCGAGAGATCGCTATCAACTCCAATTGATACGTTTGAGCCGATCATAGAAGAAATAACGGCCGCTATACGAACAGAGTGATTTTGCAATATGACAACGCCAGGCCACATGTTGCAAAACGGGTGAAAACCTACTTGGAAACGCTTAAATAGGAAGACCCATACTACACTATCGCCGTATTCACCAGATATAGTGCCGTCTGATTATTACCTGTTCCGATCGATTGCACATGGCCTGACTAAGCAATACTTTCATTCTTATGAAGATGCCAAAAATGGGTTGACTGATGGTTAGCCTCAAAAGACGTTTCATTTTTTCGACGTGGAATTCAAATGTCACCAAAAAGATGAAAAAAGTAGTGGCTAACGAAGGACAATACTTTCGGTGACAGGATTCTTACTAATTTTTTAAAAATAAAATATTACTTTTCATGAAAAATCAGCGAGAACTTATTCAATGTCATAATAGTTCCATATTTAGGAGCAGGTTTCTAAGCAACTCATATAGAGCTACAAGAGGCAATTAATCTTTTTTTTAATTAATAAGGATTATAGATATGCTGAAGTCATTTTAAACCATAATGAAACAAATCAATTGGAGGTGCCCGTGGTGTAATTGTTATCGTCGTAGGAAATGGACACGGCGACACGAGTTCAAATCCTGGACGAGACTGATTGTATTTCACATAGCACTAATACCTTTGGAAAAGGTATGAATCCAATTATTCTCCCTCCAGCTTTGGGTAAATAGTAGGGCAGACTGGGTTCTTCAGCCTTGGTGACGCAACTAGTCTAGGAAAAGGAAAACTCTGAATTCAAACCTGTTAAACTCCGCTTAAAAATTGACCTTGTGTCATATCCTGCCCGAGTGGAGGGGTTGGTAAATAGGATAATGAAACAAATCAAATGTTGAACTAAGATTAAAAAAAAACATGCCTGAATGTTTAAAATTTATGAAAAAAATGAGTTAAAGAAAACAGATTTACAAATTGTTTTTATGTTATTATCTAATTTGAATAGAACTCAAGTGATTTAATGATTTGAACATTTTTGTTTTTGTCAGGATTATTTATCCTAAGTAAACTGTATAAATAATCTTACACCCCATCTTGAAGAACCGCTAATAAAACTTATTAGTAAGATTTAGATAAATATAAATAATCATTTAAGTTAGACGATTCATGATTTTTTCTTTTTTGGAAACCTAAGCGCAACTGATTACATCTTGCAGCAACATAGCTTTTCGTTGTCGTTTTTTATTGCTACTAAAGATTGGCTAAATTATTTTTTTCTTTTCTTTATGAGAAACAATCTTTTCACGTTAAAAACTTCATCTACATATTCACTAAATTACATGATATGTAAGAGATTAAATTATCGGTAATTTCATTATTAAATGAGTTTAAACTAGTTTGTCTGCACACTAGTATTGCTATTGTTTCTACTCAGTAAATTGTTTCAATTATTGTTATCTAACACTTATCATTTTATTCCATATTAACCATTTGTTTATTCACAATAAAGTGGTTAGAAGTGTTGCTATTTAAGTGTAATTATTCTATTGAACATTACTAATTCGTTTGCACACAGTTAAATGGTTCCAAATATTTCTAAGTATCACTAACTATTCATTAAACACCATTCATTCGATTACACACAGTTAATTGATCAAACAGTTCTATTTAAAACGATTCAGTTTAGCATAAGTCATACAAAGTTAAATGGTTCAAAGTATTGTTATGCATAACTTACGATTCTATTAAACGTCAGTTATTGTTTGCACACAGTTAATTGATCAAACAGTTCTCTTTAATACAAATCAATTTTGCATAAGTCATTTGTTTACACTCAGTTTAAAATGTCAAACTGTTCTATTTGACTCACTGATAGGAACCTATCAGATGCTACCACTACGGGTCAGAATGGACCTGGGAGCAATGGCGATGAAGGGTTACCCCACATACCTGGATTAGAGCCTCACTATCAAATTGTTTAGTGTCATATCAGGACACTTTTTTTGGGGGGGGGTCTTACCCCTCTGTAGAGATGCAGTCGGTATATTCAACAGATCCAGGCGACTGGGCTGATATAAAATTGAGATCGAGTAAAAACTATGTATTTCCAAGATTAATACAGAACAATTTAGTAAAGTACTGAGGCCAGCTGAATGTTTTCTCGGTTGTTGGACGTAAATAAAAAGAAAAACAAACAAAAACAAAAGGCAACATAGATCATAATCATGATTTAATTTTGCTCTAAGAAAGAGTCCTTTTGTTTTGTTATTTGTCTAACTGATTATATCATCCAAATACTTCCCCTGAACACTCCTGAAGCATCGCCTTGAATTTCAGCAGTTGTCATTTCAAATATGGCCGCGATTTCATGACGAACAAAATCATTCAGTTTGTCTTTAGTCAACGGCCTCCGTTTAAAAACTTGAGCCGTCAGGCATTTCGGGAGGAAAAAAAATTGTGAGTGAACCCGGCACCTAGTCATAAGAGTTAACTTGGAAAAAATCATAAATGTACGATGTTGACCATTCTACGGTATGTCAACTAAAATTCCATGGCTACGGCAGCTGAAAAACATAGCTCACCCATATACGCGGCGACAGTTTTTTTTTAAAATTCGTGAGGTCACTTCCGGACCTTGTATTATCAAACTAATTGTTGATTCGAGACCGATTTTTGTTCTACAATTTTTGAAATAAGAAGATTAAACTGTCAAATAAACAGACGATATCTTGCAAAAATTATCACTGACGCAGACTACACAGATGATCTGACGTTTCTTGCAAATTCACCTGCTTTAGCCGAATGTCTATTGTATTGCCTAGAGAAGACATCACGACAGTCTATCCTGAACACAGACTAAACAAAGCTCACGTGTTTTAATTAAGATGTTGCCATCTCCACATTAAATAGTGTGCTTCTGAAATTAGTAAATCACTTCATATATCTCGGTAGCAATATTTCATCTACTGAAAGACATGTCAACATATACATCGATGGGCGTGAACTACTGCTGACAGGTTATCAACTATATAGAAATCTAATCCCACTGATAAAATAAAACTGAAAATTTCCCTACCAATAGCTGTGTCAATTTATAAACGCCTGCCGAAAAATCTAGATGGGAACTCACCAAGAATGCTCAGTGTAGATAGTAGATACCGTCTAGCGGACTTATCAAGAGCCATGACCGATAATGTTGGGTGGCGCGCGCGCGCGTGAGAGAGAGAGAGAGAGAGAGAGAGAGAGAAAGAAATCGGTACGACTTCATGATGATTTTAATAATAATAATAATAATAATATCCATTTAATCTATTTTAGGTTCATAAAATACCCCTCACACCCAGTATAAAATGATTTAATAAACATAGGTTATTCAGGTAAGAGTTTATAGTAGCAAAACATTCACTGAACTCTGAACTCACAAGAAATTGGTTTGCGAGACAAGGTATTTCATATGTTCCAATGTATATGTGATTGAGACAGGATTCAGAATATAAGTTGTAGGTGATAGGATATATATATATATATATATATATATATATTAATCCATATTTACTTTCATATATATATATATATATATATATATATATATATATATATGAAAATAAATATGGATTAAAATCCGACAGTATGAAGGTAGCAGAAAAAACATAATCCAAATAGGTGAATATATTATGATGTAATGTCGAGGTTAACGTTCCGGTTTCAGTAAACGTCATTAGGACTTGGATATCTTGGATTTCTGCTACCTTCATACTGTCGGATTTTAATCCATATTTACTTTCATACTGTCATTTCGGAAAAACAAACACCAAATACAATCTTACACGACATTTAACATGGATGATTCCAAACGATCTATATATATGAAAACTTACTTGTCGTTGCGTATTTCTCAATAAACGGGAGGTTTCGTCTCGTTTCTTTGGGAAATCCAACATTTTCAAATATGTTTTCACATACCAGACACGTTTTTATGACTTTTGAATTATGAATGCTATGTGCACATTTATGTATCTTTTCGTTGTATATTTCTAATTTGCTCCTGTCATCTCAGCAAGAATCCATCACTATGTGAACTATTCTGATATCCAAGTCCTGATGATGGTTACTGAAACCGAAATGTTAACGTCGACTTTACATCATAATGTATTCACTTATTTGGATAAAGTTTTTTTTGTTACCTTCATATATATATATATATATATATATATATTCATCATCATCATGTCGTGCCGTTAGCATGGATATCCCTGACCCTCTCTCGCCACTTTTCCCTATCGTTCTAGCAGGTCTTCAGGGGTACATCCCGTATCCTCACATAGCTGCTGTATGCATGTTCGAGCTGGTCGTCCTGCTTTTGCTCGGCCATATGTGGGTGTCCATAGGAGTACATCACTTATGAGCTCGTCTCTGCTTCTCCAGCAGTGTCCTGCGTGTCTGGTTTGTCTAACTTGGATAGATTTCGTGATGGGAGGCAGGTGGTCCTATAGTTGGTGCCTTGTGGGATGTTGCCGCCAGGACTTATTCAATATTGCTAGCAACATTCTTGTGTAATTGCCGTCTAACTTCTCCTTGCGAGCAATATATATATATATATATATATATATATATATATATATATATATATATATACAATGAAAGCTAATTCATGCAAAAATATGTTAATTTTGAATTATGTTGTAGCTGATAGCACCCATTATGAACAAAAATATATTTAAAGTTTCTCAAGTTTAAATAAGAAACTCGGTGATTTGTAGAGTAAACATTAGCCAAACTGTCTAGCAAATTTGTTTTGAGTCCCTATGGAATTATTCTAAAATAACTGTGATTATTTGTTATTTTCTGAATAATGAGTATCTTTTTGTCTGGTATTGACAATGATATTCGTTTCGAAGTTCCATCCAAGTTATCGAACAATCTATGTAGTATCACAGCAAATCATACATTTCTGTTGTCCAGTCGGATTGTGGGTAGATTGACGAAAAAAATGTACTGTATAGAAATGGGACGAGGCATCTGTTGGAATAGGCAGTGTATTTAAAATCATTTATCATTTGGGTATGATAAAGATGTGTAGGCATTTTTAACTGTAACCACTCGAAACTACAACAGTACAGTTCATTTTGATTAATTTAGGAAAATGGAATAATATTCTAGAGCCTCTCTCTCTCTCTCTCTCTCTCTCTGGCGACAACATCCCACGAGACACCAACTATACGGCCACTTGCCTCCCATCACGAAAACTATACAAGTTAGACGAGCCAGACACGCAGGACACTGCTGGAGAAGCAAGGACGAGCTCGTAAGTGATGTACTCCTATGGACCCCCACATATGGCCAAGCAAAAGCAGGACGACCAGCTCGAACTTACATACAGCAGCTATGTGAGGACACAGGATGTAACCCTGAAGACTTGCCAGAGGCGATGGATGATAGGGAGAAGTGGCGAGAGAGGGTCAGGGATATCCGTGCTGGCGGCACGACATGATGATAATATATATATATATATATATATATATATATATATATATTAGTATAGTTGACGTCCGTTGTCGAGAGCGACTCGAAGATTCCTTTTTAAATAGCTACTACATCGAGGTGTAAGGGAGGACGCAACTCCTTTCCCTGGATTACTCCACTTTACCCTTAGTATAAACCTTATAATGCTGAGTGTTAAGCAAGGCGGCATCAAGTACCATTTTTGAGTCGGCCATTGGCGAACACTTTACATACTTGGCCAATGGGCCGATGTATATATATACATATACTTGCCCTTGGGTCTCTAGTGTGTTGGGATAATTTTCCATATCTTATCTAAGGATAGATTATTCAATTGAATGATTAAATTTAACGGCACATCAACTCGTCTATGTTTATTTTATACCTAAGTGTTAGGGAATCGGATTTTGGTGTAGTTGTTTTTTAAGACGTTTTGGGCACACAGTCAAGTCAAATACAAATAAATTTTAAACAGATCGACTTGACCAATAGTTGGGAACCTAACAGGTACTACCACTCCGGGACAGCGTGGATATGGAAGTAATTGCAATGAAGAAGTACTCCACACTCACCAAATCTCCTGAATTGGAGCCTCACTATCAGATGCAGTTTACTGTATTATCTCGGACCCCATTTTAGTGGGTCTCTTACCCTTCTAAAAGCGATATAGTCTGCGTATTCTGAGCTCCATCGAGAGGACCTGTGTATTTAAATAGAGAGGCGTTATAATAAGAGGGGCAAAAAATTGAAAGCGAGTTGTGAATAAATTCCGACCGTTTGTGTTTACTTGAAACTAATGCCTTTGGGAAAAGACATGAATATAATTCTTCTTTCTCTTGCCATTGGTAAAATAGCAGCGCTGATTAATTATTTTTCGAACCATAGGTGGTGAGCAGTCAGTCCAACGAAAAAGCACAGAGAAAGCCATAAGTATCCACTCCATTCTATCTTCTAAACATTGTCATCATAATGCACAGTTGGTTGATGAAGAGAAGCCGTTTTGACCAATGATCGTATAAGTTCCGAACAGACATGACAATTTCAATTCTATTTCATCCATAAACACGACTTGTTGATAGACTGAAGTTACGCTTAAAACCTCTTACTGTTAAATGGATTCATTTCAAAATTATCCTTACCCTCAGAGTTTTAGATCTTTTCCACGACCCCTCACAACATAGAAGTAGATAATTTATTTAGTGATTGAATGTTCCTGATTCTAGTTACAATGAAATAGATTAACCACAGAAAACTTAAAATCATGGATAAGTGTACAAAGCTTACTACAATACACACACACACACACACACACACACACACACACACACACACACACACACACACACACACACACACACACACACACACATTCATATATATATATATATATTCAATTCAATATCTATTGAACAAGTCCTGGCGGCAACCCCCCACAAGACACCAGCTGTACGGCCACTTGCCTCCCATCACGAAAACTATACAAGTTAGACGAGCCAGACACGCAGGACACTACTGGAGAATCAAGGACGAGCTCATCAGTGATGTACTCCTATGGACCCCCGCATATGGCCAAGCAAAAGCAGGACAACCAGTTCGAACATACATACAACAGCTATGTGAGGATACGGGATATAGCTCTGAAGACCTGCCAAAAGCGATGAATGATAGGGAGGGGTGGCGAGAGAGGTTCAGGGATATCCGTGCTAGTGGCACGACATGATGATGATGATTATATATATATATATATGTGTGTGTGTGTGTGTGTGTGTGTGTGTGCATCTCCAAAAAGAAGTGAAGGCTAAATTATATATTCATAATGACTTTTCGATTTTTACGTTCCTCGGATAATGCTTTGTAAAAGGGTTTAGATTTGAAGAAAAAGATTATTGAACATTGCGAATGGCTTGTTGGTTTTCACTGTAACATAATTCAGGATGCCGATAATTATGAAAGTTTATAAAGTGGAGACTGAAATGTTTCAAATCATGCTTATGGTAGTTGTTTAAGTTATAAATAAGAAAAATTGGAAATATTTCCTTTGTGTCTGAGGCTAAATATTATTTGTAGGAAATTATGATTAAACTGCACATTAGATCTGATAAATGTTGAGGATAAGTTTTATTGTAATTTCACCTGTGTGAACCTCTGTTAAGTAAAATATTGTTTTGTTTTAATACCAAAATTGATATGAAAAGTGATACGTTATAAAAATCCGGATCTTTGATTGTTTGATATGAAAAGATTACAGGGATTTCTTTAAGTTTTTGATTGCGAAGATTTATCAAGCTAATTAACTAACATGGAAGCCTCCTTTAAATTAAAATTGAGGTCTGCTTCAAACCAACGTGTGATGAGGAAAATTCTCATTACCTTTCTTTTAAAATATGGATTTTTCGTCTAAATTTCCGAATATATTCTTTAATTAGAATTAAGGATTTTATGAAAACAATTTTAATTTCTGATATGTTACAATCAGTGTTAATTAATGTAAAACACGCACAGTGATAAATATTTTCTTTCTGAGGGAAATCACTGGAACATTCTCTGTTGAGTTCGAATGAAATAAATATAGGAAGGCGCCGAATGTTTTTCAAGTACTTTCGGTTTAAACTGAAGTCGTCTTCATTGGAGCGAAACCTTGGTTTCTGCGCACTAGATTAGCTATTACAGTAGCCACACACACACACACACACACACACACACATATATATATATATATATATATATATATATATATATATATATATATATATACATGTATATATATATATATATATATATATATATATACTGTAAATAGAACACAATAGTATTTTATTTGAGTGTACGTCCAATTGTTGACCTTTAGTCAATGCTAGATTTTATGAAAGGAATGAAAAGTGAATCTTATGCCTAGAACCGACTCGTTGACTGAATTATATGAATAGATATGGATAAATAACAGATAAAATAAAACTCAGCAAAGAATTAGGATAAAACTATGAACATGACCTCTCATCTTTGTGCACATTTGCGTGACATTTCGTCATGTCTGTGGGGGCTGAAAAATGGCAAAATGCATCTCCTGCAGAGAGGCGGGTATGAAACAGGGTATGAAACTGAACTGTATTTAAGGGTGAGCCTCAAGTTCTGGAGATCTGGGAAGTGTGGAGTACCTCTTTATTTCCATACGCCCAGATCCACTCTGACCCGGTGAGGTTGTAACTATTGCAGTCCTATCTCTAAATCAGATCTGTCTTAAATTATTCGATAGGACTGAGTGCAAAAAACAAAAAGCAAATAAAAAAAACTCTCCCAGGAAACAACAACATAAAAAAACGTAAATATGAATATAAAATGAACGCAGTTCCCCAACCTCTCGACATAAAATAAACCTCGACGGATTGGCATAACATTAAAATCAATCGGTTAATCGATATGTGTATCATGCCGAGTTATTGTACTTCCTGAAATTTCTTGGGGAGAACTTGATGCGGCTCATCTCCTCTCCTAGTAATGTTTGAGGGGTTGTACTAGGATACATAGTATTAACAGCAAGAAGTGATTCTTGATTGGAACTTTTATCAAATACGAAAATGGATAGTCTTTTAAAGTTTACAGTTTCAATTGACCCTCTATTTAGCCAATCCTGTAGGGCTGGTGATCAATACTTTAGCCAAGAGTGTTGATGTGAAATGAATTCATTCTGTCCAAGCCGGAATTTTAACTGGGTTCAATAGTTCTACTCTTCGTCGTTAACCGTTAGGCCATTGTCAGTACTCATATTTAAATAAAACACTTTTCACCCCAAAAAAACCACAAAAAAAACAAATCTCAAAAACTAAAACCCCAAATAAAACTGTGAAATTGTGTTGGGATATATATATATATATATATATATATATATATAGAGAGAGAGAGAGAGAGAGAGGATGTGGGTTGCTTGAATAATCAAATGAATAGGTGCAAAAAATGTTGAGTCAATACAGTTGTTCGTAGATTTCTCTAAAGCATTTGATTCCATACTCAGAGGAAATATGGAACAAATACAACTAGCATATGGTTTTGCCAACAAAACTGTAACCGTTATAAAAAATGTTTTGCGAAAACGTGAAAGCAATGGTTCGCTAACCTGATGACGATGTCGCTAGAGTCTTGCAAGGAAATACATTAGCGCCATATATACGATATAATCTGTCTAAATTATGAACAACGAATGTCACTAAGTCTAATAAAGGAAAATAGTTTTACATTAAAAAGGTAATAAGCAGACGATATCCCGCTGAAACAATAACAAACGCAGACTATGTAGATGATATAGCACTTCTTTCAAATACACCTGCCAATGCCGAGAACTTGCTGCATAGCCAAGAGCAAGCAACAGGAGGCACTGAACCCAAAATGAACACAAATAAAAAGAGTTTATGTGATTTAGAAAAAAAAAAAGAGCCATCTTTATCTTCAGCGACAAAAATCTGAAATTAGTCGACCAGTTCAAATTGCACCACAGCTAGAGCTGTAGAATACATCGACTGTACATGTTAGCCTACAAAAATATTTTTCAATATCCAATGACATAAAGAGAAAACATTTATATACTTATACTTTCAAAACTATCGTGACACAATAAAAAAAAAATCAGTGTAATAATGTAAATAAACAGCGTGGTCTATACCTATTGTAGCCTGTCGTGTTTACTTAGATATTTCAAACATACGGTGACGCATCATTTCTGGAGCGGTGGGGAATGTGGAGTACTCCTTCATTGTCACGACTACCAGGTTCATTCTGATCTGAATGGTCATACCTGTTACAGTCAACCCTTGTGGGTTATTCAAAGCCAAACCATTAACACACACACACACACACACACACACACATACATATGTGTATATATATATATATATATATATATATATAAATAATTAACAAGCTAATGGTTTGTAAGTAACATTATAATCGATAGGACCGTGTGCAAAAAATCCCTCGTAACAATACAAAATATATAAATATGAACGTAAAATGAAAACGATTTCCTAACAAGGGATATAATAACCCGAGACGTGTTGACATGCCGTTAAAATCAACCAATTCATCTTATTTTAAAGAACAGCAAGAGAATTTCATAACAAATTAGGACAAGATTAGGAACATTTTGGTTCGGCATGTTTTATGGCATATCAACACTTGCGTGTTATTCAAAGCCAAACCGTTACACACACACACACACACACACACACACACACACACATATATATATATATACATATATATATATATATATATACACATATATAATTAACAAGCTAATGGCTTTTAGGTAACATTATTTTTAAACAACATAGACTTCCTTTGTTTGCACACAGTTCAATGGTTCCAAGTATTGCCATTAAGCACTAATAATTCTATCAAATATTAATCGTTTGTTTGCACACAGTTAAATGGTTTCAACTATTGCATTCTCATCGCATTTGATCTATCTTCTTGTACCATTAACATCAAAAGGGTGGGGTGCTTGCCACAAGACCTGTAAACTCGTATAATACGGGTAGGATAATCATATTGATATGAAGAGACGATTATGCGGATCGGGCCTCTCCGACTGCCAGTAAGAGCCGAAGTGGAGTGTTGCAAGTTACGTGACCACTTTAGCTGCCGGGCCACGGACTGTTCAGTGATTATGGTCCCATCCTCTAGCATCACAGGTCACCACTCACAGCCAACAGGTGGCCTCTACAGGGTGGGGTAAGAGTAAAGGTTGTATCTATTCTGCAAAGGTGTAATCGACATTGTCTACAGCATCCAGCCGACTGGGCAGTTGATTATTAGTTGGACTATAATGAAAGTTGGTGGATATTAATTAAATACCATATTTTGTATATTTCTTCTCCCTCCATTTTCTCAATAATAAGAGATAGATAATATCTAATTTCCTCATTACAGAAATTTGTATGTATGTCACTTCAATGTTAATCTGATGGTATTGATGAAAACGTTTGTCTTATATACATGGATACCTTAGATATATTCTATTTGAATGAGACATAAATTTAAACATTTACCATGCTAAATTAATGATTATATAGTTATTCTCTGAGCAGCAATTTAAATGTTGTAAGAATTATGAAGTTAAAATCGTAAAACAATTTTTATAAGTTGTAACGGTGTAACTTGAAAGATATGGGAATGCAACTTCTAATTCACGAGTGGGATCTAGAAAAATGCCACAACTCAGCCTACTTTTTTATATGAATAGAGTTCAATTATGGGGAAAGTGTTTTCTGCAGCCCGCCCAGAAATTCTTTCGTGATGGTTTCCTGGTTTTCCTCCGAGGAAATGGAGACGTCATCGTCAGTATCGATGGATAACCTTGACATGACAAGTGCTATTATTGATAAATGACTCCTAAACCTGACATTTAATAGAAGTCATTGTTTTTATTTCTTGGTAAAATGGATTCAACAAAGACATTTAATATTGTTTCACCCACATCATTTTTTCTGAAAGTATGTAATGAGATACCGCAGCGTTTCAAATGGCGACGTAACCCTTTAAGGACAGTCTGTTCTTAAAACAAATTGACGTATTCATGTATATATGTGGGTGTTTCGTTTGTAATCGAAAGTAAGGTTGTTGGTCTGAAGTTCAGGTGTTAATGGATTACAACTCGATGGAAATGTTGCAACAAGAAACAAAAATAAATAAATGAATAAATGAAAAAAAAACAAAAAAAAAACAACAAACACAACCCTCGCCAAACCCCCCCCAAAACAAAACATCCACTGCAAAAAAACATATAAAAGAACGTTGGTTGTGGTTTTATTTCCTGAAAAACTTTATTAAAAGGTATTTTAAACTTTAACTTTATTTCCTTATTTTCTACAGCAAATTTTTTAAGAACCTAACATAGTTTAATTTAATCTTTTTTCTCTAGATTTTTTTGGTTTCAAAGTTTCTGTTAAACTGTTTTATGTAAAAACAAAAGTAAAATATGATTATTTTCTCTTATTTCTAATGTGTATTTACGTACACTGTGGTCAGAAAAATCTCTGACTCATCAACTTAAAATATATATAAATTATTGCGAAGTGTTTGTTTATCCTTTACAGACGGCCGAAAAGTTTAATCTAGAGCTTCTGAATTGCGTAAGCATTCTCATCAAGTCCAGAGGAAGGTTTCGTAAAAAAGTATAAATATTTCTTTAACGAAAAAATACCATTATTAACTCACTAGAATAAAGATATTTTAGAAATATCATCGATAAAAAATTAAGAAACGGTTATATGTATAAATACTGAATCAATGCAGTTTTATTTTACGTTCAAAATTTCTAAATTACATAAGTAATTCAGGAAGAAATCACTTGAATCAACTACTATATTTCTACAATAGCCAAATACATTAATCGTCTATCTCTTCAATCAACTAGTATACCACTAAAATATCCAAATACATTAATCATGTCCATCTCTTCAATCAACTGATATACCACTAAAATATCCAAATACATTAATCGTCTATCACTTCAATCAACTGGTATACCACTAAAATATCCAAATACATTAATCATGTCCATCTCTTCAATCAACTGATATACCACTAAAATATCCAAATACATTAATCGTCTATCACTTCAATCAACTAGTATACCACTAAAATATCCAAATACATTAATCATGTCCATCTCTTCAATCAACTGATATACCACTAAAATATCCAAATACATTAATCGTCTATCTCTTCAATCAACTGGTATACCACTAAAATATCCAAATACATTAATCGTTTATCTCTTTAATCAACTGGTATACCACTAAAATATCCAAATAATTTAATCATGGGAATCTCTTCAATCAACTGGTATATCACTAAAATATCCAAATACATTAATCGTCTATCTCTTCAATTAACTGGTATACTACTAAAATATCCAAATACATTTATCGTCTATCTCTTCAATCAACTGGTATACTACTAAAATATCCAAATACATTAATTATGTCCTGCCATTCTGTTTTTTAGAACCGGGCGTTAATGCATCAAATACATTAATTCATTTCATAGTTCTTTTAACAATCATCATCATTATCATGTCGCGCTATCAGCACAGATTTCCCTGAGCCTCTTTTGCCACCCCTCCCTATCGTCCATTGCTCCCTGCAGGTCTTCAGAGCTACATCCCTTATCGGCACAAGCTGCTGTATGTAGGTGCAAGCTGGTCGTTCTACCTTTGCTCGTCCATGAAGTGGTCCACAGGAGTACATTACTTATGAGCTCGTCCGTCTTCTCCAGCAGTGTACCGCATGTTTGGTTCGTCTAACTTGGATAGTTTTCATGATTTGTGGGGTATTGCCTCCAGGACTTGTTCTGTATTGGTTGCATCATTCTTGTGTTGTTGCCGTCAAGCTTTTTCTCCATACGTTTAATTAGCGTCCATGTAGTGCATCCATATAGCAGTATCGACATGGCTGCTGCTTGGGAGAAACTGTGTTTCATTTTATCGGTCAGGTCTGAATTACATATGACCGATAGTCTATCGATAGCTGTCCATGTCTTTTCTAGTCACGTGTTGATGTCTGTCTCACACTGCTTTCTAGGTATGTGAACTTGTCAACTAGTTTCAGAGATCGACCGTTTAGTGTGGAGATGTCACCTGTTTAATTAAAGCACATATATTCCGTCTTGTGTGCATTGACATGGACGCCTATGCTAGCAGCGGCTCATTCTAGACTATGTAGCAGGGTTTCGGCTTGGGGGAGGGTGCATTTGCCAGAAACAGTATGTCATCGGCGTAGTCGGCGTCAGTAATTGTTTGTGCGGGGTACTTTCTGCTTCTTTCCTTTGTTAGCGTGAAACTGTTTTCTTTGATTTTATCGATAGATGTTCTAAGCACGTAGTCTAGACAGATGATAAAGAGGTATAGGGCTAATGTGTCTCTTTGCAGTACACCTACTACAATGTCGAAGTAGTCTGTGTCTCTATCCGGAGAACGGACTTAAGGCTTTTAAATTTATGATGAATTAGACGGTAAATGCCAAAAATATTTATATTTTGGTTTAGTTTCGTAGTTTTATGGTATATCAACCCTTGAGGGTTATTTAATGCCAAATCCTGTTTATGCATATCTATTATATATATATATGCTTTATAAGCAAATGGTTTGCTGGAAACATTATTTTAAAAAGCGCCAGAGCTCATTTGCACGCAGTTGAATAGTTTCAAGTATTCCTATCTAACTCTAATAATTCTGTTAGATATTAATAATTTGTTTCCATACTCTTACATGATTTTAAGTTTTTGTTTATTTGTTGTTTGCACACAGTTAAATGGTTTCAAGTATTGCTATTCCCTGTTTTCATACAGTTAAAAATTTTAAGTGTTGCTTTATATTGTTTGCTCACTGTTAAATGACTTCAAGTATTGCTATTTATTATTTCCACGCTGTTAAATGGCTTCAAGTATTCAAAATAATTAAATAGTTCCATGAGTGTTAGCCAATGATCCGGGAGACCTGGGTTCAATCCCAGGTTGCGTCATACCAAAGACTTAAAAATGGTACTTGATACCTCCTTGCTTAACACTCAGCAATATAAGCTATGTATCACGGGTAAAATGGAGCAATTCTGGGAAAGGAGTAGCACCCTCCCCTATACCTCGGTGTAGAAGCTATTGAAAAGGGAGCCTTCTGGTCGCCCTCGACTAAGGTCGCCAACTTTACTTTTTTTAGGATCCTAACAGGTACTACTACTCTGGGTCAGAGTGAACCTGGAAATAATGGCAATGAAGGGGTATTCCACATTTCCCAAAATACAAGACTAGAGCCTTACCATCAGCTGCAGTTTAATGTCATACACAGGACACTCGTTGGTGTTTTACCACTTTGCAGAGATGCAGTTGGTATATTCTACAGTCCCAGCCGACTGCACTATTTACGTTTTAGAATGGACATGTTGCTCCAAATAATATATACGCAAATCAGAATAGTCCTTTGATTTTAGGGATGACAGCTATAGATAGAATTAAATCTCTGAATTATAATAAACATCTCCCAGTAGAACAACATTTCCACCTTAGAGACCATGACTTCTACAAAAGCGATGAATCTACTTTAATAGAGAAGATTGGAAAATAATTATCAAATACCATATCAGTTTTAGAAACCCATTAAGGCAGATGTTTATGACGTCTTGAAACCCTTACCCTAAAAGGATTCAGCTACAAATTAAATCATCGGAAGACACCTCATTTTGACGTCCAGATAATTACACTCCCATTAATCATTAACTTTTATATAAAGATATTAGAACGTTGAATTATGCATTATTCATTATTCATTAACTTTTATAAACTTATTTTCCAAGTTAACGATATATTCTAGTAGAAATAATTGGAAATTTGAAAGTATTCTTAAAAACCCATGAATCGAAAAGCTAAAAGGTTAACATAATGTTCAAATCTCTACGTGAACGCCAATCCTTGATGTCCATAGTGCAGCTGTCCATAGTACAGCTGTTGTACTCTGGACATCATCTTGAAATGTTACCTGTCTTGAAATAAATATCCTCTGATGATTGCCTAATCCCCAAACATGTCACGATTACCAAATTGTTAAGAAAATAAATAATTTTTGTCGAATTAAAAAAAAAATCACTTTGAATGTAATTGCAGAGGCAAAAATCTAATTCATTTACTGGACTGAACAAGCTTCCAAAAATAATACACAGGAAAATTAGAATGGTGATTTAAATAACTTGAGGCGAAACAACTATAGAGACAGAATGAAATCTATGGATTCTAAACTCCAAAATATATTTCAGTATCCAATGTTTTTTTAATCGTGACCTTATCAATCACTACAACCCAAATCAATTAAAAAAGAATTGTACTGCCAGATAATTATATTGAATCTCACCTACGTTTTCTTTTAGTTAATTAAACAAAGTTGGCTTAATCATCAAGATACCCTGTCCTATCTAGTTTAAACGGTAAAACAAGATTCTGATTTATTCGTAGGTGAAGAGAAATCAGTAGAAAAAAAATCCCCCCCAAATTGATTACTTCCCAACTCCTGCTAACAAGTAGAAATCCGTTTATTTGGTTGGATACGCTAAGGTTTCTTCGATTATGTGCCTGTGTGTTCTTGAAAGAAAGATAACTCAAGATACCTACCCAAAGATAATCGATACTTGTTAAACAAACAAGAATCGTGGTACCTTATTTTTAAATCGGGATTGCATCAAATATTAATTACATTCAGATAAGTAATTGAGCTAACTCTCGTGATATTTAGATATTCTTTGATATATTCGTACATAAATATAAACTTACATACGCACCTCTGATAAGATAAAACGGAAATTCTTTTAAGCTGTAGCCGTGTCAGAACTGCAGTAGAGTTGGATCACTTGGACGCAAATAAAACATCTTAAGAAAAAGCTAGACGCCAACAACACAAGAATACTGTGTGCTATTTTGAACAAATTCTGCAAGCAACACCCAAGAAAACTGCAGTTATACAGCCACTTACCTCCCATCTAGAAAACTATTCAAGAAAGATGAGTGAGTAACTAGGTTTGGAAATAACGACAGAAGTCTAACTATTTCTACCCTACTCTGCAGGCTTTCGAATACGCCGACTGAACATCTCCAGAGGGGTAAGACACCTCCCAATGAATGTCCTGATATGACATCAAACTACATCTGATGGTTAAGCTCCAGACCTGGAATTTTAGAGAATATGGAGTACCCCTTCATTGCGATTACTCCCTGGTCCACTTTGATCCGGGGTCATTGTACCTGCTTGGGTCCGATCTAAGAATTGTACAGAAATATTTAATCATTAACAATACTTGAAACCACTTAATTATGTACAAAGAAATGATTACTATCAAATAGAATCATTTGTGTTAAATAGCAATCGTTAAAAGCATATGTGTGGAAACAATAAATAGCAATATTTGAAACCATTTAACTGTGTACAAACAAATAATTAATGTTAAATAGAATTGTTAGTGTTCGATAGCAAAACTTGAAACCATTCAAGTGTATGTAAAGAAATGAGTTCTGTATAATTAAAAAATAATGGCACCAAAAACTATTCGCTTTCAAATCATATATATCTTATATATATATATGTAAACAGTATTTTGGCATAAAATTATCCACTATGGCTGATATGCCATCAAACACAACTAAGCCGATCCACGTGCATACATACATACATACATACATACATGCATACATACGTACATTTTTGTGTATATCATTTTCAAGGTAAATGGTTTTAACTTTGTTTTCTCTAATGAATTCTATCTATCAACGGTAATAGATTTTTCCCCGTAAGCATTTTAAAACTTTTATTTGGCAGATGATTGTGCACTTGTAGTAAAATATCGTTAAAAATATTATCCTATTTACCAACCCCTCCGCTTGGGCAGGATATGACGCAAGGTCAATTTTAAGCGGAGTTTAACAGGTTTGAATTCAGAGTTTGCCTTCTCCTAGACTAGTTGCCTCACCAAGGCTGAAGAACCTAGTCTGTCCTACTATTTAGCCATAGCTGGAGGGAGAATAATTGGATTCATACCTTTCCCAAGGGTATTAGTGCTATGTGAAATGCAATCAGTCTCGTCCAGGATTTGAACTCGTGTCGCCGTGTTCATTTCCTACGACGATAACAATTACACCACGGGCACCTCGTTAAAAATATTATGAAACAATCGAATTCTTTGTGTAATTCCGCAATTATTAATCAAATTTAGGTTTGTTTAACACGAATTCATATAACGTGCTGAGTGTATATGAAAGTCATGTTTAAAATATAACTCGATAAGCAAATTGCCTTGTCACTTCTCTGCATTTGAAAACTGATTGTCATCCGATGCTGTGCTCAAAAATAAGAAATCTTGGACAATGAAACCGTGCTTTTTTTACGTATGAAATGTGATTTTTCCCTTCACAAAAGATTAATATTTAAAGTCAAAGCAAATACAGAGATTTACATAGAAGTTGGACAATAAGGTAAACACAAATAAGAATCAATACCAGCTTTGATGAAATTATAGTTTTCACTAAATTAAGTTTCATTTCATCATATGGAAACCATTTGCTGTCACATTGTTTGAAATACCCTCAAGGATTTTCAGCGTTAAAGGCACCTGTGTCAGAAAGCAAGAGGTTATATCAGATTTATTTCCCTTGAATTTTAATACCTACAGATTCTTTCTATTGTCTTTTAAGATCTAATTTTTATGGTCGCATATATTTTCTGTTTATAAGATATATGACTATATTGTATGCATATCATAAGGGATTCATTGTTTCACGTCCTCCAAAACATAATAAATGATTTAGGCTCAGAAAATAATAAAACTGATATTATAGGATTTGGTGTTATCGTAATCGCAACTTTATTAATTCATCATCATGGCGTGCCGACAGCACAGACTCCTTGGCCCCCCCTCTCTCTCTTTCTCTCTCTCTCTCATCACACGTCCCTATTGCCCATCACTCTTGGTAAGTCGTCTTGACAGCGCCCAGTGTCCGTACAGAGCTGATGAATGAAAGTTTTTGCCGGTCAGCCAACTCTGGTGGGTCCATCGGTAGGAGTTCGTACTTGTTCGTCTTACTTGAATGGAGTGTAAGACAGGAGTTAAGTGGGCGTGCAACTACTGTCTTTTCGGGTCCTGCCCCGAGAAATTATTTTAAGCTGCACTCTGCACCCTTACGTAGTTTCCAACTAGCTTTTTTAAAAAGGTTTCTAAGTCTAAGTGGTGCAACCATACTGTAGTACTGACACTTCTACAGCTTGGAAGAATTCCTTTTTTTATTTGGGAGATTAGATTTCGATTTGATTGTTGACCTGTCAATAGTAGTTCATAATTTATATATGCGTATACAAACATCACTTTCAGAAGATGTGATGTTACTTCCGAGGTATACGAAAATACCAACTAAGTTCAGAGGTTTGCCATATAATGAGAAGATGGCACCATCTTGATTAAAACACATGAACTCTATTTCATCTGAAATCACGTAGAGACCAATACTTCCTGTGGTCTGCTCCAGTTTACGCAACAAAGGTTCGGCTTGAGCAGGTGTATTCGCAAGAAGTATTAGATCATGTACGAAGTCTCAGAGAATTATATCAAATATCACCAATATTTTCTTTCAGTAAATTAAACAACTGCTAATAATGATATTAGCTTTTAGACCGTCATCTTTTATTCTTTCTACAACTAAAATGTTGTGTCAGTCATATTTGCCAGCAGAAAATCAAGAACTATAGGATATGTTGTTTCTAAAGCAATCTTTTGAATTCTTGAGCAATTATCCTTAGGCTATCACATACTTAGAATATTCAAGATGTTTACAATATACTTATCAATATTAAAACAGCTTTAAGAGCTTTATATAAATTTGTAAGTGGTTTCATATTTAAGATTAAATTTTTATGTGTTTTCTCCATTTTAAAGATATTAGAAACGATTAAATAAGTACACAAGGGTGTAATTATAAAATCATATACGCTTAATTAGTTGGTCGAATATATATATATATATATATATATATATATATATATATAGCTTTTGTTGAAAATAGCAAAAGCTATATATATATATATATACATATATATAGCTTTTGTTGACAAAAACAGACACGTATTTGATGTTTAACTTTTTATTCACCTTTACTAGTTGACTATCAAGATGTCTCAACTGTGGTTGATGGCAGTTTAAAAACTGATCAAATACTCTATATTCGCAGTCCGAGTACAAGTCGTCCTCCACAATCACCAAAGATGGTCGGACGTATCCATTGCTAAACATCAAATCCCTATCTGTTTTTTTTTTTCTAAAAAATATGCCTCCAAGAGAATCTACTACCGAAATATTATATATATATATATATATATATATATATATATATATATATATATATATATATATATATATATATATATATATATTAAGTAATTCAATTTTTTATAAACTATTCTATAATTCTAAAAGTGTAAAAAAAAACCCCAGATCGTACAATTTGAAAATGAAAAAATATTGCACAAACTGCTATCCGGGAAAAAATTCCATAAGAAAAAGAAAAGACTAAAATCATACGTACTACTTGAAACTAATCAACCAATAACGCATGCCTCTCGAAAAGAAAAAATACCGAAAGAATTCCTTAAGCTAAACGTAGGAGTGCTCAATTCGCTAAGGAGAGCGAAGAATGAATGCCCGTAGTGTCAGAAAAAATCTACCTAAGTTTCACCTAAACGGATCATCAGGACATATATATATATATATATATATATATATATATGTCCCGATGATCTCGGAAAATAACAAGGAGTCTTGAAAAAATAAAATCAAAAATGATAATCAATGTTCCATCGTCTTTACCAAAACTTGCTTGAATAAAACCTTGCTGCCAAAATATACACTTTTCAATATATATATATATATATATATATATATATATATATATATATATATATATATATATACCAACACCTGCCCACAAGCAGGATGTGATAGAAAGTAAACTTCTAAGTTGAGTTTAATAGGTTTGAATTTAGAATCTTTCTTCCAGACTGGTGGCCATATCAAGGTTAAAAAGTGGATTTGCCCAAGTATTTTTCTATAGTTTGTGAAAGAGAATAGTTGAATTCATACCTTTCCCAAGAGTATTATTACTATGTGAAATGCACCAACTTCACCCAGAATTTGAACTCGTGTCACCCTGTATATTTCTTACGACAATATATATATATATATATATATGATAATGATGATGACAATCGATACAAATATGAATTCGTACAGTTTTAAACTAGTAAGATATTTTATCATGGCACGATTAATCTAACGGTTACAACGCTGATCTTCCTAAAGATGAAGTTGTCTACAGACCCTGTATGACATATATGTGATTGTCTGTAATATTTTTAGAAAATGCAATTATGCAACAAAAGCAAAGTGAGCATACTTGATGTTTATAAGAAATATTTTTACGCAAAAAAATCGTCAAGCATCATCATCATCATCATCATGTCGTGCTGGTAGCACGGATATCCCAGACCCTCTGTCACCACTCCTCCCTATCGTTCATCGCCCTAGGTAGGTCTTCAGGACAACATCCCGTATCCTCACTTAGCTGCTGAATGTATGTTCGTGCTGGTCGTCCTGCTTTTGCACGGCCATGTGTGGGGGTCCATAAGAGTACATCTCTTATGAGTTCGTCCCTGCTTCTCCAGCAGTGTCCTGCATGTCTGGCTCGTCTAACTTGAATAGTTTTCGTGATAGGAGGCAGGTGGCCGTACAGTTGGTGTCTTGTGGGGTGTTGCCACCAGGACTTGTTCAAGATTGCACGCAGCATTCTTGTGTAATTGCAGTCTAGCTTCTTCTCCAGCCGTTTTGTTAGAGTCCATGTAGTGCACCCATATAGCAGTATCGATGTGACCGCTGCTTGGAAGAAACTGCGTTTCATTTTATCGGTTAGGTCTGATTTCCATATAATCGATAGCCTATTGATAGCTGTCCATGCTTTCGTTCACCTGGTGCCGATGTCCTTTTCGGTTGATTCGACGCTACTTCCTAGGTAAGTGAATTTGTCTACTAGTTTAAGAGGAGTTCCGTCTAGAGTGGAGATGTCCCCCGTCTGATTATAGCACATATATTCCGTTTTGTGTGCATTAACATAGAAGCCTATGCCTGCGGCTGCTCGTTCCAAACTATGCAGTAGTGTTTCGGCTTGGTCGGGTGTATTTGCCAGTATCGTTATGTCATCGGCGTAGTCGGCGTCGGTAATTGTTGTTGCGGGGTACCTTCTGCTTCTTTTCTTTGTCAGCTCGAAGCCATTCTCTCTGATTTTGTCAATCGATGTTCTAAGTACGTAGTCTAGACAAATGATAAAGAGGTACGGAGCCAGCGTGTCCCCTTGTAGTACTCCTGCTGCAATGTCGAAGTATTCTGTGTCTCCATCTGGTGATCGTACTTTTACTTTGGTGTTTCTATAGAGAATCGTTATTGCTGCTACGGTTTCTTTAGGTATGCCGTACGCTAGTAGGATTTGTTGCATCTTTCCTCAGTGAATGGAATCGAAGACCTGGTAAAGTCGACAAATATTAATGTCGCTTGTAGGTTTTTTGCCCGTACACCTTCAAGGATTCTACGGATGGTTAATATTTGTGAGGTCATGGATCTATTTCTTCAGAAGCCATTTTGGTTTTTCCCAAGTATGTTGTCGATTTTGGGTTCTATGCGGTTTCGTAGTAGGGCATTGTAGATTTTGGCTGCTATGGATGTTAGTGTTATGCCTCGGTAGTTTTTGGCTAATCCGAGGTCACCCTTTTTAGGGAAGGGGAGTATGCATCCCTTCATCCATCTATCTATTGGATTTTGATTGTATACTGCCTTGCAGTGTCAGAGCAGTATGTCTTCGAATTGTCTGGTCTTCCATACTTCTGGGGGAATCTCGTCCAGCCCTATAGCTTTCCTATTTTTAATTTTTCTGAGAACCAAGTCGAGTTCTTCTTGTGTGAACGGTCCTAGTTTAATGTCTAATTGTTTGCTAATTATTCTGGTGATTGGTTCATGTGTTATTTTCGGTGGGTTTCCGAGTAGGTTTTCGAAGTGCTGTTTCCACAGTTTTATTCTTTCTTGTTGGTTTGCTGCTTTCAGTTTTGCTTTGGCTGTGTTCTTTCTTCTACTCACTTCGTTTATTGTTTGCCAGGCTATCCTAGATTGTCTATCTTCCACCGAGTCTCTAATCTTATCTATCTGATTTTGAATGTATTCTATCTGTTCCTTTATATATATGCCTACTAATTGATATTGTGCCGTTTTTAGTTTTAAGGCATTTGTGTTTGTTGGGTTTTTTCGAGAGTTTTTGGAGGCTGTTTTCACTAGTGCACGTTTTTCTCTCACCGCTTAAGTTTCCCATGGGACTCTATATTTAGTTTTGAGTTTTGTTGGAATGCATTTCGCTGCTGCCTCGAGGTGCGCATTGACGAAATTTTCATATTCGTCGTTTGGTGTACTTGTTTCCGTCCTTTCTTGTAGTGTTTCGTATCTGTTTCTTAATTCTAATACGTATTTATCTCTTATATCTCTGTTGTTCAGAAGGGCCCAGTCATAGTGTTTGGTGGTCGCTGTTCGTTTGGCGTTTTTTCGTAGGCTTAGTCGTATTTTCGCCGTGACTATTCGGTGATCGGTGGACACACCCTCGAAAGAGGAGTATGCCTCTTAATTCATTGCGCTATTTTTCCATTTCTTGTTTATAAGGACGTAGTCTATCTGAGCTTTAGTATTGTTTGCGTACGTGTATGTCCATAGTTTGCCCTCCCATTTTTGGTAGTTTGTATTGAGGCATGCTAATCTATTTTCTATCATGAAATCTGTTAGATATTGTCCATTCCTATTTGACGTGTTGTGGAGGCTGTATTTGTTGTTTCCGTTTTTCCCGATTTGGGCATTCATGTCTCCGTCAATGACTAACATGTTGTGTTTCGGGATGCTACGCACTAATGAGGATAATTCATCGTAGAAGGTGACTAGTTCAGTTTCTTCACTAACATTGGTAGGGCTGTAGCAGGAGATGATTGTTGCTCTGAGGTTGCCGTTAAAAGTAGCCGCCATCATTCTAGGTTGTATTTTCTCAATGCTATTTAGCGTTTTTAATGCTCTAGGTCCTATAAGCAATCCTACCCCTCCTACTGAGGCATTGACAGAGTTTTTCCATGCGGATACAGTGACGAGCGACCATCCATTGCCAGTTTCGTGATATTTGATATATTCGGTGTGCGTGTATCTGTGTTCTTGTATGCATATTATGTCAATCTTATGTTCTACGGCCGATGCGATTAGCTCTGGTAGTTGTCCTATTCTATTTAAGGTTCTTATGTTAAATGTCGCTATTTGTAGTGTTTGCTTGCTTTTAGTAGTTTTTGTCGTTTGAGCTCTGTAGCTGATTTTTCGAACACCGAGGCCAGGGCTCCAACCTCAGCAGGACGCGTCCCTTTTTTACCCGCGCGAAGAGCGATGCGGTTTGTGTATGTGGTTTAAGTTTGGGTCATGGTTATCTTTCGATGGCTGTTTTATTCTCTTCTATAGAAGCCACTCTTATAGAGGAGCAGCAGTAGTTCCCCGATCGAACTAACGATCCTGAGCGTATAGTCGTCAAACTCACGTCCAGGACCTGTTAAGGTATTGAGTTTGGTCGTCCATGGATTTCTTCAAACACCTTTACGTACATCATGCTGCTTCCCGTGTGTACGTGTAAAAAAAAAAAAGGGTGGGGGTAATTTTGATTTAAGTTTTCTTAAGTTTTAACTTAGTTAAAGTCCAAGATTAAGGTACTTTCGTCAGACTTTTACTGGTACTGAAAATTTTTTTTTTGTGCGGTATTCGGACATTTTCTTAGGCTTTTTAGTTTTTCTTCTATACTACCGTTGGGAGCCGGGGAGGCTTTAGGAATTATAGAGTTTTTACAAATGACAATTATTATTATTATTTTTTATTTTATTTATTTTTTATTTTTTAAATTTATTTATTTATTTATTTATTTATTTGTATGTGGTAGCATTGGCAGCTTTAGGCTTTTACTTTTTCTTCTAAACTACTGTTAGGCCTCTAAGAATTTAAAACTTTTACAAAAGATTCAAAAACTTTTTGCCGTGTTCGCTGACATTTGGACAGAATCATATATTCAATTTGGGTTTATAGTAAGTGTGTCTTTACATTTAAAACGCACTGTTTAAGCAATATTTTACAAACAAAAATACAGCATAACATTTTGTAAAATTCAGCATTTTAAATTAATTGGACTTAAAGACATACTGACCAATATTGAAACATTTTTCCTCTGTTGGCACGTGAGTTCAAATCATTCCTCTTCTTTTTAGCGTTTATTTACTACTGAATTTTAGGCATGTTTGGAGACGGTCTACTGTTCGAGATGGGGTGGGGAGGGCTACTAATTTCATCATTTTTTTTTCTTTCTTTTTTTTTGCGGGGGTTTGCTGTGGTAGCTTTGGCAGCTTTAAGCTTTTAAAGCTCGTCAAGTATACTTTGAACAATTAAGAAAATTTGACTTAGTTTAAGAGATGCGCAAGAAACAGATAATCCTCTTTAGAATAAAGAGGATTAACTGGATAATAAGGCAGTGTCCTTTAATTTAAAACATTAGATATACCGACAAATCGATGAGGCCTCAATAGGGAGCCCCATAGGTCCCCTTTTCGCTTATATGTTTGTAGAATTCTAGGAAATATTATTTGAAATTTTTTCTAAACCATATTGCTCAATCCGATATGTTGATGACATTTTTACCAGTTTTAAATCACATAAGGCGATACATTTTTCTAACAGTTAAAAAGATCTTCATTTATCTTTAAAATTTACAATAGAGGGAGAAAATAACTGGATCTTGCCATTCTTGGATGTATTAGGCGAAAGTCCAACACTTTATCGACACTAGTATTATCAGGAAGCCTACTTTTACAGGATTATATCTATGTTGGGATTTTTTCACTCTCTAAATTGGGAAAATCAGTTTAATAAAAACAGTGATTCACCGTGCACTTATGATTTTTTGAACTCGATAGAAACTAATATTAATAATTTTAATAATTATTAATAATATTAATTAATATTAATAATTTAATTTAATATTAATAATTTTCTGAACTCGATAGAAACTAATATTAATAATTCGTAAGCAATTCAATTATGTGAAACAAGTAAAAAGATCATACTGTGTTACTATATCAATATTTTAAGATCCATAATTTTAATGATGAAATGTTTTTTAACTATTACAAAAAATTCGTCGCCACGTTATGTGATTTACAAGAAACAAAAATGACAACAACATATCATATTGAGCATTATGGTTTAGAGAAATCTTCAAATAATTATACCTGGAAATCTACGAAAGTATTTTAATTCAAAATCAAAACATCTAACACATATCAATTTGATCCATAGATATGACTTTGATAAATATTCAAGGTCTCAGTGGACCTGGCAGAAATCACAAAAAAGACTCCCTATTTTCTAGAGTTTCAGAATATAGCAAAGTATATATATATATATATATATATATAGCCATGAACAACTATACACACACGTATACATCTGCATGCATGCAGAATCATAACGACGATACAATAAAGACGGACGACACAGTCTTTTAAAAAAATATACCTCTCACTTTATTGAAAGGGTTGCGTGTGAGAGGGAGTTGGAGACCGAAAAGAACTGCAACATATTGACCCCCACTCTATTGGCCATAACCGTGTTTCTTTTCCGTTCCGCGTTTCTTTCCCGTTCTCCTGGGCTGCTCCGGGGCCCTGGGGGCCCAGCCTCTCTGGGTGCTGGTTTTCTCTACCGCATCTTATCTCTAACTCGTCTTGAATTTCCAGTGCAATGAGTTATATAATAGTTCAACACCCACCTTCTTCTTGTGAGCGTCACAATTTCGCACTCAATTCAACCCGTCCACGGTCAAGGTTGTAATCCTGATATTCCTCGACCGGATGCATCTGTTATTTACACAGGTGCATTTCCTATTTTGACAGCCCGACCGGGTCGTAGGTCAATATACAACATATATATATATCATCATCATCAAGTTGCGCTGCCACCAAGGAGTTCCCTGGCTCTCTCTTGCCAACTGTTTCTATTATCCATTGCTACCGGCAGTTCCCCCAAATTACACCATGTCTGCACAGAGCCAATATCTTGCTTGTTGGCTAACATTGGCACGTCCTTAAGAGAACGTCACTTATGAGTTCGTCATTACTTCTCCAGCAGTACCCCACATATCTGGTTCATCCCACTTGGATAGTTTGTGAGATGGTCGGTAAGTGTCCACACAACTATTTGTTGTAGGGCGTTGCTTCCAGGATTTGTTCAAAACAGCACGTAGAACTCACACACACACACACACACACACACACACACACACACACACACACACACACACACACACATATATATATATATATATATATCCATTCAGAAGGCAAGGGCCAAGGTAAATACAAACATCGATTTTCAGGTAACTAAAAGTATATTCAGCTAATAATTATTTATATCTTAATTTGAATTAATAATAGGTGTCGTTTTGTATTTTTAGATGTTTACACAATAAGCACATAAATATTTTTGTAGAACATATGGAACTGGATAATAAGGCAGTGTCCTTTAATTTAAAACATTAGATATACCGACAAATCGATGAGGCCTCAATAGGGAGCCCCATAGGTCCCCTTTTCGCTTATATGTTTGTAGAATTCTAGGAAATATTATTTGAAATTTTTTCTAAACCATATTGCTCAATCCGATATATTGATGACATTTTTACCAGTTTTAAATCACATAAGGCGATACATTTTTCTAACAGTTAAAAAAATCTTCATTTATCTTTAAAATTTACAATAGAGGGAGAAAATAACTGGATCTTGCCATTCTTGGATGTATTAGGCGAAAGTCCAACACTTTATCGACACTAGTATTATCAGGAAGCCTACTTTTACAGGATTATATCTATGTTGGGATTTTTTCACTCTCTAAATTGGGAAAATCAGTTTAATAAAAACAGTGATTCACCGTGCACTTATGATTTTTTGTGAATATAAATAAGAAATGGAATTTAAGAAGATTACTGATTTCTTTTTAAATGTTTTCTCTAAAAGGGTCATTTTGAATAATATTAAATATAAAATTGCTAAGATTATAAAACGCTAGGTCCACCTAAATATCTGGTTTATATTAAGATACCTTGGATTGGGATAATCAGTAAAACATCGCTGAGAAAATCTCATTGTGATGTGTAGATTTTACTTGAATTAAGTACGGTCAAATGGGTGTTATAAAAATTATTTTCGCTTACGATTTTTTTTTGCATATCGTTTTACTCACACTTATATATATATACGAATATATACCAATACTTTCTTTGTCTGATGATGCAAATCTAACATTTTTTTTAAATATAGGGTCTACTGAAAGCGGAGGTAAAAGATCAAAAGGAATGAGGTTAGACCTTGTTACCGTTCCAATGTCTTGGATTTCAATCTCAGTGTCGTAATTCCTTTGTATCTTTTTTTTTTTTATTAATTTGCGTGGTTTTTTTTCGGTTAGTCGCTACTATCATTTTACCAATTGACCATTTTAAGAAAATATCTTTCTATTTATTCTTTTTTATATTTATATCTTATTTAGGGACGCAAGGAAGTTCTATAATCCTAATTCCAGACATTTCTTTTATTAAAAGGGTTATTTTGGGGATTAGCCCTGGGTTTAATACCAAAGACTCAAAAACAGTACTTTATGCCTCCTTGCTTAACACTCAGCATTATAAGGTGCAAATCGAGCGTAAAGTGGGGAAATACAGGGAAAGGAGTAGTGCCTTCCCCTACATCTTGGTGTAGTAGCTATCGAAAAGCGAAGCCTTCGGGTCACCCTTGACTACGGTCACCAACAACTTAGTTTATCCTTTCTCGATCACTAGTTACTTTATTTTCTCTTTAATTGGTATATCGCTGTATTAATACTTTAATATTTCAATTTTTACCTCCGACTACTATCGATTAAACTCGTATTAGATCCTATTATTTGTCTATTAATAGTTCACGACTCGGAAATTTTTAAATTAAAAAACTACTATGCTCTTATATATATTTATTACTCGAGCACCCCTAGAGAATTATATATATAATCTCATATTAAACCAAAATTGGTGGATTTTCACGTCTCTAATATATAAATGCCATCTCATTTGTATTCAACTTACTCACTCCTTCTGTGTAGTTCAAATAATCTCCAAATTATTGACAATATGTAATATGATGTTAATCGTTTTTATACTGTAGGTTATACTCAAGCAATTAAAAAAAATGAACACCACAAAATCCAATGAAATTCCAATAGACTTGTATAAAAACAAATTCTATTTTCAAAATGCAGCCAAAAAGAAGAAACATTGAAGAAAATTTACCCAACCCCTCCGTCACAATAATGATGCAACCATACAAGGTGACTTTTTTCAGTGGCCTTCTACGGGTTTGAATTCAAAGTTTCCTTTTTCCTTGACTGGTTGCTTTATCAAGGCTGAAGGAACAGTCTGTTCTACTAATTATCCATTGTTGGATGGAGAACAGATGATTCATGCTTTCCTAAAAGACATTAACGCGAAGTGAAGCGCAAAAAAGCCCCGTTCAAGACTTGAACTCAAAGCACCGATTCCATTTTTCTAAAAAAATTAAGAATGTTCATAATAAAATCTTGAGGCAGAAAATAGCAATATTAAAAAAAAAATCTAGCAATAATATACTCATTTTTGGTCTAAAGGGTTTGCTAATGGTCCGGCAGACCTGGGTTCAATCCCAGATGGAGTCATACCGAAGACTCAAAAATGGTGCTTGATGCCGCCTTGCTTAACACTCTGCATTATAAGGTAAGGATCAAGGGTAAAGTGGAGCAATCCAGGGAATGGAGTAGTGCCCTCTCCTACTCCTCGGTGTTGTAGCTATTGAAAAGGGAGCCTTCGAGTCACCCTCGACTTAGGTCGTCAACGTTACTTTTACATTTGATGTTGATAATTTTTTCGATACTTTTAAAAATTTAAACGATGATATTGTTTTTACTTTTTTAATTCAAAATGTGTTTCTGTTAAAAATGCCGGAGATCAAAAGCAAAGACTGCACACAGCACAATAGTGAACAAACAAGACAAGAAGCGAATAATACTCTCAATAAACGAGTGCTGGAAATAGCCCGAGGATGTGTAAAATGGCAGAGTGCTACACCTGGATAGAAGTATACCACATTTGCGTGGATGAAAGTATACTGCCCGGCGTGTTGTAAATTAAAATTTAGCTTATTGAAGATTCCCGGAATTAATTCTGAATATTTTTAATACGCTGTTTGTAGATGCATGGAAGGAATCCTAAAAGGTACTACCGCTCAGGAAATAGTGGACCTGGGAGTAATGACAACGAGTTTGTGACTCCACTTACGGCCCAAAGGGCTGACCTGGGAGCAACACCCTAAAAACGACTGCTGTACGACGACTTCCCTCCTTGCACATAAACAATCCAAGTAAGAAGAACAAGACATTCTGGATATAGCTAGTGAAATAAGGACGAACTCATAAACGATGATTTTCTATAGACTTTTACTTATGGACACACCACTGTTGGCTGCAAAACCTTACAATCAGCGACTTTATATAGATTCTGGATGCCGTCTTGAAAACTTTCCAAAAGCTAGGGTCAGTTGGGATCGGAGAGAGTCAAAGGAATCCGTGGTGTAGGCATCACATAATAATAATAATAATAATAATAATAATAATACTGTAGAATCTCTCCCACCCCTTCAAACACTCCCATTTATTTCAAATTAATGTATACACCCCCTAAAAAAAAACAAAAAACAAACGCAAAAAGAGAATTTTTCGAATGAAATCTTCTAGAATCAGGTGTGTCACGTGATGGCTCACGGAGACGAAGAGGTAGGACTGATACTATCCTCCCGTATTGAATTAGAGTATCAAGCAGTCAAAAAGTGACCGTTAGGAAGGAATGTGGGTCACACAGGAGACTAGATGTTCGCACTTAAGTGACCTCAGGTCGCCGGACATCGGAAGGGGAAAGAGAGAAAAGCCAAATGATTGGCTGGGACCCCAAAACGGAAGTGGGGTTCCCTTCCCCTCAGCAGAAGTAAATAGTAAAAAGTAGTTTTTAAGCAAGGCTCGTGGCAGACGGGCCATAGCCATTTTACTCCGGGTTAAAGACAAAAGACTAACTGAGACACGAAGGACTCCAAAATCCTTCAAGCCAGTACTAAAAACAGAACAAAGTCTATTAGCCCGTGAAAGAAGAAAAATTCTCCAGTGGAACCCCGTCGAAAATAAGATAAGTAACGTTGGGACATTTTTCCTTTATACTCAAGTTTCGTTTACCACTCTCTCTCTCTCAATTTGAAAAAGGATAAAGCCAGGAAAAGACATTTATATTCATGGACTATCCTATTATATGTTTTGACACTCTGAACGTATATATATATATAACCGTAGTAAAGAACCTATGTATTTTCATTTTACCATGGGGTCTATGTTATTATTTCATGCTTTCCTTTCAGCTTCTATTCGCCTTACATTATCTTGCTTAGAACTGTCCTATTAATTCCTAAAGTATCATACGGGAAACCGGAGTTGCCGACTACAACAATATTAATATTATTACGACTAAAACCTATAGGCTCAACTCTTCCATTATCTCGGGGAAGGAAGAAAGCTGCCTGGTGGGTGTGTGATAGTGTGAAATTTGGAACCCCTTGCCAGCAGCGGTCAGTCTGGTCCTAAATTATTCCTTCACGTAATATGCCAGTTCTTATCTGCCTGAGAGAAGAACTCTGAACAGGACTTATTCTGTAGGGGATCAAGTGCCAACCTGCCCCGTCTTCACACGTGCGAAAATAAAGTCCCGTTTTGGGATTTTAGTCAATTTGCCGTCACAGGTGTCATGTAATTCTAAGGAAAGATATAAAAGCCCTAACTTAAGAAATATCTGGATGTACACACAGACTAAATAATTTTCCAGGAACAACCGTTGGGTAGAGTTTAGTACAAACTGTTTAAAAAAAAACACTAGATTTTCGATGACTTGTAAAATCTGTTGGTGAATTTTTGTTATATTTTAACTGAAGAGTATCACTAATCGACTAAATGTTTTTACCCGGTGCAATTATCTCGAGCTAACTGAAGAATTGTTTAAATTTATCGCACCAAACTCAAAATTTTTTTCGCTGCATATAGAATACTGTAGAATCACCCCACCCCTTCAAACACTCCCGTTTATTTCAAATTAATGTATACCCTCCCAAAAAAAACAAAAATCAAAAACAAAAAAAAAAACAAACGCAAAAAGAGAAATTTCCAAATGGAATCTTCTAGAATCAGGTGTCATGTAATTCTTGGGAAAGATATAAAAGCCCCAACTTAAGAAATATCTGGATGTATACAGAGACTAAATAATTCTCCAGGGACATTTGTTGGGTAGAGGTTAGTACAAACTGCTCTTTTAAAAAAAAAAAACTAGATTTTCGATGACTTATAAAATCTGTTGGTGAATTTTATTATATTTTAACTGAAGAGTGTCACTAATCGGCTAAAAGTTTTTTACCAGGCGCAATTATCTCGAGCTAACTGAAGAATTGTTTAAATTTACCTCGTCACCTTCCATATTGCCCAACGACTTTCTCAATCGATAGACGTTTTAGCCCAAGTAAAGGAACTGCTCCAAACAATTATAGACCCATAACTTGTTTACCGATGATGTGGAAAATATTAACAGCACAAATAAGGGAAGAGATATACTACTCACTAATAAACCACGGATTATTCCCTGAAGAACAGAAAGGATGCCGCAAAGGATCCAGAGGCACAGCAGTGTTACTCTACATAGATCAACACATCCTAAATGAAAGCAAGAACAGACGGAAAAATCTCGCTATAGCCTGGATGGACTACGAAGAGGCGTATGATATGGTTCCGCAAATCTGGATAATAAACTGTCTCAAAATGTACAAAAATCACACGAAATCATAAACTTCATCGAAAAAAACCCATGAAAAACTGGAGAGTTGAATTAACAGCAGGAGGAAAAAGCTTGGCTGAAACAAAGATCCAAAGAGGGATTTTCCAAGGAGAGGCACTATCACCCCTACTATTCATAATTGCCATGATTCCACCAAACCACAGAAAATGCACGGCTGGATACAAATTTAGTCGATCGCAAGAAAAGATCAACCACCTAATGTACATGGATGACATAAAGAACTATTTGTAAAAAATGAAAAAGAACTAGAAACCCTAATACACACAGAATATACAGTCAAGACATAGAGATGGAATTTGGCAGTGAAAATGCGCTCTACTCGTCATGAAAAGTAGCAAACGACATTTAACTGACGGAATAGAACTACCAAATCAAGACAAGATCAGAACGCTCGCAGAAAACGAGACCTACAAATACTAAGGAATCTTGGAGGCTGACACCATCAAAAAGTGGAAATGAAAAGCAAAATTCAAAAAGAATATCTCAGGAGAACTAGAAAACTACTCGAGACAAAGCTCTCTAGCAGAAACCTTATCAAAGGAATAAATATATCGGCTGTACCCCTCGTTAGATACTCGGGACCCTTTCTCAAGTGGACCAGAGATGAACTAAGACAAATGGACCAAAGAACTAGAAAACTAATGACCATGCACAAGGCATTACATTCCAGAGACGACGTGGACAGACTATATGTACCAAGAAAAGAGGGAGGAAGAGGATTTTCCAGCATCGAAGACAGCGTTGACACATCCATACAACGACTCGAAGACTACATAGAAAAACACGAACGAGAACTGATTACAGAAACAATGATTAGAAACAATGCTGACAACACGATAGATAACAGAATGACAAAAAATAGGGAACAAAAATGGGAAGGAAAACAACTCCATGGGCGTTTTAAACGACTAATAAACAACATCTCATACGACAAAACCTGGATATGGCTAAGAAAAGGAAACTTTAAGAGAGAAAAAGAATCTCTCCTAATGGCAGCACAAAACAGCGCCATAAGAATCAATCATATCAAAGCGAGGATAGATTAGACGCAACAAAATAGCAAATGTAGACTATGCCGTGACAGAGATGAAACCATCAATCACATAATAAGCGAATGCATCAAATTGGCACAGATGGAGTACAATGATAGACACGACTGGGTGGGCAAGATGATCCACTGAGAAATGTGAAAGAAATCTAAATTTGATCATGCCATCAAATGGTATATGCACAAAACAGCACCTGTCCTAGAAAATGTCACACACAAACTCCTATGGGACTTTGATATACAAACGGATCACCTAATCTCGGCCAGAAGACCAGACCTTATAATAATCAACGAAAAAAAAAAAAAAAGAAAATCTGCAAAACTGCTGACTTTGCTGTCCCAGCTGACAACAGAATAAAACTGAAAGAAAGTGAAAAGAGAGATAAGTACCAGGAACTTGGTAGAGAATTGAAAAAAACTATGGAACATGAAGGTGACAATTATACCAATTGTGATTGGTGCTTTTGGCACGGTAACTAAAGGATTATTAAAGGGCCTGGAAGATTCGGAAGTTGGCGGCCGAGTGAAGACAATCCAAACAACAGCATTATTGAAAACGGCCAGAATACTGAGAAGAGTCCTGGAGACTCGAGGAGACTTGCTGTCACTCAATCTCCAGTGAAAGGCCATCAGCTTACACTGATGTGAAAAACTCTAATGAATAATAATAATAATAATAATATATATATATATATATATATATATATATATATATATATATATATATATATATATATATACCTGGTGTATTCAATAAGTTTCCAGCCTTTTTTTGTACAGGCAATTAAAATTGTCGTAGATTCTTGAAAATTCAGTATGTTATTGCTATGTATCTTATGAGATGACTGACCAACTTTTATGATTTCAGGTTCTAATGAACTGCTACAGCAGCAATTGGAATACATCCTACTAAAGCCTGATTGTCACAGCTGGTGAATTTCAAAAATGCTATCTAAACGTGAGGACACTTTAGAAGTACGATATGCAATAAAATTGTGTTTTAAACTTGGAAAAAATGCCACAGAAACGTAGGGAATGCTTCAGATTGCTTTTGGAACGACCATCTTGCATGAATCGAGCATCATTTTTTGAGTGGCATAAGAGATTCAAGGAAGGCAGGGAGTCTGAGAGGGATGATGAGAGGTGTGGAAGGAGTAAGAAAGTCAATACACCAGAGTTGATTGGCCAAAGGGTTAGGGTTAGGGTTACTATGTTGAGGTTTTAAGGGAGTTCAGGAAGTGATTCTTAGGGAAGAGGCCAGCACTCTTCAAATCAGGTCAGTGGCATTTCCACCAGGACAATGCACCAGTCCACAACTCCATCCTTGTCACAGACAATTTGACCAAGATGGGTTTCATGACAGTTCCTCAGCCTCCCTATAGTCCAGACCTTGCTCCCTGTGCGTTTTGGTTATTCCCTAAGCTCCGAGGCTGACATTATGAGAGAATTGAGGTGATGAAAGAGGCTGTGACGAAGGTCATTGACACGTTCAAAAAGAGGACTTCCATGGGGCCGTGCAGAAGTTGTTGGAACGGTACAACAAGTGCATTGCAGCCGGAGGAGATTACTTCGAAGGGGACTAGAGTTTCATGTGTATACTATCAACAAAAGTGCCCATACGAAAAAAATCTGGTAACTTATTTAATAATCCTCGTATATAACAAATTATATATATATATATATATATATATATATATATATATATATATATATATATATGCATGAAATTGAAATTAATTACCTTTAAAACTGCTGGCTGTTATTTCAAGTTCTTAGCTATAACTAGTTTTTAATCGATCTTTGTCTTTAGGACAGTGCAGTGCTTTTTTGATATTTTTATTCCCTTCTAACCAAATTAAATAATCTATCTATCTATCTATAAAACATACTTCTGGCTTGAATATGAATGTCCTTTTCTGTCTATTCTATTGGTTTTTGTTGACTTGAAGATATTTTCTGTCTTGATCAAAAGCAAACTGACAGAATCTTTTTTCAGTCAGACAGTTTTCTATTCTGAGTGTTCATCACTGCAGTTTGTTATTTACTTCTCGTAACGAGTCGTCAATTACATTCTCATTTCCTAAACAAACCACTTATTTGTATCAACACAACAAAAAACAAAATCATTCATGATTTGAATTGATCAAAACAAGAGTAAAATATGACATGGGAAACGAAAGAACTAAAAATAAAGTTAATGTAGCAAACAAAGAAGCAAGTTCGGAGCATAACGCTATTTAAAAAAAAGTCTCATTCTTGTGTTTTCTTTGATAACAATATTGCAAGCAGTCGAAAGCACTAAAACATTAAATAAAAGGATTACATTATCTTTATGTTGACATAAGAAATATTTTTTGATTAAAAAGAGAATGATGATTGGAGAAAATTGTAAAATCATTTTCATTTCCATTTTATGCCATAAGGAGATTATTTTGTTCCCCGAAAATTGCGCAAAATAAGATAATTACTGGGTATAATAAAGTTTGTCTCATCCTATAAAAATATTTATATGATTTTTTTGAATATCGGATATCATTTATTTTTTAATGTATTTCAAATTTGCTCAATATTTTAATGCAATTTAAAAAAAAAAAACTTCTTTGGAAGGAACGAACTTGATCGGAAGTTAAATATAACCTCTGTATCTAGCTTACTTATTTAAAAAAAATCTTTATTTTAAATAAATGACAATGTGACTTGGCTTGTCAAAATATCTCCTGTATGTTGGAAGTGTCGGTCTAAAAGATGGAGAACTCTCTAGAATTAGAGATAAATTAATAACTTGTTTCAGTATTTATTCTTTCAGATAATCGCTGAGCCTATAGGAAACAAGTCGATCGAAAACTAAGCTGAATATAAAGGATGAGAGTAAACTCGCCCCTTTAATCCTTATGTCATCAATACTCAATTTTGTGGCATTATCGAGTCATAGCAGAAGATCTGAGCCATACTTATAATAATCGATTACATTCTTATTGTGCAGAAAACATGAAAAACGTTTCTCTAAATGATCAAGTAAAGGAAACTCTCTAAGAAAACCAATGATCCAGAGACTTTACCGCTGTCACCCTGCTTCATTTTAGTTTTAAGTGGTGGGAGCAGTAATGTAAATGTCTGCTTTAGCTTAAAAATGAATTTCTCTACTCAATAGATGAGATGCAATGTCGTAAAACTAGACCCTATCTAGTTGATAAATCTGCAGTTGGCTGGGGAAATGTGCCTCTTACATGTGGTCGCCGCTGGTCAAAGGCTGACCCCTAACAGATATGAAATCCCCACCATAAAAAAAAAAAAAAAACTTCGTTCACTAAAATCTACCATCATCATTATTATACAAAAACTGGCCATGTTATCAAATAAAGAATCCTGATCAAGTGAGCAATGGTTATCGTCGCAGTGTATGGACACGGCGACACGAGTTCAAATCCTGGACCTGACTGATTGCATTTCACATAGCACTAATACCATTGAGAAAGGTATGAATCCAAAATATTCTCCCTCGCTATGGGTAAATAGTAGGGCAGACTAGGTTCTTCAGCCTTGGTGAGGCAACTAGTCTAGGAGAAGGAAAACTCTGAATTCAAACCTGTTAAACTCCGCTTAAAAATTGACCTTGTGTCATATCCTGCCCGAGCGGAGGGGTTGGTAAATATGATCAACGAAAAGAAGATTTGAACTCGTTACTGGAGTCTGTTAAGATAATAAAATCGTCTGAAGTTTCTGTGCTATTAAAGTTCAACTTTGCAAGTCAAGAGTCTACTGATGGTGGTCTGCGTAACTCATCCAGTATTCCAATCTCAGATTTACAGATTTTCCCATTCATTGGGAAAACAGAGACGTCATCGTCGATATCGATGGGGAATCTTTTTAATAATTTTGAAATCAATAATCCAAAACAATACTAAAAGTTTGATTTAAACTTCACTGCACACTTTAAATTTATTTTTAGGTATATCACAAATAAAGATCAAAATGTGTTCAAGAAGAATTTTAAGAAGAATTTTAACAAATATCCGACGACGTAGACTAAGGTAACATTTAAACGTAAAAGTTACAAGATAAGAAAATTTAATAAATTCATTTACCTTTATGGTAGACCAATTATTTGGATGGATTTTGTTTGTAAAGATACAAGTCTTCCAGAGTAAGATGTGAAGAAAAACACCAAAAGGTTTTCGTTGAGTAATCAATAGACGTTTCTGGTAAGTCCCATTTTTCCTTAAAGTGAATTTTTTTTGTAAAGTTTATCTGAACATTCTAAATTTAAAAATGAAACACTTTAAATACAAATATCCGACGAAATAGACTAAGGTAACATTTAAACGTAAAAGTTACGACATAAGAAAAATTAATAAATTCAGTTACCTTTATCAGGGACCAATCATTTGGATGGATTTTGTTTGCGAAGATCCATGTCTTCTAGAGTGAAAAGATGTGAAGAAAAATACCAAAGATTTGTTGAGTAATCAATAGACGTCTCTGTGGTAACTCCAATTTTTTACTTAAAGTGAATTTTTTTTATAATCTTTATCTCGACATTATAAATTTAAAAATGAAACACTTTTAATATAACTGCTCTTATCTGGCCATCATTTCCACTATAATCATTCTCGATGACTTCACTAACTAAACCAGCATTTCTATTATATCAGGCAATAAAGTAACGTCTTTACTCCTTTATAACCTTAATAAGAATCTTTATGGAATATTATGTGTTTACCAATATATTTGATTTTGTACACGGCTGGTGAAATAAATGTAATGAAAGAATTTAGATTAAAACAAGATTCAGAGGACATTGAGTTGTTTGCATTCAAAGTTGTTTTGAATCTGAATTCCATAATAAAATTCTTTATAGACAAATTTTAAGAATGTGATTGGGGTTATATTTTCCGGCCTATCAAATGGTTGGTTGTCTCTAGATTCTGGGAGGCAAATACAGATTTGCAATTCTATGATTACCACTGAAAGAAGAAGAAATTGCCTAATATAACGCATTACTAGTTTAACGAGATGCAATTATCGTTGTGAAAATGGGATTGGTAACTTGGGTTCAAATTCTGGTGGAGACTGTGTTTCATTTATTTCTTATGCTCTAGGGAAAGTCATGAATCCATTAATTTTCCCTCCATTTATAAGTAAACAGTTGGACAGACTGAACTTTTTAGCCTTGGTAAGGCAACCAGTCTTGGAGATGGAAAACTCTGAATTCAAATCAGCTTTACTCCACTTAAAGATTGACTTTGCACCACATTCTGCTCGTAGAGCAGGTGTTGGGTAAATACATACTTGATTAAGCCCCTAAAGAAAGACTTGTAAACGTGAAGAACTTCAAAATACATCCTCCTGTTTCCTTGGTTTGACAGAAACTTTTAAAAACCCAAAAGTAACTTTTTAAAATCAGACTACTTAATTTTTCATCACATGATCACTCCTTAATCGATCAGCGAGCAGATTTTAATCAAAATTCTATTTTATACACTTCCCGCACCAGCTCAATACATTTGACCTTTCACTCGTCACTCACCAACTTTACGAATGTTTAAACCAAGGTTCAATCCCCCTTATCAGCCTCTGCATGACAGATTACATTGATTTTAAAATCAATTAGAATTAGAATTCATTCAGATAACAAATCAATTATTTAAAAAAAAAAGTTCAGCCATGATACTGAGTAAAGGCTGACAAACACATCAAGATCAGCGAGCTGGAATTACATTGAAGGTCAGATTTTAATTTTTCTGTTTAAACTCTAAATTTACCAAATTAATGATGCAACTAACGACTCCAGCTATAATAGATATTTAAGAATATTCATCATTTGAACCTTAGCAAGATACTACAGACTGAGCTCTATTTCGTTGGTTTTTGGTTAATTTTCCAATAAATAAAACCACCGAAACGCTTGTTTCGATAGCTCAGAAAATGAAGTAGACCTACTTTCTTAAGTGTACAGCAAGTATTTCAGATGTTGGGAATTACAAGAGGATTTTTTTGAAAAAAGCAATATGATGTTTTTTTTCCATAAATGAAAACTTTACATTGTTTTGATTTGGTTTATTGCAAATATTATTTTAATCTCACTAAAGTATTTTTGAGGTGATTCAAAATAGCAGAAAAATCAAACACAGTGCTGGAACAGTAGTCTGTTACCAAATCTTGGATGGCTGAGATGGGCAAACTATGTGAAATTTACAGACATATGCGTGAACTTTTTAGAGAAGCATGTTTAAGCCAAAAAAAAAAAAATGTTTACAAATGATCTAAACATTGGTTTGCCACTTCAAGCCCGAGTCAACATAACAGTTCTCCTGAAAAGAAAATGACTCGGCTGCAGCAGTCATTTAAGGAAGTTATACTGACAGTCTTCTGGAATATGAAAGGATCCATTACTATTGATTTCCTTGAAAAAGTTGCAACTGTAAACAGTGCTTCTTATTGTCAATTCCTTTGACAAAATTCACCTTATTTATTGAATGACCATTGACGCAATAAAAACGTTCTTATAAGATTCATCCATTAGTTTATTATTATGATTTAAAAAACTCATTTTTTATAGTTCAAATGATGAAACAGATCTCGATCAAGAGACACATCTAAAAGAGACAACTATCTCTCGTTCATCAACTAAAGAAAGTAAACAGAAGTTATTCTTACTTTACGTCAATCCATGTTAGTTGTTATTGTTTTTCTTATATGAAGAGGTCGTAAGATGATGCGAAATTTGAACTGTCCTCTTCAAGAGATCAGGCATTGAATATTTGAAGGCCAAAGGACTAAGACTTCAATTGGTTAAGGCTAACTGTTCAAGAAAGAGACAAGAGCATGAAAAGAATCACAGGAATAGAAAGAGATTGTTTGCTTTCAAATGGAGCGGATCAAAGCAAATAGATCCACTTGACTTGAGAACAAAAGCCATTTTATGAAGTATTTGTGTGGAGTTCACGTAATTAATGATTTACTCTCCTCTAATTAAAGTTCAAACAGTGTCAGGTTTCCACGTCATTCCGAATTAATGATAGTCAGAGCTCGAAGATGCGAAATAGTGCATTGGCAAAATATTTAGGGCTCAAACTAAATTAACAATTAGGACGGGGATTAAATTAATGCAGAATAGTTGAAAGACGAATGCACTACCTACTTAGTTTTAAAAATTCAGTCTCAGTGTGACACTACAAGTGTTTGCGTCATAACTTTTGTTCGTCTATATGTGGGTACATAGTGGGGCAGCCTAAGCTCTTTCATCTTGGTATGACGACCGGTAAAGTAAAAAGAAAACTCTGAAATAAAACCTGTTAAACTCCGCTTAAAATTGACCTTGTGTTGCATCCTACTCGTGCGGAGGGGTTGGTATATATATATATATATATATATATAAGATGAATATCCGCGATGAGACAAACACTTGATAATCGTATGACGGAGTGTATATGTTAAATGGATTGATCATTTAATCTAAAAAAAATGAAGAAGCGCTCACCACTCTGAAATGGAAAGAGAAATGAAATAAAGACCTTGCAATCATCAGTTATAACATTACAGTCACCAATAAAAAAAATCATCAATTAAATATCCCCAACCGAAATATACGCAGTCAAGCAAGGATTATTATTTGCTAAACATCTATAATTTTCAATAAATCTAGGTTGGGGTACATTTCAAAGCAAGTACCTCAGCAATTCATTTCTGCAACGAGACATTCGATGGAGAAATTAATGTAATATTGAAGAATCAAATTTTGGATAATAACAGTTATTATATAGGTTTATTGAAGTTATGATTTCTACCAAAAATAAAAGAATAAAAGACGAGAATGCGGTAAAATACCAGGTCTGAGAAATAGAAAAGTTCCTTTCATTTGTGCGGATTTGTTGATAAGTGATTCAATTGATGCTGTTTGAATATATTATTTAGGTACAAGATAAAGAAATTGCCGTAATATATATATATATATATATATATATATATATATATATATATATATATATGTGTGTGTGTGTGTGTGTGTGTGTGTGTGTGTGTGTGTGTTAAATGTTTTGAAATGGCATTTTTGATATATATATATATATATATATATATATATATATTTAAAAGTAAAAAGTCAAGTTGGCGATCGTACTCGAGGGCGACCAGAAGGCCCCCTTTTCAATAGATACTACACTGAGGCGTAGGGGAGGGCACTACTCCATTCCCTGGATTGCTCTACTTTACCCTTGATCCCCAGCTTATAATGCTGAGCGTAAAGCAAAGCGGCATCAACTACTATTCTTTGAATCTTTGGTATGACTCGACCTGGGATTGAACCCCGGTCTCCTCGACAGTTGGCGAAAACTCTACCCGTTATACTAATGGCCCCGCTCTTCTCAAGAATTGAGCACTCCAGGTAGCGGATAATGTGTATATAGAAAGTTAAACATAAAAACTTCATTCACTTATGCTGAGAATGATGGTGGTTGTGGGTAAGTTCCGACTGACGTCAAGTCAGCCGGATTTTGATCCCGCTTGAAGCATCTTGCGGGTCTAATCACACTGATGAGTTGTGATATAGCGAAAAGTTTGTCTGTGGATTTATATATATATATATATATATATATATATATATATATATATATATATATATATATATAAAATAAGATAATATCAAATGTATTAAACTGGCATTATATATATATATACATCTAATGCCAGTTTGATACATTTAATATTATCTTCTGATTACACTGAGGACAGAGCTCCTACCTCAGCCGAACACATCTCCTGTTGACCTGCATGAAGGGTGATACAGTTTGAACGTCTAGTTCGAGTTGAAAACATAGGTATCTTTCGATAGCCCTTTTTCTGATTAATAGACACCACCCTTGAACTGCTTGTTCCCGACTGTTGAACCATGAGGCTTCTCCGCATAGTATCATGTAAAGTGTGCCGTTGACCTTTCTTTGAATTCACCCGCCTTGATTCATATCCATCATGCTGAATCCTATGGTCTGACGGTAACCTTGACATAAATGGGACCCTACAAGCCACTACCATTTCAGCTCAGTCCGTACATATAATTAATCTCAATGAAGGAGAACACCGCTTTCAGAGCTGCAGAACAAATGTAGTATACTACTTTTAGGTCTTGACAAACAACGAAGAACACATATATATATAAATATAATACATTTTTATACTTCGATGGTGACGCTTGTGTGGAGCAGGAGAACAAGAGTTCAAGCACACGAAGGAGTTGTCGCGAGTCGGAGCAGCCCGCGGGAACTGACTTCAGTCAAAATTCTAGACCTTATATAGTCTTAAAACTTTCACGCAACCCACATACAATCTTTGCTTTTTCATTGGTAACAGCTTACACCCACGCATTGCTTCTTTTTCATTGATCACAGCTTGCACCCACGTATTGCTTGTTTCCAGTAATCACTTTCTTGATTTTATCTCCGGTTGGATGTATCTGTCAACAACATCCACCAAGTTTATTGCAGGTCAAAGTGATATATTACTCATACATTTGTTTAGATTACCATTTCTTGCCCTTTCCCGTTTTCTGAGTGGTAAGCACGAACTCTGTGGAGATCCAAAAACTTACCAAGAGCCATGGTGCAAGAGAGTGGAAGAAATCCGTGCTATCAGCACACCTTGGTGATAATTATGATTTGATTCATGTTTCTTACAAAACTTATTTCCTTTTTAAATCGTTCCAATAGATATCTTCAAAGTAATCAAAAATATTATCATCATTATGTCGCACTGGTAGCGCAGATATCCCTGACCCTCTCTCGCCACTCCTCCCTATCATTCATTAAATAGGAATGCAATCTGGCCGTTTACATGGAAAACGAATTCTTTTAGAAGCATTTGATAAAAAGTATAATACTACAAATATTTTTGTTACTTTTTTATCACCACTCTCCCGAGTTGTCCATATTTACCCAAACCCTCCGCTCGGGCAGGATATGACACAAGGTCAGTTTTTAAGCGGAGTTTGACAGGTTTGAATTCAGAGTTTTCCTTCTCCTAGACTAGTTGCCTCACCAAGGCTGAAGAACCTAGTCTGCCCTACTATTTACCCATAGCTGGAGGGAGACTAACTGGATTCCTTTCCCGAGGGTATTAGTGCTATGTGAAATCAATCAGTCTCGTCCAGGATTTGAACTCGTATCACCGTGTCTATTTCCTACGACGATAACGATCACACCACGGGCACCTCCCGAGTTGTCAACCAACAAAAACTGGGTAAATCTGTTCTTTGAAAATATTGAAATAATAAAAATAATCTCTCGGTGAGATTTGAGTTTAGGAATTCCTGGCCTCGGGTAAGTTTGGTTAAATGTATTCTTTGCTCTTAACAGTCAGAGATACGGTAACCTAGGTTTGGTTTGCTTTCTTTGTTTAAGGGTATCAAATAACCAACTTTCGTGGGTTATTTAATGCCAAAGCAATCCTTGTAAAAGGACCGTAGTAGTAGTACTGTTTAACCAATAGCTGGTAAGGATTATGAGGTTAATACCTTCCCCAAGATAGTTAATCCGAAAGTGAACGTAAAAGAGTCGCAGGAGTTCGAAATGACTTGCTACAATAGATTGATGAACACTTAATTTTCCATAAAAAGTAAACAACAATCATTAAAACGAAAGAAAATATAATTCAAAATTAATAATAATGATTGAAAAATCGCAAAATAAGAATAAGTAATATATATATATATATATATATATATATATATATATATATATAATATTTGTGTAAAACCTAGAATAGTATATTTTTTGAGTGAAATCTACTTTGGTGTGAGATAAAATCCTGAAACAGTTATTGTGGAAATTTAGAGCAAATTGTAACATTCACCTGACTCATCAGTTAGAGTGAACAACCACAATAAGTAAGGATCTCTGTTGCTTTTTTCTTTGCATTTACACATATTTTCGCCTCAATTGGTATAGTAATTCAGGAACATTTATCCGAAAGTCACAGAACCGAAGAAAGGATTCTGTGGTCAATATAGGTGGTAAATTTGATTGTATCGTGAAAAGTTGATGATGTAAAACGACAGACAGTCTTCAAGTGTTTAATAATGAAGAAAGAAAACTTATAGGCGACACATCAGTGGCAAAGAAAAACTGATCAAATTTTGTCTTATATTATATAATAAAGTTGTATCATTTGTCAATAAATGTTCGGCACTTCTATTTTGATTATAGCTGATTGTCTGAAATATTGGAACTTTGGTAAAGATTACATAATGTAAAAGGGGAAAAGGCATCTTTACTAATGACACTAATATATTCATTGTTGATAATGTGAAATTGAATTATATGAATTACGCTTAAGACAATCAATACGGATTTTGCCTATTTGAGTTAAATACTGACATCAAAACAATTTGAGTGTTATTTAGTGGAAGGAACCCGTACTCACTCGTTGTCATATTGATTTGCCGAATTTCTTTCCCTTAATCCAAAAGAAGATTTTTTTTCAATTAAATATGACACAAGTTGTTAATTTGATTTATTATTTAAAATGTGTTCACGAACTGATGAATATTCGCTACACGCTCAACATGCATCCATTGTCAGTAAATAAGCCAATAAGATCACTGATCTATGAAACATATATATATATATATATATATATATATATATATATATATATATATATATCTTGCAGGTCTGTAGGTATTTAAACAGCAGAATTTTTCGAAGGTGTATTTTATTAAAGATAACAGACTCCTCATTTTATCTTTCATCTTTGATTATATATGTCTACAAGAAAATATAGATATATGAAATATAACAAAGTGATAATAAAAAAAAATTAAAAAGGTAATATTTGAAAATTAAAAAGAAACAATATTACTGTTGGTCTGTCTACTACAACTCTGTCGAGACGTTTAACACCTCACCTATCTGATACTAGTTCCATCTCTCAACACCTCAAAACGCATTCGTACCTGACCTCTAACATTCTCTATTTAGGTTCATTGATATCATTATGGTTTTCTAGGATTTTCAAGTTGTTTGTGGTAATTAATTTTTTTTTATAGATATTTTACTTATAGCAGTAACTAAACTTAAAATTCTTCCAATTAAACAGTTTGCTTAACTAATAAGATTTTGGAAAAACTTATAAATCGAATTGCCAACAATTTCTCCATATTATCGACTACGCATTTACAAAAGGGGAGTGTAAACTATATCATATTTCTACCATAATGATATTGTTCTTATTGCTGCTATTAAATTGGATATCAAAGTATTACTGAGATTTAATGTAAGGCTACTGGTAATTGATTTTGTGAGTGCATGTGTGTAAATACCGTCACTTGTCAGAGAATGGCCATCTGTCTCAGTAAGAATCCTCTCTTATGTGACTATGTGTTCACAAATGACACAACAGGACAACCGCTGTCTTGTGGATTCGTTCACGTACGAATCATTTAAACAACTGATTATGAACTTCTATAAGCGGAATGATCTAATGCAGTTTCATGTGCCTTGTCAGACAATGAGAAGACTTGTACATCTTGCCGCATATTGAGTGGGCGTTTTCTTTTTATCAGGCCCTGGGATTGAGAGGATGATGTATGCAACCTGATCTTTTCTATGTTAATTGACTCGTGTAGAATTTCCAAAGCTAGCTTTTCATAGGAATACAGAATTACAAACGCTAAAGTTGAGGTTGTATTTTTGGTCAATGTATAACGAAAGATACGATTATTTTAAAGACATTTATATGGTATTGTTCGAATGCTGCACTTACATCACGAATGAGTTTACGCTACTTGGGTTTGTTGGTAGGACTTCACAATTATTGTCATTGATTTTCATGGACTTCTGATAACTTTTGGTGCCATCCTTAAAACCTTTTCTCTGCTTATGTTGATCAGCTACAAAAAGGTATTTTTCGAAGTTTTTGTTTTCCATTCTGAGTATATACCCCAACCAACACTCGCACAATCGGACATCTTTCTATGTTATAGCATATGACTTTTACAAAAACAATGAACCTTACGTGATCCTCTAAATTTTTTTTCAGGTAGCTCTAATAGAAATATGCCATCAACTCGTCGGTGATAAATGGTCCCGATTTTAGATTAGTAAAGCAGTATGGTCAAGACACAAGTTTCATATCCACTAAATTTGATCACACAAAACTGAATATAAGGAAAACAAAGCGGAAATACATTGTAACGGCGAAAACTGCTATGTCGGTGATCACTAATCATCGTTTGGGGTGGGGATTAAAAAATTCAAGTTGTGTTATTTTTATTATTTACGTTCAGTTTCTGTGGTCAATAAAGCAGGAAGAAATGTTTAACGAACCGAACATGCAGGCTAGTTTCTTCGGTTTGTTTGGTTTTATGGCATATCAACCTTTGTAGGTTATTTAACGCCAAATCCATTTTTATGTAAATAATCTGTTCTATTGAAAACAGTTCAGTTTAGCATAAGTACACAGTTTAATTGTCAAAAACATTTCCATTTCAAACTATTCAAGCAGTTATATGTAATAATTCAGTTAAGTGTCAATACACTTTTAATGCCGAAAAACAGTTCTATTTCAAATAATTCAGTTAAGCATAAGCACGCAGTTTAAATGTAAGTACGGTTTAATTGTCAAAAACGTTTCTTTTTCAAGCAATTTAGTTTACTCAATTTTAGCATAAGTATGCCGTTAGTTCTATTTAACCCATAGATAGGGCCCTATCAGGTGCTACCATTCCGGACCAGAGTGGACCTGGGAGCGATGGCAATGAAGGGGTACTCCGCATTCCCACTGCTGGAACCTCACCATCAGATTGTTTAGTGTCATATCCAGGACAGAGGTGCAGTCAGTGTATTCTACAGCCCCAGCCGACTGGGCAAGCTAGCTTCTTCGTTATTTTGTAAATAGGACTCTTTTCGTATCTTTGATTCGTTCCTCGTCCGTTCATGCAAACGTTCGTTTATTCATACTCCAGCTACTATATATATATATATATATATATATATATATATATTCCCCCCACTTCGGGGGTTGATTAATTGAGGCGGGAATAACTGCAAAATTCTTCACGTGAATTGACCACTCCAGTAGCCGTTAGCGTAGATATATACGTAAAAATTCATTTGCTTACGTTGAGGAGGACAATGGCATAAATTCAGTCGGGTTTCGAGTCCAGCTTGAAGCAATAGACGAGTGTAACTACACTGAAGATTTGTGGTACAACGAAACATTCTATCTGTGGATGACAGTATATATATATATATATGTAGTCATCCACAGACAGACTGTTTCGTTCTATCAGAACTCTTCAGTGTGGCTAGACAGGTAGGACACTCGAAGCCGGAATCAAAACCCATCCAACTTTACGTTAGACTAAGTCTCAGACCTCTCGGCCAACAAGCGTACCATGTTTGGCTAAGGGGATTGTTAAGGTATTTATGTATCAGCAGCAGCAGCAGCAGCAGCAGCAACAGCAGCAGCCGTTTGTTTACATTTTAATACCCTATCGGCTACCAGAGTGCTCAATTCTTTCGAAGAGCTTTGCATTATGGGAGCGGCGGCCGAAACATTCCTTCACCGGAGTGCTCAACCCCAAGGGGGAGCGTATGTATTGTCATCCACAGACAGACTGTTTCGTTCTATCAGAACTCTTCAGTGTGGCTAGACACGGAGGACGCTTGAAATGTACTGGGATTCAGTGAACAGTCCACCCACACTTTTGCCTCAAGTGAGTGACATTTTCTGTTTTCCGTTACCCGGTCCTTAGTGTTAGATCCAACATATTATGTTACAGCTAGCCCATTAGAAGAGATGCTGAACTCAACATTCTTTGGGATGCCGGCCTTTCGATAACTTATTTATTCGTTCATTGGTATTATTTACTTACAATGCATATTACCACAAAGGTTGATGCACCAGTACATAGACGCAAGCAGCAAACTAACGACTGTCATAGTCGGTTTTAAAACTTTATCGATCATATATGTCGTTCGTGAAAATACCTGAGTAGATCAGGCTATTAAAACCCAAACCGAGACAGAAAAATAACTCGTTGTTGATCTCTTTCTCTCTTTCACTCTCGCTCTCTTTATGAGTGTGTGTGTGTGTGTGTGTGTTGAAATGAAATGCTCAGTCAAAATGAACGAGTAGACACTCCAAAAAAACTATAAAGCCCTGGAGAAATGGATGGAATAAACATATTTATTTATATCACAAGATCAATGAAGATTAATTCTTGGGTGGAATCGGGCGAGTGTCCTCATCTTGATTGTTATTTAAATCATCTAGGACACATTGCCTAGGCGATAAAATTGTTAGTTAAAGTATAATCCCTCAGTTTGATCATGCATATTCGTCGATTGCAAGTCAGAGAGAGAGAGAGAGAGAGAGAGAGAGAGAGAGAGAGAGAGAGAGAGAGAAAGTAATCAGTTGGAAAAATATTGTTTAAATATCACTTTCCACAGAATAACAATTGCTGGTATCTTATCTGCAGCATTTTCATGGGAAGGAAAACTAACACATTCATCGTCTTTGGCAAACACTGCTATTAACTCGGACACAGTTAAAAAAGAGCGCTTGTTTTTTGCCTGTTTTTTTTTTTTTTTTTTTTTTTTTTTTGTCGTCTGTTCTTTTTAAGAGCATCTCGCATATTTTCCTGCAATCCTGGAACGTCTACGAGACAGAACAATTTTTAAGTTCCAATTTCAAAGTTCTGTTCTTGTTTTTTTTTTCAACAAATTTCCTGCTACTGTACCTTGATAATTTGTATTTATATATCTAAAAACTTCTTTCAATTATTTATTTATTCATCAATTTCTGGCCGTTCCTCCTCTACCACGTTTTACAATTTGGTTTTTGTTGTAACCTAACAAAAGGTTACTGAATAAGAAATAACCAAAACGGAGTTTGCAAATGAAATGAAAATCTTAATAACATTAAACAAATACAAATCTCGCCAAAGAGGGAACAAGGTACCAACTACTCGTGGTGGATACTCAGCAAATTACCCGCCTTCCCAATAGTGGCCGGAGGACATATCGGCCGAAACGTTATGAATATAACACTAAGGATAAAACCCCGAATGATAATAATCATCACGCTTTATCTCAGAAATTCTGACGACTAATATCAATTATTTCACTTTTCCTGAATATCAAAACTCCATTGGTCTCGTGGATAGAGTGTTCGCTAATGGTCCGGGAGACCTAGGTTCAATCCCAGTTCGCGTCATACCAAAGACTTTAAAAATGGTCCTTGATACCTCCTTGCTTAACACTCAGTAATATAGGTACGTATCGAGGGTAAAGTGGAGCAATCCAGGGAAAAGAGTAGTGCCCTCCCCAACACCTCGGTGTAGTAGCTATTGAAAAGGGAGCCTTCTGATTACCCTCGACATTGGTCGCTAACTTTACTTACTCCGTTTTAATTCTAGCTCATCGGCTTTTTTTTTTACTTATTCGTTTTTACATTTTCGGTGTTTACTTTAATCCCTTCAATCTTTATTCCGTATAATCCTCACCCCCCCCCACATATATGTATGGGGGTAATTTACTAAGCTTTTTGCTTAGATATGGCACCAGGCCGAATGAATGGGGCACCCAATGAGACTCGAACTCACTCTTGCAGGTTTGCTAGTCAAGCTTGCTAACCATTACACGACTCGATGCGCCTTGGTAATATATTAAGTTTTTTGCTTAGATATGGCACAAGGCCGAATGAATGGGGCTCCCAATGAGACTCGAACTCACTCTTGCAGGTTTGCTAGTCAAGCTTGCTAACCATTACACGACTCGATGCGCCTTGGTAATATATTAAGTTTTTTGCTTAGATATGGCACAAGGCCGAATGAATGGGGCACCCAATGAGACTCGAACTCACTCTTGCAGGTTTGCTAGTCAAGCTTGCTAACCATTACACGACTCGATGCGCCTTGGTAATATATTAAGTTTTTTGCTTAGATATGGCACAAGGCCGAATGAATGGGGCTCCCAATGATACTCGAACTCACTCTTGCAGGTTTGCTAGTCAAGGTTGCTAACCATTACACGACTCGATGCGCCTTGGTAATATATTAAGTTTTTTGCTTAGATATGGCACAAGGCCGAATGAATGGGTCACCCAATGAGCTTGCTAACCATTACACTATTCGAGGCTCCCTCCCGTACATGTATGATGATTGCTACTTTTAGTCAGAAGAATTGCTATATCGTCTTTGATCACTACTAGACCATAAAGTGCTCTTCCTCCATCACTGCAGGACCTTGAAGGGATATCTCTATAGAACACCCGTCGCTGCATGTATTACACGCACACCACCATCTCAGGATCACCAGCTGCAATTTAATGACAAGTAGTGTAAGATGATTGGTTGTTCTATTATCTGCAATTTTTTCAGAGTTTCCCTCTCACCAGGTGTCACCAGTCTTCATATCAAATTACACCAACTTTTCAATTATCATCTTCCTCGAACACTGACCAGAGAATATACAGTCTTTATCAACGTCTTTCCTCTTTGAAATGTATTTTGCTAATGTCTGTTGAAAGAATATATGCTTTCTTAATCAACGTTTTTCCCCTTTGAATTGTTTATTTCAAATATTATATACATATATACTCACATACATAAAAGCTGACGTAGATACATTAAATAATTATAATGCTTAGTGATGGAATATTTACTGTAACGGAGACAAACTCTATCATAATGATGCTTATAGTTTATTATATTTTTGTGGTAAAATTATTTTGCGTTTTGTTGTGTGCAGTTTGCCATTAGAGGCTCACACTTTGGAGCCTTCTAAGATTTTTAAAAATTGTTTTTTTTAGGGTCTACAAACAGAAAATAAACAAAGTATATATAACACTAGATGTACTATCAGATAACTGTTTGTGCACTTTGGGTGGTGTAATGGTTAACAAGCTAGACCAGCTAACTTTTACGAGTGAGTTCGAGTCTCAGTGAGTGTTCCATTCATACGGCCTTGAACCACATCTAAGCAAAAAGCATAGTAAATTCCTCCTCCTCCTCCTCCTCATCATCATCATCATCATCATCATGTCGTGCCGCTAGCACGGATATCCCTGACCCTCTCTCGCCACTTTTCCCTATCGTTCATCGCCTCTGGCAGGTCTTCTGGGCTACACCCCGTATCCTCACATAACTGCTGTATATATGTTCTAGCTGGTCGTCCTGCTTTAGCTCGTCCATATGTGGGGGTCCATAGGAGTACATCACATGAGCTCGTCCCTACTCCTCCAGCAGTGTCCTGCGTGCCAAGCTCGTCTAACGTGGACAGTTTTCGTGACAGGAGGCAGTTGGCCGTATAGTTGGTGCTTTGTGGGGTGTTGCCGCTAGGACTTGTTTAATATTGCTCGCAGCATTCTTGTGTAGTTGCCGTCTAGCTTCTTCTCCAGCCGTTCTGTTTGCGTCCAAGTGGTGCATCCATACAGCAGTATCGACACGACCGCTGCTTGGAAGAAACGGTATTTCATTTTATCGGTCAGGTCTGATTTCCATATGACCTATAGCTTATCGATAGCTGTCCATGTCTTCGATGTCTTTTTTCCGTTGATGAGACTGCTTCCTAGGTAGGTGAATTCGTCAACCAGTTTCAGAGAGGTTCCGCTTAGTGTGGAAATGTCGCCTGCTTGATTAAAGCACATGTATTCAGTTTCGTGTGCATTGACATGGAGGCCGTTTCCTGCGGCGCCTCGTTCCAAACTATGCAGTAGTGTTTCGGCTTGGTTGGGTGTATTTGCTAGTAACGCTATGTCATCGGCGTAGTCGGCATCGGTAAATTCCTACTTTCAGATAAATGTACTGTTTGTTAGATGATTGAAGTGTTTATTTTCCCCAACACCTCCACTACGAAGAGGATCCGACAAAAGGTCAATTTTAAAGCGAAGTTTGATTTTAGAATTTTTTTCTCTTTTACAAGACTGGTTGCCTTACCAAAACTAAAGAATACAGTTTGCCTCACTATTCAGGCAAAGCTGTGGTGGAAAACATATGGATTTCTACTTTTTCCAAGAGCATTAACCCGAAACGAATTGCAAACAGATTCGTCTCGGATTGGTCTCCAATTCCATTTCCTACGACGATAACTGTTACGCCAAGTGCGCCTCTTAGATCGTTGAAGTAGTTGTGTGTGACGGCATCATTTGTGACATGGTCTAATTCACTCGATTTAGCCACTCTTAAAGCCCATTCGGTCAGTAGATTCCACGCTGTATTAAAAGATTCGTAGATTACTGAAGTTTTTAAAAATTAGACTAAGCCATTGAAGTTTACGTAAAATTTGCTGCAGTTATAAAGAATGTTTCAATTTTTTATGTTTTTTTCTTTTTTCCCAATTCTATAGATGATGAAATTTACTTTCTCTAATTAAAGTGTTGATCGACGACTACAGTGTCATTGTCGCGTATTTTCAATTAATCAGCAAATACACGGACGTTTGAACATCTGTTTCTAAGATAAGAAAGCTTTTTTTTTGGAAGCAAAACAATCTTTTTAAAGTAAAGTATGCATTCAACCTGCCCCTCCACCACAGAATGCGACACTCGGCCAGATTTTAAGCGGAGTAACAGTTTGAAACCGATTTCCATGCGAAAGAGAGCAGTCTACCCTATTATTAACTCATAGCTAGAAGAAGAAGACACAGATTGATGTTTTCCAAAGGGCATTACCACAAAGTTAAACGTAAACAGCCTCTTCCAGAATTTGAACTCTTTTTTTTTAAACATCCGTTTCACATAGCAATCGTAGCTACACAACAATCGCCTCCAAAATCATAGTTGTCCAAATAGTAAATTTCCAAGTTAATATTTCATTTAAAAAAAATACTTTCATCTCTTCTTTGTTTCTTTGATTTTATCATCGCAGTGTTTTGTTCGAATCGTTCAACGACCTTTTATATGTGTGTTGATTGTATAGAACTATAAAGTCTTTTTTTTTCAGACAAAACATTGATAGCAAGCAAAAATCTTTAATCATCTTAACGACAATGTTCATTTATCTTTCTACTGTTCCGGTTACTGGTACAGTTTATTCCAATCATTCATATGAAGCTGTTCTCAAATATTCTTTTGTTAAATCCACCTGAAATTTTGCTTATATTTTATTCAAATGGCATAAAGGTTACTGCTTTATCTATGCTAACAGTGAATATAGACGGTCCATAAATTCGAAAAGAATCATTACTATTTTCAATTTTTATCGGTCAAAACTTGAAGTTCGTATACATCGACTTATCTGATTGTAATATAAGACAGGCTAGTTTGGACTTGAACAAAAATAAAGAAATTCTGTATCGTTGATTTGTGATACCAGTCTGCTTGACCACGAAAACAGTTCAATATTTCTTAACTGCAGCTGTTGTAGGAAAGTAATTAATTACTAAATAAAAATAAAGCTTTGGGCTTGTGTCAAGAGATAAAAATCAATGTAGCAGAACCACTGAGATGATTCTTCTGGTAAAATTATCTGGATAACAATAGATTTTCCTGTTGAAACGAAGTCTGCTGTATGTTCCTTTAAGAACAATAATGTCAAAAGCAAAAAAGTAATGAGTTACAATATAAGGATTCATCACCGTATTAAGACACTGGCATCGTTCGTGTCTTGACATGGTTTGTGTTTTTTTTCTTCACGATGCACAAAACAACTTTTGTTGGAAAGAGATCCTGTGTTTGTGTGTTTGTGTGAGCGTGTTTGCCATGTTGTATACGTGCTGTTCTGCTTGTGTGTGTACAGTTCTGTACGTGTGTGTGTATGAGTGTGTGTGTGTGTGTGTGTGTGAGAGAGAGAGAGAGAGAGAGAGATTAGGAAAAATACAGAGACTGAAAGACAAATATATTACTACAAGATAGAATTGATAATGAATTACCATCTGCTTTCTTATATTTGCTTGAGAATCACGGAATCGGTCTTGTCATGCATTTTAACACGTCAGTGGCCATTCCGAGAAGAAGGTAATCTAGCAAAAAAATTTATTGAAAATACGTTACTTTTTGTTTAAATCTTTGTTTCAGCCATTAAAATAGATTCTTCCTTCTTCATATAGTATGAACTCCGAGAAAGTATAATATAATGGCCGAGGGATTTTGTTTTATGCCTTTGGGTTTAGTTAGACTGAGAACCTTTCGGCTCAGTGCATGGGTTACTTAGGTGCAACATTAACGCAGGTGTTCACGCGCGCGGGCCAAGCGGACGTGTCACTCAAAGATGTCTCAATAGCCCAGATGGGAAACGGGGATAGAGAGTGCGGGTGACGTCACGCACCGGAAGCACGCGGAGGATTTTAGGGATTTTGAAAAAGTCAGTGCGTTGAGTTCTGCCCCGGGAGAAGACGGTTGGCTTTCGCTTGCTCGCCGAAGCCAGGCCAGTGGCCTTGTGGAAGGTGCCACACGTGTTGGGGTGCAGATGGAAAATTCATCATAGAAAGATTGTGCAGCTCTCTTCCTTATGTCGAAGAACCTTTAAACTCAAAGGTAATAAAAAGTTTCGTACCTGAACTAAGAAGTCGTAAGTGTTTTTTGTGTTTCGGGATTCCTATGTTCTATGTATATATGTTATGAACATTCTATGTACCTTTCACTCATAGCCGTATCAAAAGGATTCATAACTCTTAAAACATAAACAATTTCATATATTTTATAGATTTACATATTTTATTTCCTCAATCCATTGATCAATTTTCATTTGTAAAATTTTCAAAGATTTTTGCCATGAAAATTAAGACACCTCTATCATTAGTATCTTGATTAAATTTGTAGTTTTCCTCGTGATGATATGGGCAGACAATTTATATCCAAGAATTCTTTTAAATAATTATTTCGGGTCATCTTTGGAAAATAAATGAAATAATGAAAACATTTAATATAAAAATATCAGAAATAATCAAAGTGAGAAAGGTATCAAGATAGAAAAATAGTTATAAAATTCTTGGGTATTTATACCATATAAACATCTGATAAGATGGTATCAGAACAACGGAATATAGCGTATTTCATTTTTCTTTGCATTAAGGATTATTTAAGTTATTATGTTGAAACGAAATGAAAAAATGAAAATTGATTTTCTGTATTGTTATTGATATCTTAACCCTTTTGTTATATAGTATGATGAAGAGGCATAACGCATTTTTTAAATAAAAATATATCTCTCTCGTTATTATTACTCGCAAGGGTCGAAATTGGCCACAAGCGTGAAAGAGAGAGAGACAGAGAAGAAGGACGCTGACGGAGAACTGCTATATTAACCTTTTCTTAACTCACGTTGTGATTCCATATTCAAGGTCTCACGTCATTGCTTCTTTGACGGGGGTTCTTAACCGGGGGCTGCACACCCTTTGGGCACTCGCCGACTGCTCTCTGAACCTCTTGACTAACGGACTGACAATGACTGACAGCAACTGACTGTGGGTACCTGTGTCAATATAATTTCATAAAGCCTTCACTCCGGTTGTCCTTCCAGCTGTCAACCCACGTGAATGGTCCTCATGTTTACACCGCTGGAATATCCTGTTTAGAAATCCCTACTTGAAAGGCCTGTCAAAGGTCAACATGCAACACTTTTAGTGCGGCACATATACAAAAAATGTTTTTTATCTAATGATATTGTAATTAATTCCCAGACAAATATTTGTTTATTTTTGTGGCAAGCGTTTTTTATTTTGAATATTTTGTAAAGGGAAATGAACGCTTGAGTCGCTGTTGTAAAAGTGATGAAATGCTGTCTGTGTGTTCCGTTTGAAAATTCCAATCTCCAGCGTTTCAAATTTAAAAAAAACTGCAGCGTATCAAATTATCGTCTGCTTAATGAATTGGCAGGAAATTTGACTTCGAAAGAATATTTCGAGTGATGAAAAAATATTAGAAGAAACATTGAACTCGTCTGATGAAGACGTCCAGATCTTTCTCCGATCTTTCATAAGTCGAAAAATCGAAATGCAAATATTTATAAAGTTATGATCATAAATTTTATCATAACTTTTATACATAATCATTTATATATCAAGAAAATTTTTTTATAGTAATTTGAACAAGCAAGTTCATTTAAAAAAAGAGTGACGCTTTCGAGAAGAATAACTCCTTTTAATACGTAAGTAAAAGACATTTTTTATATTTATCTCTTGTGTTTCTGATATTTGTAAAAACCAAGTTTTATTTTAAAATGAACATCTCTAACAAATTTTCTTAAAGATTAATGTTTGAGATTAATTCTCTTTTTACTGTGGAAATTAACAAGACAGTTGTTTAATTCCTGTTACAATTATTGTATCGGTTGATTTAAAATTATTTAAAACTATATTTTCGATTTTTTTTCCTACTGATTGCATATTAGCAAACCTAAACAGAAAATATAAAATTGTTTTTATTTCCAAAAAATTGTATCAACATTTTAATTTTGCCTTTTTCGATATTGTAAAACTGTTAATTTTTTATCTTTAAGATAACGTTAGAGAACTTTTAAGTAAATATCTTTTTATATTTTTTGTGTTTGATCAACTTTCTTGGATTAGATTTCTGGATAATTTTTTTTTTCCCCATGAAAATCTTCAACTGGATCGTTCGATTTTGCAGACGATCTTCATTATATCGGTATCAGAAGTTATCTTTTATCTGCCTGATAACTGTTAACAGTTAAATTACATCTTTTTATTCACAGAAACTATTTTCTATCTTTGTCGAAAAATCAAAATAGAATTTTGATTTAAAAAAATCAAAATAGAATTTTGATTTTAAAAAATTGAAATCGAATTTATAAAATTTTGCTTAAATATAAAAAATTACTACATATCCCTTAAAAGATTATTAAATTATCTTTACATATGGTAACAGATTTAATGGTTGGAATGCACCTTTGAGCATAAAATAAAAAAAAATTCTTGTAAATAAAAAAAAAAATATATAGAAGTTTCGCAATTACAATACTACAATACACGTCGAGGGATACATCGCACAAAATCCCAAACTTTTAAGCAGCATGGACTAAAGTTGCATTGCACTCTCTTTCATTAAGTATACTTTTGTGACTCTTCACCCGTAAAGAATTCTACTGTGTTTCTGTTGGATGTGGGAATGTAAGGTATATAATGAAGAACACTGCACTGAACATAAAAAGGGTTGAGTTAATTACGCGTAAATTAGATGCAACAATGTATAGTCCTGTGAAAGTATTGTACTCGGAAACAATGATATTTCGCAGTTTAAATGTGTTCGGTGTGAGCCTTCTTTGTGAATCCATTTATTTGTTTTGTATCAGCTTTGTTATTTACAAACAACGATGATTTTTTGTGTACAAATCTTACAAACGAGTTAGAAACGAATTGAATGTAGAATTTCCCCAGCGTGCACTTTTCAAAAAGTTGTTGATTTTGATTAACAGATTTCATGAAACTGTGACTGTATATCACGCGTGAGTGTATATTACGTCGGTCACGTTTTCAAACTGCCATAGTTTTTGATGATATTTAAGTCTTGAAGGTTTTTAAAACAACTACAGATAATGGAAGCGCGCTTATTATAACGATTATCGTTGTAAGAAACTGAATCTGTGATCCGTGTCGAAATCTTGAACATGTAGAAGTCTGTAGCCGAGGGTGACCCGAAGACCCCTTTTCAATAGCTACAACACCGATGTGTAGGAGAGGGCGCTAATCCTTCCTCTGGATTGCTCCACTTTATCCTTGATACGTACCTTATAATGCCAATTGTTAAGCAAGGAGGCATCAAGTACCATTTTTTAAGTCTTTGGTAAGACTCAACCTGGGATTGAACCCCGGTCTCCCAGACCATTGCCGAACACTCTACCCACTATTTCATTTTCCTATGAGTTAGTAGTAGGTTAGACTGATTTCTTTAGCTTTGGTGAGGAAACCAGTCTAGGAGAAGAAAAATTCTGAATTCATGCACGCCTTATTTTGTTTAAAAATTGACCTTTTGTTACATCCTTCTTGTGGCGGAGGGGTTGAATAAATATGTACAAATGGTGGTTGAACCCCCCACTTGAAAAAAAAACAAAAGAACAAAAAAAAAACAAAACAAAAAAAAAACGCTGTGCATACGTCCAGAATTAATTGGTCAATTTTCAGTTCTCAGGAGCTTCGAAATCAAAATCCAAAACAAGGGAAATAATATGAAGTTTGTATCGAAAGTAACGTTGGAGGGAGTATAGTTGTAGGCGTACCCTCTTCAAATGGATTAGGACTCAATGAAATGAAAACAGCCCTATCCAGGTTTTGAAGTCGGTTTGTTGAGCCCATTTCCTGACGATGATAATCATTGCACCATGAGCGTCTCTCTCTCTTTCTTTCTCTCTCTCTCTCTTTCTTTCTCTCTCTCTCTCTCTCTCTCTCTCTCTCTCTCTCTCTCACTTTCTTAGGTGAAGCACTCGTGATATAATGGTTACTATCGTAGGAGACCCGAATTCAAAACCTCGACGAAGCTGTTTGCATTTAACGAAGTATTTCTACATTTTGAGAAGATATATATCCAACTATTCTCCTTTCATCTATTTGTAAATAGTTGAGAAGAGTAGGCTCTTTATTCTTTATATATATATATATATATATATATATATATATATTAGTTACAGACAACAATCTGGTTTGTTATAGTAGGGGGCACTCCTGTTGGAAAAGAATATAAGAAATACCTACAAGGATTAAGCTGAATTAGCTGTTGAATATTTGGTTTAGTAGAGATTATATTTATCATGAATGCATTTCAAAAACACTCATGACAAAGGAATGTTATACTGCAAAAATGTTCCAAAACTCTGCATGGAGCCCAACGTTGATTGTTTAAACCATTTGCGAGTAGTGTCTGATATTTAATACTTTTTGAATTCAGATAAACAGATATAAGGGATTTATGGAATCATCTGTTTGCCTCGTCTTTTTGAAGTGAGACTCAAAGACGTTTAGACATTAAAATTACTTTTCAGGAATTCCGGATAACAGATAAATAAATACGATGTCCGTAACGGAAAATCGATCAACTGTCAGCATCGGAAGCGGGGCATCAGACTAGGAAAAGAAAAAAAATTTGATTTGATAACTCAAGTCAGTCAGTCAGTCAGTGTTAGAGAAGCAGGAGGCGATCTAAAACATCAGATTGCCCTGTCGGCTGGGACAGTAGAATAGACTCACTGCATCTCTGCAGAGGGGTAAGACTCCCCCAACGAGTGTCCTGAATATGAAACTAAAATTTTGATGGGGAGGTTCCAGTGATGCTGAAGCTTTGGGGAATGCGGAGTACCCCTTCATTGCCATCGCTCCCAGGTACTCAGTGGCCCGGAGTAGTAGCACCTGATAAGGTCCAATCTATGGGTCAAATAGAATTGAACTGTGTACTTGTCCTGAACTGAATTGTTTGAAATAGGAGTGTTTTGATATCTAAATTGTGTACTTATGCTAAACCGAATTATTTGAAATAGAAGTGTTTAATTGTATAAAAATTGATTTGGCATTAAAAAACCTACAAAGGTTGATATGCCATAAAACCAAAATTAACAAACAAACAAACAAACAAACAATAAATGGTTAGAGAATGGCCGGGACAATAAGAATTCAGTCAACCGAGAGTAAAGCTTTTTTTTTTGTCGATCGAATTTTATTCAATCACCAAAATCTCCATTTTTCCTGCTCCCACTTAACCACTGAGATAAACAGCAGTACCAAAAAAATCTCACATTGCATGTGTTCATGTTGTTTGCTTACCGGATGAGCCAGTATTGTGCCACACTGAAATGAGTAGCTATCTTGTATTAACTTTTAACCAGAGCAGCAAAGCAAAAGAAAAAAGAAAAAAGAAAAAAAAAGACCCTTACTCAAACCTGAAATTGAAGTCTGTGACAACGAACCAAAGAGGTCACACATATCATTTTAATATCATGTCATCTACAACGGTGATTATGTAACAGTTATTTAAAAAACATTTTTTTATGAATTCGTGTCATGCATTTGTTATATATTTACAATGATCGTTCAAAAAGTTGTTAGCCTCAGCTAGAAAGAATTTAACTGAATATTTTTGTTGTGGCAACTCACTACCACTTCTTATAAATCTTTATATTGCCATAAAAATGTTCAGTTATGATCTTTAATTTTTATTATGGATATATATATATCAGTTTATTTATAAAACTTGAATTATTTTGTATCTAATTAAGTCATTTTATTCACGGCATGATGGAAAATTAATATTCGAACTTTTTTATTACAAGGTGAGTCATTACATTCGTGATGCAGGTTTCACGGAAATAAGACTGAGTGCTATTGATAATGAGTCTCATTAAGAAGCTAGATTCCTGCAATCTGTAAATATGCCTCAAGTCAAATCTATGCTATACACATTTCTGTTTGGTTTATTGATAACAGGAATTATTTGATTAACAGAGTAAGATTTATGTAACATAACTTATGCTATAGATTTAATTACGTTTAGTTTCTCTTTACCGGAGGTGAAATTCTCACTTAGCATATGAGACAGTATCTTTAAATTCACTTTGGATTAGTTACAGAAGAGTAATAATTAACAAGGTAGTTACGGAAACCATTGCTATTGAGCGAGACTTTTTGCGTGTTGCCTATGATTATGTTTCTGGGTGAAACAAGACATATATATATATATATATATATATATATATATATATATATATATATATATATTATGAAGAAAATTTCGACTGGGCACATCAGCGTAAGTTAGAAAAATATGAAGATCTGCGATAACAATGTGTCAGAAATGGCTGGATATCGAATGTATTTCCTATAGAAGTCGGATGCATAGGTTTTATTGCCAACTCAACCTCCGATTTTTCTTAAATAATCTCGGACTTCCTCCATCGGACAAGAAAAAATACATGGAAAAGATCCAAGATTAGGCTCTAACGGCATCAGCGTGGATCTGGCAAACCCACACATCGACAACAATCAGACAAAGTCTAGTGGTGTCGTGAGATACTTCTGGGGCGCTCTGGGTTAGAGGTACTGATGCTTCTGCTCCAAAACCATGCCTGAACCCAAAGTCATCATCTGATGAGGGCTTTGTTAGAAGCAATGCTGTTGTATAAGCATCAGTTATTGTATGATACCTAATATATATATATACATATATATATACATATATATATATACATATATATATACATATATATATATACATATATATATACATATATATATATATATATATATATATCACCTTAAATAATAACTTAGTTTCTTGGGGTAAATAGTTTTCATCTGTGACTTAAATACAACAAAACAACATAGCCTAGTAGCCACAAATTACCTGAACATAGAAAATAAAGCAATTTCTTAAAAATTTATAATATCAGTTTTGGGATCTCTCTTTGCACTCTCTATCATGATAATTTCTCAAGGAGATTACTGTTCGATGTTACTTATCTTCCTATTTATTTATTTATTTACTTATTGATTTTTCATTATTAGAGTGTTCGCCAATGGCCCGGGAGACCTGGGTTCAATCCCAGGTCGAGTCATACCAAAGACTTTAAAAATGGTACTTGATACCACCTTGCTTAACACTCAGCATTATAAGGTACGGTTCAAGGGTAAAGTGGAGCAATCCTGGGAATGGAGTAGCGCCCTCCCCTACACCTTGGTGTAGTAGCTATCGAAAAGGGAGCCTTCGGGTCACCCCCCTCGACTAACTATCAATATCACAATGTTTGATATCAAGCTTAATGACCACCAGAAATAGTATTTAAGCAAGTAAGAAAAAAATTGTATCTGTAGTCAAGGATTTTATCTAATTCTTTTCCTCTTTGCAAATTAGGATATTCAAATTGATCTATTTTAATCTCACATGTGGTATATGTGTTCAAATTTTCCAGCAATAAAAGAATGTTGAACAATATTCTAAACAACCACTGGCTTTAAAATATTTAGCTTTTAGATATCGAACACACACACACACACACACACACACACACACATATATATATATATATATATATATAGTGTTGAAAAATTATATCTGTAGTCCAGGATTTTATCCAAATTTTTTTCTTTGTAGGAGAGGATATTGAAATTGATCTATTTTAATCCCATATGTGGTATATGTGTTCAATTTTTCCAGTAATAAAAGAATGTTGAACAATATTTTAAACAACCATTGGCTTTAAAATATAGCTTTTAGATAGCTCGGACACACACACACACACATATATATATATATATATATATATATATATATATATATATATATATATATATATATATATATATATATAGTGTTTAAAAGTTTGATATTTGAGATGTATAGGGTTTTTCAGAAAAAAATGATATTTTGTAACCTAACAATTTGACCAATTCTCGTTCAAGTGATCTCAAATTCTTTACAGCTTATTTTAGAAACAACTTAAATTCTTTTTAATGTTTGAATGTATTTCTTTTCCCCAGAATGACATTTTTATACCCGAAAAAAAATAAGTAGAATTTGTACTTGTTTCCATACATACTGTTAAAATTTGTGATTATTTGAGCGAGTTGTTAGATTACGGAATTATATCAATTTTTTCTGAACCTTTCCGTATATTATATCAAGTCTCATATGCACGAATGAGATGAAATTAATCAATGTTATTATAATTAACTATGTATATAGATCAATGTTAGAGTTCTGAGTATTGACTTGCTGTACAAATTTCCTACTTGGTCCTATTATAATTAACACAGAAAGAATAAGAAGATTAAAAAAAATAGGAACATCGTCAGCTTTCTTCGTATGTATTTTGCTGTTTTCCATTATTAGTTATTTTCCTTGTGACTCTGTAACTATGAGTCACGAATATCTTTAATTAAAAAAAACAGGACTTATTACGAAATATCAAAGTACTCTCTCTGGTAGTCAGTTTCTTTATCCCTGTTCTTTTAGAATCTTAAGTCTATAAATCAGAATCATGCAAGATGCAAAGCAGAGAATTCTCTGTATATATCAGTAGAAATAACGAGACATTGCAAGAAAAAGAACATGTGAAAATTCCAAGAGTATGCCCACAAATGGTGCTGCGTAATCTTCCCTACGTTAACATGAAAGTGAAAGGTCTTCAGTTAAGACTACAGCTATCAACGAATATGCGTTTTAAGTTAAATTACGACACCCCCCAACCGAATCAAATACTGCCCCACAAAAAAGAAAAGAAATAACAGAACTAGATAAACAGTGTTATGTTATAAATCAAGCTGTTAAATCTTTCCTCAGCCCTGTCGGCTAGGATTGTAGAATACACTGACTGTATCTCTGCAGTGGGGTAAGACCTCCCCAACGCGTGTCCTGATTATGACATTAAACAATCTGACGATGAGCCTCCAGTTACACTGGAGCTTTGGAGAATGCAGAGAACACCTTCAATGCCATTTCTCCCTGGTCCACTCTGGCTCGTATTGGTAGCACCTGATAGGGTCCTATCTATGAGTCAAATAGAACAAAGTATGTGTGCAAACAAATGACTTATGTTAAACTGAGACTTATTTAGAAATACTTGAAACCATTTAACTGTGTGAAAAAAGAGCTTAGGATCTTTTAAGAATGTTATCTATAAAATGTATTCGCAAATTATATATATATATATATATATATATATATAGATGTATGTATAAACGGGGTTTGGAATTAAATAACCTACAATGGTTTATATGCCATAAAACCAAACTAAACCCAACCAAATTTTTCTTCTAAAAAAGATGAAATGCATTTGTTAGTTTAGTCAATTATTCACTGTTTTTCGAAATAATATTGACAAAGAATAATTATTTAGTCATAACAAATTGATTTACCTTAATTTAAGTAAAAGTATGTCTGTATTCGATACAATTACTGGACATTGGCATAATGGTTAGAGTGTTCGCCAATGGTCTGGGAGACCTGGGTTCAGTCCTTGGTTAAGTCATACCAAAGACTCAAAAAATGGTACTTGATTCCTCCTTGGTTAACCCTCAGCATTATAAGGTAGGGATCAATGGTAAAGCGGGTCCATCCAGGGAAAGGAGTAGCGCCTTGGTGTAGTAGCTATTGAAAAGGGAGCCTTCTGGTCACCCTCGACTACGGTCGCTAACTTTACTTACTTATATCTGAATCTAACTTCTCTGTTTTGTTCAGGATGTGATACAAAGTTGATTTTAAGCGGAGTTCGCCGATGGTCCGGGAGACCGGGGTTCAATCCCAGGTCGAGTCATACCAAAGACTTAAAAATGGTACTTGATACCTCCTTGCTTAACACTCAGCAATATAAGGTACGTATCAAGGGTAAAGTTGAGCAATCCAGGGAAAGGAGTTACGCTCTCCTCTACGCCTCGGTGTTGTAGCTACTGAAAAGGGAGCCTTCGTGTCGCCTTCGACAACAGTCGCTAACTTCATTTCACTTCACACATCTTATCTGATTTCATACTTTATCTCCTCCAAGACTGGTTACTTCAACGGGACTAAATAACCCAGTCTACCTTACTATTTACTTATAGCTCGAAAGAAAGCTAATAGATTCCGACCTTTACAACATGAATCACAAACAGCTCAATCCTGGGTTTGAACTCAGGTCACTGATTCCATTTCTTACAACGATAACCGTTACTTTAAACGCGCCTCCTTTTGTAAACAAAAATATTGAGAAAAGCATTTGGAGTTTCAGACCAAACACTTTAAAATTATACATACTCACGTCAGAAGAAAAGTATAAAAATCAAGAAATAATTTTGCCTGTAGCAGAAATTAAATATATTATCAAACTAGCAAAAGATTTTAAAGTTGCTTTTAGGTATTTTGAATAATAAGATCATTGTCTGTTGTATGAATATGTAGCCAGCAGCTGCAGCCGATTTTTTCTTAGGAATTAGCACGAACTTGCCAAGATTCTGCAACATTACATGGAATAATATTGGATACAAAGTAAAAGTTTAATTTTAGTTCTGAGTTACTAATGTGCTTTTACAAATTTGGAGTGTTTCGGAGGAAAATCGAACTGTCGGATTTTATCAAGATAAAAAAAAAAGAAGCCAGAATCAAATAATAAAAATTGATTTTGTCGACTTGTTGACTCTCTTGAATTTTTGGAATCATCATAAATCATTTGTAAAAATTTTCTATTTATTCGATTTTATGTTACAGCAACTCAGCAAAAATGCAACTTCGAATCCAATTCTAAAAGGAAATCGTGCATTTAAGTTAATAATATTAACAAAGAGTTATCATTTAGTCATTAAAGACTTAATTTTCTTTATTGAAAGGCAAAATTTGTGTTTATCCAACTTCTCCACTACGTTACATTCATAACGTGTATAAAAAAATTGGTGATGTAATGGTTATCGTCACAGGAAATGGACCCGGCGATACGAGTTCAAATCCTGGACGAGACTGATTGCATTTCACATTGCACTAATACTCTTGGGAAAGGTACGAATCCAATTATTCTACCTCCAGCTATGGGTAAATAGTAGGACAGACTAGGTTCTTCAGCCTTGAGGAGGCAACTAGTCTAGGAGAAGGAAAACTCTGAATTTAAGCCTGTTAAACTCCGCTTAAAAAATTGACCTTGTGTCATATCCTGCCCGAGTGGAGGGGTTGGTAAATATGATAAACAAATTATATATAGAGAGAGATCATCATCATCGGCACAGATATCCCTGACCCTCTCTTGCTACCCCTCCCTATCGTCCATCGCCTCTGGTAGGTCTTCAGAGCTACATCCCGTATCAGCACAGAGCTGCTGTATGTAGGTTCGAGCTAGTCGTCCTGCCTTTGTTCAGCCATGTGAAGGGGTCCACAGGAGTACATCACTTATGAGTTCGTTCCTACTTCTCCAGCAGTGTCCCGCATGTCTGCTTCGTCTAACTTAGATAGTTTTTGTTATGGGTGTTAGGTGGCCGTACAGTTGCTGCTATGTGGAGTGCTTCCCCCATGACTGGTTCAATATTGCTCGCAGCATTCTTGTGTAGTTGCCGTCAAGCTTTTTCTCCATACGTTTACTTAGCGTCCATGCAGTGCATCCATATAGCAGTATCGACACGACCGCTGCTTGGAAGAAACTGCATTTCATTTTATCGGTCAGCTCTGATTTCCATATGACCGATAGCCTATCGACAGCTGTCCATACCTTTGCTAGTCGTGTATGTGCAAAACCAGATTTTGTTCTAGAAAATTTGACCCATAAAATCCTCTGTAATTACTCTAACAGATCAGTCATTCCCAGAAAGAAGGTCAAACCTAGTGTTAATAAAAAAATGTTATCTTGTGGTTTTTGTTGTTGCTGCAAATCCTACTGGGAAAATGAAAGAAAGCGAAAAAAATTGACAAATACTGAAAATGCTATTGATCATGAAGGTAGCGTTGATATCCATTATCATTAACCGGCTTGGAACAGACCCTAAAGGCCAAGAAAAGAAACTAGAGGAAGTAGAAATCAGGCACTAGGATGACAGTCACTGGTCAATGAAGATTAAGTAGTTTATTATTTCTCTTAGGATGTGAGAAAAATGATTTTTTTTAGAAAATAGATTGTTTTAAAAATAAATATACTTTTTCGCAAACTAATCATTTGTTACATTACAACTTTATTGTTACATTAAAACCTCTGAAGACATGGGACAAATACATCAAGGAAATCTTAAGAAAAAAAGAGATATTGCCCTTATAAATCTCAATACAATTTTCCATTTTAAACTTACAAGAATGTAACATTTAAAAAAAATTGTGTAAAAATTATATCGATTAAAATAAATTCCAAAAATGTGTTAGGAAAAGAAATATTGGATGCTATTTCTACAGGAAAATTTGCTCCCCAAATCCCTTGGGTTTTATCAGCTATAAATAGAGATAGAATATTTTAATAATAATTAATTAATTATTATTAAATAATTAATATTTTAAATAAAAAGTATTTACAAACAAGCCAAGCGTTAAGATAGCGTTCGAATAGCGTAAAATATTACGTGTCCAGTTAGATATTTAGATATGTGCGCACTTGTTTTTACATCAGTTACTAAAACATCTGATTGCCCAGTAGGCTGGGACTGTAGAATACACCCACAGCTTCTTTGCAGAGGGGGATAAGACTCCCCCAACGAGTGTCCTGGATATAACACTAAACAATCTAATGTTGAGGTTCCAGATATGAGCTTTGGGGAATGCGGAGTACCCCTTCATTGTTTCATTGGTCCGGAGTTGTAGCACCTGATAGGGTCCTAGCTATGGGTCAAATAGAACTAAACAGTGTACTTATGCTAAACTGGAGCGCTTGAAAAAGAACTGTTTTTGACATGGGAACTGTACCTAAATTAAATCTAATTGTTTGAAATAGGAATGTTTTGACATTTAACTCTATGTAGACAAAAATTATAGTTATAATAAACTGAATTGTTCGAATAAGAACTGATTGACTAAACTGAATATCTTGACATAGAAATGTTTTCGACAATCAAACTGTGTACTTATGCTAAACTAAATTGTTTGAAATAGAACTTTTTGTATCAAAACGGATTTGGCATTATATATCCTTCAAAGGTTGATATGCCACAAAACTCAAACAAACAAACAAACATACATCTGATTTTAGAAATTCATAAAAATCAACTAATTATCAGATTTGGATGAACATTTTTTGCACTCTTCTCATAAAGCATTTATAAAAGTAACATTTTCATTATTATTCTTTATTGTACCATTTACAGTACCCATGTTATAAAAGATGATTAAAAAAGAAGTTCCCACAAGAAATTTCAGCGGCAACATGTTTTTCATGTATCAACTCCCCACTTAAATTGATTAATTTTTAATAAAAAAAAAAGATAATAGAATATTCTTTTTACATTTTTAAAAAGATAAACCATAAAAAATATATTTTGTTTACTTTTTTAAAAACAAGACGTCTCAAGTGTTCTTACAGAAACCACACTTTTGAAAGTTTACGAATAAGGGAAAATATTGCTTTTCTTGGCCATTTTTTGAACTTTATTTTTCTACTTATATTTTTGGAAATGCTGACAGTAAAATAAGAAAACATATTCACCTTGATAATTTTTGCTTTCAATTGAAAAAAATCTTTTAAAATGCTTGCACTTACTGAAACATACTGATATTTTGTTCTGTAAAATAGTACAATGTTAAATAAAGAAATATGACTACGGTGAAAAATATTGCAAAAATTCTAAAGTACATTTTTATTTTTTTATGTAGCTTTTTATTAGACAGAATTTTTGGTATGGAAGCCTTCAAGCGCAATAAATATAACTTGTACGGGGCCCAGGCATAAATGTAAGACCAGGACATTGTAACTGGCAACAAGGATCATTAGCCTTTCGATCCCATACTTTTAGTAGTGTATTTTGAGTCTGGCTTTTGAAATGTTTTGTAATGTTTAGCATCTCCGGTTGTTTTTCTTCCTTTGGGGGACTCTGAATGACCACTTAATATAGCTTGTCTGTTAAGTGGATTTCTAACGAGTCTCCATACCAAAATTTACGTCAGAAGGTCTTGTCATTTTAACGTTTATCGCTCATGAACACGGAAACAGAACTGTCATTTATCAATATAGATAAATAATACTCATACTATGTATTGGGCGGGAAACGCAAACGAAGTGTTGGGCAAGATATATGATTTAGCTCTTTAGCCATTCAATGTTAAAGTTCCTATTGAAGAATCAAGTTGAGTGTATAAGTGCATAAATAAAGAAGTACGATGAGATATTGCTGAAGGCAAGTGTGGAGGGCAGAGTTAGTTTATGCACGGGTAAGTAGAACCAAATTACATTCATAGACGGCGACCATAAATGTTAGGAATTTGCCAAAATATTTCGACGAAGTGACATATTATTTTAATCTGTTTAAACTTTATTCTTATAGAAATACAACGAATGAAAATAAAATAGCCCACCCCCGAATGAGGATACTAATTTTGCCGTAGATAAAGTATGTGCATGAGATTTGGGTACTATTGGGTACTCTTATTTTAGAGTACTATTGATAAACTACTAATTTTGGAGTACGGTAGATACACCTCTCATTTTAGAATACTGTTGATAAACTACTAATTTTGGAGAATTGTTGATACACCTCTTATTTTGCAGTACTGTTGATAAAACCCTTAATTTGGAGAACTGTTGATACACTTCTTTTTTTTTGAGTACTGTTGATAAACCGCTTATTTTAGATTACTGTAGATACGCCTCTTTTCTAAAGTACCGTTTATAACCCCTTTTTTGGGTTATATATACACATTTTTTTTTTTTGCGCCCTGTGAATAAATCACGAATTTTGGATAACAGTTGATAAATAACTTATTTGTGAGTACTGTTGATACACTTCGTATTTTGTAGTAGTGTTGATACACATCTTGTTTTGAAGTACCGTTGATGAACCCCTAACTTTGGAACACTGTTGATAAATCCCTTATTATTGAGTACTATATAGACATTTATTATTTTGGAGTACTGTTGATAAGTCCCTTATTTTGGAGTACTGTTGATACACCTTTTATTATGAAGTATTGTTGATAGACCTCTAATTTTGTAGTACTGTCGGTAAACCCTTTGTTTTGGAGTATCATTGATGCCCCTCTTTGGAAAACTGTTGATGATATCTCCCAGTTTTAACGTATTGTTGATAAACCTCCTATTTTGGAGTACTGTAGCTACACTTCTTATTCTGGAAACTGTTGATAAGCCCTAATTTTGGAGTATTGTTGATGTACTTCTTATCTTTGAGTACTGCCGATAAATCCCTAAACACTCAGCATTATAAGGTAAGGGCCAAGGGTAAAGTGGAGCAATCCAGGGAATAGAGTCGCACCCTCTCCAACACCTCGGTATAGTAGCTATCAAAAAGGGAGCGTTCGCGTCACCCTCGACTAAGGTCGCCAAGGTAGAATTGATACACCTCTTATTTTGGAGAAATGTTGATAAACCCCTTTTTTCGGAGTACTGTTAATAAACCCCTTATTGTAGAGTATTGTAGATACATCTCTTATTTTGGAGAATTGTGGATAAACCCCTTATTTTTGTCGTCTGCAGATGTGATTACTTATTTTAATCCAAATATTTTTGCAGTAGATTAAAACAAATATTTGATGTAGTGTAATTTTTTAGTCAATATATAGATTAATATGATCAATTGTGAAGAGCCCGTAAAGATTCCAATTAAGTACTTATTACACTTTTAAAGGGTTAAGGAAGTCTGTCTGTCGGCCTACATATATATATATATATATATATATATATATATATATATATATATATATATATATTGAAATGAATAGGTACGCAAAGGAATCGGAATTTGATATTTAGGTTTTTATTATTTCATATACAAGTGTTTTATACGTATTTCAGACCATATGTCTTCTTCAGGCGATCGATAATAGTTAAGATTGTCTTCAGTCGCTGATTTCAAAGTGAAGACTGTTTTGATAGGGGTATAATCCTTTTTTAATTCCTGGATTTGTGCCTGTAAATGTTTTATTGGAGTTAATTGTCCGTGAAGACTTCTGGCTTCTTCAGTTGTTTTTTAAATGTATGTATATACAAGCATGTACTTTGAGCGTATGTACATTCGCATACATGCCCCCACCACACACACCACTACACATATTTTCAGGGTTCTTTCTTTCTTTCTTTCTTTCTTTCTTTCTTTGTATACTCCGAATGACGAGTATGAGAATTTCATCAATGCCCACATGAAAGCAGCAACAGAATGCATACCAACCAAACTAAGAGCCAAACATAGAGTTCCGTGGGAGACATTAGCATTTAAGAAAAACGAGACAATATGAAAACAGCATCTCTATGTAATAAAAGAAGCCCAACTAATGCCAACGCTCAGAAACTTAAGATGGCTCAAAGTGAACTAACACATACCAAAAAGAACAAATAGTATACATTCAAGGCTAGATCAGTAAAATTAGAAATTCCGTTGAAGATAGACAATCCCGAATAGCGCAGCAGACAGTAAATGATGTGTGTAAAAAAAAGAGCGCCTCCTGAGCTAAACCAGAAACTGCCAGCCAAGAAGAAGGAATACTCAAGTGGAAAGAAGATTTCAAGAATCTGTTGGGAAAATCCCTAAAAGTTAAAGATAAATTTATCATGAAAATTATTAATAATCAATTAGACTTCAAATTAGGACAGTTTACTCAAGAATAGCTTGACGTAATACTAACAAAATATATAAACAGGAAAGTTGCTAGTCATGATAAAATACCACCAGAACTATGAAAGACAAGGAAATTCGACGACCCACTGCTCCGATACGACAACGCGTTATATAACCAGAACACAATAGAGAGATGGACAAAAGGCTGCATTTTTCCTTTCCCTTAGAAAGGTGACCTCGGAATTGCCAAGAACTACCGAGGTATAACCCTTACTTCCATACTTTTGGCTAAGATTTATAATAGTCTGCTACTCAACCGCATCGAACCAGAAATTGAGAAAATTCTAAGGAAAAATCAAAATAGTTTTCGGTGAAACCGATCCACAACATCACATATTCAGACAGTCCATCAAATTTTAGCAGGAGATCGTGCAAAAAAACCTCGAGGCGACATTCTTGTTTGTACATTTCTTCAAGGCGTTTGACTCCATACACAGAGGGAAGATGGAGCAAATTCTTCTATCGTATGATCTCCCCAAAGAAACTGTCGCAGCCAAAATGATGTTCTATAAAAACACGAAAGTAAAAGTTCTCACCCCGGATGGAGATATAGACTTATTTGCTGGTGTTCTGCATGGGAATACATTAGCCCCATATCTGTTCATATCTGTCTAGACAATGTACTTCGAACGATGATTGATCAAATGAAAGAAAATGGCTTTACACTAAAAAACGCAAGACGATACACCGTATAAACTATATGACATAGGGCTTTTTGCAAATACACTTTCCTAAACCGAATCCCTGCTACATAGTCTAGAGCACGTAGCAAATGGATTGGCCTCCTTGTCAATGCAGATAAAACGGAATACATGTGTTTTAATCAAAAAGCAGACATCTCCATACTAAATGAAACTAGTGGACAAGTTCTCAGAAACTAGTAGACAAGTTCACGTACCTCGGAAGCAGCGTCTCAACAGCTGAAAATGACATCAATGTGTGACATGCGAAGGCATGAACTACTATCGATAGGTTATCGATCATATGGAAGTCAGACTTATCCGATAAAATAAAACGCAATTTTTTCCAAGCAGCGGTCTTGTAAATTCTACATAGACACATTACATGGACGCTGACTAAACGTATAAAAAAAAGTTTGACGGGAATGCTACGAGCTATATTGAACAAAACCTGAAAGCAACATCCCACAAAAAGCAGCCAGATAGCCACCTACCTCCCATCCTCTCATCTCTAGAACCATTCAAATAAGACGAACATGGCATGTAGGACAGAGCTGGAGAAGTTAGGACGAACTCATAAGGGACCTTCTCCAATAGCCCACTTCATACGATCGTACAAGTGTTGGAAGACCAACTCGAACATATCTACAACAGCTCTGTACGGACACTCGGTATAGTCTAGAAGACCTGCCGGAAGCGATGGATGATAGAGAGGAATGGAGAGAGAGAGAGAGAGAGAGAGAGAGAGGGAAATCTGTGCTAGTGGCACAACATGATAGTGATGGTATATATATATATATATCAGTAAAAAATGGAGTGTAATCCGACAATATGTAAAGAAAAATTGATAATAAGATGATTTAAGAACTTGTTATCAATTTTTCTTTATATATATATATATATATATATATATACATAAAAGCATTTTTTACTATGTTTAAAGATGATTATTCACTGAGAAGTACCGATGCTACATGTTTGTATGTTTTAAGCATTTGATAGTTATTGAAAATTCGGTAAATAAGAACTGTCTATGAAAACCAGTTGCCAAACATTTTAAAACTACTGCGGTAGGATTCGTCTGTTCCATATGAATGTCTCTGGAGAACCTGCAACAGACGTGATATTTGCTCCAAAATTTTCCTACGGGATGCCAAACCGATAATGATATAAGGAAAAACACGTTTTGTTTACCTTTTTTTAAAACAAAATGTCGCACTTGTTCATACAGAAGCTTTACTTCTGGAAGGTTAAAAACAGAGACAATAAAGTTAATAACTGAATGATATATATATATATCTATATATATAAAATAGAAACTTGATATGGTTTAACCCCATCCTCCAAAGTAAACTATTAAAATAAACGTGGAAAGAAAATTTTTCCAACTTATAAGAAAACACTTGAAAAAATTTACTATACTTAGTAAACTGTTCAACAAAAACAACTTGAGATTAAGTTATCGTTATATGTACAATATAAAAAATATGAGTAGGTAAAATTTTGAAATATTAAATGAAAAGTATAATAACCAAAATGACGGATTCAGTTACCGGGTTTAATTGACAATGTAGTATATAAGACAATGTGGTATATAAGACCAATGTTAAAAAGGAAAAGTATAACAATATTGATGATAAGTCAACCGATGGTGCGGATATGTGCAATGCCACCTATAAACAAGTACATTTCTACCGTTTTTATTTATTAGAAGTTAATTTTCTTGGAAGCCAAACATATCAGGATTTTATCATTTCTAGAGGAATATCATGACGAAAACGAAGGTTATTTAGTATTATTTATTACCTAAATCTACAGCACATAAATTCAGTAACGAAAAACAAATTGCCAAATTTCTGCAAAAATCGATAAAATTAAACACACACACGCGCGCGCACACACACACACACACACACACACACACACACACACACACACCATATATGTGTCTGTGTGTGTGTGTGCACAAGCGCGTGCGTGCGTGAATATGTGTATAGTGCCCTTCTATACTGATGAAACATTTAAATAAAAATGCAATAGTTGATTTGATTTTACTTTAATGAAAGATTATTTGTCTAACGATGAACTTTATTATTCTTGATTAAAAAGGGTATGATTGAATAAGTTAAATGTATTTATATATTTACCCAACCCCTCCGCAACAGCAAGACCCAACAAAAGATCAATTTTAAAATTTAAAATTTTAAAAGGTCTAATTTAAAATAATTTAAAAATTTAAAAGGTCTAAATTCAGAGTTTTTCTTTTCCCAGAACAGCTGCCATGTCAAGGATAAACAGTTCAGTCTGCCCTACTATTTACGCATAGATGGAGGGGAAATTGTTGGATTCTAAGGGTATTAGCTCTATGTGAAATACAAAGAGCCTCGTCCAGGATTTGAACTCGAGTACTCGTGTCTATTTCCCTACGTATAAACTTGAATGTTTTAAGCTTGTAAATATACTGAGTTGGTTCTTAGGTTAAAAGCAGTAATGAGAAAAGATTGTAAGATCTGTAACTTGTGGGGTCTTTACCGTTTATTCATGCCCTGTTTCCCGATTTTAATTCCATTTTATATTGCAAATCAACACTGACGTAAGCAGTATATAACACGTATATTGGAATGATTTTCGTAACATAGACATCAGTAACATATTTGACTTATGGAAGGAGTAGTTCTAAGTTAGCGTTGAATATCTTTGCATACAAAATATTTTCTCCACTTTGATCTACAGGATAAGAAATTAATTCGGCACCTCTTTCCATCTGCAAGGTGAAACATCTCGGTCTACATTTCCGGACGCTGTTTAACAAGAAGCCTTGACAGTTATATGAAACAAAATAAGGATATCAGTCATATTAAAACAGAATGAGGATATCTATCATATTAAAACTGAATGAGGATATCAATCGTATTAAAACATGTATTCGACTGAAATTATTTAAAACTTTGAAGCAATTTTTCAAAATTTATTGAAGCTTGATTTTCCTTAATCCACTGATAACTTTAGTTCAAGGAAACGTTCTGTTGTTATTTAGTAAGCATAGTTTAGATTTGATACGAGACCACAAATCTTAATCAGCCAAGAGAGACCGAACTCACTTCTCAGTGCACATTCAATGTGCAAAACTTTCTATTCATCACATCAAGATGATGTGCTCTAGAAAACGTCTTATAACTACTGTTACATTCAAAATACAGGGTGTTTCAAAATAGATGCATCCCATTAATATGATTATGATTTATTACTGAGACAAGCATAATTGCAGTCATTTGGAACATGTCCTGTAAAAAATACATCCTTTGATCAAGAGACAGCAAGTCAATGCTTTTTTAAATTGTTATTCTATCTGCTTTTAGGACATGCAATTTTTTGAGTTTCTTGTTTCAGTAATAAATCATTATCATATTAATTAGTTACATCTATTTTGAGTGAGCTTTGAATGATTTTGTCACCAAATAATTAGTGACGCAAAATATTTTCCTCTCTTGTCCAAGGTATTGTGATCGAGGATTAATAGTTCATATCTGAAATAAAAAAGAACACAACGTTATTATTTGTAGAGTTATTAGCAGTCACATGTATCTCATGTATATTGAGACATCCTATATAAGATCATGCAATGTTAGACACTTCAAATGCTTATAAAACTCCACGTGATTTCTTTAATGAAAATCAGTGCTATTTACTTTTTTTATCGATATTTCGAAAAAAATTCCTTTTTGCCCTTTCAAAATATTTATTTTGCTTTATCGTTCATTTATTAAATGAACTTGTGTTCATAAAAAATCTCATTGTTCGTGATTTTTAAAGATTGTCTTGAAATTGAAAGTTGTTTCTGAAATAAGAGGTGCTACTCTTCTGTCAAAAAACATTTTCTATCCACTGCACCTGATAGACTTTCATATAATATAGATTTTTCCTGTGTCTATCTGTGTTTCAGCCAAAAGGCAAATTTGGCAAAATATCAAGTACAGAGTGTCAGTTTTTAGTCTGATGTTAGCAAAATGGAATTACTTTCTTTTGTTTCGTATTTGCTTTTGGTTTTTTGCTGACCCGTTCCACTCAATTTATTACATCTAGTATTGATGGAACATTTTGAGGCCCATCAAAAAAAAACAACAAATGCATTGTATATAAAATCAAATGTTCTTGTTAAATCCTTTACAAATTTCAATTTTCAATACCGCGAATAATTTTTTTTTGCTTTGTGTTGACTGGTACGATGAAAATGAAATTAAATATAGATCTTGAGATTTTTTTCTAAACTGATTTATTTTGAGGTTTTCAGTTGTTATTAGATATTCAGCAGTCTCGTTTATGCCGATTTTTGTGTATCAATTTTTAAAAAAATGTCCAGAATTCTTACCGGGTATTTCAAGGAGAAATTGATTTTTCGTGTTACAAATTAATTTAACAAATTTTTTATTAGGATAAATCCCATTGTTTTATAGTTATTTACACGTTCATTCAGCATCACAACGACACCATAATTAAGACGCATGAAGGAAGGAAGACGCAAGAAGAATTAAGATGCAGGAAGACTTCTTTAGAAAAATATTCACCTCTCACTTTATTGCAAGGGTTTGATATATATATATATATAATTAGTCAGTGAATTTTCTTTTAGAAATGTTTCATTAAATTGAATGTTTATTTTGTTTTAGAAATGTTTCACTGAATTGAATGTTTATATATTTTTTGTATATCATTATTGAATTTTTCTTGGTAGCGAGTAAGAGACAGCAAATATGTCAAGTCTTTATAAAAATGCCCCGATCTTTTTTTTGTATTTCGAGTATTTTCGTCTACCATTGGTCATTAACAAAAACATAGATGTGGTGTTGTTTCTGGAACTAGAAACATTGTGGTGTTATAAAAAAATATTCAAATAGTACAGCTAGATCATGATAAACATACTTATTTGGAGGTCATGTGTTGTTAGCTTGAACAGTGTAACTTGAAAAAGGAAAAAAAAATGAAGAACTACAAAATGTTATGATTCACGTGACTATAATCTGATTTCGGTTAAATACGTGTATTAAATGTACTCAAACACAGTCCTATGGTGAAAACTGTTTATCAAACGTTGGTTGTTTCTTCTTTATAATGATAACTTCTCGTATTTGACTCGTCATTGTTTTCGTCATTTCATTATTCGTTCCTCTAAAAACGGCTCCAGTTGGAACTGAAAGTACTTAGGAAACACACGGTGCTTTCCGAAATTCATTCAATCCAAAAGTCAAAAGATACATACGGAAACTTGAACGAGTCAAAGACAGAATAGGCATACACGAAGTATCGGTCCTATTTAATCACACACACACACACAAACACATACACCCCCATATATATATATATATATATATATATATATATATATATATATATATATGCAAAATGTTAAGCGTTGTTTAAATTTAAAGTGTCGTTTTTCCTTCAGAAAGAATCAAAGAAAGTGAAAGAGAAAAACTTTCCATACAAACAAAATTAAACAGCGCCATCTTAATTAAGGGTCACAATCTAATCAACAAAGGAATAAAGGGTTAATAATGTTGCTTGAAGCTGCAGAAAAAAGAATTAAAGCAACAAAATAACGAGAATTTGTAGAATTTAGAAATAAAACCCCAGTACAATTAATATCCAAATGGCCAAAAGTAAATACGTGAGATCTGATGTAATTAAAGCTGAACGGGAAAAGGTAAAATAACAACAGCGATTATTTCATGCGAATTGCTGTAAAAATCAAAGCAACATTCAACGTTAACTGGAAAAGACTAAAATAGAAGCATGTATTGTCGGTGAATATCCAATATTCACTCTTGACATAAAATTAAAGTTTAGTATGATGGAGTAGGAACTACTTTTGAATGAGTGATTTGCTTACGATTCCAAATCCCAATGCGAAGAGAAGTCATTAAACAATTCAAAGAATCAAATAGTTTTTTTTTTATTAAAAGTGGGTCAAAATTCTTTACTTAATATTTGTCTTGCAAGGTCATCAGTCTATGCCAAAAAGTAGTAATAGTGATCTTAACAACAGACGATGTAGGGTTATTAGAAAGAAAAAAATTAAATTTTGTCAGTCTTCCGTACAGAAGTCTTTTCATTAGTCGTTTAATTACTGAGAAAATTCGTTTTGAACGAATTATTAGATGAACGAATTATTAGATGAACGAAGACACGTCTGGCATGAAGCCAAAATCACAGACAAAAAAATCAAAGTAAACATTTTCTACCTTGACAAATAGACAGCTTTCAAAAGCAGAATATAAATTATTTCGATTTTATGTTCCGACTTTATCATAATGATATGATTTTGTATATTATTGTAATGCAGTAGAAATAGCACATTGTACCGAGAATTTCACTTGCGCAATAGCGTTAAGATAGTCTAACTTTAAAATTATGCAATTTTTTATCAATTTTTCAACCTAATGATTATAGTATAAGATATTTGTTCGTGTTCCCACAAATCATAAGAATTCCTAAAGGGAGATAACTATTAATTGCTAATTATATGTAAGTAAGTAAAGTTGGCGACCTTAGTCGAGGATAACCCGAGGGCTCCCTTTTCAATAGCTACTACACCGACGTGTTGGGGAGGGCGCTACTCCATTCCCTAAATTGCTCCACTTTACCCTTGATCCTTACTTTATAACACTGAGTGTTAAGCAAGGCGGCATCAAGTACCATTTTGAGTCCTTGATATGACTTTACTTGGGAGTATGTCACCTTATTTATGTAGTTGTAGTAATTATTGATATGAATTCTATAAATGGGATACGATTGAAAGTTAAAAAATAACATAAAATCAAGTCAAGCTCATGAGACCACCTTGTTTAATATTTAACCCGGAAGAGTTTTCATACGAGATGGAAGGTTTGATTGAAAGATTAATCATCGCTAGATGTCTCTGGCCGAGCGGTTAGAGTGTTCGCCAATGGCCCGGGAGACCTAGGTTCAATCCCAGGTCGAGTCATACCAAAGACTTTAAAAATGGAACTTGATACCACCTTGCTTAACACTCAGCATTATAAGGTACGGTTCAAGGGTAAAGTGGAACAATCCAGGGAATGGAGTAGCGCCCTCCCCTACACCTTGGTGTAGTAGCTATCGAAAAGGGAGCCTTCGGGTCACCCTCGACTATGGTCGCTAACTTTACTTTACTTTACTTATTTATGATGATATATAGTAAAAAAAAAATGGTACTTGATGCCGCCTTGCTTAACACTCAGTATTATAAGATATGTATCAAGGGTAACATGGAAAAATCCAGGGATAGGAGTTGTGCCCTCCTCTATACCTCAGTATAGCAGCTAATGAAAAGGAGCCTTTGTGTCGCCCTTGACAACGATCGTTAACTTTACTTAACCGGCCCATCGTGTTCGCTAATCGCCCAGGAGATCTGGGTTCAATCCCAGGTCGAGTCATACCAATGACTCAAAAATGGTACTTGACATATCTTTGCTTTATACTCATCATTATAAGGTACGTATGAAGGGTAAGGTGGAGCAATCCAAGGAAAGGAGTAGCGCCCTTCCCTACACCTCGATTTTGTAGCTATTGAAAAGGAAAGCTTCGGATCGCCTTCGACAAAGTTCACCAACTTAATTGTCTATGATGGCTTATTTCGCGTAATATCTACAAATAGAGATTACAACTAGTTACTGTGAATGTTCTTAGTTGAGGTAGCATGTTAATTAGAGAATCTTCAAATGCAAATAATTTATTAAAATCAGTAGAGTCTCTATAGTTCTTTTCTACAAATCCTGGAAGCAACACCCCACAAAATAGCAGATGTACATCCACTTACCTCCCATCAAGCAAACCATCTGTTAAAGACGAACAAGATATGTCGGACATTGTTGGGAAAATAAAGAAAAACTCATAAGCGACATTTTCCGACGGTCTCCTACATATAGATGCACCAGTATTGGCTGACCAGCAAAAATTTACATTTACTATTTTTGTAATGACACTGACAGTTATCTGGAAGATTTAGTATGAATGATAGCCGATAGGGAGAGATAGCTAGAAAGAGTCAAAAGAACCAATCAGTGGCACTGCCTTGATGATGATCATAATGATGATCATGATGATGATTAAAATCAATCAGTGAAGGTCGAAGGGTAAAGAATTTAGCTGACAAATCTTAGGATAAAAAAGGTGTCCTGATATACCAAAAAATACCCTTAATTAAAACAGTCAGTCTTCTCTCGTAAGGTCAGTAAATTCTCCTAATTCATTCACTATCTTTATCTTGTTTCCTGAATTTTTGACAACTATCAAGCAAACAGATTTTTCTGTTCATCGATTTTCAATCCGACAAAATATTTCATCGATCTCATTAACATACGACATTATTTGTGACGTATTTTGCTTCTTATGTATATTTAAACAATATAAGATTACATGAAAAGGATTTGGGCAGATTTGTTAAACGAAATCAGTAGTTATTAAATTTGTATCTTAATTTCGAATCAGGCCTTTAAACTAATTTAAGACCAATGCCTTTGGTAAAGGCATCTACTATAAAATTGCAAGTTAATACACTCTCAGAGTAGAATAAACTCTTTTACTTTCAATATTCTAAGGAAAGATGTCTTTTCTTTGGTTTCTTGTAACCCGTATAAAAGAGTGGGAAATAGGACGCTTTTTTTCATAAACATCAGAATGATTGTTAAATAACTGTTGATGATTTCTTCAAGACAAATTTGAGCTTTTAAAACATAATCACGCGTATATTTTGTTTCTTCCACAATTTGCATTTCTTTAAAACTGAAAATGATTTGTGAATTTAATTACCATGACCAGAAAATCCGGCGAACACTTACGCACGACATAAGGAAACACTGGACAATTCACAATATAATTCCTCTACTTAAAAAAAGAAAATGTACATCTATATCTTTGCCCTTGAGATCATAATAATTACGCGGATGCGTATTTCCAATCCTCTTGGGAAGATGTGGCCCTGGAGGTTACCGTGTCCTCTGTAAAGAGTACGGATGTAATTTGCAAGACACATTCAGGTTAATTGGCCGCGCAGTTACCATGACTAGTAAATTTGGCGTCACTTGTGTGCGATATGGACAGGGGCTTCGTGGTAGAGTTTCGGCTTTGAAATATATGGTCGCTGGTTCGATCGCCAGTGATGGAGATCACGGTATACACTACTAATGTGACCTAATAAGGTCGAAAACGCTGCCAAGTGATTCCGTATCTTTTGAGTAAGTGTTCGCCTTATTGTTTTGGTAATTCAATTCACAATGTAATTCCTCAGCTTAAAAAGAAAATGTACGTCTGAAAACGATTTGTCTAAAAAAAAATACACTGACTTGAACTCCAAAGAAAATCTTTTGAAAATAATTTCAAAGATTTACGTAGACACAGAAATGTTCACCTCGATAATCATTTTAAAATTTCATTTCATTGACACTAACACGTTAAAAATGCTGCTCTTGTTTCTCTCAATCTAAACATGTATATCATTTGTTATAAGGTGAAAGTCGTCGTTAAATTAGTAAATAGTTAACTCATAAAAGAACGGAAGAAAGAGTTTAGCATGATCTGACCACTGTATGCACTTTTATTGAAATATCAATAAAACGCAATCGGTATATCAAACTTTATTTGGAGTCGATCGTGGCATAATTGCTATCGTCATTAGAAGTGAACTCGGCTACCTGGGTTCAAATCTTGAGCGAGTTTGTTTACAATCCATCTAGCTCTGATACGCCTGAGAAAGGTAAAAATCCAACTATTCTCCCAGTAGATGTCGGTAAATAGTAAGGCACACTGAACTCTTTAAGCTTGGTATGCTCATCAGTATCAGAGAAGGAAAAATTCTAAATTCAAACCATACCTGGAGAAGGATGGCCTTTGCTTGGCTATTTCTGCCAAAGACACGCTACATAGTGTTGCCCCTACAATTAAACCAGTTTATTCGATAAGCTGCAGGCAAAATTCTTTTTCGGTTGCAGACGCTTCTCTGATATCTAAATTATTTGTAAATACTGCATCGATCGAATTCTCATTGACTCAACCCAAAATCCTACATCTTCAGGTATGTCCATATTTTCTTTGATCCTGGACAGAACTCAAAAACCGTCTATCGTCATTTTATGTTTGGATGATAGAAAAAAGTTGAGAAATATGTTCGTTTTATGTTTTAGAATTTCACATATTTTACAGTGTTTCTTCTTTATTTTGTAAGTAATGTCTTCCAACATTATTTTCGAACGAGGAGAGATTCTTCCTCATTGCTATCGAAGTTACCTTGGAAGAAGTGTAAATATTAAATCTCGCTTATGCAACTGCTTCGCTTCGATTGATTATAGTAACTAAATCAAAGATCTTGTCTTTCCTAAAACGCCATATCAATCAGCATCACTTATGAAACTCGACTTTCATACTGATACTAGATTCTTACACCGGAAGAGAATGATCCACAATCTTAGAATTGCACTGAAAGTTTCCGTCATACTTACAGGTCACTAATTATTGAGTCGCATATTCACCGCAAGCCTCCGTGCCAGGGCCCTAATGGCTTTAGCATTAATTAACCCACGAACTGATATGCCATTAACTAAAGATTGAAAAAAAAATCTTGCTACGACGTGCCATTTGTATTGTGTTAGGTTCATTTCATAGATTTTAAAATGAGAACGTTTCCCGTTTTATAATGGTTGGCAAACTAGACTAGTGAACCATTATTAGTGAGTTCGAGTCTCACTGAGTATCCCCATACATGCAGCCATGTACCACAACTAAGGAAAGCGTAGTATTTAAATACAGATTCTAAAATCATTTAAGAACTAAAAATATTGTATTTATATGGCACTGCAATTTTCATTAACAAATTTGATTATTTTGTTTTTCTTTATTTCAATTTTACCTTTTTCTTTCTTTTTTCCAAACCAGTCTTTCTTTCTTTCTTTCTTTCTTTCTTTCTTTATTTTTTGTTTACGTAAGTATTTATGATGCAGGTCCGACTTATTTGTATCTTTGTTTTTTTTCTTTTTACTTTGTATTTATTTATTTATAAATGTATTCTTTTACTCAAACGCAGACCCCATGAAGTTATTTTAACAAATATTTTAATAATTCAACTTTTATACCTGCCAAGATATTCATATTAAAATTCTAGATCATAAAAAGTACTTTAGCAAGTATTATTTACTCTAAAATCTTCTCAGTTTAAAAAAACTTATTTTACGCCGAAATCAATTAATTTATTTCGATTTATAAAATATCACGGTAGGTGTTCCTTTGCGTAGAAATAATTGTAGCTCCAAGCTACCAGATACCAGTACCTTCCTCCTTCCTTCATACCTACCTACCAACTAATCTATCTATCTATCTATCTATTAGCAGAAGTACCCGTTATTTCCCAGAATAAAAATAATAAAGCACCTTTTGTTAAAAATGAATTCAGTTCACTTTCTGTACGAATGAGTCATTTCTAAGTAATTTTTTCACAGAAAGTTCCAGTGCCCCAGCAAATGGGGCCGTAATCCTGCAGATGACAATTCTATTTGCTTTCTGGAAGAATAAGACTTCACTGGATCAATTTTAAAGAGTACCTCTGGAAGCTAGATTGGATGAGCTCCTCTAAACCTCTTCATATAACTCTTCCCATAATTTTTAAAACACTTCCTAGGGTCAAAGGAAAGCACGTGCCAAGTTCTATCAAGATTGCCCCTTAGCCAAAGAATCTGCTGGAAGAATGACTTGTTTAGGATTAAGTTTTTTCTTAAAATTTGCTGGTTCCTCTGCTTATGGGAAAGTCTCATGGATGTTATTTGTATTAGACATTCCTGATTAATTTTAGATGAAAATGTTCTGGGTATCTTCCGAGCAGCAGGTAGAGAGAAGAGGTCGTGCAACCTCTTACCAACGAATAACATTAAAACACCCCTTGAGGTGAAAGTGAAAAGAGGTTACTTGTCAAATTTAATTAAAACCAATCCATTAGTCTAAGAGTTATAAGAGAAGAGCACACAATCTAACTGAGTGAATTATTAATATAAATTTGATTAGAAAGGAATGTATGTTGTTTTTTTATTACAATTTAGAGCGGCTGTTTGATCCTCATTTTGAATTTGTTGAATATTCTTCAAAGTTGTCCCTTTAGCATTCAACACTCTCATTCCCGTAATATTTTTATTTGTCGAATCATCTCTGAATTTTCTTTTTTTATATGGTGTAAAGCTTCATTATTGTATTTCAATTAACATCGTTCTGTTCATCAGATCTTTGGATGATTTTTCAGTTTAGGAAACACGAGAAACATTGCAAGGAGCTAGGTTTTGGTTAGTATGGAGGGTGTTCCACTCGCTAAATCCTGTGTTTTGCAAAAAAATATAGACTGAGATTGCTGATAAAAAAATACTGAGAAGTCTTGATAAAGTCGAGACAGAGGGACTTAATCGTAACTTTTTGATATAAAGTCACTCAGCGGTACACATGCTTTTATTTAAAGTCTAAATGTAAAAAAGATAAAATAAAATCTCGATACCATTTCTTCATATCTCCTAGTTTACGTACATACATACATAAGAAGTCCTGAAAATGACAAAAAAGGACGGACAATCAAACTGTATTCTTCTCGCAACAACTTTTAACAATACCCTCGACGGATACAAATAATTGAGAATCCCTATGGAATCCTGAAATCTGAATTAAAAGATATATTTCTAGCACTGTCTTTGTTAGTTACCGTCAATGTAAAAGTCATATAATCGGAAGCAATAGATATTACGCTACAGAATCATTCAAAACAAATGTACATTGAATATAAAACTTATAGAATATCTATGGTTGTATAGAAACAGTTGTTACAAACACTACAAATATACTAACTCATTTAATAGTTCAATAACCAGTTAAGCTTTTAAGATGTATCAAGAATCAAACTAACAGCAAAATATTATGTACCTATTAGAATGCACACGTTGTTAAAAACAAAATACAGGGAAATCAGAAAGACCCTTAAATATTAAAATAAATAACTTTAGAGATGAGTTAAGATCATGATTGGTAGATATTACGTCCAGAAACTCCGAAGGAATTTAGCAACAAATTAAACCACTATCATCACTACATTTTAATCCTCTATGAACCCAACATTTAATAACAAAAAATAAATCTTTTATTTTCTAGATTAATTTTTCTACTTTTAACACGGCATTAAAAAACTATTTGAAAATGTGAAAATAGTTTAAAACAATAATTTTCGAATGAAATGTCGATAAAAATGTCGGTTTCATAAACGCAAAATCCAACCCTAATTTAGTTAATCTAAAAGTCTTGAAATATAATGAAATAAACACTCCCTGATGTTGGCCCTAGGCCGAAACTGGTTGGAATTAATAACAAATTGATAACAATTACAATCATTTAAACTTTCCGGTCACACACAGACACAGACACACACATATATAAGTGCTTACTATATTAGTGTTCTCTTTTTTTTCTTATTCATTCCTTTTCTTTCTTTTCTTTTTTTTTTTTTTGTCACGAAATTTCTCGGTGGCAACCATCATATAAAATGAAAAGCTTGTATCCTAAATCATTGTCGGATGATCATTATACCACCTACGTGAAACTCTGAGTCACAGTGCGAAATTTATATCTTAATTCTTATCCCAGTTCTGTCTTTGAACTTTTACGTTTTTACTGCCGCAATTTTTCACTCTTACCGTTATAATGATGATAAGTTTATATACGTTTATTATGAAGAAGAGACACCAACAAAATATAAGAATGAATAAAATCGAGCTTTTTATAAATGAAGGAAATCACGTTAAAAAAATCTATATTAATAACAAGGGACATTTTCTACGTTTGATCTCTTATGATAGCGAAATGGTTTGATGTAGAATTTGATGTAGAATTTGATAGGTATTTACTCAGGAAAAGCTTTTAACAAATTTTTTATTCGCTATTGGGCAAAGTGATCTCTGAGAGACAGACAGATTTCTAACAATAAACATAAGTCAGTTAGAATCTATATTGCTACAAGGCATAAATAATGGTACAACATGTAATTAGCCAAACACTAACTGAAAGAAAATTAAAGAATTATTTGCTGTACTAAAATAGTTTTTCGCATTTAATCAAATATTAATAATTATGTTTATAGGTTTTTTTTTTCAATCTGGAGATGTGAAAATAGGGTGTCTCAATATACGTGGGACGACGGACATCAACATCCGACTAGCAAAGGCATGGACAGCTATCGATAGGCTATCGGTCATATGGAAGTCAGACCTGACCGATAAAATAAAACGCAGTTTTTTTTATTTTCAAGCAGCGGTCATGTCGATACTACTGTATGGATACACTACATGGACGCTAACTAAACGTATGGAGAAAAGGCTTGACGGTAATTGCAATATTGAACAAGTCCTGGAAACCACACCCGACAAAGCAGCAGCTGTACGGCCACCTACCACACATCACGAAAACTATCCAAGTTAGACGAACTAGACACGCAGGATACTGCTGGAGAAGTAGGGACTCCTGTTGGACGAGCAAGGGAAGAAAGACCAGCTAGAGCCTATATACAACCGCTCTGTGCCAATACAGGATGTAGCCTTGAAGACCTATCGGGAGCGATGTACGAAAGAGATGGCTGACGGGAGAGGGCCAGGAAGATCCGTGCTGAGGTGCGACATGATGATGATGATGATGATGTGACTGCTAATTACTATACTAATAATAATGTTGTTTTCTTTTTTGTTTGATATTTGAAAATACAACTATAAAAACTATTAATTCTCGATCACAATGCCTTGGACAAGAGAGGAAAAACTATTTTTCGTCTCAACACAAAAATCATTCAAAACTGTCTCAAAATAGATGCAACCCATTAAAACAATAATGATTTATTACTGAGACAAAAAACTCCAAAGAAAGATTACATGACCAGGAAGCGGGTACAATAACAATAAAAAAGCATTGATTTGATGTCACTAGTTTCTTACAGGATGTGTTCCAAATGGCCGCCATTGCTCTTGTTTCAGTTTATAAATCGTAATCATATAAATCGGTTGCATCTATTTTGAGACACCCAGTAATTACATTGCGTTCTTTCTTTGAGCTAACAATAAGGTGAAATGTTTAAATCAACGAGTATGCTAAATTAAAGCATATTTCTGTACAAAAATATTGTCGTTGTAACATAAAAAATAATCAATCAATCTCTTTTCTACTTCATGGAATTTACAAATACCATTTAATTCTTTTGTGTAGTATCGTTTTCAGTTGGTGCGGATGTGTTCAGCGTTGAGATTGATTTTGTGTATAAATTTCCTTCTTTGAGTGCTTTTGAATCTAGAAAAGAAACACTTTTTGTACAAAACGTTTCAAAATAATTTTCGAGCATTTAAATAATTGAAGGTAAACACTGAGAGATTTTAAAAATAAGTGATAATGTTGAAAAGTATCCACAATTGTGAAGAAAGATACATGAACATGCATCTATTTCAACATTTATTGGAAAATCAAAATGTGCGATTTGGATCTTTTGTAATTGGGTCTTTAAAACTCTTTTTAAAGAAATTTATATCTTTCAATTATAAGTTGTAATAAAGACGATTGCATCGCTTTTTTAAATACCTTGGCTAGTTTACATCCTACCACTTGACAGACAATACGTCAAATTCTTTCTGACGCAAATACTTTATATATATATATGTATATATATATATATATATGTGTGTGTGTGTGTGTGTGTGTGTGTGTGTGGTCCTATGCTAGTCACGGTACCCAGTGTGGTGTGACTTCCAGTCATAGTACTTGTTGAGCCTGTTGTGTTCGTGACAACCACATTTGCTTCCGACCGTTTTGGTTTGTCAAGTTTTTTCCGTGCCCACGCTGTGCTTGAAAGATCCACAAAGGGGGTTTGATACAATTCAGTCGGATCTTCTGACGGTAGGCTGATACAAGTGGATAGATTGTCTAGCAACTCAAAGAATAGAGAAAACCCGTTGTTAACAAACAACAAAGATGGTTTTTATTAAAACACGTTTGTGAGATAATAGATAACAAGCAAACAATGTTTGCATTCCTGGCAAAAAGAAGAAAAAGAATATCGTGAGAGGAAATGTGACGATGATGTACAGTTAGTATGACACTAATGTCTCTGAAGTCTGGGACTTTGAATTTTTATAAAGGCTGCAGGTTGTTCGGAGTGTCTCGGTTCCAGAATGGAAGTGATGCTTCTTTGGCAGTCTTGAGTTTTCTCCTGGCCTCTTTCTATATCCTCTCTTTACCATCCTGTTTTTATTGATCAAAATCTGGACGAAAACGTTTTCTGATTGGTTGTCCTATAAGAGACAATTAGGAGTCATATCCCCATTGGTCAGCCAATTCTAGTTCAGGATTATATCTTACAGGTTTAGGGAAAACGCTTTTAAAATCCTTTGACCAATGAGAACAGGTTTAGAATAATGGAGTTGAACTAAAAATTCTCAGCCTCACCTGACTGGATGAGCCATCCCAGCTCACCTTCTTTTTGACTATGATATAGATAAGGACTAGAAAAATATGTTTTACGAAATGACCCATCTCATCGTTATGATCGATAGAGTTAGATGACGACCGAAAAATTAAATAAATTCACTGACTTTTAAAATCAAAAACAATTGTCTTGCACTTCACTGACCTTTAGGAACAACGAAACGATTTTTTTTTGTTTTTGATATATATATATATATATATATATATATATATATATATATATATATATAAGGCTCATTAAATAGGTTTCCAGACTTTTTTCGTATGGGCACTTTTATTGATAGTACACACATGAAACTCCTGTCCCCTTCGAAGTAATCTCCTCTGGCTGCAATGCATATGTTGTACCGTTCCAGCTACTTCTGGAAGGCCCCATGGACGTCCTCTTGTGTGAGCGTATCAATGACCTTCGTCACAGACTCTTTCCTCTCCTCAATTGTCTCATAACGACAGCCTCTGAGCTTAGGGAATAACCAAAAGTTACAGGGAGCAAGGTCTGTACTATAGGGAGGCTGAGGAACTGTCTTGATACCCATCTTGGTCAAATAGTCTGTGACAAGGATGGAGTTTTGGACTGGTGCATTGTCCTCGTAGAAATGCCACTGACTCGATTTGAAGAGTACTGGCCTCTTCCGACAGAATCTTCTCCTGAACTCCCTTAAAACCTCAACTTCGTATTCCTTGTTGACTGTCTGTCCAGTGGGAACCCAGTGCATGCAGATCATGCCAGTGCTGTCAAGAAAAGGATAATCAAAAGTTTGTAGGTGGATTTGCTCTATATGGCCTTCTTGGGTCTGAAAGAGCCAGCATGCTTCCACCGGGAACTCTATACCTTGGTCTCTGGGTCATAGCAGTAGGTCCAGCTTTCATCGCAGGTCACCAGAACATCAATAACAACGGGATCTGAATTGATCAGCTCGACCATCTCCCTGCTATTATGACAACGTCTTTTTTTCTGATCTTCTCTGAGCACCAGTGGGACAAACTTCACGCAAATCTTCCGCATCTTCTGTTCCTCGCTAATAATTGTGTGTACAGTTCCCACACTGTCATCAAACTGTGCACTTATTGTCTCTATAGACGCACAACGGTCCTTATCCATGAAATTCTTTATTTGGCCAATCAACTCTGGTGTTCTGACTTCCTTACTCCTCCCACACCTCTCATCATCCCTCACAGACCCCCTGCCTTCCTTGAATCTCTTATGCCACTCAAAAACTGATGCTCGATTCATGCAAGATGGACGCAAAGCAGTCTGAAGCATTCCATACATTTCTGTGGCATTTTTTCCAAGTTTAAAACAGAATTTTATTGCATATCGTTCTTCTAAAGTGTCCTCACGTCCAGATTGCATTTTTGAAAATCATCAGCTGTGGCAATCAGGTTTTAGTAGGGTGTATTCCAATTGTTGCTGTAGCTGTTCATTTGAATCTGAAATCATAAAAATTGGTCAGTCATCTCATAAGATGTATAGCAATAGGATACTGAATTTTCAAGAGTCTACTACAATTTTAAATGCCTGTACAAAAAATTCTAGAAACTTATTGAAGGCACCTCGCAGATATATATATATATATATATATATATATATATATATATATATATATATTAATTTTCATATATTTCATACATTTTAATTTCTAAGTATTAATTAAGTATTTAACCGTAGTTAGTATCATGTATATATATATATATATATATATATATATATATATATGTGTGTGTGTGTGTGTGTGTGTGTGTATGTGTGTCTAGTTTCTGCTTCTTCAAGTGTGTCTCTTTCCTCGTGTGTGTAATGCAAAGAAATCAAGTTTTTAATTTGGCTTTACAATACTTGCGGCAGCATTTTATTTGCTCATTATTTAGATGATAAACTGATTCCTTCCCATTCTAATTTTCAAGTGATAATTTAGAATAATTGATAGTTCATATTATTATTTTTTAAACTCAGTACGAATTTCCATTTTTGATTAATCTGGCGTTTATTTCCGATTGCTTTTTTTTTTATCTCAAATTTATTCTCATATAATTGACATACTAGTTTAGTCTAATTGGGTAAATCGTATGCAAAGTTTAGGCGAGAAAATTTGGTTTCGAGAAATGAATACAATTTTTTTTTCTTTGCTTCTTTCTTAATTGTTCACATGTTAATGTCATACAAATTTCTTTTCAAAGAAGATTGTATTAATGGAAAAATCATTTAAACACACTTCCCTATCACTTTTTGCCCTGAAGATAAAAACTATTTTTCCATAAATCTATTCTAATCCTCCCATAGACTGACAAACTGACGAACAAAGAGAGAAATATACACAAAAGTTATATAATAGCCGAGGGATTTCGGTTCATGTCTTTGAGTTAAGTTAGGCTGAGAACCTTTCGGTTAATAAAAAGGTTTCGTACCTGAACAAGAAGTTGTTACGTGTTTTCGAATTCCGAGATTCCTATGTTCTATCGTTATGAACATTCGATGTCTATTTCGCACATAGTGTTAATTGTGAATGTGGTACAATGTTTTATAATAAGAATAAAAATAATGGAGACTTCATGAGAGAAACTGGATCTTTTCTAACAGCAGCAAAAAACAACAACATAAGGGCCAATCATTTCAAAGCAAGAATAGACGACGCGGCAAAACAGCAGATGTATATTATATTGGTATTGAGACGAAACGATCAATCACACTATAAGCGAATGCAGCAAGCTAGAGCAGAAAGAGTATAATACAGGATACGACTGGGTGGGCACGGTGATCCACCGGGTATGATGCATAAAATTGAAATTTGACTATCCGAACAAATGGTATATGCACAACCCAGAATCTGTCCTGGAAAATGAAACACACAAACTCCTCTGGGATTTTGACATACAAACGGATCACCTAATCTCGGCCAGACGACCTGATCTAGTTATAATCAACAAGAAAAACAGAACTTACCGAATTGTGGACTTTGCTGTCCCAGCTGACCACAGAGAAAAATTGAAAGAAAGCGAAAAGCTGGATAAGTACAATGGCAGCACAAAACAGCGCCATAAGAACCAATCATATCGAGGCGAGGACAGATAAGGCGCAACAAAATAGCAAATGTAGGCTATGCGGTGACAGAGAGGAAACCATCAATCCCATAATAAGCGAATGCAGCAAATTGGCTCAGAAGGAGTACAAGGCTAGACACGACTGAGTGGGCAAGGTGATCCACTGGGAAATGTGCAAGAAATTTAAATTTGACCATGCCAACAAATAGTATATGCACAACCCAGCACCTGTCCTGGAAAATGACACACACAAACTCCTATGGAACTTTGATATACAAACGGATCACCTAATCTCGGCCAGAAGACCAGACCTAATAATAATCAACAAAAAAGAAAAGAAAAAAAGAAAGGAATTTTGCAAAACTGTCGACTTTGCTGTTCCGGCTGACCACAGAATAAAACTGAAAGAATGTGAAAAGAGAGATAAGTACATCGACCTTGCTAGAGAATTGAAAAAAGTATGGAACATGAAGGTGACAATAATACCAATTGTGATTGGTGCTTTTGGCACGGTAACTAAAGGATTATTAGAGGTCCTGGAGGATTTTGAAGATGGCAGTCGAGTGGAGACCATCCAAACAACAGCATTATTGAAGACGGCCAGAATACTGAGAAGAGTCCTGGAGACTTGAAGACTCTTGCTCTCACTCAATCTCCAGTAAAAGACCATCAGCTAACGCTGATGTGAAAAACTCTAATGTGCAAATATTAATAATAATAATAATAATAATAATCAGCACAAAACAAGGCCGTAAAAACCAGTCGTATCAAAACGAGAATAAATAAGATGCAACAAAATAGCAAATGTAGACTATACGGTGACAGAGATGAAACGATCAACCACATAATAATCAAATGCAGCTAATTAGCGCAGAATAAATATAAGATGAGACATGATTGGATCGGCAAGGTGATACACTGGGAGATGTGCAAGAAATTTAATTTTGACCATGCCAACAAATGGTATATGCACAACCCAGCACCTGTTCTAGAAAATAACACACATAAACTCCTATGGGACTTTGACATACACACGGATCACCGAATCTCGGCCAGAAGACCAGACTTAATAATTATCAACAACAGAAAAAAAAGAAAAATTACAAAATTATCGACTTTGTTGTCCCGGTTGACCATAGAGTAAAACTGAAAGAATGTGAAAGAATGATAAGTACCTTGACCCTGCTAGGAAATTGAAAAAAATTGTGGAACATGCAGGTGACAATATTTCAATTGTAATTGGTGCTTTTGGTACAGTAACTAAAGGGTTACTAAAGGAACTGGAGGACTTGGAAGTTGCCGGACGAGTGCAGACCATCCAAAGTACAGCATCATTGAGAACGGCCAGAATATTGAGAAAAGTCCTGGAGACTTGAGGAGACTTGCTGTCACTCAAACTTTAGTGAAATACCATCAGCGTTAGCTGATGTGGAAATTTCTAATAATAATAATAATAATACCTTGACCAAATGGTATATGCACAAACCAGAACCTGTCCAGTAGAATGAGACGCATCAAATTCTCTAGGATTTAGAGATACAAATACATCAGTTAATCCCGGCGAGAAGACAAGATCTGGTGACAATTACCAAGAAACGAAGAAAAAAAGAGAACTGTGGATCTTGCTGTCCAAGCGAGCTACTGAGTAAAAATCAAAGAAAGTGTGATGAGGTATGCTACCGAGAGAGGGAAGGGGAGGTAAATCCCCCTACCCTTGTGTTTTTGAATCAACAGGCACTAAGACTGACCGCTAAAACGGTAGGAGAATGAAGGTCAAAGCTACCCGCACTCCATGACCCGTAATCTGTTGGACAAAGAATGGAATCCAGGTCACTCGAGTATCGTGATTGGATGGAAGGGTGGGAGAAGGAAAAAGTCAAATGATTGGCCCATAGACCCTTAGCACCAAAATGCCATTTTTTTCGTTTGAGAAATTTGGAAAATAATCTTCAGTTTTGGGGACAGAATTCGGCGGAGAAAGACGCCGATTTACAGCCAACTCCGGGGAAAGTCTCCCTTAAAAAGAGTCTTTAGTATTTCGACAGAAATCAGCAGAAAAAGACGCTGATTCAGCCGATTCTGGGGATGTCACTCGCCCGTAAAAAAGAGAGAACGGAACCTGACATTATACCTCGTCAAAAATAAGTACAACACAAACTGTTTTCCTTCTACCCTTCCTAAATATTGGGAAGTTATATGTATTCAAAAAAGAAAGAGAGAAACTGAAAGGATTCTGTTTCATCATTAGCAAATTAGTGAATGAACTTTGTTACATGCTTCAGTCCGGCGACGTAGACATTTTCTCAAGTAAAAGAAAAAGAAAGAAGAAGGGACTGTTGAGAGACATTTATGTTTGATACTTCCTGTTGGCTTAATATTGCCGGTATTTTAAAAAGAAAAGAGAAAAGAAAAATGAACTATTTCTTAAATCTTATCATTATTTGTTTGGTCGTCGCCTATTAAAATTTTGTTATATTTTAAATGCACCCTTTGTGTTGAAATCTTTTGGTTGTGTTATTTCCTCTATCAATTCGTCTTCTGTTGCACATATCTGTTTCAGCTTCGTATCGCTGGCATTAATTCTCGCTAAACGTCTTATTGCACCTTAAAACATTACAAAGGAATTTTCGAAATTTTACAACAGTTAATATTTTCTAACCTCGAAGTCCGTTTTTCCGATACCTGAGGGAGTAGGAAAACGAAGGAATTGGTGGGCTATGTGGAAATGAGTTGGATATCCCCTTACCAGTGTCGGAGATCAGTCTAGCCCCAAATGAACCCCCACATTATTTGCCGGTTTACCATATGCCCGAGATAGGAGTCGACTAGGACTTATTTTGCAGAGGGTCAAGTGCCAGACTGCCTTCGACGTCACATGTGCATAAAATGGACTCTCGTCCTGAGATAATTATTTATGCAGCGTCACAAAAGCGAAAAGGTAGACAAATTCTTGGACCTTGCTAGAGAACTTGGGAAGCTGTGGAATATGAGCATGACAGTAATCGATGCACTTGGAATGGTCCCCAAATGCTTGGAAAGAGGGCTAGAAGAGCGAGAAGTCGGAGGATGAAGCGACACCATCCAAACTAAAACATTGATGAGATCGGCCAGAATACTGAGAAAAGTCTTAATACCTTAAGAGGCTTGCTTACTCATACCCCAGTGAAAGACCATCAACTCACGGTATTGCGAAAAACTTGCAATAGTATATATATATATATATATATATATATACATAAATAATAGGTGAGTAAATTTTACCGGTTATTTATTGTTAATATTTTACTTCTTACTAGTTTTTCACACAGCGTTAGCTGATGATCTTATATATATATCTAGAATCAGGTGGCATTATAAATAGAAGGAAAGACATAAAAGCTTCATAAATATGTGGATATATATATAAAAAAAAAACTAAACAATTGTGAGGGAAGACTCGTTGGGTAGAGGTTAGTACAATTTTCTTTTTTAAAAATAACACTGGATTTTCTATGACTTGTAAAATCTGCTGGTGAATTTTTGTTATATTTTAATCTAAGAATCTTGATTTATTTCTAATCGACTAAATTGTTTTACCAGGTGCAACTATCACGAGTCAACTTAAGAATTGTTTGAATTTACCGCGCCAAACTTAGAAATTTAGCATTCCACCGCCACTAAAAATAAGTAAAATAAAAACCTGGTAGGGCCTGTATCGGATGACAAGATGAAATATACCCCAAAATTTCTTTGAATATACGTCAGTCCTGGACTTTAACTAAGTTAAAACTTAAGGTAAAAGGATTTTTTTTATTTCTATTTTCTATTTTTTTTTAATTTTCTACTTTTATTTTTATTTTATTTATTTATTTTATTTCTATTTTTATTTTTTTTATTTCTATTTTTTCTATTTTTATTTTTTATTTATTTTTTTTCCACGTACACATGGGAAGCAGCATCGTGTACGTGAAGGTGTTCGAATTCGCAATGCGTAATATTTCCTGAACGTTTGAGTCTTGCGGCTTAACGCTCAGGATTGTCAGTTCGATCGGGGAACTACTGCTGCTCATCTATAAGAGTGGCTTCTATAGATGAGAATAAAAACAGCCATCGAAAGATAACCATGACTCATACTCAAACCGCATTCACAAACCGCATCGCTCTTCGCGCGGGTAAAAAAGGGGCGCGTCCTGCTGAGGTTGGAGCCCTGGCCTCAGTGTTCGAAAAATCAGCTACAGAGCTCAAACTACTAAAATGCAAACAAACAATACAGATAGCGACATATAACGTTAAAACCCTAAATAGAATAGGTCAACTACCAGAGCTAACTGCATCAGCCGTAGAACATAAGATAGACATAATCTGTATACAAGAACATCGATACACTCACACCGAAGATATCAAATATCACGAAACTGGCAATGGATGGATGCTGGTGACTGTATCGGCATGGAAAAACTCTGTCAATGCATCGGTAGGAAGGGTGGGAATGCTTATAGGACCAAGAGCGCTAAAAACACTTAATAGCATTGAGAGAATACAACCTAGGATGATGGCCGCAACGTTTAATGGCAACCCCAAAGCAACGATCATCTCCTGCTACAGCCCTACCAATGTTAGCGAAGAAACCGAACTAGTCACCTTCTACGAGGAGCTATCCTCCCTAGTACGTAGCATTCCGAAACACAACCTGCTAGTCATTGGCGGAGATATGAATGCACAAATCGGGAAAAACAGAAACAACAAATACAGCCTACACAACACGTCAAACAGTAATGGACAACATCTAATTGATTTCATGATAGAAAATAGATTAACATGACTCAATACAAACTTTCAAAAAAGGGAGGGAAAATTATGGACCCACACATACGCGAACAAGAGTAAAGCACAGATAGACTACCTCTTTATAAACAGAAAATGGAAAAATAGTGCGATGAATTGCGAGGCATACTCCACTTTCGAGGGTGTGTCCTTCGATCATCGAATAGTCACGGCCAAATTACGTCTAAGCCTACGAAAAAACGCCACACGAACAGTGACAACTAGGCGCTATGACTGGGCCCTACTTAACAACAGAGACATTAGAGACAAATATGCATTAGAATTAAGAAACAGATTCGAAACACTACAAGAGAAGACAGAAAAAGTTACCCCAAATGACGAATATGAAAACTTTGTTGAAGCACACCTAGAGGCGGCATCAAAGTATATCCCAACAAAGCCTAGAACTAAATATAGAGTCCCTTGGGAAACGCCAGAGGTTAGAGAAAAACGTGCACTCGTGAAAACTGCCTCCAAAAGCTATCGGAAGAACCCAACAAACACAAATGTCCGAAAACTAGAAAAAGCACGATATCAATTAGCAGGAATATATCTAAAAGAACAGGCAGAATACATACAAAATCAGATAGATAAGATTAGAGACTCGGTGGAAGATAGACAATCCAGGATAGCCTAGCAAACAATAAACGAAGTAAGTAGAAGGAAGAGCACAGCCAAAGCAAAATTGAAAGCTGCAAGCCAACAAGAAAGAGTAAAACTGTGGGAACAGCATTTCAAAAATCTACTAGGAAGCCCACCGAAAATAACGGATGAACCGATCACCAGAATTATCAGTAAGCAATTAGACATCAAACTAGGGCCTTTCACCAAAGAAGAACTCGACTCGGTTCTTAAAAAAATTAAAAATAGGAAAGCTGCAGGGCTAGACGAGATCCCCCCAGAAGTGTGGAAGACTAGACAATTCGACGATATACTGCTCCGGCAATGCAACGCTGTCTATAGTCAAAATAGGATAGAAAGATGGATGAAGGGATGCAACCTTCCTTTCCCTAAAAAAGGCGACCTCGGATTAGCCAAGAACTACCAAGGGATAACACTTACATCCATAGCAGCCAAAATCTACAATGCCCTACTACGAAACCGCATAGAACCCAAAATAGACAACATCCTTAGGAAAAACCAAAATGGCTTCCGGAGAAATAGATCCACAACCTCACAAATATTGACCATCCGTAGAATCCTTGAAGGCGTCCCGGCAAAAAACCTTCAGGCGACATTACTATTTGTCGACTTTACCAAGGCCTTCGATTCCATCCACAGAGGGAAAATGGAACTAATCCTACTAGCATACGGCCTACCTAAAGAAACCGTAGCAGCAATAATGATCCTCTACAAAAACACAAAAGTGAAAGTACGTTCACCAGATGGAGACACGGAATACTTCGACATTGTTGCAGGAGTACTACAAGGAGACACGCTAGCCCCATACCTCTTTATCATCTGTATAGACTACGTACTTAGAGCTTCGATCGACAAAATCAGAGAAAATGGCTTCGAGCTGACTAAGAAAAGAAGCAAAAGGTACCCCGCAAAAACAATCACAGACGCCGACTACGCTGATGACTTAGCGTTACTGGCGAATACACCTAATCAAGCAGAGACACTACTGCATAGTTTGGAACGAGCTGCAGCAGGCATTGGCCTCCATGTCAATGCGCACAAAACTGAATATATGTGTTACAACCAAACAGGCAACATTACCACTCTAGACGGAGCCTCTCTGAGGCTAGTGGACAAATTCACCTACCTAGGAAGTAGCGTCTCATCAACAGAAAACGACATCGACACACGGTTGACGAAAGCATGGACGGCTATAGATAGGCTCTCAATAATATGGAAATCAGACCTGACAGATGAAATGAAGCGCAGTTTCTTCCAGGCAGCGGTTGTATCGATACTGCTATATGGATGCACTACATGGACGCTAACCAAACGGCTGGAGAAGAAACTTGACGGCAACTACACAAGAATGTTGAGAGCAATATTGAACAAGTCCTGGCGACAACACCCCACGAGACGCCAACTGTACGGCCACCTGCCTCCCATCACGAAAACTATACAGGTCAGACGAGCCAGACACGCCGGACACTGCTGGAGAAGCAAAGACGAGCTCGTAAGTGACGTACTACTATGGACCCCCACATATGGCCAGGCAAAAGTAGGACGACCAGCCCGAACTTACATCCAGCAGCTATGTGAGGACACAGGATGTAACCCAGAAGACCTGCCGGAGGCGATGAACGATAGGGAAAAGTGGCGAGAGATGGTCAAGGATATCCGTGCTGGTGGCACGACATGATGATGATGATGATATATATATATATATATATATATATATATATATATATATATATATATATTATTTTATAATATTGAATTAATTTAGTGAGCTATTGCAATGCGAAATAATAATTATTTGAGTCTGATTAATTTCAAAGTAAAACTTCATCGTCAGACACTTTTTTATTTTATATTACAAAGTTACAAAATACTCTCTCTCTCTCTCACACACACACACACACAGACAAACACATACATATATATATACATATATATATATATATCTGTGTGTGTATCAGTGGTAGCTTTTGAATATGCCTACTACATCCTCTGTTGTGGAGTAAAAATCCCAGCATTAAAAATAAATTAACCTGAAAAGGAACACTTTTTTTCAGTATTAGATTTTTATCAATACAGAATTTTATCGAAAATTTCACCTATGTCCCCAATCATCGTTTTTGACTCAGCAATTTAAGTGCAGGTTTCACTCTTGAAATTGGGATCTAGTTACAATCAGTTTTGATATTATATTTTGTAATACATGAAATATTTTTCTCTCTTTCTTTCTTGATTTAATATTTGTTTTTAATATATTTCTAACGACACAAATGTAACTTCAGTTTTATGGGATGAATCACCTCCTTGCAGGAATAAATAATAAATAATAAAATGTTGGAAAGTTCCATTCATGGTGCCATTTCAACGCAGCAATTTAGTTCATTTTTTCAAATTCTACCAATAATTATGCAATTAATTTATTACTGAGTATTTGTATTTGTGGAAAGTAGGAGATTTTATCCCTCTCCTTCCACTCCAACGTGCATTGCTTAACGTATTCATTTTTGCATCTTGCGAAAAACATTGAGTATCTATTATTATCATATTTACCAACCCCTCCGCACGGGCAGGATAGGACACAAGATCAATTTTTAAGCGGAGTTTAACAGGTTTAAATTTAGAGTTTTCCTTCTCCTAGACTAGTTGCCTAACCAAGGCTGAAGAACCTAGTCTGTCCTACTATTTAGCCATAGCTGGAGGGAGAATAATTGGATTCATACCTTTCCCAAGGGTATTAGTGCTATGTGAAATGTAATCAGTCTCATCCAGGATTTGAACTCGTATAGCCGTGTCCGTTTCCTACGACGATAACCATTACACCACGGGCACCTCCTTTGAGTATCTATTATTTGAGTATCTATTATTATTCACAATTTTCGTTTGATAATGGTATTTAAAAAAAATTCATGAAACTAGCAGTTATGATATTACCACACAAGGGCGATAAAACATTAATTCATTTTCTGTTTTCTCCTGCTCTTCTAGCAAGTAGTGAGCACTTCTTTAGAATGTATATATATATATATATATATATAAAGGAGATATCTCCACACTAAATAGAGGCTCTCTGAAACTTGTGGATAAATTTACCTACCTCGAAAGCAGCGTCTCATCGACTGAAAATGATATCAATATGTGACTAGCGAACGCATGGACTGCTATCGTTAGGTTATTGATCATATGGAAGTCAAACCAATCCGATAAAATAAAAATATTTTTTCCAAGCAGCGGTCGTATGAATTCTACTGTATGGATGCACCACATGGACGCTGACCAAGCCAATAGAGAAAGAGCTATACAGGAAATTCACAAGAATGCTACGAGCTGTATTGAACAAATCCTAGAAGCAGCATCCCAGCCCCTCATCTCTAAAACCACCCAATTAAGACGGACAGCACATGCGAGACACTGCTGGGGAAGTTAGGACGAACTTATAAGTGACGTTCTGTTTTAGACCCCATCACACGGACGTGCAAGTGTTGGATGACCAACTAGAACTTATCTACAACACCTCTGTACGGACAGAGGATGTAGTCCAGAGGACCAGTTGGAAGCGATGGAAGATAGAGACGAATGGTGTGAGAGAGTCAGGGAAATCCGTGCTAGTAGCACGACGTGATGATGATGATGATGATGATATATAACAAAGAGCGTTTACAAATCCTCGAAGCCATCAGTATTAAATATAGACAACCACACATAAAAAAAAAACAGTATTCAAACATGAGACGAATATACTAAATATTTTAACAACTAATATGATATCTAAAGTACACCCAACAAATAATAAAACCTTCCAGTAAAATGACTATCACACCCAAGCCATAAAAAAACTCACAATACCCATAAAAATTCCCCCTGGAGACGATCGATATGATCGATTGCGCTTTGGAGTAGAACGGAGGGCAAGTTCTCTTTGGACCTTGATAGAAACTAACTTGCGAAATAGCTATGGAAAAAAGATAATAAAATCATAAAAAAGGAAAGTTTGTATAAATAATAACCAGTTGACAAAATATACATTATATATATATATATATATATATATATATATATATGGAAGTAAATAAGGAAATTAAATCCGGCATTATCAATAAAAGTAGAAAAAGAAAATTATCCAAATTTGAATATACTGTTATGAATCTTTCTTTTTATATTTACAGTCTTTTCTCCTGCCTTTTTATCAAACATACAGCGCTATTTCAACTACACTTTTCATGAAATTAAATTTCTAAAGACGGTTATTATAACCGAATCGTTCAACGTCGATTTTCATTATAAATTAAACAAATTTGCATTATTTTGTTTTTTTCCCACTTTTCTTCATATATATATATATATATATATAATCTGTTCATCGTCGGATTAGATACTTGTAAGAGTAGGAAGATTTCATTGTCTTAGTTACTTTACTTCTTACCTTCAACCTATATTTACTCTTGGATGCGCTTGTAGTATAATGGTTATCGTCCGTGGAAATGGATACGGCAAACCGAGTTCAAACCCTGGACGAAGCTGCTTTCATTTTTCATAGCGCTAATATCCTTAGTAATTGTATAAAGGCAATAATTCTCTTTCCATCTATGGGTGAAAAGTAGACCAGATTGAGGTCTTTGATTTTGGTATGATAACCAATCTGGGAGAAGAAGACTCTGAATTCCAAATTCTTCAACTAATAAAAATATAGCTTGTGTTGCATCTTGCTCGTGCCGAGGGGTTTGGTAAATACGTATATTTTCTATTTTAGCGATTAGTTTCTTGAAACATTTATAATACATATCACACACACACACACACACACGGATGTATATATATTATATTGATATATACATACATATTTTTGTATTGTAGTTATTAATTTCTTGAAACATTTATAATATATATATATATATATATATATATATATATATATATATATATATATATATATATATATATTATTCTAATATAAATATGTGTAGTTAGGCAGCAATCTTTCATTTAAACATGTTTGATTAAATAATAAAGACACATTTTGTCTATATAATCTTATTAAGATCCTCTCAAGTTTCCTGATAAGTGTCTTGGTTTCAGGTTGTAATTGGTGGATGAATTTACCAAAATTGTTCCGAGCGCTCTCGGACCTTTTACAGGCCATCATCAGGGTTTTCAAAACTCTTTTAAAAGCTCTCTTTACACATTCAAGCAACCCTTGATGCGAGTCTATGAAACAACCAGAACTATTCACAGAAATAATGAAAAGTCTGGAAGAACTCAAAAACAAAGATAAAATCAAAGAAATATTAGACACATCAAAAATCATTAAAAGCCAGGGACAACCTAAAAACCTTAAGAAAATACTCTCCTCATCTACATTCGGAGAAAACACAACACCAGGGGTTACCAAATGCAATAAAAAGCGATACAAAATATGTGATATAAATATAGAAAGATAATCCCGTACATTTGAAAACCCGGAAACAAAATTCAAAATAAATAAAGACTTAAGCTGCAACTTAAAAAAAAGTAGTCTGCATAATTGAATGTAGCGAATGCAAAGAAATATACATAGGGTCAACACAGGCCATTAATACAAGGACATCACTACATAGGAGTAATATCAAAATAGAAGAACACAGAAAATTAAATTGCCCAGTCAGCTGGCGCTGTAGAATACACTGACTGCACCTCTGCAGAGGGGTAAGATCCCCCGCTAACGAGTGTCCTGGTATAACACTAAACAATCTGATGGTGAGGTTCCAGCAGTGCTGGAGCTTTGGGGAATGCAGAGTACCCCTTCATTGCCATCGCTCCCAGGTCCACTCTGGCCCGGAGTGGTAGCACCTAATAGGGCCCTATCTATGGGTTAAATAGAACTAACAGCATACTTATGCTAAACTGAATTGAGTAAACTGAATAATTCGAAATATAAACGTTTTTGGCACTTAAACCGTACTTACACTTAAACTGCGTGCTTATGCTTAACTGAATTATTTAAAATAGAACTGTTTTTCGACATTAAAACTGTATTTACACTTAACTGAATTATTACATATAACTGCTTGAATTGTTTGAAATGGAAATGTTTTTGACAATTAAACTGTGTACTTATGCTAAACTGAACTGTTTTCAATAGAACAGATTATTTACATAAAAATGGATTTGGCGTTAAATAACCTATAAAGGTTGATATGCCATAAAACCAAACAAACCAAACCAAACCAGAAAATTAGATGTATCGAAACACCTATATCAATGGAGTCTAGGTAAATTTAGAATAATGCCATTATATCAAACCAACAACTACACGCTACTTCAAATAAAGGAAAAGAATCTTATGGATAAATTTAAACCACACTTGAATAAAACATGAATCGTACACATGCACAAATGGAAAATAACACACACACACACACACACACACACACACACACACACACACACACACATATATATATATATATATATACACCCCCCAAAAATCTCAAGACATACATTCACACACACACAGAGAAAAAATAAGTACAAGTGAAATCCGAAACCACTCCAACACGCACGCACGCACGCACGCACGCACGCACAGAGACACAGACACACACAGACACACACAACGTACCAAATATCAAAAGTAAATGAGGGCTAAAATAGACAAAGAGAAACACAATCTAAGAAAAAGGAAAGACTGGCATTCATAAAAATTGCGATAACCAACTGAAAACCATTCAAACTACAAACACGAGTGAGTTCAAGTCTCATTGAATACCCTATTATCTAGGCCTTGTCTCATAAATGTTCTCTGACGAAAGCATCAAGCTGGAAACACACACACACACACACACACACACACATATATATATATATATATATATATATATATATTTCAAATGGACACAAACATGCACATATATATATATAGACAAAAATTATTAGTAAAAAATAGTTACCAGTAAATTCCAAAACACACTACCACACATACACGCACAAAAATCTCAACACACACACACACACACACACAGAGGAAAAATAACTGTAAGAGAAACCCAAAACCACTCCAACACACACATAAACACATACACACACACAAAACGACAAAAACATATCAAATATCCCTGAGGGGTAAAGCAGACTAAGGTAAACACACTCTACGAAAAAGAGAGGAATGACCTCTATATAAAACCATGACCAACTGAACGTCATTCAAACATGAGTGAGTTCGAGTCTCATTGAGTACTCCATTAACAAGGCCTTGTGCTATATATGTTCTCTGAGGAAAGCAACAAGTTGGAAACATACACATATATAAATAAATTCTAAAAAATACAAATCTCTCTGTAGACCTACTCATTAAAATGCACACACACACACACACACACATATATATATATATATATATATATTCTATTGTAGTTATTAATTTTAAAAACATTAATAACATACGTGGGGCCTTCAATAAGTTTTCAGACTTTTTTCTTGTACAGACATTTAAAATTGTCGTAGACTCTTGAAAATTCACTATGTTATTGCTTTTATGAGATGACTGACCAATTTTTATGATTTCAGGTTCAAATGAACAGCTACTGATGGAATTGGAATACACCCTACTAAAACCTGATTGTCACAGCTGGTGAATTTCAAAAATTCAATCTGGACGTGAGGACACTTTAGAAGTAACAATATGCAATAAAATTCTGTTTTAAACTCGGGAAAAATGCCTCAGAAACGTATGGAATGCTTCAGACTGTTTTTGGAACTGCCATCTTGCATGAATCGCGCATCAGTTTCTGAGTGGTATAAGAAATTCAAGGAAGCCAGGGAGTCTGTGAGGGATGATGAGAGGTGTGGGAGGAGTAAGGAAGTCAATATACACCAGAGTTGATTGGCCAAAGGGTTTGGGTTAGGGTTAGGGTTACTATGCTGAGGTTTTAAGGGAGTTCAGGAAGAGACTCCGTCGTGGACGAGTGGTCTGAAACACAGTCTAACTTAAAGTTGGACGGGTTTCGATCCCGGCTTCGAGCGTCCTGCGTGTCTAGTCACACGGAAGAGTTCTGATAGAACGAAACAGTCTGTCTGTGGATGACTATATATATAATATTAATGCATACATATATGTATTTTTTCTATTACAGTTATAAATTTTATTGGAACATTTAGTTTTTGTGCCAGACTTATTCAGAATTTTTTCTTAGTTACTGCACGCTATTAATTCGATTATCTTATATTACAACTTTTTTCATAACTTTTCATATTCCTTTTTTTTTTCTTTTACATTTAGGATGGTTGCCAAGTCAGCTGGAGTTGCAGGATACACTGACTGCATCTCTACAGAGGGGTAAGACTCCCCCAACGAGTGTCTTCGATAAACAATCTGATGTTGAGGCTTCTGTAATGCTGGAGCTTTGGGGAATGCAGAGTATTCCTTCATTGCCATCGCTTCTAGGTCCACTCTGTCCCGGAGTAGTAGCACATGATAGCGTCCAATTTATGAGTCAAATAGAACACAATTCTAATTACGCTGAACTGAATTGTTTAAAATTAACTGTTTCCTTTTAACTGTGTGTAAACAAAATTGAACTTATATTAAACTGAATTGTTGAAACCTTTATTGAAATGACTTAATTCAGCGTTAAATGACCTGAAATGGGTCGATACGCCGCAAAACCAACCAACCAACCAACTTTATATTTAGGAATGACGACTATTCTGTTCAAGATTAGATTCTCGACTTACCACGTGAACTGACGTCATTATTGGTTTGGTAAATAATCAACAGTAATAAACTTGAATAATTTTAATGAAATCTTCTAAAATGCAGTAAGTTCAAGCAGTCGATTTCGAAAGTATAAAATTAATTGAGAGTAGATAAGATATAGTGCATACATATCAGACTAAACAAAGCTTGGTCAATATTCAATCTCAACATGGTATCATTGGTTGAATATTCTATTTTTGGAACGAGCAGCCGCAGGTAAAGGCCTCTATGTCAATGCACACAAAACGGAATATATGTGCTATGATCAAACGGGGGACATCTCCACTCTAGACGGAACCCCTCTTAAACTAGTAGACAAATTCACTTACCTAGAAAACAGCGTCGCATCAACCGAAAAGGACATCGACACGAGGTTAACGAAAGCATAGACAGCTATCAATAGGCTATCGATTATATGGAAATCAGACTTAACCGATAAAATGAAACGCAGTTTCTTCCAGGCAGTGGTCGCATCGATACTGCTATATGGATGCACAACATGGCCTCTAACAAAACGGCTGGAGAAGAAGCTAGACGGCAATTACACAAGAATGCTGCGAGCAATCTTGAACAAGTCCTCGCGACAACACCCTACAAGACACCAACTGTACGGCCACCTTCCTCCTATCACGAAAACTATTCAAGTTAGATGAACCAGACATACAGAACACTGCTGTAGAAGTAGGGACGAACTCATAAGTGATGTACTCTTATGGACCCCCACACACGGCCATGCAAAAGCAGGACGACCTGCATGAACATACATTCAGCAACTATGTGAGGATATGGGATGTTGTCAAGAAGACCTGCCTGAAGCGATGAACGACTGGGAAAAGTGGCGAGAGAAGGTCAGGGATATCCGTGCTACCAGCACGACATGATGATTATATTATATTATATTATCTATATATCATATTAATATATACATATATATATATATATATATATATATATATATATATATATATATATATATATATATTAATGCATACATATATGTATTTTTTCTATTGTAGTTATCTACTGTAACATTGTAACATTCCGGGTTAGCTGTGAAAATCCCGAGGAAAATGTGTAAAGTGTTAAAATTCCATCGCATCTCCGAATTCAAAAGACGATATCTGCTTATGTGAAACAAAAAAATCGTCAATTAGTGAATAATACTTTGCAAGCAAATCATAATGTGTAACTATAGTGACATTGCAAGAGATTTGAAAAATGTGTTGAATATAAAGATGACAGTTATAATAAATAAAAATAACAGACACGATTTAAAATAAAACCATACACTGGGAACTTTGTAAACAGTATAGGTTGCACCATGAAAACGGAAGCCATAAAAAAACAACCAGAATATGGAAGTATGCCAAAACGATAGAATCGGTTTTAGAGATGTTGGGAAGTGGAGAGAGAATTGAAACTGTTAATGTGGTTGCGGATGGTGGGTGTAAGAATGATGAAGGATAATTGAATAGATTTGCTATCAATCAAAGTCTCCAACACCATCCCTCTATGATAAAGAATTTGGTGTGGATATGCACGAAATAGACTTTGAAATACAAACGGATAACAACCAAATCCCAGCCAGAAGATCAAAATTAGTGTTAATTAACTAGATTGGTTTGGTTAGGTTTTCTGGCATATCAAACATTGTAGGTTATTTAATGCCAAATCCTGTTTACACATATATTTTAAATATTCATGACTTGGTTTGGTTGGGTTTTTATGGCATATCAGCCATTGTAGGTTATTTAATGCCAAATCCTGTTTACACACACACATATATATATATATAAAATGTATATAACTTGGTTTGGTTGGGTTTTTATAGCATATTAACCATTGTAGGTTATTTAATGCCAAATCCTGTTTACACATATATATATATATGTATAATATATAACTTGGTTTGGTTGGGTTTTTATGGCATATCAGCCATTGTATGTTATTTAATGCCAAATCCTGTTTACACACACACATATATATATATAAATAAAATATATATAACTTGGTTTGGTTGGGCTTTTATGGCATATCAGCCATTGTAGGTTATTTGATGCCAATTCCTCTTTACACATATATATTAAATATGTATGATTTGTTTTGGTTGGGTTTGTATGGCATATCAACCATTGTAGGTTATTTGATGCCAAATCCTCTTTATACATGTATATTAAATACATATATGATTTGTAAACACATTTTGTTGATAATATTCTTAAATGATCCTGACCTCTTTTTTGCACACAGTTAAATGAGTTTTAAGTATTGCTAAATAACAATCACAATTTAACATCAGTCATTTGTTTGCACACAGTTTGTTCAATTTAACCAATAGATAGAACCTTATCCGGTGCTTCCACTCCGGGTTAGAGTGGACTTGGGAGCAATGACAACGAAGGAGTACTCCACATTCCTAAAATCTCCAAGTCTGGAGGTTCGCCATCATATGGTTTAATGTCATATCCAGGACACTCGTTGGTGGAGCGGGGTCTTACCCTCTGCAGATATGCAGTCGGAGTATTCTACAGCCCTAGCTTACTGGGTTGAAAGAAAATAACTTCTAATCTCGTGTATTTTGCTGTTTCAGTCAACTAGAGAGTAAATATAAAAGAAAGCGAAAGATTGACAAATACCTGGACTTTGCCAGAGAGCTGAAAAATCTGTGTAATATGAAAGCAAATGTGATATCAATTGTAGCTAGTGATCTTGGAACATGTCCTCAACAAGGTGGAAAAGTGATTAGAGCAACCGGATATTAGAGATAAAATCGTAACCATCCAGATTACAACACTGTTAAAATGAACTAGGATACTTATAAAATTCCTGGTTACCGGTAGTGACTTTCTGTCACTCAAATTTCAGTGAAAAACTATCAGTGTAAACTTGTCGGAAAAACTTACAAGGGGTAAAATAATAATTTGTAATTAATCAGAAGAGATGAACGTGTCGATTAGTGGACTTTCCCATTCCAGCAGATGATAGAGTCAGAATAAAAGAAAATTAAAAACTGGATAAATATTTGGATCTTGTTAAAAATGACGGTGGTAGTACCAGAAATAATTAGACCACTTGGTACAATCCCCAAGAATATAGAAAAGAGAATGACAGGAAGCAGAAGTCAAAGGAAAAATTGAGACTGTCCAAAATCACAGTACCGCTGAGATCGATTAGAATGCTTAGAAGAGTACTAGTGATCTGAGAAAACTTGTCACTCGGACTACAGTGAAATCACCAGTTATCATAAGTCTGTAAAAAAAATCTGGAAGTATGAAATAATAATAATAATAATAATGATAATTCTCAAAAAACATGTAAATATGGTAAAAGTTAAAACTACGTAAAAGAAATTGACTAACAATTTTGACAGCAGCAAGAAATAACTTTAATCCACTTAAAAGCGACAAATATGGAATGAATTGATATGTTGAGAGAAAAAATATATGGTGAAATGTAGAAGACAAAATAATATGAGAAAACTAAAAGGCAACGCTAAAATGAGAAAATGAACTTTGTATTCATAACATGACAGAAACTCAACGAATGAAAACAGACAATATGAGAGAAAAATCAATAAAATGCCAGTGATTAGAAGACACTGACTAGAAAGTAACGAGGAAGCAACATGTATCGATATTAAACAAGACAAACCCAGTAAAAATGGATGTAAGAGAAAAAGTTTTCATCAATGCGAAAGTAAATTTTATTGGCAACATTGAGAAAGATGCTTAATTTTGACTAAAAAAAGAATGTTTTACCAAATACACAAGGATATTGCTGGTAAAAAAAAAAATATTAGGATAGTAAGAAGGATTTTCAGTTACAGTTCTTGAAATAAGCCATGTAAAATGTTTGGAAAACTTTTCACTCTGATTGAGTGATTGTCTAATTTTAACGGCATTTCACTCCGCCAAGGGTTATTTTATATCTAGAGTTTAGGGAATCATGTTTCATTGTACCTTCATATTAATATTTTTTGTGCAATGGCTTCCTAAAGATTTTTTGCATAAGATCCTACCGAATATTTTTAATAAGTCTATCTAATCCATAGATAGGACTCTAACAGATCTATCTAATCCATAGATAGGATCGTAACATATCTATTTAAACTACAGATGGGACTTTAACAGATCTATTTAATCCATAGATAGGGCTCTAACAGATCTATCTAATCCATAGATAGGATCAGAACATATCTATTTAAACTATAAATGGGACTATAATATATCTAGTTAATCCATAGATAGGATCAGGACATATCAATTTAAACCATAGATGCGACTCTAACAGATTCATTTAAAACATATCTATTTAAACTATAGACGGGACTATAATATATCTAACAGATTCATTTAAAACATATCTATGTAAACTATAGATGGGACTATATCAAGTTAATCCATAGATAGGATCAGGACATATCTATTTAAACCATAGATTGGACTCTAACTTATTTATTTAATCCATTTATGAGACTCTGACAGTGTGGATCCGTGAATGATGGTCATAAAAGAGTTTTCCACACTCTTCAGATATTCAGACGTCTTATTCACTCAGTTTAGTGTCATACTCAGGACAACCCTTTTGGAGCGTCTTACTCTGATACAATACATACAGTCAGCGTATTCTAAGCCGCACCAGCAAGAAGTGGGTGAAAATTTCAGTCCTTATCTATATAGATTTACACTTCAAATTCATTCTCTGACTCGGATCGGAACTTTCAGAAAAACCTCATGCGAGCATTTGAGTACCTATCTGCAGAATGATGCTTTAGCTAAATCGATACCTCAAATCAGTCATGCGTTCGATGAAATATCTGTCAACCGGACGACAACGTATGTTAGATTCAGCAAGTGACAGAAAGGCGAATTTAAGAAATTTACTCACCTTCAAGTGAATGACCATTAGAACTATGTTAGGATAAAATGTCATGTAGGTCGTTCTACGGTTCACCGTTCTGATTGCGCTGCACTCTACAAAATCGCGTTCGATGATGGCTAACAATGTGTATGCATTTCATTCCATTAAATGACCCCCGATGTGGATGGAATGCTTATACGTAAATATGATGCGATGTAATGCATCAAAAATACCGTTACCAACAATTGCATCAGAATTAGTGAGACACCTCGATCCAAATAAGATTAAGTGTACAGCAAACATTTGTAAAGTGTGTTCAGATAAATCATCCAGATGGAGACACCAATGTGCAGTACCCGTGTGTCACTTGACATGTCATACCGCATGCTACACGAATAATATGGGATAAAATACTGTTATATTTGATTTAATACTTTCTACTAATCAAATACCTGGTGCAAGATATGCAGAAACTGCGAAATACAAAACTGACTGAAGTAACAAAAAAAAAAAAAAAAATGGAACTTTTTATCTTTTTGTGTATTTGGACTATTTTCTTCGTTGTTATATTCACAACGTTTTGACCGATGCCTCCTCCTTCTGGTCTATCATGCTGAAATCAGGAGCCTACATAGAACTTCGATCCAAATCCTTTATGCAATCCTTAGAGGTAAGTAAAAGTAAAGTTGGCGACCATAGGCTCCCTTTTCAATAGCTACTACACCGAGGTGTAAGGAAAGGCGCTACTCCTTTCCTTGAATTACTCCACTTTACTCTTGATCTATACCTTATAATGCTGAGTTTTAAGCTAGGTGGCATCAAGTACCACTTTTTGAGTCTTTTGGTATGACTCGACCTGGGACAGAACACCGGTCTCCTGGGGCATTAGCGAACACTCTAACCGCTAGAACCGGGTACAAGAGTTAAACTATAGTAAGTATTTCTTATTATTTACCTGTCGTCAAGATTGAATTTGCACCCTGCAGATAATTTCATTTAGAAGCTCTTTAACCAAACACCTATACCCGTTACGTCAGGTGTCTTGCTGGACCACCCAGAGAGAATTTTTGGGACTTATAAACGTAATTTTATTATCAATCGATGATTTACTACTTATTATTTTTGTACGTTTTTTTTTTACTTTTGCTTATATTGGAAAAAATTGTGCATGATTTTATCAAGTAGAAACAGAACTTTTTGAAAAATTCGTTTGCCTCATCATAATAAATGATTGGCTCATTCTAATCCAAGCAAAATAGTAAATACTAGGGTTATTCAGTTAATAAAGTGATGTACATATTTTTATTTTTTAAGTAGAGGAATTAATATTGTGAATTGAATTACCATGACCAGAAAATCCACCGAACACCTACGCACGAAATACGGGAACACTGGACAGCTGTTTCGACCTTATTAGGTCTCATCAGCATGTCGTGCGTAGGTGTTCGGCGGATTTTCTGGTCATGGTAATTCAATTCACAATATTGATTTCTCTCCTTAAAAAATTAAAATATGTACATCTATTCCCTTGCCCTTGAGGTCTTAATGATTACGTGGATGCGAATTTCTAAGCTTCTTGGGAAGACGCAGCCTCGGGCGGGGGTGACCGTGTCCTCTGGAAAGAGTACGGATGTATCTTGTAAGACACATTTAGGTTATTTGGCCGCGCAATTACCATGACTAGTTGATTTGGCGTCACTTGTGTACGATATGAACTGGTGGTTCAGTTGTGGTATTTCGGCACTGAAATCTGTGGTCGCTGGTTCGATTTCCAATGGTTGATATTAGGGTATACACTGCTGATGAGACCTAATAAGGTCGAAAAAGCTGTCCAGTGTTTCCGTATGTCGTGATCGGCGGACTTTCTGGTAATTCAATTCATAATAAAGGGACTTTTTTCATAATAAAGTTACTTTTTTTTTACATCATTAAAAAACACCCACTAATTTTTTTACTTGTGTAATATCTTTAAAAAAAAAATCAAAAATACAATAAATTGTTGCTCTTGTTGCAAACTTATATGAAACTATATATCAAACCGTTTGGTTGTCTCTTGCATGTTTGTAAGGAAGAAATAAGCCTCAAGAATGAATACATATGTATCCAAGGAGAAAAACGTATCTGGTACAACACAAAGGATTTGAATACTCAAATGAAGCCAGTGCAAGACACAATCTTTCCAACTGCTTTGAGTACAATTTTGCCACGTGACTAACATAGCAGTATAAAACTTGCATGCCTGTAATTCTATTATTTTTATCATTCGAGTTGTGATTTTCATTAAACAATTTGAACTTTTGAATGCAACGAATATACAAAATCTGTTGCACATCAGATTGATTAAGAAATCCTATAGTCTGATTCATAGTGATCAGAACAATTTAGTATAAATAAGCAAATAAAAAGAATTGGCTAATAAAGATGACTTAAAGCAAGATTAATAAAACGATTAACATTTCTATTAATGTTGGTCATTTTATAAGCGTTTTTGTTGAACTTTAAAAATACTAGAACGAAAAATATGCGACAAAAAAAAACTGTGATTTTCTGTGTTTATCTTATTGATTTTAAATTTTGAACATTACAGCTGACGTTTACGTTAGAAGAACCTGTTTGATGTTCTAAAGCAAAAGACAATTATTTCATATCTTATCGTGATTTCCTCTTGTCGATTAAAACTTCGAACCTCACTAAAATTCATTATAGTCAGTATAGCAAAATTTACTTTAATTTCTTGAATCTCAAATTTAGTTATTTGAAAAAAATATTTCAGTTGTTAAACTTTTAGATTTAATAGTGCAATCCATTATATGAGAAAAATATCTTGGACGTTTTGTAGAGTATAATAATGTTGCATATTGACCCTTGACCGAGCCATCAATCACAGATTATCTACACAGGGCACACCTGTGAAAATAAGCGGAAGCACTCATGTGCTTAAACGGAAATGTCTGGGTGTTATGAAATGATATATTGAGATACCCACGTGAGATACAGGCAGTCTCAGTTTTGGAGTCTTAGCTTGCGGCCAGAAAGAGCAAAACTTTTGACTCACCCTAGTATAAGCTTACATCGGTGAAGTAACGGTTTTCAAGAAAACATTAGAAGTTTCTATGGAATGGATACTATCAGCTTCATGTTGAGGGGAGTACAGTGGGTTTTTGTTTGATTTGGTTTGGTTTTATGGCATATCAACCATTGTAGGTTATTTAATACCAAATCCCTTTCATACATATATATTAAATATGTGATTTCTAAACATATTTTGTTGATAAGATTTTTAAACGAGCCTGAGTTCATTTTTTTGTACACAGTTAAATGTTTTCACTTATTTCTATTTAATACGAATACTTATATTTACTTTTAGTCATTTATTTGCACACAGTTAAAGGTTTCCAAGTATTTATATTTAACAGAATCATTTCAATTAAACATCAGTCATTTGTTTACAAACAGTGAAATGATTAAGCTGTTCTATTTCAAATAATCCAGTTTAGCATAAGTCACTTGTTTGCGCTCAGTTTAAATGGCAAAGTACACTGTCTAAATGTTAAACAGTTATATTTGGCCCATACTTTGGACCCTATCAGGTACTATCACCCAGGGCCAAAGTGGACCTGGGAGCGATGGCAATGAAGAAGTTTTCCCCATTCCCCAAAGCTCCAGCATTACTTAAGCCTCACCATCAGTTTGTTTAGCATATTTACCAACCCCTCCGCTCGGGCAGGATGTGACATAAGGTCAATGTTTAAGCGGAGTTTTACAGGTTTGAATTCAGAGTTTTCCTTCTCCTAGACTAGTTGCCTCACCAAGGCTGAAGAACCTAGTCTGCCCTACTATTTACCCATAGCTGGAGGGAGAATAATTGGATTCATACCTTTTCCAAGGGTATTAGTGCTATGTGAAATGCAATCAGTCTCGTCCAGGATTTGAACTCGTGTCGCCGTGTTCATTTCCTACGACGATAACCATTACACCACGGGCACCTCCAGTTTGTTTAGTGTCATAATTAGGACACTGGTCGAGTGAGTATTACTCCTCTGCAGAGATGCAGCTGGTGAATTCTATAGCCCCAGTCGACTTGGCCATTGAATGGGTTAATAGAATATGTTAATATTGGAGTGGAATCAAGGATTTCAGATATATTTTCTTATTCATTTCTTGTTGTCTCCGAAACACGTAACAATGCCTTCTTGGTGCAATTCAATTAGTTGCTTAATATGGTAAACTAAGCTTTTAAAAATTTACCAATACAATTGGAAATCAGTAAACATGCAACAAAATAAGACCGTTAAAATCAGCCAGTCTTACTAGCAAGGATCTATATTGCTCAAAGTACTGAATTAACGGACATCCTAGTGTAATGAATTACTTTTTAAGACCAATTTTTCACCTAAAAAGCAAGAGGTCGCTCATTACACGAAATACGTTTTTGAAACCTCAAAGCTTACTCTGTTTCTACGCCTAACCTAGCCGTAACTTTAATCCAAATGTCCCCCATAACCTACAATAAAACAAAGGTTATTGGTTAAAATAATAAAGAATTTACTTAATTTTGTTTTGTTTTGTTTTGTTTTATGGCACCATTGTAGGTTATTAATGACAAATCCATTTTCATATATATAATTAGTTCTATTTCAAATAATTCAATTTAGTATAAGTATGGTTTTTGTTTACACACAGTAAAATGTCAAAACCAATTCTCTTTCAAACAATTCAGTTTAGCATAAGTACACAGTTTAAATGTCAAAACAGTCCTATTTCAAGCAATTCAGTTTAGAATAAGAATACAGTTCTATTTGATCCATAGATAGGACCCTATCGAAATTTACCACTCCGGGTCAGAGCAGACCTGGAAGTGACGGCAATGAAGAGGTACTCTTCATTCCCTGAAGCACTAGCATTACTGAAACCTCACCATCAGGTTGTTTAGTGTCATTATCAGGACACTCATTAGTGGTTTTGGGGACTCTTACTCCTCCGCAGAGAAGCAATCGGTGTATTCTACAGCCCCAGCCGACTTTACTTAAGATGTTTTACTATTTATAACACCTGAGCATATTATGTAAACAAATATAATCAGTTACTTAAAAATTTACCTTAAAAAATCAACTTATCTTAACTCAATGCCAATGTTTAGGCATTAGCTAGACTCTGGGTTAACACTGTAGGCAACATCAAGGTCTAGACAACATTGGTTATTTACGGTTCTGTATTGAATCTGATTGTATTACAGTAGTTTTGGAAGTATAGATAAGTGTTTGAATGTTTTCTTCATATGTCATTGGATGTTGGAGTAATATTTTTGTAGGCGAGCATAGCCAAATGTTAGAGGTCGTTCATTATAATATGTGATAAAAATACCTTTTTGAGGCTGAAAATTAGAGGTCGTTGATTACTTACCCGAGTATGAACGGAAGCTTTGGAGAGTACATTTTATGTTCTATACAAAGAGAGCATTGATTATCAGAAATAAAGGTAGACATGCACATATTGCACCAGATACGAATGTACACATTATCGATTTAAAAATGAATGCCTCTTCACTCTCTCATGCTGATTATGTTTTGCAACTAAGACATAATTAGAAATAGAGATGACACTGACAGATTGCTATTTGAAAAGAAAAATCCAGATGAAAAAAAAAGACAAAGAAAAAATTGTGTACTGGACTATTTCGTGAAGAAATTTATGGTTTGCTGTCCTTGTAGTGTTGATAATCAATGCTCTCTTTGTATAGAAAACGGAATGTGTTCTCTAAAGTTTCCAAAACATTTTCAAGATTAGACCATTATCAGGTAGTCTGGTTACCCAGACAACCTGATAAAGAAAAAAAAAGACTTTTTTTTTTTATAATTGCTGTTCAGTACCATACGACGCATTCTTGCAGAAAAAGTTTAATGCTAATATTGATTTGGAAATATATCCATATGTTAAAAATATAAAATGTACAAATGTTCTATGTTGAAAACCAAAGATAACTGAAAATAGCTGTGAATATTCTGTATTCAGTGTTCATTGACTTTGTATTGAGAAACAGCAAGAAAATCGTCATTATAAAACGTTACCGATGTCACCTTCAATGTTTGAGTGTTTTTAACTAAAAAAACAAAACAAATCATTTTACAAAGAAGACGTAAGTTTCTGCTGTTTTGTGAAATAATGCTTGTCTACACATTGCTTGTCTACACATTGCTTAATACAAAAAGACAGTGGAGTTGCGATGAAAATTATTTTATCCTTTGTCATATTAACATGACTATGTGTCATCAATCATTTTATCCTTACTTTTGATCAATGTATCATGGCCTATCTGGTTAAAAAGTGAATATCTTTAATATTGAAAGTTTCATTGAAAACTTTATTACATCGAAGATATAAACATTTCAGCATAATAATTTTTTAGATCTTTCGTAATTTTCGAGTGAGATTATAAAAAATGTAGAAAACTATTTAAAGGATTCACACACACACACACACACACACACACACACACACACACACACACACACATATATATATATATATATATATATTAGTTATTATTAATGAGTTAATTTTAACAAAGACATTAACTTTTATATACAGGTAATATATTTTAAGTATAATTTTAGAGGTTCTGGCAGATTTTAGTTAAAATAACCTACAATGTTATTACTTCTAAATTCACGAAAAAAAAATCAAATCTTACCTTTCATTTAAGTATACCTAATCTCATAAAGCCATATACAATCAACATGCCGCGGATAGCAGGATATAGACAGCATGTCACAAATTTTCAAGACCAATAAAGATTACATATTAATATCGAACTAGCTCTTCAAGTTGCTGTTGCTCATACAGACACACATCTCATTGTATTGTTCAGTGCTGAAGAAGAAAACGTAAGTAATTATTTTTATTTTAAAATCACTAATTACTGTGTGTTCAATGGATCTGTCTGAAAATGGACTGTCAGGAGACAAAAAATATTGCTAAACTCAAGTAATTAGTAAGTTGAACATAAAAAAAATTTATTATTAGTTATTGTTGTTCCGTATATACCACCAAACCTTTCAACCACGAGCATGGTACGACGCGGTGTCATTTTTCTAAGCGGAATACAGCTGGTTTTAATTAAATTCTGTCTCTCTTAGACCAGTTGCCATACCAATATTAAAAAAAAAACGTTTTTCCTTCTATTTACCCATATCTGGAGGGAGAATAGTTGGATACATATCTTTCTCAAGGTTATTATCTCTATGTTATATAGAAACTTCTCCATGATTTGGATACGAGTGGCTATGTCTATTTCCTACAATGATAACCATTTTACTACGAGGGCTTCCATGTTCTATGAAGAATTGAAGATAATTGAAGGAGAAATTATGCCGACCTTCAAAGATGCTAGAGCTTTGGGGAATGCGGAGTACCCCTTCATTTCCATCGGTCCAGGTCCACTCTGGCCCAGAGTTGTAGCACCTGAAAAGGTCCTATCTATGAGTCAAATAGAACTAAACTGTGTAACTATGCTAAACTGTAATTGTTTGAAACCGGACTGTTTTTACATTTAACGGTGTGTAAACCAAAAAAACTGTACTTATGCTAACTGAATAGTTAGAAATAGAACTGTTTTTGACATTTAAACAGTGTACTTATGCTAAACTGAATTGTTTGAAATAGAACTGTTTTTGACATTGTAACAATACTACACTAAACTGAATTGTTCGAAATAGAACTGTTTTGATATTTAACTTTGCGTAAACAAAAACTAAACTAAATTATTTGAATTAGAACTATTTGACTAAACTGAATAGCTTGAAATAGGAATGTTTTTGATAATTAAACTGTGTACTTATGCTAAACTGAATTGATTGAAATAGAACTGTTTATTTGTATGAAAATGGATTTGACATTAAATAACCTACAACGGTTGATATACCATGAAACCTAAACAAACAAATTAACTTAACATGGGTTTGCCACTACTTACCAGAGACGACAAGACAGTCGATAGTGGGGAAACAGACTGACTCACCGGTAAAGATAAAGTTTCAGGCACCATGGCTTGTAAAGAAGGTCATGCTAACAATCTTCTGGGACATAAAGGGACCCATCTCTATTAATTTTCTTGAAAAGGGTGCCGTTAAACAGTATTTTTTATTGCCAACTGATGAGGAAAATTCATTGTATTTATTGAATGACCCTCGTGTATATATAAAATTGACTGCATTTTCTCCTCGATCGTTTTCTATCATCGTTGGTGATTTTCAAAGGTTTAGTCAAGATATTATTTCTTCAATAAAATCCAGTGAAATTTCAGTCTGGCATTTTTTAAATATAAAAATGAAGTGAATTTGAATCTCGTAAGACGATCAAAAATCTCTTTACAAAGAACTTAGTCTTTCTTTTTTAACGAGACATGTGTAGCGGAGAAAGGTGTTAATAATTGAATAAAACACCGATTTACAAATTTATGAATTTTTATATTTTTTAAACTGAATGAAACTTTTGGTGAAAAACAAAAGTTGCAAAGTCTTTTTTTGTTAGCAAAGATAATATTATTTAAAGCGAAAATGATCTAAGAGAGGCAGAAATGATTCATACTTGAATTATCGCAGTTTCTGTTAACCCAAATTTAAAGAGGTATCTTTTTGTTTGTAAAAGACTTTTGTATGGGTATGTCACTATGTGAGAGAGGAAATATATTTATGCGATAAACGTATATGCAGCTGCTACTGCTGAAATTTTCATCAGCAAGCTTAGGCTGTAGTAGCAGTATTAATAAATCCATCTAAATAATAACATATTTGTTGTATCTAAGAAAATTAAACGATGTTGAAATAAATTGCATTCTTAAAAGAAAAGAATGTAAACGTTAACTCAAAAGAATTAAACCGAAAGTTAGTTGAGTACAATAAATTCATACCTACTAAAGAAATATTTATTTCTTCGCTATATATTATATTGAAAAATTATATTATATTATATTATTATATTTCTTCGCTATATATTATATTGAAAAATTATATTATATTATTATATTTCTTCGCTATATATTATATTGAGGTTGGGTCGAAATTAAACAAAAGAGATGATTTATCTCTGATTCTAATAGGATAAAAAATTTTCTTTAATTATCTTGGAAAGAAAAGACTTCTTAAATTGTATTGATGTGTATAGATTTTATTGTACTAAGTAAAATTCACTAAAATGTTGCTTTCAGTAGCCAATTATTTCATGTCAGGTCTCTTCCTATAGTTGCATATCAACCCGAAGATACCTTTGACATGCCGTATAAATTGCGTAGATGGCATAACAGGATATGCACCTGTTTCCTAAAGTAAACTCAATGCAAATGTTTCCTCAGTGGAAGTGCTGCGTTAGGTGCGAGGGTAGTGTGCTAGACAGGAGGTAATTCTACGTCCAAGGCGTAGGCGGAAGGTTTGAACACGAGGATCGCATTGGCGTCTTGAAATTTATATAAACCAGAGAAGATTATGACCCAGGTAGAATGAAGAAAACCGGGAGAAGAGCTACTTGACGTTACACCGCTCTGGGTGCTGGCCTTGCGCCAGACTACCCTGAGTTGATAGGTGGAGAAAAGCCTTAGTTGTACGAGACTCACGAAAGTCGAAAAGCGAGTAGAAACTAAAATGATTCGATGCATTGAGATGGCCCGGCGAAAGCAGAATGAAAAGGAAGCAGTTCACAGAAAATTCGTATCTCACCCATGTATGTGTATTTCAGTCGTCTTCGACTCTCCTTCACACTACACATACGTAGTTTTGGTTAATAAAAGGAAAAGAAAAAAAGCAGATTATGTTTTAAAACATCAGCACCGTTGTCTTTCTCTGTATAGAACACTATTGAATGAATTTATATTATAATTGTTCGAAAAATAACTGATATACAATTGCGAGAGAGCATCAACAGATTTAAAGCTACGGAGGCGCCCGTGGTGTAGTCGTTATCGTCTTAGGAAATGGACACGGCGACACGAGTTCAAATCCTGGACGAGACTGATTGCATTTCACATCGCACTAATACCCTTGGGAAAGGTATGAATCCAATTATTCTCCCTCCAGCTATGGGTAAATAGTAGGACAGACTAGTTTCTTCAGCCTTGGTTAGGCAACTAGTCTAGGAGAAGGAAAACTCTGAATTCAAACCTGTTAAACTCCGCTTAAAAATTGACCTTGTGTCATATCCTGCCGGAGCGGAGGGGTTGGTAAATATTATCAACAGATTTAAAGAAAAGTTGCTAATGTCTACTGACCTAGCAGAACTGCTCCCTACGGAGATATTTGTTCACTTCAGGACTTTAGTATTTTGTTTGTTTAATTTTGAAATGTATATAGACAGTAAGCGCATCTAGTATGTAAAAGAGCATATTTTGCATTTTAATGTTTTGTCTTGCAATTTCAACTAAAACCTAAAAAATCTTGACGAAAAAGAAGAAAATAAGGTTTGGTTTGTTTTTTTAGTGGCATATCAACTTTTATGGGTTATTTAATGCGAAAGCCATCCTTGTAGAAGGTCTGTAGTGGTATTATTTAACCCAGAGCTAGGGGGAGATTAGGGAGTTCATACCTTTTCCCAAGGGTCCAAAAATAAACAATAACGCTGGGGTTTGAACCCGCTTTCTACAATGACGCAGTCCAGCACGTTAGCCAGTATCCCACATACCCACTCCCAAAGAAAATAATCCAATGAAAAAAAAAAATACCATTAAAAGAAACTTGACATTTCTTAAATGAAGAAATTAGTCTTCTTTTGAATTTTTTTTTATCCTGACAGGATTTTCTCTTTCGATTTTAATTAGAATATTATTTAATTACATAATTTAGCATTTTATACATTCACAACGTTAAACTTTTTTATTGTAAACATCTAAAATTTAAAAAGTCTTCATCAAACATTTTTACAAAACAAAGTCGTTATTAATACATTAAGTTATTTGTCTAGGAATCATTTTATGTTCACCAAAGGCACAAGAGACCGGGGTTCAATCCACGGTCGAATCATACCAAAGACTCAGAAACTGGTACTTGATGCCTCCTTTTTTAATACTCAGCATTATATGGTAAAGATTAGGGGTAAAGTGGAGCAATCCAGGGAAAGGAGTAGCGCGCTTCCCTACACCTCGATGTACTTGCTATTGAAAAGGGAACCTTCGGGGCGCCCGCGACAACGATCGCTAACTTTAAAACTAAAAAAAAAATCATTAATAAAAATAGCACTTCAATATAATAAATCATTTCTCAAGTCATCAAACCTAATCATCTTTCAAGTCCTTTTACCAAATTATCTTTTAAGACCTTTTACCATATCAATTTTTTATTCGTTTTGCCAAATCTTCTTCCAAGTCCTTTTACCAAATTATCTTTTAAGCATGAAAAAAATTCTATTCTTATACATAGAAAACTGCATTCAACTTTGCAAAGTTTTATAGATTTATAAAGGAATAAGTTTCCACAAAATACGATTAGATCTTTTTATAATGGTGAGTAAATGTCTAATCCATATACAATTGGACAGTTTAGTTAGCTTTAAGAACAGTATAAAGATAAAATCAGAATAAATATTTCTCCACGTTTATGTCATGCCAAATAGATTCATCGACTTTTCATGAAAAAGTCATGTTTTCATAATTTCAGTTTTCATAATTCCATAGGGTGCCCCCTGAAAAACTGAAGACTCGAAAAAGTCGTAACTTATTAGTTTTCGTTCTTTTTATTTTCTTTTTCTTTTTTCTTTTTTTGCAGGTTATAAAGCATCCTTTGGGGATTAAATGATTACGCATGATGACCAGAAACTGTATTATGATTAAGGAGGATAATTAATTATACTCGTTTAGTATTTTCTTTGTTGTGATAAATTATAAATCAGCTAAAAACTTTGAATGGAATTGTAAGTCGCGAATGTCATATGCGTGCACGTGTCGCAGGATATGGGACGACTGTCAGACTGTCATTACAAAAATTCTGTTAGAAATCCGTGGAGAGGTCGGATGTTTAGAAAAAGCACATATTGAATTCAATAACAGTTGATTTAGCAATCGGGTTGGGAAAGAAATTTGATCAGAGGATGAGATAATTAGTATATTATACAAACATGAGATTTTTGGAAGTTACTCAGTTGGGAGCAGTTAAGAGTTGAGGGTCGGAGACAGTCGGTTGAGTTCAGAGATTTGAGCCCTCTGGGGAGAAGGGAAGAGAGGGGCGAACCTGGGTATTTTGTTCGTCTACCAACCATGAATCTGATAGCGTTTCTATGACAAAAGAAAATGCTTCTATCCATCTTTCTCTTGTGTTTCGAATAACGAAAGCTGTATGAAATGTTGCGATCAGAAATGAAATTTCTGTATAAGAAACAACGGGCCCATCTTGTATTTGACAAGTGTAGCATCTATTGTTATATTGTCATCTACAGCATCATAACAACACAATAATAAAGACGCACGCAGGAAGACTTCTTTATAAATATATGTACCTCTCACTTTATTTGTAAGGGTTAGAAAAGGTTATTCAAGGTTTTATGGTGAGAGGGAGTTGGAGACCGAATAGAAACGGCAATATTTTGACCCCAAACTTATGGCCGTCAGCGTTGTGTCTTTCTTGTTCTCCTGATGCTCAACCGGAGGCCCAGCGGCTCAGCTCTCTGCTGGATAATGGCTTTCTTTACTGCATCTTATCAGCATCTTCTCTGGTCCCCAAACTCCATCGGGGTTCCCGAGGGCCCCTTCGGCCGGATGTGGCTTTCCTTACCACACCTCGTCTATCTCCGTCTCCAACTCTAACTGCAACTCCCTTGACTTCTGTCTTGACTGAGTTATATAATAATTCAACGCCTACTCAGTCGCCTACTCGATCTTTGAAATCGCATGTTTGATCGTCATCAAGCGGAAATAACTGTCATGCAGTTCACAGGTCACTCTCTTCCGGTGCATCAGTCTATGAGTGTACCATGGGAATTTTTTAGCTCGTCCCATTTCATCAGCCAATTTCTGCCCACGCGATTTCCTCTCATAGCTGCCATTAGAATATGTCACCTCCTTTCGGTGCATCACCTTGGAATGGCATTTTTGGCCAGGTCGAAGTTCAAAATACAACACTATTGATGTTCGATGAAACAACGTTACACAACAAGTAAAATTCACTGAGGCTTTTTTTTCGGAGAAAAAGCAATTATTCAAACTCAGAAAAATTACTGGTAGCATTTTAATACCAGAGAAAAAACTCCAGGCGATAACATGATTCGGAACCTAATCACTCGGTTTGAAAGAACTGAATCAGTCAGCGATCTCCCGGGAAGCGGTACTAAGCACACTGTGCACACTAACGCAGCCGTAGAAGCTATACAACATTGTGCCCTTGATGATCCATCATCTTCTACCCGTTGTCGCTCTGCTCAACTAGGGGTTAGTCGACTGGAGTTGAAGATTACACCGACTGCATCTCCACAGAGGGGTAAAACTTCCCCAACGAGAGTCCTGGATATGACACTAAACAATCTGATGGTGAAGCTCCAGTAATGCTGGAGCTTTAGGGAATGTAGAGTAACTCCTTATTACCATCGCTCTCTGGTCCGCTCTGGTCCGGAGTGTTAGCTCCTGACAGGGTCCCATCTCTGAGTCAAATAGAACTAAACTGTGTAATTAAGCAGCAGATTTTGTGCTACAGAAAATTCCTCAGAATTACATCAACATCAACTGCGTCTCCCAAAATGTATCGTTTGGTGCGGTGTCACGGTTGAAAGAGTTATCGGCCCTTATTTCTTTGAAAATGAAGAAGTTCAGACAGAAATAATCAACAGGATCCTTTATAGAACAATGCTTGACATTTTTTACGCCCATCGATCGAAGATAATCCGGAAGATGGAATAATAAGATGGAACTCTATATTGTATCGCTACGGCATCAAATATAAGCGCATGACACTGAAGACCCAAATTGAATAACTGTAACGTTTTACAAAGCACAAGACGGACTCATATTGCTTCGATAAGAAAAAAATTATTTGCTGGCAGCAACATTTCACAGCAGTCGTCAATGAAATCGAGAGGAATAAGAAGAAAGATATAAGTAGTTACTTAGAAACGCAGATAGTTTCATTCGTGATAGATTAGACAAAATAAAACACCGAGTCCATCTCTTCTTCCTAGACCGTGCCCTCAACCCCAAAGGGGCTGTTTATCTCTGGACTCGAAACTACCCAACGCAAATTTACCGACTGACTGCAGGCACTCTGACTAACCTGATTCCGTAATCTTCTTTGTATATTTTCTTCTAATATTTCTCTTAATTTGCGTAATTATTAAAAACTTTCCTTAAACACGTCATCACAAAATCAGCCGACATATAACCTGATGTTTATCTTTAATATTTTGTAGATCTGTTGATCTTTATTTGACGTGCACGTACGCAAGTTCTGATCTTTAGAAATTGAAAGCCTGCAACTAAGTACTGAACACCTGCAACTAGCACACAATTTATCACCAAAATAATTTACTAAAAGCTAAAATAATTAATCATCATCCTTAGTTATATTACACAGAGCACACTGCCAGGGTGACGACTGACCTCTTGCGAGAGATTTTTGGTGAACGAGTAATTTAAAAAATGCTGAATTTGTTTGGTCTTCACGTTCTCCTGATTTTATGGCACCAGACTTCTTTTTGAGGGGCTACTTGTAAGAACGAGTTTAAGTGGGAAAAAAAGCCTGGGACAGTTCAAGACCTTAAGGAGAGTATTCAAGCCAAAATACGACGCTTAGGACCTGAACCCTTATGTACGGTCATGGGAAATTTTTGGTGAACGAGTAATTTAAAAAAATGCTGAATTTGTTTAGTCATCACGTTCTCCTGATTTTATGGCACCAGACTTCTTTTTGGGGGTCTACTTCAAAGAACGGGTTTAAGTGGGAAAAAAAGCCTGGGACAGTTCAAGACCTTAAGGAGAGTATTCAAGCCAAAATACGACGCTTAGGACCTGAAACTTTATGTACGGTCATGGGAAATTTTTGGTGAACGAGTAATTTAAAAAATGCTGAATTTGTTTGGTCTTCACGTTCTCCTGATTTTATGGCACCAGACTTCTTTTTGGGGGTCTACTTCAAAGAACGGGTTTAAGTGGTAAAAAATCCTGGGACAGTTCAAAAGTTAAAGAGAGCATTCAAGCCAAAATCCGACGCTTAGGACCTTGTGTAAGGTCATGAGAAATTTTATTGAATGAGGCGGTATTAGTGAGCAGAAAAATGGTTATCATTTGGGGAATGTTATTTTTCACACCTAATACTAAAATATCTATTAATTATATTTCGAAATAAAATGATAAGAATTAAAAAGCATGTTCGTAAACTTTTTTTTTTGTCATTTAGTCTTTTAGTGGCCATTTGATATGAATGTAAATACAGAAATCCTGCTCGTTTGTTTCCCATTTTATAGTTTGATTTTTTTTTTTTTTTGTGATATGCTGTATAAAATAAAAATAGAAAGTTTATCGCATTTCAATCGGAAAAAAACAAAAACGAAAACAAACAATAATCCTATTCACCACAAAATTTATTCGTAACTTTAATTCCGATTGACCCAATTTGCATAATGCAAAATATTTTTAAAGATTTATTTTAATTCAGTGATTGACAACGAAACCATAAAAAGAGAGACAATATTCAAATAAATAATATAAATCGGAAACTGTAAGTAAATGTTCCTTGTGAGTGAGTCGTTGCAGTTTTTGTTTTCTTTTGGTCTCTATTGTTTCAAAACATCCATTACAGTGCTAATGCAAGTGAGTGTGATTTCACTGTGCCAGCAAGATATGAAAGAAAAGCAGAGTTGTAGGAAACGCTGTAAAAAAAGATATACTTTGTTTTTGGAATATCATTTTTTTATATCACAAAAGTTAATTTCAGATTGTCAAGCAAAACATAGATAAAGCAAAATCAGGCGCTTTTACAAAAGACAAAAACAAGAACAAAAACATCCCCTCCCCCACAAAAAAAAAACAAACAAAAACAACCCCCTCCCCCACAAAAAAAAAAACAAAAACAAAAACAAACGAAAAAATAACATATTTTTAATCTAATAAAATTTTAACTAGATTCTGTATAGATAAATATGAATACCCACGCACGCACGCACATATATATATATATATATATATATATATATTTCCCGCAAAATATAGCACTGACGCTTCTACTTAAGATCAGCATATAGTATCTATACCCTCTCCCCAAGTTTAATGTTTTGTTACTTAATATTTATTTATAGAATCAGTGAATACCTTCCCAGTCTTCGGACGGAGATTCGATCGTAATATCTGTTCTATGCCCTCAGTATATATATATATATATATATATATATATATATATATATATATATATATATATATATATATATTAGTTTGTGTGTGTTTGTGTGTGTGTTTGATTAAATAAAACAAACGCTAAGTGTCTACCTATTCTATCAATGATCTGTTCAAGACTTTGTATGACTTGTGGATAGAATGAATTTAGAAAGTCACTGCATGTTTCTCAAGAACTTTCGGCGCCAACAGGAGCCATCTTCTGGGGAACGAATAATGAAAAGACAAACACAATGACAAGTCACGTAAATTTGCATAAAGAGCACAAGGAAGAACGAGTGGAGAGGCAATTCACGGAAGAAAAGAATGTTACTTGACATGAGAGGAGGAATTGGTGGTAAATGTGCTATAGACATTTTAAAATGTCGCAACTATACTCTATACAAGTTGATCTTGTTTAAGTCAGGTTTGTTAATCTTTATATAAAGAATTTGGAGCGTTTGTTTTTTTTTCCTTTTTTAATATTGAGGTGTTTTCAGTCAGAATCTTTCTGCATTTGGAAGGGGAGCATGAATGTCTTTAAGGTATTGAGAGATGGAACTAATATCGGATAGATGAAGTGTTAAACATCTCGATAGAGTTGTAGTTGTCAGGCCTATGTAGGTACTCACTTTATTGGCAAAGAATTCTCCTTGTAGGCATTTAAACTGGTTCACTACATTGATGGTGCTGTGGTAATTAGTCGTGGGAGAGAAGTTATAACATATCACGAGGTTAGCAGTATTGAATTTGGGATAATATATGAAAGGTGTTCTTTTATTGTTAGAATCCGTAGAGGTAAAGTTATTACGTATTGGATTTTTTTCTCATGCTATTATCGAGAGTTTAGTGTTTGTGCTTGTGGTAACGAAAAATAGTTTGATGTGCTTTGGGTTGTTTGATGTTGCATTATTTCCATTGCAATTAGAGTTGATACTTTTAATGATGCTTTTTATTTATTCGTCAACAATGTGGTTTTGGAAGTAATTTTTATTAGGGGTTTGTTAAGTGCTTTTAAGTTCAGTTTAGATTGTTTTGGAGAAGGATATGACTTGGCACGAATGATTATTATATTTCTAATTATTGCTATTTTATATTGTTCGGGGCATTGACTTTTATAACTGAGAGTGCAGGAATTAGTACTGCTAGTTTTTTCTTTGTATGAGGAGGTGGTGAAAGTGTTGTTTTTTGAGTTGATCAAGTCATCGAGAAATGGGATGTTGTTGGTTTGTTGTTGGCTAATTGTTTTGGAAGGTCAGTTGTAGATTGTGTTGTTCATTTGTGCTTTTAACAAGAAGAGGAATATCTTCAGCATAACGTTAAAAAAAAAAAAAATTAGTGCTTTTTTATAATGTTGAAAACTTCATTTTCTACCTGAGCTATGTAGAAATTGCAGGCTCAAGAACGGACCTTATCACAATACTGTCATGTTGTATCTGTACATTGCTGTGATGGTAGGAGAATGGGACTTCATTTGTTCAACTTTGGTAGACCTTCCTAAGACTATTGGGGTTAACTTTTAGTGGAGGGTATGTAAATACTATGCATAATGATGTCATTAGTTTCTTTCACGGGAACATCGGTGAAAAGATTTTCAACATCGTGTGAAGCTATGATTTGGTTGTGGGTTTTAAAGATTATAAAATTTCAAATTTTACAAACTTCATGGCTGTATTTGAAGCTTTATTTGCTGGATATGTAGGGTATTATGAGTTACTTAATATGCTTAGTTAACTTATATATGTTAGTTGTGCTTTGAGAGATAATGGATTGAAGAGGGTATTGTTGTTCATGGATTTTTACGGTTCTGTATATGTATCTGGGTTTATAGTCTCCAGTGATGTTTGGAAGTCTGACTTTTTCTTATGCACTAAATCAAACATGTTTAGAAGAGATAATGGTATATATATATATATATATATATATGAATTGAGGTCTCAGTAGCCGTAAAACGGATGTATGTAAACAATAGTAATTGTGATTCATGACCGTTTAGAATTTACTTCGCTGCTACTAGCTCCTCGTGGCTGAAGGGTTAGAGGCTTGGATTGGCGTTTGAGTCAACTTGGCTTCGATCCCAGCGACGGGAGCTAATGTGTCTAGTCACATTGATGAGTTCGGATAGAACGAAACAGATCTGTCTGTGGATGACTATAGCGATATATATATATATATAATTGATACCCTAAATAGTTTCTTTTATTCGATTTCACTTTAAAAATAAAAATACAAAAGCAATGGTGTAATATATCTTCGTTCTTGCAGTTCCTGATTAGTTCTAAAAATTCAATCAAGAAATATACAAAACTGAAAACGTTTATTTGATCAAAGCAATCATTGGTGCAATTAATTTTTCTCCTTGATTACATATTGAATCAAACACAATACGTGCAATATTTTGTCTATGTTGTTTTTATATGACAGATTTGTTCACAAATAAGATCTTCCTTAATTTAATACTCCGAAATTTTCTTCAAAAGTTGAAAGTTATAATTCTTTCCGAATGAATTAGCCGCAATTATTCATGTTTAACACGCATTCATGTATAATACTCACTTCAAACTTCCGGCTACGAAATTTTGGAAAAATGTCTCTATAAGCATTGACTTATAGGAAAAATTCCTATAAGCATTGACTTATAGGAATTTTTAGCAGCTACATTTAAGTTGAATTTAAGTTTGTCTAAATTTTTATCCCGTTTGTATAAACATGAATTTATATAGTTTATATAATGTTTCGAAATGTTTGGAGGTGCCCGTGGTGTAGTCGTTATCGCCGTAGGAAATGAACACGGCGATACGAGTTAAAATCCTGGACGAGACTGATTGCATTTCACATAGCACTAATACCCTTGGGAAAGTTATGAATCCAATTATTCTCCCTCCAGCTATGGGTAAATAGTAGGACAGACTAGGTTCTTCAGCCTTGGTTAGGCAACTAGTCTAGGAGAAGGAAAACTCTGAATTCAAACCTGTTAAACTCCGCTTAAAAATTGACCTTGTGTCATATCCTGCCCGAGCGGAGGGGTTGGTAAATACTATATAATGTTTCGAAATACAAATTTCAAACGGACATGCAAAGACATGTTCACATGAAAATGTAGCAACATTTTGGTTTAAATAAGTCCACAATAGAAGAAACAAATTGAAAACTAACACACCTTCCAGTGGCTATTTTCCTGAGTGGTATAAAACAGAAGTATTATGCATTATGTCTCGAGGTCTCCCACTGAGAGAAGAGAAATAAGGTATTTCTACTGACTGCTAAAAAGAGTAATAGTAATATAGGTCAATTCCTCACGGCCTGTCGGAGAAAGTAAAGAATCCAGGTCAGAATGTAAACCAACAGATGTTTGCACTCTGTGATCGGATGGGTAAAGAATGGGGTACAGGGACATATAGTAGTCCAAACGAATCGCCTGACAGGGGAAGGAAGAAGATAGAAGCCAAATGATTGGCTAGAACCCTAAAACGGAAGTTGCACCTTCTTCGCGTCAGCGGAAATAGGGAAAAAGAAAATTAGTTTTGGAACAGAGGTCGTCGTGAACAGATGGGGAGAATCTCGCGCCAAACTCCGGGTAAAGAAAGCGGAAAGAATCTTGGACAAGGAGAAGAACCTATGCCTTCAAGCCAGAGCCTTATGAATACATAAAATTCCGTCAACCCGTAAAAGAGAAAATACCCGTCGAAAAAATAAGTAAACATTAGACTGTTTCTCCCTACACCTAATTATATACTGTCACGTGATGGCTCACGGAGACGAGGAGGTGGGAATGATACTCTCCCCCCGTTGAACTAACATTATCTAGCAGTCAAAAAGTGACCGTTAAGAGAGAATGTGGGTCACACAGATGTTTGCACTTAAGTGACCTTGGGTCGCCGGACATCGGAAGGGGAAGGAGAAAATGAAGCCAAATGATTGGCGGGGGACCCCAAACGGAAGTGGGGTTCCCTTCCCCTCAACGGAAGTAAATACAAAAAAAGGGAGTTTTTGGACAAGTCTCGTGGCAGACGGACGATAGCCATTTCACTCCGGGCTAAAGACAAAAGACTGAGACATGAGAGACCTGAGTCTCTCAAGCCAGCATTAAAAGCAATACAAAGTCTATTAGCCCGTGAAAGAAGAGAAATTCTCCAGTGGAACCCCGTCAAAAAAATAAGATAAGTAACTTTGGGACATTTTCCCTTTACACCCAAATTTTGTTTACCACTCTCTCTCTTAATTTGAAAAAGGATAAAAGCCAAGAAAAGACATTTATATTCATGGACTATCCTATTATATATCTTTGACATTTTGAACATATATATGTATATAACCGTAGTAAAGAACTTATGTATTTTCATTTTACCATGTGGTCTATGTTATTATTCCATGCTTTCCTTTCAGCTTCTATTCGCCTTACATTATCTTGCTCAGAACTGTCCTCTTAATCCCTAAAGTATCACACGGGAAACCGGAGTTGCCGACGGTAGCAATATTAATATTATTACAACTCAGACCTATAGGCCCGTATTCTTCTATTATCGGAAGGGGAAGAAGTTTAGCGGCCTGGTGGGTGTGTGATAGTGTGAATTTTTGGACCCCTTTGCCAGCGGTGGCCAGTCTGGCCCTAAATTATTCCCTCACGTAATATGCCAGTTCTTATCCGCCTGAGAAAAGAACTCTGAACAGGACTTATTTCTGTAGGGGATCAAGTGCCAACCTGCCCCGTCTTCACACGTGCGAAAATAAAGTCCCGTTTAGGGATTTTAGACAATTTGCCGTCACAATACTCTCTCTCTCTCTCTCAATTTAAAGAAAGACGAAAGAAAAGAAGAAAAGGAAGAGAGACATTTATAGTTATGTATTATCAGCTGATAATATGGCTGACACGTTGAGGATGTGTGTCTGCGTGTATATTAAAAAGATTGTTATATTTTAATGTCCCCCACGTGTTGAAGTTTGTTCATTGTGTCGCTTGCTTTCGAGTTGCTTATTTCATGTTTCTCTTTTCAGCTTCTTTCGCCTTATGTTATTCTCGCCTAAATTGTCCTATTCTTTTCTTTAAAAATATTATACGGGAAACCGGAGTTGTCGACTACTATAATTAATATTATTGCATCTAAACCTAGAGGTTCATATCTTCCATTGTTCTTGGGGTAGGAATAGCTAGTGGCCTTGGTGGGTGTGTGTGTAAGGTGAAATTTGGAAACCGCTCGCCAGCGGCGGTCAATCTAGCCTCAAATTAACCCCCACATAATATGCCAGTTCCTATATATCCGAGAAAGGACTCTGAACAAGCACTTATTCTATGAGGGATCAAGTGCAAGACCGCCCCGTCTTCACACGTGCGAAAAAAGATAAACTCCCTGTTTGGTGATAACAATATTTAAATGCACCAGTTCCCATACGCTTTTAAATGGTTGCTCATCCGGTGATCTTTTTCATTTTAATTTGCCGTCACAATTAGTTTATACTAAGATTTAAGTTACTTTCGGTCGAGGAAACAGTCAAACATTTTCACATAAAAATGCAACAAGCTTATGACGGATAAAACGTATATTTGTAGAAACAAAATTAGAAACAAACACATACTAATGGTTTGTACATATTTCTCTGAAATGACTTAAAATATATTAGTTAGTTTGGGATATGGATATGACTTACTTTCGGTCATGGCGTACCGAATATGGTGGGGCATTTGGCAGGAAAAAGTTCATTATTAAGTCCTCGTGTTTTCCGCTGTAAAATCTGGAAAATAATACAAACACAAATATCTAAAATAATTTAAATGAATGTCCTATTCGCAAAGGAACTGAATTTACTTGACCTTCTGTATTTTATGGAATCGCGTGTAGATATTATTAAAATACAATTAGATATTTATTACGTTGTAAGTACAACTTTAGTTAAAAGAAAATGCCAAAAACAGAACTAATAAACGTTGAATGAATTTATTGTCAATAACTTCCAGTGAAGAAATTGTTCTGAAAATAATCAATAAGACAATTCTTAGAGTAACAAAGCAAGAAGAAAGTTTACTTTTGATCAATTCATGAG
>OY757919.1:50145016-50508471 GCA_963585895.1 Sepioteuthis lessoniana
AAAGAATGTATACGTTATTTAATGATATATTCTATCACGGATTTCCCTAAGTCTCTCTCGCTATCCATCTCTAACATCCATCGCTTGCGGCAGGTCTTCTAGACTACCTCCTCTGTTCGTACAGAGCTGTTGTAGATAAGTTCGAGCTGGTCGTCCTACATTTTCACATCCGTGTGAAGGGGTCCATGGGAGAATGTCGCTTATGAGATCGTCCTTACTCCTCCAACAGTGTCCCGCAAGTTTTTTTGTCTAATTTGGATGGTTTCGAGATGGGTGGTAGGTGGCCGTACAGCTGCTGCCTTATAAGATGTTGCTTCCAGGATTTGTTCAGTATAAGTGGTGCATTCAATAAGTTTTCAGACTTTTTTTGTACAAGCATTTAAAATTGTCGTAGTGTGTTATTGCTATACATCATATAAGATGAGTGACCGATTTTTATGATTTCACGTGCAAATGAACAGCTACAGCAGCAATTGGAATACACCCTACTAAAGCCTGATTGTCACACCTGGTGAATTTCAAAAATGCAATCTGGACGTGATGACACTTTAGAAGAACGATATGCAATAAAATTCTGTTTTAAACTTGGAAAAAAGGACACAGAAACGTATGAAATGCTTCAGACTGCTTTTCGACCATCTTGCATGAATCGAGCGTCAGTTTTTGAGGGGCATAAGAGATTCAAGGAAGGCAGGGAGTCTTTGAGGGATGATGAGAGATGTGGGAGGAGTAAGGAAGTCAGAACACCAGAGTTGATTGGCCAAATGGTTAGGGTTAGGGTTACTATGTTGAGGTTTTAAGGGAGTTCAGGAAGATATTCCGTCGGAAGAGGCCAGCACTCTTCAAATCGGGTCAGTGGCATTTCCACCAGGACAATGCACCAGCCCACAACTCCATCCTTGTCACAGACTATTTGAGAAAGATGGGCATCAAGACAGTTCCTCAGCATCCCTATAGTCCAGACCTTGCTCCCTGTGACTTTTGGTTATTCCCTAAGCTCAGAGGCTGTCGTTGAGACAATTGAGGAGATGAAAGAGGCTGTGACGAAGGTCATTGACACTCTCACACAAGAGGACTTCAATGGGGCCTTCCAGAAGTTTTTGGAACGGTGCAACAAGTGCATTGCAGCCGGTGGATATTACTTCGAAGGGGACTAGAGTTTCATGTGTGTACTATCAATAAAAGTGCCCATACTAAAAAAGTCTGGAAACTTATTTAAGGATCCTCGTAGCTTTTAGTATCATTGTGCAATTGCTATCAAGTTTTTTCTCCGTACGGTTTGTCAGTGTCCAAGTGGTGCATCCATATCGTAGTATGAACGCAACCGTTGCCCGGAAAAATTTGCGTTTTATTTATCAGATAATCTGACTTCCATATGACTGATGGCCTATAGATAACTGTTCATGCCTTCACTAATCGCATAGGAATAATTTTTCGGTTGATGAGACGCTGCTTTCGAGGTAGGCGAGCTTGTCCACTAGATTCAGAGAACCACCATTTATTGTGGAGATGTAGCCTCTTTGATTCAAACATAAGTACCCCATTTTGTTTGCGTTCACATGGAGGCCTATGACGCTTGCTGTCATCTCCAGGCTATGAAGCAGGGATTCGTCATGGATGGGTGTATTTGCCAGAAGCGTTATGTTATCAGCATAGTCAAAGTCCATAATAGTTCGTGCTGGGTATCGTTTGCTTCTTGTCTTTTTCAGGATAAATTCATTTTCTTTCATTATATATATATATATATATATATATTTGCCATTAAACTTGATGCACACACAATTTGATAAAATTGTAAAACTCTCATAAAACGAGGATTAAAATCAACGAAAGTGTCGAGCAAATATTACAATATTACAATATAAGAGATAAAGCAACTTACGTTTCTGAACTTCCTGTGATCTATTTGCAGGTGAGCCAATTTTAACAACTTTATTAATTCCCCTGACAATCGATTTCGCGAAACTCAGTGTTGTGAATTGTTTTTTTTTTTTATTATATATCCTAAATCCTGGACGAAGTAATCTGCATTTCACATTAGTACAAATACTCACAGGAAAGGCATAAACCCAACTATTCTTCTATCTATGGATAAATACTAGTATAGATTGTGTTGTCTAATATAGGTATGGCAACCGATCTAGTAGAAGGAAAGTTCTGAATCAAAACATATTAAACTCTGCTTTAAAACTGATATTGTGTCACATCGAGCAGAAAGAGTGGATATATATATATACATGCATGTTTATGTTTGTGTGTGTGTGTGTGTGTGTGTGCATACAAAAACATTGTGGTGTGTAAGCGCTGCTAATTCAGGAATTTTAAAGAAATATCCATCCAAATTAAATGTTCATAGATTAAAAAGCTCATTTAGAAATATATGAAACAAAGAGTTCATTATGAAGTTTTACACATAATGTCAGTTTTAAAATTATTATGGTAATTCATTCTGGAAAACAACACACTGCAGATACTCGTGTTTCTTGTGAACTGCATGAGAAAACGTTGTCCAACAAGAGTAATTTAAAAACTAAGGCTAGAGCTGATACTAAAGAAACATCTTGTGAAGTATGTGGGAAAACTTTTACTGTAGAAGCCATCTGAAAACGCATAAGCACATTTATACTTGGAGGTGCCCGTGGTGTAATGGTTATCGTCGTAGGAAATGGACACGGCAACACGAGTTCAAATCCTAGCCGAGATTGATTGCATTTCACATTGCACTAATACCCTTGGGAAAGGTATGAATCCAATTATTCTCCCCCCCCATCTATGGGTAAATAGTGGGGCAGACTAGGTTCTTCAGCCTTGGTGAGGCAACTAGTCTAGGTGAAGGAAAACTCTGAATTCAAACCTGTTAAACTCCGCTTAAAAATTGACCTTGTGTCACATCCTGCCCGAGCGGAGGGGTTGGGTAAATATGATAAGCACATTTATACTTGTGAGACTCAATATTCTTATAAACGATGTAGTAAACCCCTTTCTACAACAGGCAAAGTAAAAAGACACAGGAGAACTCATGTCGGAGAAATTTCGTTTTCTTGTGAAGAATGTGGAAAAACCTTTTCTCCAAAAACCTACTGAAAAGGCATTTAAGAATTCATACAAGAGAAATTCCAATTAAGTCTGCTACAATGCCTTTTCTTAATAAAGACAACTTGAAACCACATATGATAATTCACAGAGGATACACACCGTTTCACTGAGATAAATGTGGCTAAACATTTTTAACTTGTGGTAGCTTGAAATTTCATGTGAGAACTCATTTTTAGAAAGATTACATTTCTATGTGAAATGTGTTGTAAAGCTTTTACTGAAAGCAAAAATCTGAAAACTCTTATTAGAATCCATACTATAATATTTTTTTTGTGAAGTATGAAGGAAAATTTGTTCACAAAAAGAAACTTGAAAATTCATATGAGAATGCATATAATGACAATTTTTCATGATAAAATATAAAGAAGCGTTTCAATCAATCAATTTTTATCTAAAACTTAGTATAAAAGAATCCAGCAGATATTATTCATTTCATATGAATGCAAATATATTTCCTGTTTGTTTTTGTTGTGTTCTGGTTAGTGAACACAAGTAGTAGTAATAATAAGACAAACCATGATATGTGAGGAAAATAGTTATATTTACAGGAAAGAGTATTTACAAGAGAGAGACTGTTAGTAACAAGAACATAGGATCAGTGATAGAGTAAAGATATACTTCAACAATAAGAACGGCTCTTCTGGTCTGGCTCGTAGACTTATTCCCCGACTGATCTCTGCTACTGCCATATATGGCAGAGGGAACAGCTCATTATGCTGAAGGGGTAGGCGATATCCAACAGTTTTCTTAAAAAGAGATCCATAAAATTATTTTTAAAAAACAACAAAACTACATGTCCTTTTAGGCATATATTTTATTTCCTGATTATTGTTTCTTTTATGTCAGCGTGGATCAGAGATGACTTTTTATTACATTTGAAACATTACGGAATCTATAATTAGCAACCATAACATGGAATTGGTAAAATACCGGATACTAAAAGAAGATATGACGCCGTCTGTCAACATCAATTAAAGAAAACCGAAATTGTAGCACATTTATACGAGACTAGACAGGAAATGACAAGACGCGATGTTAAGAGTGTTTTTGGCTATCAGAATGGAAATTTAATGAAAGTCAGCTTATCATAAAGTTTTGTGAAGAGCTAACATATTACAATAACAGTGTCTGCACGGAGCTAATGAATGTAAGTTTTTGCCAGACGGTCAACACTTGTGTGTTCCTGTAGAGGTGTCCATAAAAGAACGTCACATGAGTTCCCTTTACTTTTCTATCAGTGCTCCGCATATCTTTCTCGTCTTATTTGGATTGTCTATGAGATGGGAGGTAAGCGCTTTTACAGTTGCTGTTTTGTAGGATGCTGCTTCCAAACAGCACGCAGCATCTTTTTGTTGTTGTCCCTATCAAGCTTTTTCTCGTGATATTTTGTTAAAATCTAAGAATTGCAACCATACAATGGTACTGACACAGCGACAGTTTGGAAGAAATCCTATTTTGTCTTATTAGAGGAATCAGATTCCTATATAATCGTTAATGTGTCAATAAAGATGATGTTATTGAAAATATTGTTTTACATACTGTGTCTTATTATATGGTTGGCTATTTTACTTTTTTTTAACATTCTGTTATCCTTATACGATTTATAATGCGGCCAGCGTTGAAATATAAAGACCATTGGTCAAGTTGGTGACCATTAACATGGTGTGCTGTACATTGGTACTACATACTCATCGTCTGCTGACTTGATTCCTCCCCGTGTCAATAATAAACAACTGCAAAGTGGCACGGGAAGATAGAAAGGATTGTGAGCATAAAGGAAGCGTGAGACTTGGCATAAACGACCCTTACGCTAAGGGAAAACATGTCTGAATTACGAAAATCTAAATTACATGTGCTGAATCTATTACTGGTAACTTTAAAATTCCAGACTCGAACATTACACAGGGCATTTGATAAACCCATGATTTGTTAGGTAAAAAGAGGGTTTGAAAATTACACACATTTAATATTACACGAGTATATACGGTAGTTTATCTGAAATTCTGCTGTTTTAGGAAGAGACAGAATATAGAATGTTATTGTTTTATCTTCGTCTTGTCCATTAATATCTTTATTCCTAATAAGAAAAAAGACTTCATTTCAAAGTTGATCAACCTATAAGTAAGTTGGCGACCTTTGTCGAGGGTTACCCGAAGGCTCCCTTTTCAATAGCTACTACACCGAGATGTAGGGGTGGGTGCTACTCCATTCCCTGGATTGATCCACTTTACCCATAATCCTCACATTGTAGTGCTGAATGCTAAGCAAGGCTGCATCAAGTACCATTTTTTGAGTCTTTGGTATGATGCGACCTGGGATTGAACCCCGATCTCCCGGACCATTGGCGAACACTCAACTCATTAGGCCATTGGTTCGGTTATGATCAACCTATACTTTTGTTTAATAATCACAAAACTCATTTATCCGTTCAAAGAGACAATAATTGATTGTTTTTAACATCTGTGGCTGTTTCATGTTTAGAGGTTGGGAAATCAAGGAATCGTGTTCATTGTACGATCATATTTACATTTTTTCTGTAATTGTTTCTTTAGAATTTTTTTTCGTGTGGTTCTATCGAATAGGAACAAATTCAAACAGATTTATTTGATCCATTGTTTAGACACTAACAGAGTGGACCCTGAAGTAATGGCAAAGAAAGGGTACTCCACACTCCTCTGATCTCCAGAAGTAAACTCTCACCATAAGATGAAGTTTAATTTCAAATTCAGGACACCCACTTTTGGGAGTGGGCATTAGCTTTCGACAAGGCATTCTAACCAAAGTGTAGAAAAGCTAGAAATTAAAATATTATTTTTTAATTTTGTTTTTCAGCCACAAATTGCTAGGTCAAATATAGATTGTGGCAATTAGATTATATAAATATTTAGAATAAATAAATAGAAGTCATTCTTATATTCAATATCGTTATCATTTTTTTTAAATCATTGTATCTAATGGGACTTTATAGAAGAGATATGTCATCGCGAAAAGATTGTTAATGTTAACTTATTTAGTGAAAGACCTACCGATAGAATTCTCTGACATTCTAAGATTTATGTAATCTTCTCACAATCTTTTTTACAATCTTATCATGAAGGAACGTTTGACAGTCATGAATTTAATTGACGGGTTCGTAATAGTTCGCGTCAGTATAAAGGAATCATAAGTAAAAAAAAAAACAAGCAAACTCAAAACCGAAACGAAAGGGTTAATAAAAATCGAAATAGGTTTACAACATCTTACGGAAGCTAAAAAAACATGCAGCGAGCTGTTTTGAACAAATCCTGGAAGTAGCACCATACAAAAAGAACAGCTATACGGCCTCTCCCCTCCTATCCATCCAAGCAAGTTGACTAATACACTACTAGAGAAGTAAGAACGAACTCATAAGCGACGTTCTCCAGTGGACTCCTACACATGAACATACCAATGTTAATCGCTCAGCAATATCTTACTTTCATCAGTTCTGTGCGGAAACTTGCTGCCATCTAAATGATTTATCGTCCGTAAGGACAGATAGATAGATAGATAGATAGATAGAGAGAGAGAGAGAGAGAGAGAGAGAGAGAGAGAGAGAGAGTCCAAAAAATCAGTACTGTTCATAAGACATAAGATAATATACAAAATATTGTTGCTAAAAAATGATACATGTTTTATGTGGATTATTATTTTACAACTCCTGCTTGTAACTGTTTAGTGTAAGAAAAGATTAGAAAGGGATTATTTCACGTGTCTAAGAGTTATGCTGTCTCTATTATCCAAATCATATCTATATGAATAATTAAATCAATCACATATCCCCCACTTGATGCAATTATTGCATCACTCATATGTCCCTCACCTGATGCAATTTTTACTAGTGAAAATAAAGAAACAATCAACTTCATCGGGTTTCTAATTTTTTTTTGCTCTTAACTTATAATTTAGAAATTCATTTTGCTTTAAACCTATGAGTTCATTGTGAGAAAATCTATGTAAAAAATAAATTTTCATCGCTGAGTAATATCTAGAAATCTTTTAGGTAAATCAGCACCGGTTCTCGATATTTGCACCCGGCTGTTTTTAGTGAAATAAAAAGAGAAGTTCAATTGTAGCACCCTCCATACTCAACAAACCTATTTTCGTACCATATTTTTGTGTTTGCTAAACTGAAACTTCATCTCAGATTTAGAATGTTATGCTTTTAAGTTTACAATTATATTTTTTATATTATCTGATGAAGTATTTTAGGGAACACATTTCACGGAGTTTTAAAAAGATTTAAAAAAATATTTGTTTCAGATAGTTAATTCTAATTAAGCAATGAATTAATATAATTATTTTACATCTCTGGCTGAAAGATCAATAATCCTAGACAGATAATCTGTTTCTTTTCTTTTCTTTTTTTCATTTGAAAATTCTAATACTGTACAATTTGCTATATTTTACGTTCAGATAATCAACTTGATATAGGAATGCATATAATTTTTTTTATCTCTATTAAGTTTAGCTGTCAATAGATTATAGAGAAACAGACAATTCCCAGAGAATTAATTTAAATTTCTTTTTTTATTTATTGCGGACTTTTTGTCCTCATCTTAGCAGTTTTGTGTGTTGTTTCTTCTTCCCTACGTTTCGGCCAAATTTCACCTCTGGCCTTCTTCAGGTGATTTAACCTTAAAAAAGTCCGCAATAAATAAAAAAAAATTAATTCTCAGATTAAGAAGCCTCATCTCAAAATGATTCCAATTAAAGACAAAGACAATTCCCAATTATATATATATATATATATATAGAAAATAGAAAATGAGAAAAATGTTGCTAAAACAATGATGGATGTTTTAATGTTCTTACAGGATTTTTTTATCATCTTAAAGTCCTGATGAAAGTTTACTAAAAACGAAACGTTTTAACGTTGGTTTTCCATTATGATAAATTCATCAATTTTGGATTACTTGTTTTTCTATTTTCTTCATTCTGCCGGATTTATTCCCATTATTTACTTCCATATACAGATTGTGGAAATAAAATAAGGAACATTCTAGTATAATAATAAACGACTCTATTAAAAAACAATATTAATTTTAATTAAAAAAAATTTTTTTTAAATAAAAAGATAGACACAAAACAGTAAATTTACTTTATATGGCTGCCGTTTTTTTTTTTTTTTTTCAATTATTGTATCAACACGCCTTCGAAACGAATTGCATACCTTCAAAATAAATTCTTCAGATATTTTATTCGATTCCTTCTCAATAACAAGCTTAAGCGAACCCATGTTTGGAAATTACAATTGATTTGTTTTCTGAAACGCCCCATATAGCGTAATCAAGAGAGTTAAGGTCTGGGCTTGATGGAGATCATAAATAAAGGCCAAAATAGAGAAAAAATTTCCTGGCTAAATTTTTGTGTTTTTTTTTTTGTTTTTTTTCACCTCGTAAGCCTTTTTCCATTCATCTTCGTATTCAAAAAAAAGTCGAGGAGTCCTGGCAAACAATTTCAATTTTAAATCTTGTTTAATTGCTGTTCTCACAGTTCTTTCGTGGACTTTCAATTCATTAGCCTGCTTTCTTACTAATGTTGTGGGATCCTTAATCACCGTAACGAGAGTTGTTAAAAAGCGATCTTTTTGTTTTTTCGTTCAATCCCCCATTCCCCCTTTTCCCCTAAAAAGCTCTTTTTCTGTAAAAAAAAATCTTTGTTTGTTTTGTATACAGAGAACAAAGAAACTCCAATTTTTTTCGGAAATTTTTTTTGATTGGTATCGGCGTTAAGCAAATCATAAATTCTTCATCGTTTCTTTTCTTGCTCACGCATATTGGGCTGAATTTCAGTTAAAAGTGCTTGAATAATAGAGCTAATCCTGAAAATTTGATTTATCGTGCTTTTTTACCCAAAAAATTGGACAAATCAGACTAAAAAAAAAAAACGTTTTAAAAACTGTTCCGTATTTTGCTTCCGCACCCTAAATATATATATATATATATGTATATAGTAAATGTCTTATGACCTTGAGAGTATATGGCTTAGTCGGCTGGGGCTGCAGAATACACTGACCTGACTGTATCTCAACAATGAAGTAAGACTCCCTCAACGAGTGTCCTGGATATGACATTAAACAAGCTGATAGTTAGGCTCCAGTAATGCTAGAACTTTGGAGAATACGGATTACCTCGTTATTACCATTTGTCCCGGGTCCACTCTGGCCTAGAGTGGTAGCACCTGATAGGGTCCTATCTATGGGTCAAATAAAACTAAACTGGGTACTTATGCTAAACTGAATTGCTTGAAATAGAACTGATTTTACGTTTAACTATGTGTAAACAAAAACCTGGGTACTAATGCTAAATTGAAATTTTGGAAACAGAACTGTTTATATGTATAAAGATTGATTTGGCATTAAAAAGCCCACAATGGCTGATATGCCTTAAAACCAAACCAAACCTATTGAGAGCATAGGGCTCAGTAGACAAGCCATTATACAAAGAAACCAAACCCGCCAGCACGGATTCCTTTCTCTCTCTCTCTCTCTCTCTCTCTCTCTTCCTCCCACTTTCTGTCTCTGTCTCTCTCTTGAACTTGACCTTGAAAAATAAATCGTCTGAATAAATAATGACTTGGACTTGTTCATCGTTTATATTTACTTAAACTGCCCTAAAAACATCGTGTAATACCTACCATCAGTTTGAAAGTTTAATTGAGATACAATTAACATTTTTGATTAACATGAAATTAAAATTTTGAACAAGGAGAGATAGACAGAAAAACTAATTCTTTCAAGAGAAATTGCCGATGCAATGTCTACTTTCACGTAAAATGTTTTCAGGTGATATCTTAAATCGGAAGAAAAAACATCAAAATTGAACAGAAACAAATTAAATCATTTAGGCAAAGCCGAATTTAGTAGGTACGGGGCCTATTTAGGAACATATATATTGTAATGTGTTGATGTGAGTTCTTGATGAACCGAGAGTAGATAACACTTTATCCCGAGGACCCCCTTAGGCACAGATTCCAGTTGGGAACAACTGGCTTATGGCCGACCTTGCATCAAGGATAATCAACTGAAAACAACGTTTAATTAGTAATGTGTATTCTTCACGAATCGATTAGAAAACGAAACTCAATATGCTGCAATTTAGTAAACAATATCTTTTCTCAGATGATAACATATATAATCAGTCCCCCAAATTATCTGATTTCCGCAGAAATTAAAAACGTGCATTTCTTTGCACACCCAATTACAGAAGAATCAAGAGAAATCTGTAATATATATATATATATATATATATATATAATGTGAATATATATACGTGTGTGTGTGTGTGTGTGTGTGTGTGTGTGTGAGATATTCGGATACAACAGAACGGGATGATACGAAAGGATACGGGACACAACTTCTGGAATCACATCGCTGACTGAGGATGGGTGATCGACTCGGGATGTAAGAAAACGGACAGCAATATATTTACTTAAACCCTTCACCACGGCCAGGATCTGATACAAGGCATTCTTTTCGAGATATTGCACAGTCTTTGAAAACCTAAGTTCGTGTAATAATAGAGTGTCTTGGTGATTTCGAGTATGTGTGGGTGTGAGTGTGGTGGAGGTGGAGGTTTAAAATGGAAAATACTAGAAGAACACGTGTGTATGTATATCTCTATAAAAAGACCCCGAATTTAATATCTATCCCATTCCACTTTTGAATTACAAGGCTTGCATTCCCGTAAAAGAACAACAAACTATCTTTAGCCGCTGTTTTGAAATGGTCAACTGCTGGGTTTGTTGGCTTTTGTCTTTTACTAAACTGTTTTTTAAGTACGTTTTAGAACTTATTTTGTGTATGAAAGTAAGATCTTTGTTGAATACTATCTGTGATTTAATTGAAAAGACAATTCTATTTATTCAAATCGTAGTTTTCAGGTGGACCATCAACAAAAAAGAAAAAAAAGAAAAAAAAGAAGCATCCTAGAATAATTCTTTTTACTTCTTTTCGAAATATCGCACAGTCTTTGAGAAAATGAGTTTGTCTAAAAAAAAAATACCTTTAAGATTGCGAGAAACCGTAAATAAGGATTCTCCAGTGAATTTTAATTTAACTATGGATTTATACTAAGTTAAAACTTAATGCATGTACAGTCGGGAGGGGCAAGAAGTAAAGGAAGGAAAAGGACCTCTTTTTTTCTACAAGATATACCTCGGTAGGCATGGGAAATAGCGTAGTGAACATTAGGGCGAACGAACCCTACGACAAGTCAACAGCGCGTCTCATTAGGTGCTGAGCAGACGAACCCTATTGGTCAACGGTCAAGATCAAATAGTTCAGTCGGGGAACTACTGCTACTAATTTTTTTTTGGGTGGAGTCTATTGATGAGGTTAAAATGCAACCATCGAAACATTACCATGACCCTTACTCAAACCACATGTCCAAACCGCATCGCCCTTCACGCTGGTAAAAAAACGGGCACCTCCTGCTGAGGTTGGAGCTCTGGCCCTAGTGTTCCAAAAATCAGCTGCAGAACTCAAACAAAAACAAAAATTACTAAGATGTAAAAGCACAATACAAATAGTGACATTTAACGTTAAAAAATTTTTTATAGAATAGAACAACTACAGGAACTGACAGCGTATGCGATAGTTCAAAACATAGATATGGTATGCGCACAAGAACACAAACATCATCATACTGGAGATATAAGATGGCAATGGATGGACGTTTGTCTCTGCATTTGCATGGAAAAACTCTGTCAACGCCGCGATAGGGGGTGTAGGTATGCTTATCGGTCCACGGTCCCGAAAATCACTTAATATCATCGAGAAAATACAACCGAGGATGATGGTAACCACGTTTAATGGCAACTCCAGTACAATAATCATCTCCTGATACAGCCCTATCAATGTTATAACGAGCTATCCTCCCTTGTTCGTAGCATCTTGAGACACAACGTTCTAATCATTAGTGGAGACATGAATGCCCAAATAGTTAAGAACATAAACAACAATTCTGCTGACACAACTCCAAGCAGCGGTCGTGTCGACACTGCTATATGGATGCACTACGTGGACGCTAAGTAACCTTTTGGAGAAAAAACTTGACGGCAATGACACAAGAATGCTGCGAACAATACTGAGCAAGTTCTGGAGGCAACAACCCATAAACAGCAGCTGTGCGGCCATCAACTAGTCATTACGACAACCATCCAAATTAGACGCACAAAACATGTGGGACACTGCTAGAGGAGTATAGACGAACTCATAAGCAATTTACTCCTGTGGACCTCTTTACATGGACGAGAAAAAGTTGGCCGACCAGCTAGAACCTATGTACAACAACTCTGTACTGATACAGGATGTAGCCTGGAAGACCTACCGGGAGCGATGGAGGACAGAGACCAATGGCGAGAGAGGGTGAGAGAAATCCTTGCCAGTGGCACGACATGATGATAATGAATGCTGGTTTGAATTACGAGTTTTCCTTTACTTATACAGGTTGACTAACCAAGTCTAAAGTCCACGGTCAACACTATTATTTAATCCATAGCTGAGAGGAACTGATGGATTCATGCCTTTCCTAAGAAAATTACCACAAAATGAAACACCAGTCTAGGATTTGTACTCGAGTCATTGATTCGATTTCTAACGACGATAACTATTACGCCGAGAGCACCTCCCATAGATGCAAAGTATTATTGCCCATTATATAGATTTATTAATTTAATTTAGTTGGTCTATGTTTAATGGCATATAAACCTTCGTGGGTTATTAAATACGAATGCCATCTTTGTTGAAGAACCACACTGATACTATCTAACCCATAGCCAGGGTGGTGGTAGGAGGGTTTGTACTTTTCCGGAAGGTGTTTGTCTGAAAATAAATATAACGGCGTGACTAGAATTCGAACTCGCGTACCGAGCGGTTGCAGTTTAGCACTTTAGTATTTATACCACACAGATTTCCTCACGAATTTCATGGTTGTGTTTAGATAATTGGCCCGGAATTTAAAAGCCAGTTATCTGGAAGGAGGAAAATCATGTAGACTGATTATTGGCTTGAACCCATATAACCCTACTCCGTGGCGTTCGGTGCCTTTGAGTAACAAGGTTCACTCCTCTGCCAGTCAAGGATCTCTTTTAATGTTTTATTGTTGCTTTTTTTGTGTTTTTTAAGCTCTTATTCCGTTATATCTTTTTCATGGCCTTCCGTTGTCAGAGGAAAATATTTTATTTGCATATACCTGTAGGAAATGTTGATGGCACTTGCCCTTATTAGGCACTCAATGACATTAAAACCACCTTCAGGGCATCTCATCAAATCTGCTTGCACATAACCAAGCAACATTACTTTCGACTGTTATACTCCCTATATATATATATATATATATATATATATTAATTTAAAAATAGAAATAAAAAGTATATATATATATATATATAACTATATGTGTAGTCTTTGTATCACAATATTATATATATGTTATATTTTATATATATGTGGTGTGATCAAAACTTATCAAGACTAAATCGTTAAAGGCTTTAAATCATGGATTATAGATTTAAAAATTTACATGAAGGTATGTTACCAGCTGATCAGCTCATATAAAAAGTGATTATATCTAGACGAGTCGGTGCTGATCCTTGATGATTCTTGAACAGCAGCTTTTGCCAACAGTTTTTTCTTTTATTTTCAAACTAAAAATTCATCTTATCAGTAAATTTTGACATGGGTGACATTAAAAAGAAATACAAAGATGCAGATTTAGGGATACTTCGATTAATAGAAAATTCTAAAATCTTTTCTGTGTGATGTGGATATTCTAAGTTTTTTCTTTTGATTTCTACTTCTTATTTTCTTCTCATGTTTTTCTCAGAATATATCATTTAACACAGAGAGAGAGAGAGAGAGAGAGAGAGAGAGAGAGAGAGAGAGAGAGAGAGAGTGTCTCTCATATGTACTATTATTTGCTCACACTCTAACTGACTTTGACTGTCTTTATTTTATATATATTTTTTCTCTTTATATCTTTAATTCTGAAACGAAATAGACCCTTTGTAGGTATTTTTTTTTTGCAATTAGAAATAAACTGGTATTTGTTTCACACATCTACAATGGCGGTGAATCCTAATAAATTACTTAATAACATTTTTTGCGGTTTATCTTTGAGCTTTATTTTCCAGTCAATTTCCAGGTTTTAAAAATAGATCTTAAATATTTATTTGAAAAGGCGTTAAAAACATCAGTGTCAGTGTATTTGGATGAAAAGCTATTAAGTCATATAAGCTTGCAAAGATGTGTAACACGCATGAATAGATTAGCCATATTAGGAGAGAATATTACAAGTGACAATGATTTTATTCTATACTGAAATAACTGAAATATCAAACTCATGTAAGTACATTACCTGATGCTTTAAGAGTACAGAAATGATAAATAGTTTAAGATTTGACACGAATGCTGTAAGTAAAATCGAGCGTATTACTTTACAAAATGAAACCTTCTAACCAATTTAATTTTGTGATGCTAATCTAATAGATTAACTTTTGTTTCTTTCAGTGCGTATTCAGAGAGCATGAGGTTAATATGGAATGAAATTCTCTTGGGCATACTCCAGATATAACATTCATAATTAAAGGTCATTTGCAGGCTTTTCATTGAAGTAGAAATAAGCCAAAACAAAGTTATCGGCCCTGTTTGTTGATAGTCAACACAATTTCGAATTCAAAACTTTATGAACATATGATGCAAAGTGTAAGAGTTCAAAGGTTTTTCTTTACTAAATGTAACCGATGGAGGCGCTGGTAGTGTTACAGCCATCGTCGTTGGAATGGACTCGGTTACTCGAGTTCAAAGGCATGAATCCAAATATCTCCCTACAGCTGTGGTTGAATAGTAGGGCAGACTGAACTCTTTAACAGGGGTATGGCAATCGGTCTAAAAAGAAAGTAAATTTGTCGACCTGAATCAAGAATAACCCGAATGCTCCCTTTTCAATAGCTACAACAGCGAAGTATAGGGGAGGGCGCAACTCCATTCCCAGGGTTGCTCCACTTTACCCTTGGTCCTCACCTTATAATACAGAGTGCGCACCTTATAATGCACCTTATAATGCTGAGTGTTAAGCAAGGACGTATCAATTACCATTTTTAAGTCTTTGGTATGACTCGACCTGGGATTGAACCCCGGTCTCCCAGACCACTGGCAAACACTCTACTCATTTGGCCAATGGCCCGGTAAAGGTGAATCAAAACTCGGCTGTCAAACCAGTTGTAGGCCTGGAGAGGGATGGGCTCTACCAAACTTTTTCTACCTAAGCTACACGTAGTGTTCCACACTGTTTCAGTGATCAATGATTTGAAAATCGCATTTATTGTATTTGGATAAATTGGTGAATTTTTTCATATGACATTTTTTTTTCCATCACAGACGTTATGATACAGAAAAAGTATTTTTTTCTGGTAAGTTATAAATGTGCATTCGTGGATGGAGTTCAATTATCACATGTCTCAGTTAGGTTGCAAATTTCTGAAACGAATTTCGCAACATTTCTGACATTTTAAAAAATAATTTCCCTTACTTTCTACATAAATGATATCATTTCTTTATTCAACACGATTACACATGTTTTATTGTAAATACCTTTTCTATTATTTACAAAGGTGAACTGAAAAGTTCATAGGCTGAAAAAAATCAAATGATGACGTCATATTTGCTGTTAAATATTTTATGACCAATGAGATCCAAGCACTACAATACCGATGGAAGAAATGTGTAGACGCTTGAGGACTATGTTGAGAAATAAACCTCGTTTGGTCACATTACCGGAGAGTAGTAATTTACTAAGCTTTTCTCTTTTTTTTTTGCTTAGAATTTCTTCGATAAGCAAAAGAAATATTATAATTTTTTCCTTCTACGGATTTCTACGTTATAAGATGATAGATCAAATATTATACATTTTTTTTAGCTAAATGCTCCTTCGAAGTTAAATCATCTCTAAAAATTAATCAGCAGCAGAAAAGGCATATAACTGAATTAAATCAGTCAATTATCTTTTTACGTTCTTTAAACGATGATTAGCTAGTATTATTTTCAAAGAGATTTTTTTTTTATATAAATGCAAAAAGTAAGAAAAAAATGAATAAAAATTTAGTCTTGCTATGTTTGATTGGAATGTCTTTTCGTTATAGAATCTGACTTGTGTGGAGAGAATAAGGAATGATGGGAAGGCAAATAAAATAAGTTTATACCTATTTGGACTGCGAATCAACCGAGAGAGAGAAAGAGAAAGAGAGAGAGATAGTTCCATTTTTCTAGGCTAATGGCGTAGTAATGTGATATAATGTTTACTAAGTTCTATGAAATAAAATTTATTTAAAGATAGTTAAACATTTCTGTTATCTTAATGTGTACTAGACAGATTGGCACGAAAGCACTGTTTGCGTTATGGCTATCGTCGGAGGAAATGGACGCGTCGAACTAACTTCAAATCGTAGTTGAGGTTGCTTACGTTTCACTTCGCATTAATGCCTTCAAATAAGCCATGAATACATCTCTTTTCCCTTCTCCAGACAGGACAACTGGTCTACGAGAAAGACATATAAAATTTAAAACCTCAGTTATATTGTTTGTGAAATCGGTGACACAGAATTCCGTGAAAATGTTTAGTTGGCTCTACATAAGCATTCACCACTGTAAAGAAATCACTTGTTATGTAATTTACGAAGTTTAGCCCTTATTGATATTCATGAACTAACGTTATGACTCGACGGATCTGATATTACTGATTTATAGAGACGTTCGAAGTGTAATGGTTGTAAGAAATGGACACGGTGACCCGGGTTCAAATCCTGGAAGAAACAGTTTGCATTCTACATAGAGCTAATAGTCTTTGGAAAGATGTGAATACTATTATTTTCCCACCAGTTATGAATAACTATTAGGGCAGAATGGGCTCTTTGATCTTGGTATGGCGATCAGTCGAGTAGAAAGATTCTTAATACAAATACCCTAGGGAAAGGTATGAACCCGTTAAACTCTGCTTAAATTTGACCTTGTATCGCATCCTGCCCGCACGAAATGGTATATATATATATATATATATATATATATATACAGAGAGAGAGAGAGAGAGAGAGAGAGAGAGAGGGTGTCCACGTGGTGTAAATGGTTAGTTCGATGAAGTGCGGAATCGTAGTAAGCGAGTTCGTATTTCAGTCGCGTTATTACGTTCACTTTCGGGCAAATGCCTTTGGGAAAGGTATGAACCCCCTTATCCTCCCAGCTATGGGTTAAAAAGTACCACTACTGTTCTTCTAGGAGAATGGATTTGGCATTAAATAACCTACAAAGGTTGATATGCCATTAAACAAAGAAACCAAACCAAAGCCACACACACACACACACACACACACACACACACACACACACACACATATATATATATATATATATATATATCACTGATTTCCTATACATAGAAGCTATTGTGATTTTTTAATGTAAGAAATTGTTCCTTTAAGGAAACTGATCTTTAACTGAGAGGACACCTCTAGTGGTGTAATGGTTAGCAAGCTAGACTAGCAAACCTTCACAATGCGGTTCGTGTCTCAATGGGTGCCCCATTCATACAGACTTGTGCCACATCTACGCAAAAAAGTTTAGTAAATTACAACAAGAATCAATGATAAACAGTGAGCCATTTTGCTAAAAGCCGTAACTAATCGAACAGAACTTAATTCTCTTAGTTTCAAATTAATCTTAAGGAATTATTTGTTTTAACAATTATACACAGTTAATTTAAAATTTCTTATTTGGTTTATAGGCAGTTCTACTAGCTTAATATTTTTATTGAGTCATTGCTTAGTTAAGACTAAAAATACCAAAAATAATTATATTAATGAACCTTTTAACTGTCACTCAAATCAAAACATTTCTTAACGAAACTACATGAAATTTTTGCAAAAGAATGTTAATTTCATGAATTAATGTTTTAAAAAAACTTGTTAAATTTCCTTTCTCTTTAGAGTTATTTGTTATAGTAACAATTACCCCTTGTAACCATTTAGTGTGTATTTGAATGTATGTGCAGATGCACATACGAACGTGTGTCTATATTTGTGCGAATATCTCTTTATTTACCGTCACATTTGTGCATATTCCTGTTTTTCTTATACTTTGATACGTAGTCAAATTTCTTTGCGTGTTGACAGAGAAAGCGACTCAAAACGCGATCATGGCTATTCCAATTTTTTTTTTTCGTTGTGTTTGTATTCACAGTCGTCACTTCCAAATTGATGTCCCCAAGGAATTCTGAATTTTTTTTCTATACAACATAATTAAATCTTTCAATTCAATTTCCACCAACATCAACGACAGCAGTGCGAGGATTGAAAATATTTCACAGAACAAGGAGATTATTTTCTCAAAAAGATTTGTTCCTATTTTGGCCTGACAAAAGAGGAGCATTAATGGCTAATAAACTAAGTATAAAAAAAACTGTCATTTATTTAATGGATGCTGCGTTAGGTGTGACAGTACCATTGAATTTGCGCGTGCGTACGTGCGTAAGTTTTATCAAATGTGAAAGCGTTGTTTTTTAGTCAGACACACTTGTTATCAATGAGAATGTATATGTAGAAACAATGACTTCCTATACTGGCATTAGAAATAATGAAAATGAATGCTGAAAATATAAAACATCTTAGCAGTTTCCTTTGGCAATTTTTTTTCGTTCTAATTTACTTGATTTTCTCTGAATCTCGAGAAGACGAATGTATTATTTACTTCGGTCATGTACATTTATATCCGATTAATTGAAGGATTTTAACGACATGTCAACTTGTCTAGGGTTATTTTCGGCTTAGAAATAAGACAAAATGTTTTAGAAAACAAGACAAAAATGTTTTAGAAAATAAGATAAAAATCTTTTAGGAAATAAGATAAAAATGTTTAATATTAATATAACTAAAAAAATCGGGTATTAAATATTTTGTCAAATGATTGTTAGTCGATGCGTTGCCCTTCTTTCATTTTAGATAAAGGTTGTAAAATTAAAGAATTCGTTGCAAAGATTAAACAGAATTTTTAAAATTCTTCATGCTAACACGCAAAAGCGAAATCCACTCTCCTTAGAAATATCTGATTTATCTTGTTGAAAATTTTCATCTGGATAGAACTTTTGTATTATACCTCGTCCCGGAAATTAGACTGAAAACTGCTAGATACACAGTTTTAACAAATGTTTAATTTTTCTCATTGCTTTTAATTTTTACCTCTTACAAATGAGTGTTGGTGCTGTTAAAAGCAGTCCTGAGTTGACCAAAGTGAATCTTTCTGAGCACAAAAATAAGTTTGGACCCTGATAGATGGTAAAATTTAATATTCTGGATTGGTTGGGTTATTTGGCATATCAATCATTGTAGGTTATTCGATATCAAATCCTGTATATATACACACACACACACACACACACATATATATATATATATATATAGATTAGTTGGTTGGGTTTTATGGCATATCAACTTTTGTAGGTCCTATTTACCAACCCCTCCACTCGGGCAGAATATGACACAAGGTCAATTTTTAAGCGGAGTTTAACAGGTTTAAATTCAGAGTTTTCCTTCTCCTAGACTAGTTGCCTAACCAAGGCTGAAGAACCTAGTCTGTCCTACTATTTGCCCATAGCTGGAGGGAGAATAATTGGATTCATACCTTTCCCAAGGGTATTAGTGCTATGTGAAATGCAATCAGTCTCGTCCAGGATTTGAACTCGTGTCGTCGTGTTCATTTCCTACGACGATAACCACTACGCCACGGTTATTTAATGCCAAATCCTGTCTGTCTGTCTGTCTCTCTCTCTCTCTATATATATGTATATATATATTGGGTCTTTGGTTGGGTTTATAACATATCAACCCTTGTAGGTTATTTAATACTAAATGCTCTTTATATATATATATATATATATATATAATCTGATTTGTAAACAGATTTTGTTGATAATATTTTTAAACGAGTCAGAGCTCATTTTTTTTAGCACGCAGTTAAATGGTTTCAAGTATTTCTATCTAATACGAATCATTCACAATTAATCATTCATTTACACAAAATTACTTGGTTTCAAGCAAGTATTGCTATATAACACTAATTATTCTATTCAAAACTGTTCATTCATTTGCACACAGTTAAATGGTTCCAAGTCTTGCTATGTATCACTAAAAATTCAATTATAACCGGACGGAGCTGTTGTCTTGTCAAACACGGAAAAAACTCCGCCTTCAATCCACTGAATGTTCCACAATGGACATTTTTTGGGATAATGGAGAATAATTCACTATCCACAAACGTTGAGTTTTTAAGACCCGGACGACGAATCAAACGTTAATTGGCGTCACCGCTTAGCAATTAGTCAATTGCCACCGTACAATTAAGTAAAAAAAAAAATCTGCGCCCAGAACAAAGAACAACACAGCTTTGAAAAAATAACAATATTTAGAATGTATAAATAAAATGTATTTCAATAGTTTTTACATTCAACGTTCTTTCATATGTGCAAATTCTGTCAGAGACCGCCAGATATTCATATGAGACTCGTTTATCTTTTATCTTTCTCTCAGGCAGTTTGGTACAAGACAATCTTTATGGCGGTTATGTTTGTTTTTCTTCACAGCGTCGTATTTGGACGGCTTCCTCACTTTCTCTATTCAGAGCTGTCAGGTACAAGGTCAATAAAGCAATAAAGCTAAGAGATCAAGGAATATGTTTCGTCTGACCTCAATGTCTTTCCATCTAAAACTCTGTTCCAATTTCGATCTAACCCCTATCTCATCTCAGGAGTTTCACTAACTCTGTCTGAATACATTTCGCCTCGCCTGAACTTAACAAGACTCCCATCTAATCTCATCTCGTTTCTCTTTCAGTTTAATTTATGTATATTCGTAACTCGGTCAGAGTCGGTGCGGGGTGTGACGTCAAATTCTCGACCGAATTTCCGAGGTAATCTTGAAATGTCAATATGATATTTTAATAATTTTCTTTGTCACTAGTCATTTTGAGAATACCCTTTAGATCAAATGTTTTTTCCATGACAAGGACTTGGATGTGTCAACATTTTGTTTTCATTATTCTCTTTCGGTCACTGAATAATTGGTTCAAATACATTGGAGATTCTTTTCCCATAACAAGAATTTCATAACAGAAATTTCGCGATAGAATAAACAAAACGGTTCTTTTTATACTACCCATCTACAATTCATTACGCTATTACACATTACATATTTTCTTTAGTCTTCTAAAATATTTACCATCTTCTTTTTCCTCCTCTAGTTATTAAAATCCTTCTGATGGTTTATAAACCCTATCGAGTTTCCTAATTAGACAGTTATTATTTTACACACAGTTAAATGGTAAACAGTTCTATTTCTAACAATTCAATTTAGCATAAGTCACTAATTTGCAAACAGTTTAAATGTTAAACAGTTCTATTCGACTCATAGATAGGACCCTATCAGTTTCTACCACTCCGGGTCAGAGTGGACCAGGAAGCAATGATAATGAAGAGGTATTCATTATTCCTCAAAAGCTCCAATATTACTGGAGCCTCACCATAAGATTGTTTAATGTCATGTGAATACACTCGTTTGTGGGGATCTTGCACCTCTGCATAGATGAAATCGGTGTATTCGACTGGGCATATTTAATATTCGATCCCATAAATATGTTGAATTTTGATATTCGGCCATAAAAATATTTAAACATACTCGATACCTCCCCGCACGTTAATCGAAAAAGCCTCATGTGGGCGAATATCACGAAAAACATGCACGAAATTTAATTTTATTGTCATAAATTGAATGCTATTAGAAAGAGAAAGCGGATATATTTTTGAAAATGTATAAAACAGCTAGATGTAATATGAAAACACCTAAATCCACCAAAAATCTCCAAGTAATCAGAAATCCATTAAAATTTCACTCTTTTATGAATGAATTATGAACCGGCTCATTGTCCTAGTCGGTAGAGTGTTCGCCAATGGGCTGGGAATCCAGGGTTCAGTCCCAGGTCGCGTCATACCAAAGACTTAAAAATGGTACTTGATACGTCCTTGCTTAACACTCAGCATTATAAGAAACGTATCAAGGGTAAAGTAGAGCAATCTGGGGAAAGAAGTATCGCCCTCCCCTACACCTCTGTGTAGAAGCTATTGAAAAGGGAGGCTTCGAGTCGCCCTCGACTCTGGTTGCCAACTTTACTTACTTTTATGAATGAATTCTTTTACGAAAAGAATATTTTCACAGAAAAGATTTTTTCCAAATAAAATAATTTAATGAAATCTCAACAAAACATATCAAAATCAAAACTTCAATCAATATATTTCAATTATTGCAATGTGGTTTTTTTAACAACAACAACATTTTAAAGAAGGCAGGATAACTGCCAAGCCTGCTTGGGCAATAGAATATACTGATTGCATCTTTGCAGAGTGTTAAGACCCCCCCCCATCAACGAGTGTACTGGACATGAAACTAAACTGCATCTAATGGTGAGACTCCAGTTCTGGAGCTTTAGGGAATGTAGAGTGCCCCTTCATTGTCATTACTCCCAGGTCCACTCTTACCTGTTCAGGTCCCAACTATGGGTCGAATAGAGATGTTTAATTATTTATTGGAAACCATTTTAACAAATTCAACAATAAATGTTACATAGCAATACTTGAAACCATTTAACTGTGTTCAAATAAGACTATTGTTAGCAATACTTGAAACCGTATTACTGTATGCAAATAAATGAGCCCTGGCTCGTGTAAAAATTGTTGCCAAAAACTATTCATTTACATATTATATATTTAATATATCCGTATAAACACGATTTGGAATTTAATGACCTACAAGGTTGATATGCCGTAAAACATATCGACCAACCAACCAACCAAAACAGGATAAGTAAAAAATGTGTATCTGCAAAACGTATTATTAAAATATTTTTTAAAACATTTTCATATGAAATAGATTAAAATCATTTATCCTTTGGTTGTTTAATGGCATATAAACTTTCTAGCTATCCTTCTAGTAGAATAGCAGTGATGCTATTTGAATCATCGCTGGGAGGATAAGGGTATTTGTCCACGACTAGGAGTTCGAACTCGCTTACTTCGATTCCGTAGTCCAGCGCATTAATCATTACACCACAAGGACACCACCAAAGTCAGTTATACAGTGACAAGATTAAACAATCTTATATTGTCTTTCATGCAAACTTACAAAAGTAAATTTTGACTGATTGATAATTTTTCCTTTATCATATATCAAAAATTCTTGTTCAGTATGCTTTTTGCTATCATTAACAAATTGTGTAGGTACGGATTTTTTTTTACTGGTATATGAAAATTATATATTAATAATAAATAGTTATTTTTTTCTGTTTATTGGTGGGAATTTATTTCTGTACTCGTAGGAAGGGAGTTTGAAAAAAAAAAAATTCACTTCAGACTTTAAATTTTTTTTTATTTACAATAATCCCTCTCCGGGAAATACCCAGATACAAAATTACACTTTTCAACAAATAATTTCTGTTATTTTCGTGATAAAAAAAAAATGTCTTTTTAGGTTCTGAGATCAATCGAAATCTAAACGTTTGAAAAGAATCAGGTTTATCAACTCATCTTCATTCGATGATGATCTGAATCTGCGTTCTGCTTTTGAGAAATGGACTGATAGATATTTAGAAAGAAATAGACTGATAGATATTTAGAAAGAAATAGACTGATAGATATTCAGAAAGATATTTAGAAGAGAACAGAAAGTATGAACGGGGATTGTAAGATAAAGAATGAATTCTGGGTAAGTGTCGGGTAATGAAACTGAAAAATGCATTAAAGCAGTCAATGGTTTGGACATGTGTACGTAAGCGAAGAAATCATTGGCTAATAGCTATTAACAGTATAGGCTCAACGGATCCTAGGAACAGAGACATGAATAAATATTCGTTATTTAAGTGTTGACAGGTGCGACTCAGCGAGGCGATAACATCCGGTATTAATCGGAAAATGGAGTCTTGGATTCATATTTATACAATGTATGCCTCTAGTAGCTATATGAGCTCACAATACATTCATTGACACTTTATTATATCCATTAACTAAAAAAAAAAAATTCTTATAAGAGAACCTAAAATAACTTAAAGATTTTGCCATGTAATATGTAAGAAAAAAAATCATTAAAACTATATCTAAATCAATCTCACAAAAATAGGTCAAGAAAAAATTTTCTGTGCTCAAATAGAATTAATACGTTGTGTTTCTACTTTTAGCAAGAATTCCAGTTTTTATTAGGACAAATTGTAATTTGACATTTAATCTTCTCAAAGTTCATTTTATCCCATTCTTTATAGTAATATTGTTCCTAGACACATCAGTACTATTGTATAGTTGCGCCACTTGGACTCTAACGAAACTTTTGGAGAAAAAAGTTAGATGAGAACTAGACAAAGATGCTTCGAGCTCCTATGAATTCTGGAAGCAGCGCCCTATAAAACAAATACTGTGCAGAGAATTACCCCCCTTCTCACAAACAATGTATACATATAAGTCATGTGGATAGCTCAGAGTTTCCTGTCTGTCTGTCAGTCTGTCTCTCTATTCATCCCTATCGTCCATCGCACTTGGCGGGTCTTTCAGACTTCATCAAGTCTGCAAACATAGCTGATGTATGTAGTAACTAAGCTTTTTGCTTAGATGTGGTACAAGGTCATATGAATGCGGCACCCAATGAGACTCGAACTCACTCGTGTAGGTTTGCTAGTCTAGCTTGCTAACCATTACACCACCTGACACGCCCACTGCTGATATATGTAAGTACTTGCTACTCGGCCAACACTGGTGATTAGTATTAAATTGAATTATTAGTATTAGATATCAATACTTGAAACAATTTAACTTTAAAGTAAGGACGAACTCATAAGTGACGGGGGTTTCCACGTCGTGTAATGGTTAAAGCGCTGGACTGCAGAATCGTAGTAAGCGAGTTCGTACTCCAGTCATGGTATTACGTTCACTTTCGGGCAAATACCCTTGGGAAAGGTATGAACCCCCTTATCCTCCCAGCTATGGGTTAAATAGTACCACTACTGTTCTTCTTGGAGAATGGCTTTGGCGTTAAATAACCTATGAAGGTTGATATGCCATTAAACAAAGAAACCAATCATAAGTGACGTTCTCCAATGAAACCCTTCACTTGGACGTGCCAGTGTTGGCCGACCAACAAGAACATATCTACAACAGTTCTATACGGATATAGGATGTAGTCTGGAAGACCTGCCGGAAGCGACGGATGATAAGGACGGATTGTGAGAGAGAGAAAGAGAGAGAGGGGGGAGAGGGTAAGGGAAATACGTGCTGGCAGTGCGACTTGATGATGATGAACTGTGTGCAACCAAACAGGTTCAGGCTTATTTAAGAAAGTATGGTACGTACGAACTGTTCACTTAAAGTTATGTATAATATAGGGTCAGGCAAAATGATCTGACACATTTGAAGGTTTAATAAAAGACAAATAAAGTAAAGAAACAAAAAAGTGTTTTTATTTTCGAAAAGTACATATAATGCCATTTTGTTTCATTAGGTTTTGAAAATTAGATCAGTCAAATGGGATCCGTTATTGTCTACACACTGTCGAAGGCGTTCACGAAAGTTGTCTATAACTCATTTCATATGGTCATTTCCTGTGGTCATTTTATGTGGTCATTTCATGTGGAATGGCAGTAATTTCTTGACGAATTGCATTTTTAAGTTGTTCAATAGATTGAGGGCGATTACTGTATACCTTTGACTTGAGGTATCCCCGGAGAAAAAATCGCACGGATTTAAATCAGGTGTATCAGATCGTTTTTCCTGACCCTGTATATGTGTAAACAGGATTTAATACTAAATAACCATTAAGGTTTGATATGCCATTAAACCAAATAACTTAACCAATCATTTGATGAAAATATCAGCGTCGTGACTTTTATGAAAAACAACCACAAACATTTTCCAAATCTTTATGAAAAAAAAAATATTAATCGATACTGATAGTGAAAACATGCATTTAAGAAGAAGTCTGAAATTCATAAATTCAAGTAATGAAGATACCACCTTCCTAGCAAACTTGCGGACAGTTTATGTGACCCAACAAGAAAGGTCCCCCACGAAAACTCTTACGTTGAGTGCAAGAAATGATAACACGAGATTTGTGAATTTTTGATACAGCAAGTTAGTTTATGACCGAGCTCAATTTTCGGAGTTTGCAAAACCATCTTCCCGTCATTGAAGGTGGGCTACGATTTATGGAAGGAGAGGAGCTTTCCTTCATCGATCCAAAGGAAATACTAATTTACGTCTCCTGTTTTTGAGGCCACCCCAGAGAAAAGTTTAAATACACAAGTCAGTGGTATTTTTTCTTTGACCACGTGTCCGACTGTATTCCTTTCTGTGTATTTCTCAGCATCTTTTATGTCGTCTTTGTCTCTGATAACTTGCGTCAATACCCAGCAATCTGGCTATCAAAGTCTAGCTTTGTGAAAGTCTTAAACATTTTTCATTCCCTTTTCATTGACTTTTTTCCTTTCTGTTGATAATACAAAACTATATTAAAAATTATAAATTGTTTTTTTTTTTAGTTTCATTCACTTTAGTCCATTACATATTTAGATCACTCATAGAAAAAAACTATAAAAGAAATGGAATCACAATTTATATTCTAAAACCGGTGTTTATATCTTATAGAAATAAAGAAAAACTGGGATTTTGTTTATATTTCTGACATCAATTTATTCATTAATTTTCGTCAGAAAATCCCACAAAGGAATCTTCTCAAAAACTGCATATTACAATATCTCGAAAAATCTTGGATAACTACACATACTATCAATGGTAAACTAAAGCGTACTTTCTTGTGTTTATTAAGACTTTAGTTATGATGTATTAGAGTTGGCAGGCAATTAAAAAAATGTAGTTTGAATTAAGAATTAATGTCGGATTCTTATTGTCAAGGTAATTTTGCGGTAAACAAGCCTTTGAAAAGAATTTTTTGTTCAGTGCCAAGCAGGGTTGAGCTGTGTAAATGCTATAGTTTACACACATTGTTTTGGAATCACGTGAACTTGACGACTCATTTTACTGATTATTTGTTGAAATGACAAATTTATTTCCTCATTATTTTATTGATATGTTTATTTATTGAGAACAGAATATTATTTTCTAACGGCCACCTGCTTCCGCTGTTCTTCCGCTTATTTACACAGGTGCATCTCTTGATTGACGGCTCGGTCGAGGGTCAATATATTACACACACACACACACACACACACATATATATATATATATATAAGTAAGTTTGCCGAGGGCGAGCTGAAAGTTTTTCAATGGCTACTACACCGAAGTGTAAGTATGGGTGTTACTCTTTTCCCGGATCACTCCACTTTACACTTGATTTGTATCTAATAACGCAGAGTGTTTAGCAAGGCGACGTTTACCATTTTTTGTGTCTTAGGTATAACTTGACCTGAACTAACGCTGATGATTTCTCATTGGAGTTAGAGTGAGAGAAAGTCTTCTTAAGTCTCCGGGACTCTTCTCAGTATTCTTTCCGATCTTAACACTGGGATATTTGTTTATCATTTTGCTTTCTTTTATTTCCACTCTGCAGTCTGCAGGAAGAGCAAAATCCACCAGATGTAAACTTCTTCTTGATTGTAATCGAGCATTTACAAATGAGATTTCGGCATTAGATAACCCAGAAAGAGTTGATATGCCATTAAAAATTAAATAAAATCAAACCAAACAAACGTTCTATCGATATGATTTTTACACATTTATTAGCAATATTCTCTTTAAAAAGTCTTGCATTAATGTTTGACCACCAACAATTGACGGCTTCTCATTTGGAATGGGTTTCTATAGTGCATCTTTAATTAAAAACAGTGATTGTAAAATAACCGACCGACATTAAGGTCTGGAAATCTTACTATGCGTGTAAAGGTACTTCAGCTAGTAATGGAATAAAATAGAAAAACCAAAATTTCATTAAGCCTACAAATTAATCAACTACGTGTCTAAGTTCAGAGAAAATCTGCTTTTAAAAAAAGTAGAATACGCATATACAGAAACATCTAAATAAAAATAATCAATTGAAGAAGAAGAAGAAGAAGAAGAAGAAGAAGAAGAAGAAGAAGAAGAAGAAGAAGAAGAAGAAGAAGAAGTTTTGATTGCATCAAGGTTACATTACTACAAAAAAAAAAAGAAGAAAAAGACTTGTAAGAGAAAATAATTTTTACCAAACATTCAAGAATATTCTTTTCGTTATACAAGATGAATGAAAAGCCCAAAAGCTCAGTGGATTAATTACAAACTATTGTTTAATGTTTTCAAGGTTGTTTTAAATGTAAGGGTTCCGGTCTTGATGATTGCTATTGACTTTATCGCAAGTGGATTTAAAATGCTAGAAGCCATCCTCTTTCAATGAAAGAAGTTGGTTCAGGAAAAATGAATATTTTAAAGTTAAAACACTTGTTTGTTATATTTGTTGATTAGTTGCTTGATTTTAACATGACAAGCCATTTAGGATTATTTCATGCCTTGAGGTCAGCAAATTATGTTCATAACAAATTTATATTTCATTTTTTGTGAAGCTGTTTCTTAATAATACAAATATTTTTAAACACATCTATTTGACCCATTGATGGGAACCTTGCAGGTACTACCACTCCGTGTCAGAGTGAACCTAAGAGTAATGGCAATGAAGATATTACTCAGAACTGCAAGCTCACCTTCAAGCAGTTTAGTACCATATCCAGGATACCCCTTTTGGAGGAGGGGTCTTACCTTTATACAAGGGATACATTCAGCATACATAGCAGGAAATAGAAATGTTTTTGACAATTAAACTGTGGACTTATGCTAAACTGAATTGTTTGAAATAGAACTGTTTATTTGTATAAAAATGAATTTGGCATTAAATAAACTACAAAGGTTGGTATGCCAATAAACCCAACCAACCAACCAACCAATCAACCAACCAACCAACCAATCAACTAACCATATAAACTTTTCATATATTTACCAGTTTTTTAAAAAATGTCTATCTGTTATTTATCTGATATCTTCACAACAAGATTAGTTGAAAATGATAAAATATTTGAAAGCGTATCAGTAGATTTTCATAAAGATAACCAAATAGATTTATTAATTGTACTTTCCAATAATGTTTGTCCTTAATTGCAGTAATTTTCAACTTATATCGTCATCATCATCTTTTTAACTTATATATCATCATCAACACCATCATCTTTTCCACTTATATATCATCATCATCTTTTTAACTTATATCATCATCATCATCATCATCTTTTCCACTAATATATCTTCATCTTTTCAACTTGTAAATCATCATCATCATCATTATCTTTTTAACTTATACATCATCATCATCATCATCACCTTTTCCACTTATATATCATCATCATTTTTTCAACCTATATATCACCGTCATCATCAACATCATCATCTTTTCCACTTATATATCATCATCATCATCATCTTTTTAACTTATATCATCATCATCATCTTTTCCACTAATATATCATCATCTTTTCAACTTGTAAATCATCATCATCCTCATTATCTTTTTAACTTATATATCATCATCATCATCATCATCTTTTCCACTTATATATCATCATTATTTTTTCAACCTATATATCACCGTCATCATAATCAACATCATCTTTTCAACTTATATATCATCATCATCATCATCATGAACATCATCTTTTTAACATATATATCCCTATTTACCCAAACCCTCCGCTCGGGCATGATATGACACAAGGTCAATTTTTAAGCGGAGTTTAACAGGTTTCAATTCAGAGTTTTCCTTCTCCTAGACTAGTTGCCTCACCAAGGCTGAAGAAGCCAGTCTGCCCTACTATTTACCCAGAGCTGGAGGGAGAATATTTGGATTCATACCTTTCCCAAGGGTATTAGTGCTATGTGAAAAGCAATCAGTTTCGTCCAGGATTTGAACTCGTGTCGCCGTGTCCATTTCCTACGACGATAACCATTACACCACGGGCACCTCCAATCTTTAACTCATACATCATCATCTTTTCAACTTACATATTATTATCATCACCTTTTCAACTTGATAATCATCATTATCAAGTCATCATCATCTTTTCAACTTATAAATCATCATCATCATCTTTTCAACTTATTCTTCATCATCGTCATCTTCCTCAAAGTGTGATGACAGTACGAAGCAACTTTAAACATTTTATGCAAATTTAAATGTTATTTAAGCCTTTAAATAAATCAGGAGTTCATTATGGCAGTAACATTGAATCATGCAAAAATTGGATCATAGGTTGTAGCCCTATCAATACTAATGTATGGCTGCACCGTTAAGATTCTAACGAAAAGTTTGGAGAGAAAAAAAGCAAAATAGAAACTACACTAGAATGTTATGTGCTGTTTCAAACAAATTCTGGAAGCAGCTTCCTGCAAAACAGCAGCTATACGGTCACTTACCTCCCATCCCGCAAATTATTGAAAAAAGGCATGCAAGAATGCAGGGCATTGCTGGAGATGCAAGGTCGAACACATAAGCGACGTTCTCCTATAATCATTTGGTCAGCAAGATTTACACTGATCATCTCTGTGCGGACACTGAGTGGCTTATAGGGAATGACGGAGAGAGAGAGAGAGAGAGAGAGAGAGAGAGTCAAAGGAATCCGTATTGTTGGCTAGTTTTGATGATAAAGTAATGAACTGCAAATTGTTAATATATAGCATTAACATAACTTATATCCAAGTTAGACGAACCAGACATCCAGGACACTGCTGGAGAAGCAGGGACGAGCTCATAAGTGATGTACTCCAATGGACCCCCACATATGGCCGAGCAAAAGTAGGACGACCAGCTCGAACATACATACAGCAGCTATGTGAGGATACGGGATGTAGTCCTGAAGACCTGCTAGAGGCGATGAACGATAGGAAGAAGTGGCGAGAGAGGGTCAGGGATATCCGTGCTGGCGGCACGACATGATGATGATGATGATATCAGTAAATAAAACATCATCATTATTAACCGCACTGCAAGCACGGATTTCCTTCACTCTGTCTCTCTGTCTCTCTCGCTCTCTCCCTCTAGCTTTCTCTCCGTCCCTATCATCTATTGCTCCCACATGTCATCTAAACTGCATGCCGTATCCGTGTAGTGCTGTTGTAGGTAAGTTCTTGCTGGTCGACCAACATTGGCACGACCATTGAAGGGGTACAGAGGAGAATGTTACTCTTGACTTTTTTGCTTCACCAACTGTGTCCTGCATGTCTTGTTCGTCTTACTTGGATGGTTTTAGAGATGGGAGGTGAGTAGCCGTACAGATGTTGTTTCCTGGGGGTGTCACTTCCAAGATTTGTTCAATATAGCCCGTAGCATTCTTATGCAGTTCCCGCCTAACTTTTTCTCTCTGCATTTTCTCAGCGTCCTGTGGTGCATCCATAGAGTAGTAGTGATACCACCGCTGCTTGGAAGAAATCCCGTTTTATCTTATCAGATAGATCAAACTACAATATGGTCGATAGCCTATCGATTGCAGTCCAGGCCTTCGCTACGTGCAGAAAAGACGTTGCTGCCGAGGTATATGAACTTGTCTTCTAATTTCATAGGACCGTTATTTAGAGTGGAGATGGATCCTTCCCGATTAAAACATATGTACTCCGTTTTTTTTTTTATGTTGATGGGTAGGCCGATGCCTCCTGCTGCTTGCTTCAGGTTATGGAGCCGGGATTCGGCTTGGGTAGGTGTATTTGGAAGAAGCGCTCTGTCATCTATATAGTCGGCCTCTGTTAAATCCTATAGGTGACCTGTCGCCATTAACTGAATTCCCATATTACAAAAATGTAAGAGAAGAATTGTTTTATCTAAGATTATATAAGGAATTTGAAGAAACATGAAACTTAAAAGAATCGGAATTTCCCGAAGATAAACGGAACCAAACATCTGCTTATGTTTCTCAAACGAATAAATCCCCAAATATTTAAAATATCTTCCTTGTGTGTATGTACAAGAATTTTGTATATATATATATTTCTATATATATATATATATATGTGTGTGTGTGTGTGTGTGTGTGTGTGTGTGTATTTATTTGTTTATATGCCAATCCGCCATTATCCTTTATTGAAATGAAAAGCTTCTCCTCTAGTTTATCCTCTGCACAAAATATTTTAGTATTTATGGTTTTTACTTTGAAAACGTTGCAGTTCTTGACAGCATCAATAAACATGAGAACTTTATCTTGCTCTCGTTGAAATGATTTGTTTATTCGTAATAAAATCGATATTAATTGGCATTGAAGTGTTTCGGCGGATATTAAAAGAGAATATATATATTTAGCTTGGAGATGATCTTATGTAAAACTGTCAAGCTGTTGACACTGAAGTATGCTATAAGATTTAAATGTGTATGCCCGTTACATCTATTGATATTGATATATTTTAGGCATATATTTGCATCATTACTTTAAATCAGCATAAATACAAATACTTAAAAACTACTAAAGATTGTCCTAGTTATAAATCAATAGAAATCATCAACTAGTAAATCTTGCTTAAAAAATAAGAAAAATGCTCAGTTATGCCACTGGCTATGTATCTATTCAATAGTTATTTAAAATATTCTATATTTATTGATAGGAATTTGATCTTTACGCTTGGTATTTGATAGCCCAGTCAGCTGGAGTTGTAGAATACATCGACTGCTTTTCTGCAGAGGAGTAAGAACCACCCCACTCCGCCAACAGGTGTCCTGGATATGACACTAAACAATCTGATAGTGAGGTTCCAAGAATGCTGGAGCATTGGGGAATGCATAGTACCCCTTTATTGCCATTACTCCCAAGTTCACTCTTGCCTAGATTGGTAGCGCCTGATAGGGTCCGATCTATAGGTCAAAGAGAACTAAACTGTGTACTTATGCTAAACTGAATTATTTGAAATAGAAATGTTTTTGACATTGACACAATGTACTTATGCTAAACTGAATTATTCAATATAGAACTTTTTTTTATGCTAAACGTAATTGTTTGAAATAGAACTGTTTTTGACATTTAACTGTGTGCAAACAACAAACAAATTTATACTAAACTGAATTATTTAAAATAGAACCATATATATATATATATATATATATATATATATATATATATATATATATATATATATATATATAAAATTAACTTAAATCGCGAGTCGGAATTCTCCTACTAAAGTTTCACCTCAACACAGATCATCAGGGAGTCTCACACCGACTTTTCTTTTTCCTTTTCTTTTTTTTTTTTTTTTGTCCTATGATATTTTTTCTTTTTCCCCCGGGCGATGATTCGAGATATTTTTATCTCTTGTTCCTGGCGGTTTTTTTTTACTTTTTTTCTGGTAACCGTGAATGCAGGTAGATAGTAGATATATATATATATATATATATATATATATATATATATATATATATATATATATATATATATATATATATATATGGATTAGGCATTAATAACCTACAATGAGCGATGTGCCATAAAACCAAACAAAGTATTCGTTTTAGATATTTGAATAATCGATCACACGAAGATTAATTAAGATATTTGTATCAATTTCTATTTCTAATTATAAACATTTCTTTTCGTTTTAATGGGAATTTAAAAATAACACACAGCGGATTTTTATCTCAAAAGAGAATTTGAAAGATTTCAGTTTCAGCGTTCTTTAAGATTGACATTATTTCCATTTTATTTTGCTAACGGGTTTGTTAGAAATAGCCTTTCAAAAGGATATTTCAAGTAGACTTAGAAAGTCGATCAGTTAAACCCTAATGATTTTTTGTGTCTTGACACGAAACTGCATCGTAAGGGGAGGTTCCAGTTCTGGAGTTCTTCATTCCTATTACTGCCAGATCCACCTTAATTGGGTGTGGTTATAATTATTAACCTCCTATCAATGGGTCAAATAAATATGTTTAAAAATTATTCGTATTCACTAATACTGCAAAAAAAAAAAACTCTTAAGAAATAATTACACCGAACTACAAATATGAACATACAATGAATATCTGGGCATAAAATAACCCAAGACGTGTTTACATGCCATTAGAATTAATCCAATTTTTTTTCAGTGAAATGAAAATAAACGTTCGTTCATTTTAAAGTCGATAAAAATGGTACGAACAAAGTCTCAGTTTTATCAAATTAAACTATGTAAACAGTAAGGATTTTTTTGATTTTTAACAACAAATCCTACGTTCCAATATTTATTATAAAAATATCTTTGTAAAGAAAAAGGAAATCCTTGGTTACATATGTTCTATTGACTTCCAATCCGTTTATCTTTATCGATTTACAAACCTTTTTATCTATAATCAATAAAACCAGTTATACTGCTTTAGTTAATTTCAAGTCACAAATTTTTGATAGAACTTCAATTACAAATTAGATTGACGTAAAATATAGTAAAGTTGGCTTTTAAAACCTTTCATGGAATTTTTGTACATTAATTGATTTTCTGTCAGTGAAAAAATGCCTAAAAATATCATTTTCCGTATTCTGTCACCTTGAATCCTGTATAATTCATCAGCTACATTCCTCATTTAAAAAAGAGAAAAAAAAAAAAAAAAAAAGAAAAAGTAAAAAAGAGAATAAAAAGAGAAAATATTTTTATGTAGAGCATTCTCTTGCAATGAAAACATATTTGACTGAATGTATCATTTTCTACACTACCTGCAACCGTTTTATATTGAATTTAAAAAAAAATCAAAACACTTTTTCCAGAATAAAATTAGAGTGAAAATTCTCAGAAACGTCAAAAACAAGATAGATATTTCCAGAAAATTATCTTTTCAATCTGGAGATATTATTAGAAATTTTGCCTCTATCATTAAATAAAACCATTCATATTACCGAGTGTTTCAGAAAAATTGATATTTCATTTTGAAAAAATCGGAAGGTGTCAGCTTAGGCGAACTTGGGGACCATCTTTTCGAGTTTTTCACACCAGTGTAAGCCGATGGTTTATTTCTGGAGTTTGAGTGACAGTAAGTATCCTCAAGTATCCAGGACTGTTCTCAGTATTCTGGTCGATCTCAACAAGGCTATAATTTTGATGGTCACTACTCACCCTCTTGTTTCCAAGCTCTTTAGTCCCTGCACCAATCTCTTCGTGACTGTACCAAGAACACCAATTACAATTGTTATTTCCGTCACTTTCATGTTCTACAGTTTTTTCAGTTCTCAAGCAAGATCCAGGTACTTATATTTCTTTTAACTTTCTTTCAATTTTAATCTGTGGTCAGCAGGATCAGTAAAGTCAACTATTCGGTAGTTTCTCTTTTCTTTTTTTTTTTTTTTTTTGTTGACTATTACAATGTCTGGTTGTCTGACTTATTTTATATGACCCGTTTGTATCTCAAAATACCAGATTATTATTATGATTATTGCAATAGTAGTAGGAAAAGGAGGAGGAAGAGGTGGAGGAGGAAGAGGTGGAGGAGGAGCATTATTTTAATATGGGTAATGCAACCACGGATTTAGCTACTTGTTTTGCACCTGCAAACAATTATCTCTTCACATATCAGCCAGTTATTTATTTTAAAGATTTATTTATATATATTCTTTTTATAAAAAAAAAAGTCTTTGTTCTTTAAGACAGAAATAAAAGAAAGCGCATTTTTAATTAATTTTATTTAGTCAAATTTTTCTTCCTTCTAGAATTGAATATTTATCGAAAAACGGAGCAGTCGTTTTATATTTATTTTAAAACTTTCTAGTGTACGCTATGTTCTCTCAGAAATTAAACACTTTTCTATATGGGTTAAGTTTGGAATAAAATCCGACGGTTTGTAAAAAGAAAGCAACACAGAAAATCGAATTGACATGTTTCATCGAAGAAAATATCCTTATAGCTAAACATTTCAATTTAATGTTCCACCTTTTATTATGCATGATGCTGTTATTTCTAGCGTGAATCACATTTTTTTTCTTTTACACAGGTGTTCATCTTGTTTCCCGAAGAAAGAAAGCAAAGTTGATCCAAGAATACAAGTGCAGCGTAGTCACCAACGATTTTATTTTGGCGAATGTTGAGGGAAAAAACCCAAACACTACTCGTCTTAAGTCGCTTTCTTCTATCCGTCCAGTCTCTGGGGCCGGGGAAATAGGAAGAAACCGATTACGGACTTTAGGGTGCGAGAAGACGAATATTCGAAAAGCGAATAAAATATACGAGAAAAGTCCTGTTTCTAGAAATAAAGACGTTTTCTCGCACTTTGTGTTACAAGAATGATTTCTAGATACAGGAATTTTCTCGTATTTTCGATTAGCTCTTTGAACATTTGTCTTTTCGCACCCCGAAGTCCATGTGATAAATATTGAGGTTCACAGAACTTTCCACCCCATTTCCGCTTCGGGTGAATGTCACTTAGATGGTAACCTTCGCAAGACAGGTTCAAAGTGCTAGATCAAGCATATCTTGTTACACCTATCAGCCTGGAAGAGATGTTGAACTTCCTCAATTCAGCTTTCTTCCGGTTACTGGCGTTTTTGATAACTTATCAATTCGTACTCCTGTAACAACTGCTTACAATGCTACACTAGTAATCATAAGCAGACTTTTCAAATTTAAAACTTTTAACATTCACAGAACGTTTGTATTATATCGCAGTTTGATTTCGATAATACCGTTAATATAACTATAGGAAGCTAAGTATGGTAATGTTGATTATCAAATATTGAAAATATTATAGAAAGAAGTTTGATAAAAACATAATTCGTGGTTTAAAAAATTAAAAGCTATGATAAAGAAAAAAGGCAATAGAAGGATATATATATATATATATATATATATATATATATATATATATATATATATATATATATATATATATATATTCTTGAAATGAGTATCTATGACTGGAAACAACTACACAAAGATGGGAATATAAACGTATAATGAATGCGATTCCTTAACCTCTATGCATCAAATTACCCAAGACGAATTGACATGCAATTGAAATCAACCAATCAACCAATCTAATGGAGAAGAAATTTGCTCAAAGGCAGGTAATCAAGTATCTATCATACAACATAACTATACCCACTGTAGGAACTACGAAGAAAATATTCGATATAATAATATTCTTTAAAATCCAAGCCTAATATTACATTACAAGTAGCTCTATCTTGGATATTGAGCATTGTTGCAAGAATGATTAGCAGATAACTGTTAGATGTCTCATATTTTTAAATGATGAATTAAATATAAAACGGAATGATGCTGCTTTGAAATGAGATTGGCAGGTTTGTGGGGAAATGTAAACATCTAAATAAACAAACAAATCAAGCAGTCACGGCTAATCTGACACACACCTATCTCATGCTTAAGATATACCCACCAAATGAAGAGCCCTTTGCTAATTGTCCTGACAACAGATACATAAAGGTCAGATGAACACATTTGGATGTCAGAAAATAATTTTAATTCAACAGATGAATACAACGTCACCAATTAATTTTCCGTCGTTTCTCTTATAACATATCAATTCTTTTAAGATTTTGAAAAGAACATTTTTTTCCAAAAATCCTTTTCGCCTGACGATGAGCTCATGTCGAAACTAGTTGAGAACAATCAGAAAATAAATAGCATAAAAGAAACATTCCTCGTTGTCTTATTACTTTTGTTAATCTTATATATATATATATATATATATATATATATATATGTATGATTTTTTCTGTAATATCTATTTAACTGCTTGTTTATGCGTAAAGGGATTAAATTTTTTGTCTGTCTGCCAAGAGTAATCCGTTTTTCTGTATTAGACTGTTTCTATTACTCTTTATTCTTATATTGTTAGTTTGTTAGCTATCGATGTACTTTTTGCTAAGATTATTTTGTTTACTTGTATTCACAGTATCAACAATTGTTGCAACTAGGAAGTAATTTTTCTTGATTTTCTTTTAATTCCAGTTACTCTGAACTCAAAGAAATACCCTCAACGCACCTGGCAAAAAAGAAAAAAAAAACGAACAAACTTGAAGTTTTAGTTACTTGTTGCTTGGCACCTGCAAACAATTATCTTATACCTCTGCACATATCAGTCAGGCATATGTTTTAAAGATTTATTTATATATTTTCGTTTTATAAAAAAACACCTTTGTTCTCTAAAATAAAATGAAACAAAGAGTATTTTTAATTAATTCTACTTAGTCAAATTTATTTTCTTCCTTCTAGAAATGGATATTTAACCTAAAAACGTGGAGAAGATAAATATGTATTACCTTTATTAATTTTAAAGCTAAAAAGAAATTAACCAAAATCAGTAATGACATTTAGCAGACAATTCTTTATATAAAAATAAAAAAAGGATTAATTCAAAAACATAAAAAATGTAACTTCGTTGCGTTTCATTGGAAATAGAACGTAATCTTGTGTCAAGTCAGTAGCATTCTGATTGCCGAGTATGACAATAAAGGGTTGATTTTCGTTTCCAATAAACATGCAACAGAAAATATAAATCTCTGTGGATATCTTTAGCTCTTGGGTATTGATAGCATTATATACATATATATTTAATGAACGAGCAATATTGGTGAACTCTGGGATGAATAAGTTGGTAAATTTAAAAAAATCGAGAAAATTAATTCGTAGTCTATATTGAACTGTTTGTTGACACCTCTTTTTTTTCTTTTTTAATTCATATCATATTTGTTTTTGAATAGAATATATAGTTCGAATATTCTTCAATCCAGATATAATCTTCTCAAGAATTATATTACAATTTTGGCTATTTAATTATGTAACATACTCATAGCAGATGCATGCAGAAACATATTCAACACAATAAAGACGAGCAGACACAGTTCTTTAGAAAAAAATATACCTCTCATTTTATTTGAAACGGTTCGAAAGGGCTGCGAAAAGTATTATCTGTGAGAGGTGAGTTGGAGACTGAACAGAACTGCAATATATTGATCCCCCCTCCAACTCTTCTGGCTACAGCAGCATTTTTTTCCGTTCTCCCGGGCTGCTCAACGGGGTGCCTGGGGGCCCAGCCTCTGCTGGGACATGGTTCTCATTCCAGCATTTTCTCTCTAACTGATCTGAACATCCTGTCGCCGGGGTTATATAATAATTTGACATCCACCTACTTCTTGCAAGCCTCACATTTGTACTCAATTTAACCCTTCGACAGTCAAGGTTATCACCTGATTCCCTGATATCTTCAACCGGATACACCTGTTATTTACACAGGTGCATTTCTCATCTGACAGCCCGGCGGGGTCGGAAGTCAATATGTGATAATTATACAGCTGAGTTTTACAACAGGCTTGAATCAACAAGGATAACTTCACATTAACTGAAGCCTCCGGCATTTATTATGCTTCTGTGTAATGTTGATCCTCTAAAACATTACAATGGCATACGATACTTCATGAATTGGAAGTCACAGTCGTACAAGGAAAATTATGCTTCTGTGTAACGCTGTCCTCTGGAATTTACAATGGCATCAAAAATACGATCCGTCATGGATTCACAGTCGTACAAGGAAAATTATACTACTGTGTAAGGTTGTCTTCTAAAACTTTGCCATGGCAAAAAAAATACGATTCATCATACATCAGAAGTCACGGTCGTACAAGGAAAATTATGCTGTGTATAGTTGTCCTCTAAACTTTTACAATGACATAAAAAATACGATCCTTTTTGTACTGGAATTCACAGTCGTACGAAAAAAAATTGCTGGATAGGATTGTTTCATTCACAGAATTTCTGATATCGACTGATTGACTATTTGAATCTAAAAGACTCCAGTTTTCCGTCATAATCGATTCTGCAAAGGCCATAAAAAATCTCTGAGGTAATCAAGTTGTTGAATTGAATCTGGCTGATTCAATCTTTTCTCATGGTCACATTTATGTTGGTTTTTGAAAGGTTTAAAATTCTGATAGAAGTATGAAAAATACTTCAGAGGAAAAAAAATGAAGAATACTATTTTTCGTAGAACTTTGAACCGATCAAGTATATAATCACTCAACTATTCCGCTACAGACAGGATGTAACACAAAAGGTCCATTTTTTAGTAGAGTAAAGCTGGTTTTGAATTCAGCGTTTTCCTTTTCTCAGACTGGTTGCCTAACCAAGGCTAACGAAACCAGTGTGACCCACTATTTACCATAGTGGGGAGAATATATGGATTAGTGTCTTTACCTAGGTCAATAGGTGCTGGATTGTGCATTTCCAGGATTCAACTCGGTTCGCTAAATCCCATTTCTTACAGCGATCCATATTTGGGCAGGATATGACACAAGCGGAGTTTAACAGGTTTGAATTCAGAGTTTTCCTTTTCCTAGACTAGTTGCCTCACCAAGACTGAAGAGCCCAGCCTGTCCTACTATTTACCCATAGCTGGAGGGAGAATAATTGGATTCATACCTTTCCCAAGGGTATTAATGCTATGTGAAATGCAATCAGCCTCGTCCAGGATTTGAACTCATTTCCTACGCCGATAACCACTACACCACGGCCACCTCCAATTTCCGTCATTTCTTACGGTGATAAACGTTACGAGTGTTTACTTGAACAAGTAAACACTCCAAACATTATAAGTCTTCCAGCAATGAAAATAGACAGTAATCTTACTTGTAATGAGAGCTAAATGTGTATATTATTGCATGGCGCTATTTTAGAATAATACACTGGCAACACCAAGTTACTTTGCCAATTACACCTGAAAAATAAAACGTACCTTTCAGTAAATTCAGTTGAATAATTCAGGTTATAACTATTTAAAGGAAAGAAAACGTTTTTAGAGTCATCAGTATGTTGTAAGTTCACTTTTAGTTGAATGTTTAAAGTTATTAGCATTGTGGAGATGAACAGAAGTAATATGTAGAATTTCTTGAAGTTAAAATAGAAACTGTCAAAGAACATATCATCATTATCATTATCATTATCCTCATTATTATTATTGTTATTTCAATCCAAGTGATTTTTACTGGCGTTTAAGTGACAAAAAGTCTCTTTAAGTTTTCTGAGTATGATAGCTGATTTCAGCAATACTATCTGTATGGTCTCGTTTCTCTAATGATTTATAATTCCTTCAGTTTTTTTTTCAAAGCCTTGTCCCTAGTGCACCGACTATCATTGCTATTACCGTCACCTTCACGTTCCATAACTTTTTCAATTCCCTGACAAGATCAAAGTATTTATCGAGCCTTTCGCTTTCTTTTATTTTCACTTTGTTATGCGCTGTAACAGCAACATCCAGCAGGTGACTTGTTCTTTTTTTTTCTAGTTGATTAACACTAAGTCTGCTCACCTGGTCGATTTCATTGATCTGTTTGTATATCAAAATCTCAGAGAATTTTATGCATCTAATTTTCTAGGATGGATTCTGATCTGTGCATATACCATTTGTTAGTATGATCAAATTTTAATCTATAGCACAATTCGCAAATAATCATTTTCCCTACCCATTCGTTTCTAGGTTTGTACTCTGGCACTAATTTGCTGTATTCATTTAAAATGTATATATAATATCTATCTTCACATCATCTACACTTGCTATCCTGTTGCGTATTATTCATTTTTGTGTCGATATCGTCGGTCCTTATTTTGTGATGCTATTAGACGAGATTTAGTTTCTCCCTCCGTTAAGATTTCTCCTTCTTAACCATATTCAGATTATCTCGAGAAAATCCCTCCAATTTGTTGCTTGAAATATCCATAAAGTTGTTTGACTTTCCATTTTTGTTTTTATAAATTTTCTGTTTGACTGTTTAGATTTATGTGGCTATGGCTGTTACTGGTTGCGCAATTCGTTTTTCTTTGTACCTTTTGGCACATTTTCAAACCCTCGAATTGTTACATCAACGCTATCGTCAATGATGACAAGTCCTCTTCTGTCTTTTCTTGATACGTAGATTCTGTGTATGTCATCTCTCGAGTCTATGGCATCGTTATAAATTTTTTTTGTGATTAGGTCCACCTGTATAAGTTCTTCCTTTGCTCCTTTTTTTTAAAATTATCATTAGCATTACTTAATTGCTCGCATGTTTTTCGAACCAGCGTTAGCGGATGGATTTTTACAGGAGTCTGCATATCAAGTCTTATCAGGTCTCCTAGTACTGTTCTGAGTATTCTGGTCGATCTTAATAAAGCTGTAGTCTAAATAGTCTTTCTTTCTCTGATTTCCAACTCGTCTAGTCCTCTTTCCAATCCTTTGGGTATCATTCCAAGAGCGCCAGTTGCAATTGGGAGCACCGTCACCCTCATGTTCCAAAACCTTCTTAGTTCTCTGGCAAGGCACAAGTATTTGTCTCTCTTTTCGCTTTCTTTGATCTTCAATCTGTGGTCCGCCGGGATGGCAAAATTACTAGACAGCAATTTCTTTTTTCTTGTAAATTCACACTAAGTCTCATCTCTTGGCCGGGATTAGATGATCTGTTTGTATGACCAAATCCAAAGAATTTTATGTGTCTCATTCTGTAGAAAGAATTCTGTTTTGTGAATATACTATTTGGTAGTATGATAAAAATTCAATTATTATCATTATTATCATTATTATTTTATTTCTTTGACAGTTTTTCACTCGAACGTTAGCAGATGGTTTTTCACTTGTGTTTGAGTGGCTGCAAGTCTCCTTAAGTCTCCAGGACTCTTCTCCGGATTCTGTCCGATATTAATAATTCTTTAGTCTGGACGGTCTCATCTTGTTCTCTGATTTCTAAGTCTTCTAGTCCTTGTACTGATCCTTTGGGAATCATTCCAAGTGCACCAACTACAATTGGTATCACAGACACCTTCATGTTCCATATCTTCTTCAGTTTCCTAGCTAGGTGCAAATTATTATTATTATTATTATTATTATTATTATTATTATTATTATTATTATACTCCTTACGATTTTTTCATACCAGCGTTAGCTGATGGTCTTTCACTGGAATTTCAGTGACTGCAAGTCTTCTCTGGCTTCCAGGAATCATCTAGTTGATTTCAGCAATGATGTTGTCTGGATTATCTAGATTTTTCTTCTGATTTCCAATTCCAGTAGTCCCTTTCGAAGCTCTTGTGTACCATTCCGAGAACAGCAACAAAAATTCGTATCACTGTCACTCTCATGTTTCACAGCTTTTTTGTAGTTCTCTAACAAGGTCCAGACTTTATTATTATTCTTACTCATCAGAGTTTTTCACATCAGCGTTAGCTGATGGCCTTTCACTGGAGTCCGAGTGACAGCAAATCTCCTCAAGTCTCCAGCACTCGTCTCAGGATTCTGGCCGTTCTCAGCAATGCTATCGTTTGGGTAGTCTCTACCCGTCCGCCAACTTCCAAGTCCTTCAGGCCTTTTAATAATCCTTTAGTTATTGTGCCTAAAGCACCAATCACAATTGACACAATCGTTACTTTCATGTTCCACAGCTTTTTCAATTATCTAGAAAGGTCGAGGTACTTATCCTTCTTTTCACTTTCCTTCAGATTTTACTATTATTATTATTATTATTATTCATTTGAGTTTTTCACATCAGCGTAAGCTGATAGTCTTTCACTGGAGATTGAGTGACAGCAAGTCTCCTCAAGTCTCCAGGATTCTTCTCAGTATTCTAGTCGTTTTCAATAATGCTGTTGTTTGGATGGTCTCCACTCATTTTAGAGTTCTTCACATCAGTTTTAGCTGATATTCTTTCACTAGAGTTTGAGTGACAGCAAGTCTCCTCCAGTCTCCAGGACTCTTCTCAGTATTCTGGCCAATCTCAGTAATGTTGTGGTTTGGAGGGTCTCCACTCCTCTTCTTATTTCCAAGTCCTCCTTTCACTGTACCAAGCGCACATATTACAATTGGTATCACCGTTACTTTCATGGTCCATTGTTTTTTCAGTTCTCTGGCAATGTCTTAGTATTTATCTCTGGTCGTCTGGCCGAGATTAGGTGGTCCGTTGGTATCTCAAAATCCCAAAGAATTCTGTGCATCTCATTCTCCAAAAGCTTTATTATTATTACTATTATTATTATTATTTACTCATTAGAGTTTTTCACATCAGCATTAGCTGATGGTCTTTCACCGGAGTTTGAGCGACAGCAAGTCTCCTCAAGTCTCTAGGACTCTTCTCAGTATTCTGGCCATTCTCCATAATGCTGTCGTTTGGATGGTCTCCACTCGGCCGCCAACTTCCAAGTCCCCCAGTCCCTTTAATAATCCTTTAGTTACTGTTCCAAAAGCACCAATCATGATTGGTTCCATTGTCGCCTTCCTGTTTTTCATTTCCCTAATATGGTTATGGTACTTTTCCTTCTTTTTACTTTCTTTCAGATTTATTCTATGGTCAGCCTTGACAGCAAAGTCGACAATTCAGCAAATTCTCGTATTATTATTATTATTATTATTATTTCTCATTAGAGTTTTTCACATCAGCGTAAGCTGATAGTCTTTCGCTGGAGATTGAGCGACAGCAAGTCTCCAGGACTCTTTTCAGTATTCTGGCCGTTTTCAATAATGCTGTTGTTTGGATGGTCTCTACTCGGCCGCCAACTTCCAAATCTTCCAGGCCCTTTAATAATCCTTTAATTACCGTGCCAAAAGCACCAACCACAATTGGTATAATTATCACCTTCATGTACCATAATTTTTTTCAATTCTCTAGCAAGGTCAATGTACTTATCTCTCCTTTCACATTCTTTCAGTTTTATTCTATGGTCAGCCGTGACAGCAGAGTCGACAATTTTGCAAATTTTCTTTTTTTTTTTTTGTTGATTATTATAAGGTCTGGTGAGATTAGGTGATCCGTTTGTATATCAAAGTCCCATAAGAGTTTGTGTGTGTCATTTCCCAGGACAGGTGCTGGATTGTGCATATACCATTTGTTGGCATGGTCAAATTTAAATTTCTTGCACATTTCTCAGTGGATCATCTTGCCCACCCAGTCGTGTCTAGCCTTGTACTCCTTCTGTGCCAATTTGCTACATTCGCTTATCATGTGATTGATGGTTTCATCTCTGTCACCGCATAGTCTGCATTTACTATTTTGTTGCGTCTTATCTATCCTCGCTTTGATACGATTGGTTCTTATGGCGCTGTTTTGTGTTGCCATTAAGAGAGATTCTGTTTCTCTCTTAAAGTTTCCTTTTCTTAGCCATGCCCAGGTTTTGTCGTGTGAGATGTTATTTATTAATCGTTTAAAACGCCCATGGAGTTGTTTTCCTACCCATTTTTGTTTCCTAGTTATTGTCATTCTGTTATCTATCGTGTTGTCAGTATTGTTTTTGATGGCCGTAATCAGTCCTCTTTCGTGTTTTTCTATGTAGTCTTCGAGTCGTTGTATGGATGTGTCAACGCTGTCTTCGATGCTGACAAGTCCTCTTCCTCCCTCTTTTCTTCGTACATATAGTCTCCCAAAGTCGTCTCTGGGATGTAATGCCTTGTGCATGGTCATTAGTTTTCTAGTTCTTTGGTCCATTTGTCTAAGTTCATCTCTGGTCCACTTGAGAAAGGGTCCCGAGTATCTAACGAGGGATACAGCCCAAGTATTTATTCCTTTGATAAGGTTTCTGCTAGAGAGCTTTGTCTCGAGTAGTTTTCTAGTTCTCCTGAGATATTCTTTTTGAATTTTGTTTTTCATTTCGACTTGTTTGATAGTGTCAGCCTCCAAGATTCCGAAGTATTTGTAGGTCTCGTTTTCTGCGAGCGTTCTGATTTTGTCTTGATTTGGTAGTTCAGTTAGATGTCGTCTGCCTCTTTTCATGACGAGCAGAGCTCATTTTTCAATGCCAAATTCCATCCCTATGTCTTGACTGTATATTCTTACAGTGTGTACAAGGGTTTTCAGTTCTTTTTCATTTTTTGCAAATAGTTTGATGTCATCTATGTACATTAGGTGGTTGATCTTTTCTTGCTATCTGCTAAATTTGTATCCAGTCGTGCATTTTCTGAGTATGTGGTTTAGTGGCATCATGGCAATTATGAATGGTAGGGGTGATAGTGCCTCTCCTTGGAAAATCCCTCTTTGGATCTTTGTTTCAGCCAAGCTTTTTCCTCCTGCTGTTAATTCAACTCTCCAGTTTTTCATAGTTTTTTCGATGAAGTTTATGATTTCGTGTGATATTTTTACTGTTTTTTTTTTCGATGAAGTTTATCATTATAATAATTATTATTATTATTATCCAGTGTTCAGTTTTACTTTTGATTTCTTACAAACCATCACCAGATCTTTAGGAACGTTAATTATTATATGGATTCTATTTTATTCTTTAAGAATTTTTGCTGCCTCTTTTGTGTCTCATATTTTTCATTCAGATTGATAGTTCTCTCCTAAGGAGATGGGCTGTTCTAGAATAAGCAATTTTTTATATTTCATTCGGGCTGGGTCTGCCAGGTATATTGTTTATGTATTTATGTGTCCTGTTCTTGACCATAACCTGGAATCCCGCTATTACTGGCATAGTAATAGTTTTACGGTGCCTTATTTCTATCAATTTATATTTCATGACATTGTATTTGCAAACTTTACGGCAATTTTTACTGGTATATTATTTCCTGTTGGTGCTGACATATCAATTTGAAGGTATTTTTCTCTCTCATAGTCTTTAATCCAGTATATCTGGTTGATTGTTCTTTATTTTCTGTCAGTTTGGATAGCAAAGTCCAAGAGAATAGTAGCTTCTTTGGTTTTTCTTATTGGTTCTGGTCAGTGTTTATACTATTTCTCTGATGTAGGTATTCCATGGAATTTCCTATTTTCCGATTAATATGACGTCCTATTTCATCTTCTCTTTCTTTATATTTATCGGTGTTAAGATTGAGAAACCACACACTGAGTGGTCAACTGATTCTGTTTTTTTCCCCACATATTTGGTTTGATCAGGTTTTCATAATGGTTTCTAGATACGTTCCAGTGGGTAGATTGGTTGTCCTGCGCTGCTATAACCAACTTTTTTGAATTTAATTTTTGTCGAGTTTTTTTTAGGATATCGGTATCTGTAATTTTAGTTTTTCATAACCAAGTATTTTTTTATCGACTCAGTCCTTGCGTTTTTTTGCCCAGTCAGCTGTGGCTGTAGAATACACTGACTGCACCTCTGCAGATTGGTAAGACCCCCCCCCCAAACGAGTGTCCTGGATATGACACTAAACAATCTGATGGTGAGGTTTCAGCAGTGCTGGAGATTTGGGGAATGCGGGGTACCCCTTCGTTGCCATTGCTCCCAGGTCCACTCTGGCCCGGAGTGGTAGCACCTGATAGGGCCCTATCTATGGGTTAAATAGAACTAACAGCATACTTATGCTAAAATGAATTGAGTAAACTGAATAGCTTGAAATTGAAACGTTTTTGACAATTAAACCGTACTTACACTTAAACTGCGTGCTTATGCTTAACTGAATTATTTCAAATAGAACTGTTTTTCGACATTAAAACTGTATTTACACTTAAGTGAATTACTACATATAACTGCTTGAATAGTTTGAAATGGAAATGTTTTTGACAATTAAACTGTGTACTAATGCTAAACTGAACTGTTTTCAGTAGAACAGATTATTTACATAAAAATGAATTTGGCGTTAAATAACCTATAACGGTTGATATGCCATAAAACCAAACAAACCAAACAAACCAAACCTTTCATTTTTTGCTTATTTCCTTTTGTTTTTGCTGCCTGTATTGCTTCATCTTTTATGTCTTTTTTTTTCTGTGCGAGGTCGAGATACATAGCAAATGTATTGCTTTCATTACTAACTGAATATTTTTTGCCTCGCGCATGCGTTTACTAACTATAGCATCCGATCTGTGGTCGTGTTTAAGTATTCATTTAATCATATATTTGTTATTTTGCTGGTCAATATTCATTGGATTAAGCCTCTTCCCCCATTTTCTCTCTTGATGAAGAGACGTTTTATGTTTACTCTTTGGTGATGCATTATATGGCAGGTTATTCGTTTCCCTACATCGTATTTCATCTATTTCATTTTAGTTAACGTCCAGTTTTTTCATGTCAAAACATTGGGTCACCATTGGTATTACAAAAGTGTTAATTGCCATGAATTCATTTTTTTGCATTCAAATCTGTTCTTAATACGGGTCTTATTCTCCTATCGAATTCCTTTTCCTATTTTTCTTTATTTATAATATGATTGATACGATTTGGTTCATTAATTCCTAAATATTCATTGTTTTAATAGTGCAATTTTCGTGTTTATATCATAAGTGATATTTTTAGACTTTACTCGCTCGCCTTTCCTAAATGTGACTTTTGCGCATTTGTTTAAATTTCATTCCAATGTTGCAGAATCGTAGTTAGCGAGTTCTTAATTCAGTCACGCTATTACGTTCACTTTCGGGCAAATACCATTGGGAAAGGTATGAACCTCCTTATCTTCCCAGCTATGGTTTAAAAAGTACCACTACTGTTTTTCAAGGAGATTGGCTTTGGCATTAAATAACCTACAAAGGTTGATATGCCATTAGAACAAAGAAACCAAAACAAAACAAACCATTCTAATGTCGTCATAAAATCCCGTAGTTCATACATGTAACTTTAAATCGTCAACATAGAATACGTGGTTTATTTTTTTAAAGTCATAATCTGCATTTGTAAGTTCTATGCAGAGAGGTATTGAATTTATATAAAAAAGGAATTGGTGCAAGTGAATATCCTTGGAAGATTCCACTGTTCATGTTCAGATTATAAGTTTTGAGCATGACATTTTCATGGATTAGTCTGAGGTTCGTACGCCACTTATCTATATTGAATTTTAGAAATGTTATTAAAACTAGCGATATCCTTAGAATGATTAAATTTTTAAAAATCCATTCGTTGATTACGCTATCGAAAATGTTAGTGTGACCTATCCAATCCATACTTAGATTTGTCCGTTTGGATCTACAATTCTCCATGATCATCCTGTTTATGAGGAGCTAATTTTTTAAGCTATATGATTCTTTTTGGATTCCTTTCGTTTTTAAAATTAAGATGTCCTTACCTTCTATGAATTTGACTATCCTCTTTCGAATCAATGTTATCATTTTATATATTATGGAGAAGACATGTGATGAGTCAGTAATTTTTGTGTTAGTTGTTTTCTCTATTTTTGGTATTAGGTATATTACTCCTTCCTGTGAGCCAATAAGGCATTTTTACTAGTTCTTTGATGATTTCTGAAATGAGTTCCGTCATTAGTTGATACGTGGTGAAGCCAAAAGTTTGTTATTTTATCTGTCCCTGGTGACTTCCATTTATGTGCGCATTCATACGCATTTACAATCTCTTTTATTTTAATATCTTTGTACATTTGTGGTTCATTATTTTTATAACTGTCTTTTATATTTTCAGTGCACCTTACCTTTTTATAACATAATTTCTAGTGGCTCTATATATTAATTCAAAGGGATCTTAATTTTCCTATCGTGGGGTTTTCCATAGCATTCATTGTACATTTCGTAGTTCCCGTTGGAATCTTTTTGAGTTGTATTGAAATATTTTGTTCTTGCATATTTTTCAATACAAAACTCCACCGATATGTTCTGATTGTAAGTTCTTTTTGATTGTATCTGGGTTTCTAATCTTTGTTTTCATTTTTTTTTGCAATATCATTCTATACTCTATGTACGTAAGTTGATAAAACTTTTCTTGTGACTTTGTAACTTTGTAGCCCCTTTTGCTCTTCCTAAGTACATAGTTAAGTGGCTTAATTGATCAGGTACTCTTCCTAGAAAGAAGACACTTCAGTAAGTTAAGCAAAAAGTTAAAGAGGAAATATTTGAAGATAACTAAACATTTGAAATTTATAAATTGTAACCTCTATTTCATTATTCAAATCGTATTTTGATGAAATATAAATAGTACAAACTCTCAAAAAGCCTAAAACACCGCTAAAAATTTCTGGAAGATCCCAGTAAATTCTTTAATGTTGACATTTCACACATACTCAAAGAAGTAAAATTCAGACTGAAAATGTGGCCATGGCATGGATGTGTTAATTTCTATATAGCATGTCATCTGTTCCTCTTGTTCCCCGGCGGCACTATTTCTGTTTTTTTTTTTTGTTTTTTTTTACTGGAAACAGTCCACAGCTTACTTGCAAGTAATAGATTTCTTCTCTTATTTGTGTGGTTAGAATTTTTCACATGATAGGTAAACGTAATTGCTGGAGTCATTTTCGATCCGGTTAAGCTTCTCCTTCGTCATCCATTTGGCTATGTTTACTTCTAGACATTTATTCAGTTGCTGAGACAATCAGTTGTGGATGGACGTGAGTGTTTTAAACCAGAATCCGTGTATGTCCTCATGGCCTGACGTTCTCCAATTTAATACTTTCTAGAGTGCTACTGTTAGCGAGTTCAGGTGTATGTTCGTCTTGGGACAGTTTTATAGCCTTTGCATTTTTTTTATTATATTACTCATCTAGTCGGCTTTTTTGTTACGTTCTTTTTGTCTCCATATTTCACTCCGAAACAGTTTTGTTTGCTTTAGAATTTTCTTTCATTATTTTTGAAAGTCGTATTTTTTGTATGGCTTGACTCAGTCCCAGTATTTGTGAGGCTTCCTTCTTTTGCCAATATATTTTGATTGATTACTTCTAGTTTTATTGTTAATCTTGTCTATTGTTGTCTTTTTTTCGATAATTTCGTCCAGTTGAGCCCTGGTGTGGTTCTCTTTCTTTAATAAGTTCCCTTGTTGCTGTAATTTCTTTATTAGTTCTTCTCTCCTCATGTCCTATCCATGTTTTGTATTTCTGTTCAGATTCCTTCTAGGGATATCAATTTTATCGTTGATTAGTTTCGCTCCTGCATAAATTAGATCGTTTTGTTCTGTGATGTTGTCCTTTAATATATTCTTTATCTTCATCATCATCATGATGTTGCCCTGCTAGCACAGATTTTCCTGACTCGCTCTCACCATTCGTCTCTATCATCAATAACTTCCGGCAGGTCTTCTAGACAACATCCTGTGTCCATACAGAGCTGTTGTAGATAAGTTCTAGCTGGTCGTCCAACACTTGCACATCTGTGTAATGGGGTCCGTAGACGAAAGTCCCTTATGAGTTCATCCTTACTTTTCCAGTAGTGCCCTGCATGTCTTGTTTGTCTTATTTGGATGGTTTTAGAGATGGGAGGTCGGTGGCCGTATAGCAGCTGTTTTGTGGGATGTTGCTTTCAGGATTTGTTCAACTTAGCTTGTAGCATTCTTGTGCAATTCCTGTCAGACTTTTTCTCTATACGCTTATTCTGCGTCTATGTGGTGCATCCATATAGTAGAATTGACACGACCGCTGCTTTGAAGAAATTGTGTTTTATTTCGTCGGATAGGTCAAACTTTCATATGTTCGCAGTCCATCATTTTGGTTACAACTCTGATATTCTTCTAATCCTGATCTCTTAGAAATGGTAATGTAAACTTATTTTTGGGCTCTTTCTTTTCTTATCTTCAAGTTGATTTTTTTCTTCTTGAGTTAGCAATGATTATATGGTACTGTGTTTCGTATTTTGTACCAGTATTTTGCATTTCAGCACGTGTAGGGGGCTTCTTTTGAGCATATTATTCACGAATTACCTGTCAATATATTTTTTTATATCTCGAGGTCAGAAAAATAACATTTCTCTAAAATCATCCACACCTTGTCGGTAAGTCTTCGGTTTGTATTAAAGTCAGTGGATTCTCTTCAAATTTCGATTATCCTTTTCCTATAACTTGGTGTAGGATTGCTTTTAAAATAACAGTGGATTACATCTTCGTTGTCTACTGTAGTCTATTGTTCCTTTTATGTCTATTAGATGCATCGATGCTTTGGTTTTGATTTGTGTGCCAAAAATCAGAACCAGCAACATACCATGATTCTGACCTTGTCCTCGAATTTCCAACACTTCAAATCTCCTTTTCAATCCTTTGGGTATTGTTCCGAACACGCCAATTACAACTGGTATCATCGCCTCTTCCTGTCCCACGACTTTCTTAGTTCTCTGGCAAGGTCAAAGGGCTTATCTTTCTTTCGTCTTTCTTTGATTTTCACTCTGGTGGGACGGAACAATCTAATAAGACGGCAAGTTCACTCACTCAGTTTTTTTCTAGTTATCACAAGGACTGGTCTATAACCCAAGAAGGTTGATATGTCATTAAACAAGAAACAAACAAAACAAACTAGGACTGGTCTTCTGATCGGGATTAGGTGATCTGTTTGTATCTCGAAGTTCCTTGAGAAGTTTGAGCATCTCTTACTCAAGAATCTAATTTGTGCATATACCATTTGGTAGAATGGTCAAAATTCAGTCTCTTGAATAATTTCCGGGGGATCACCTTCCCTGTCCAATCGCTATTAGTTTTCCACTCCTTTTATGCTAGTTTGCAGCATTTATTATTATGTGGTCAGTCGTCTGGTTCCTGTCAACACTCGATTATACTTGCTATTCTGTTACTTCTTATCGATTTTCACGTCCATAGAATTGATACTTGTAAGATAAGCTTTGTGAGGTGGTGGGGTTTACACTGCCTCATGATACAGAGGTGCTGTGTTACAAAATAAAGGTGGTGGGAAACATAATCAACGACTAAACGTAGGGGACTGAAGATGATTCACTATTTCCGTGGGATTCTATTTAGAGGAGAGCGGCGCTGTCAGGTGATCAAAATCCCACTGAAAGAACACAAAAAGGAAAATTATTTTGGGTAGATTCACCGATAAAAGTAAACATTGAATTTCTTTTTTAATTACTCTGGACAAAAGTCTTTCAAGTAACACTAAGAAAAAACTCAATAGTGACAAATCCGTTACTTTCGTCTTTTAAAGTCTTTTTTTTTCTATTAAAATTCACACCGAATCTATAGTTACAAATGCCAATTGTTATTACAAAATATAAAATCAACCTTAGAAAGATTTACTGATAATATCTTTTACATTATCTTAGGAATATTTTATAAAGATGATATTCTTCTAAGAAAAATTGATGATAAGTTTTAAAGAGAAATATCTTTAACTGAATGGAACCTTCAGAGATTTATGATTACAATTTTGTCTTGGTCCGGATTTTTTTCAACTGAAGTTATATCATTCAACTTATGAACTTCAGGGACCATTTTAAAACCTCTAAGTTCTATTGAGAAGTACTGCTCGGAAGAATAGATTTGAACAAACAAACCCGGTGTATTTGTTTGTCTCGTTGATATTTACAGACTTAATTCATATGCCAAGGCCTCATATACAAAAATAAAAAAAAAAGAGAAAAATCTCTTAAAATACGATATAACGCTGTATTGATATTCAAGCCAAACGTTTCTCCTTCATTTTTTCGTGTTTTATTGAAAGCAAAATTTCAGGACACATTTAAAATTTCTGTTCTGATTTAAATAACTTTTTTAACGTTTAAATTGTTCATATAAACAAAACGTGAAAGACTATTTGAAGACTGAATTGAAAAGAAGAACAAAATCACACTTTGATTTCAATGAAACACGACTATCACATAGTGCTAAAACAGAGGAAACAGCAGAAAGACACGTAGTTTGGGCGAAAAAATATCCTGAACGCATTTAAAAAAACCGTTTTCTTACTTTAAAGCACGGAATTGAGTAAATGTAATACAACAGATATTGAACCTTATTGTTGTTCTTGTTCTTGGTTTTCTTATTAAGATTTTTTATAAAATAATATCACAGGGTATGTTTCTTGAGGGAAAAGATGTCGTCTTTTTATTTCGTCGCTGTTCGTTATCATCATCATTGTTTTTACTTTCACTTCAAGTATTCTTTTTTGAATTTTGTTCAAGGATTGTTAGCAATAAAGAAATTATTGTATCAGTTATAGAATGAGATATAGAAGTAACATAAAGGGGTCTAAAAAATATCAGAATCCTGGAAGGAAGGAAGGAAGGAAGGAGTGTTTGTTTGGGTTTATGGCATATCAAGCTTTGAGGGTTATTTATTGCCAAATCCATTTTTATACAGTTCTATTTCAAACAATTTAGATTAACATAAGTACAGTTTAATTGTTAAAAAAACATTTCTATTTCAGGCTATTCCGTTTAGTCAAACAATTCTAATTCAAACAATTAAGTTTAATAAAAATATAGTTTTTGGTTTACACACATTTAGATGTCACAACAGTTCTATTTCAAACCATTCACTCTAGCATTACAAAATTTAGTCCTATTTGATCCATAGATGGGACCCTACCAGGTGCTACCATTCCGGGCCAGAGTGGACTTGGCAGCGATGGCAATGAAGCTCCAAAAGCTCCAGCGTTACTGGAACCTCACCATCAGATTTTTTAGTGTCATATCCAGGACACTCGTCGGTGGAGGTCTTACCCCTCTGCAGAAAAGCAGTCGGTGTATTCTACACCACCAACCGACTGGGCAACGGAAGGAAGGAAATGAAAGGTTATGAAAGAACCAGAAATGAAACATAAAAGCAAAAATCTATAGTGACATGAGATAAAAAATTGCAAAAGCTCTTGTGATGGATATAATTACAAAATCTAAATTCTAAAATAAAGAATTATCATTTATATTTATCCTACTACACTATCTCATTTTTCCTGCCTTTTCCTTCTATATTCGATAAAACATTGCGATTTTCCCATAAAATGAATATGTTGACAGTATAATATATCACCTTGACCTGCGATGAACCCGGCGGATATTATTGATAGACACATCTGGCCGTAGATAAAATTAACAATAAAATTAATGGAAATAATGAATGTGTAGGGTGTAAGCCGGGACCAATGAAAAGCAAGCAATGCGTGGGTGTAAGTCGTGACCAATGGAAAACAAGAATTCTGAGTGGATCGTGAGGGAGTTTTAAGACTATACAAGGTCTGGAATTTTGACTGAAGTCAGTTTCGGCGGGCAGTCCTATCTCCCGATGGCTCCTCCGTGTGCGCGAAATCTCTTCCATTGCTCTCCTCTTCCAACCAAGCGTCACCGTCGACAAATAAAAATATAAGATTATATTTTTATTTATAAATGTTCCTCGTTGTTTGTCAAGACCCGTCGGTAGAATACTACATCGGAATGAGATGTACACTTCTGAATGTCTTATACTTAAATCTACTTTAGCTACTAATCAAACCATAAAGTAAATTGCCTCAGCTCCTGATTGTACGTTGGTTATAAAGATTTTAAGAATGTGACTGATCCTTGATTTTTTTCTCTCAATAATTCTATTCTTTATTTATTATTTGATAGTTTCCCAAATTATTCCTTTTTTTTTTCATCTTTATCCACATGAGACGACATACTATTTATTGGCACGAAAAACGGAAGCCAAGCAAATTTTGTCAAGTCTATGGGATGAACAACTTAGTTCAAAACCAAAAGGTAGAGTCTATTACAACAAAAAATATTGGCTCCAGAAAGGAGGATAGTTGGTTATGGAGATGAGATAATATGTACAGAAATGAATTAGAGTAATGAAATGATGACTGAGTAAAATTCGTCTGTCTAGACTAATAATTCAGTCATGACATGAACATCTTTTGACACGTATATAAAAAAAGACGAATGAAATCGCGTTTTTATTAATTTCTAATTTCTTTAATACAAATAATCTGTAAAAGTATAGCATACTTATAAATGAAAGTTTCATTTCAAGAGATATTCTGCTCATCAAAATTTTATTAGTTAAAAGCCTGACAATACAAAATATGGGGGACCCCTGACTTTTTTATTGTTTCCAAGTACGGTAGATTATCGAAAACTAACAACATCTTCCATTGATTAAATTTCAACATTTCATTTCTTTATTGATTAATTACCAAAATATTTACAGAAAACTGGAAAACTGAGCTTTGAATTTATTAAAGGGGAAAACAATAAACTATTCAAAAATATTTTATCATAATTGTTGAGTAGGATTACCTACCTCTCTTATGGACGATAAAAGAATGGTTGCGTCCATCTTATTAACTAGCTGTCAGTCAGACAGAGTGGGAGGAGTTAGTATGTATACTTCCCTGGCCTTTGCTTGGCCGTCTGGCATTCGTGTCGGATGGGGTATCGAAATCAATAGCAGATTCGAGGCCGAAAGGCCTCCGGTTTCGGCTTGGCCACCTTCGGGTGGGCGAGTTGCTTTTTTGACATCTATGCACTCCTTGTATAGCACTAGACCTCACGGTGTAGTTCCAGCTATATTCTGGCATACGTGCCCGGATCTAAATTTAGGTCTGTGAGACTTCTTGCCACATTAGACCCATATTGCACTTAGTGACTATCAGGGTTCGAGTCTCGGCTCGTTCCCGACCTTTCCCTCCCCATTACCCCACTTTAACCAGCCTTCGGGCTTTTGACCTTGTGTCATATCCTGTCTGGTGGGAGGCAGCGACAAATATCATACTCCCGGCCGCTGGGCTGGGACACATTTTGGCTGGCTGTGTGGCTCGGTACACGGATTAGGTAGGGTGTGTCCTGACTACAGTGGGAGTCGGTCGAGGCCGCCTGACATGGCTTCCAGGAAGCCGGCATTCATGTAACACGTGCTAAGACTAGCTCAAATTGATCCTCAGGATGCCGTTTCTTCTAGCTCTAACTCTCCTTGGAGTGGCTACGTTTATCGTATGGAGCCTGATGTGCCCCTTTAAAGGGAATACCGACGGGGCCGGAGGCGTGTTTGGGCGACAGTCCTGCACCCGGACCCACCTAAAGAATCCTCGTGTCACACTTGTCCGGTCGGTGAGACGAACGATAAATACCGAAATTCCTTATCGAATAGATATGCTATGACCGAGTATTTGACTTTTCCTTTTATTCGCTATCATTATACATCTCCAATTTTCTCTTTTTTCTCTTTACCACGACACAAAAATGATAAATGTCTATTTCTTCATATATATATATATATATATATATAGAGAGAGAGAAATATGTGTGCGTGTGTGTATGTGTTTCAGTACCACATAAAACAATACACGAAATACTGCGATGTTTTTATTGAAGCAATGCAATTAAAACGTTATAACTTTGAGAATTGGTCAATCTGAAACTGAATAATCATTTTGTGTGAGTCACCGTTCACACTGAAAGTCATTTTTAAATCATTCAACTCTAAATGTATGTACCAAATCTCTCCACACGAACAAGATGTGACACTAAATCAATTTTTAAGTGCAGTTAAACAGATTTGAATTCAGAGTTTTTCTCCCAGACTGGTTTCCATACAAAGGTTAAAGAGTTCAGTCTGCCTGAATATTTAACCATAGCTGGAGGGAGAATGGCTGGATTCATAGCTTAATCAAGAGTATTAACTCTTTGTGAAATGCAGACAGACTTGTCCTGGATTTGAACTCGGTTCGGTGTGTTCATTACATAAGACGATAACCCTTACACTACAAGCGCCTCCAGCAAGATATATATCTACCCTATCGATGAGGCTTAGACTGGCTGTATCCCTCTGCAGTGGGGTAGGACCCCCTCCATCTGATGGTAAGGCTCCAATTCTGGAGATATGGGGAGAGTGGAGTACCTCTTCATTGCCATTACTTCCAGATCCACTCTGACCCCGAGTGATTGCAGCTCGGAACCAGTGTGATTGTTCGTATATATGAGTAAACTAGATTTGCTTAAAATGTACTCGTATTTAATAGTACTGTGTGTAAAAAAATAAAGAAAGAAACAATTTCATAAAAACCGTAAATATGAACGTACAATAAACCCGATTCCCTCACCTTTTGGCATGAATAATCCTAGACAGGTTTACATGTCATTAAAATCAAGCTATAAACCATCAAGATATATATGAAATGCTTTTGTTTAAATAGAAGTACTAACATAATCATGAACTCCGCTCACAACAAGAACAACACGTATTCATGGTTCGTTCATTATTTCAGAAAGATCAGTATAGACTTTTGAGCTAATGATCGACTGCGATGTGAATACGTGCGGTTCTCAGCTTTTTATATTTAAAGATCCAACAATTAGCTGTCATGAAATTTTGTCACTCTTTCATTATGTTTACAATTTCATATTACAATTATAATTTCAACTGACTGAAGTAAAATGCACATCTATGATGTGCTTACAACTGGATCGAAACCTGCATTGCAGAAACTGTCGGACGAAATATCAAAAATTGTCGTCCTAGAAAAGACGACATGATACCATTTCCGTTTAATGAAAACCGGTTTTCTTTTTTTGTTGCAGACCATCTACTAGTTGGCCATTTGTGTACAAATCCCAACAGCGATAAGGAGCCTTCTATCATATCTGAAAGTGACACAATGTTTAACGAGCGAGATCGGAGATGCGCCGCTGTATGACTCATGCTCTCTACCAATCTAAATTATAACAACAGGACCATAGCCAGTACCCTCAAAATGCAAATCTGGATTGCCACGAATAACAGGGACGTGCCCAGGGTGATGAAAACAAAGTTTCCGGCTATGGTTATGGTCATTGGTGTGGTTTCAAGTGAGGGCCACATCATGCCACCTCACATCTTTGAAGTCGGCTTGAAAGTCAACACCAAAGTGTACCTGGATGTGCTGAAGAGTGTGGTGATCCCCTCGTGCAATCAGGTGGCCGGTGGCAGACCCTGGGTGCGGAAGCAGGACTCGGCGCCGGCCCACAAGTCCAAAGAGAGCCAGGCTTGGCTTCAGAAGGAGTGCTACGACTTTGTACCCTTTTCTCACTGAATTGAATAGATTTCAGCTCTGCTACCTAATCAAGTTACCTGAATTGATTTTTTCAATAAAAGTTTTAAAATAAAGCTGTAGTGTTGTTTTCTTTGGGACGACAATTTTATCGTTCCACCCTGTAATAGTCGGTGTATTCTACAGTAAGATTCAGCATTACTGGAGCCCGACAACCAGATGGTTTTGTGACTTATCCAGGACTCTTGTTGGGTGGGGAGTCTGCAAGAAGTAGTAGATATATTCTACAGCCCCATCCGACTGGGCTGGAAAAAAAAAGGAATTACGAAATGTTACATAGAAAAAAAACTTTCTATTAAAACCTGCATATATGAAAGCAAAAACATTGATTTTAATAATTCAGTATATGATTAGAATATAAAATATAATTAGAACATAGAATATCCGAATATACAAATATATACTGACTACGTAATCATCCTGTGACTTATAATTTCTGGTGTTAAAAATTTGTCTAAAATGACATCGAATCTCTGTGTGAGTAAAAAGTTTGATATATTAGAATGTGAAAATAATAAAATAAATTTTAAACATCTGCTAAAAAAATGAAAACAAATCATATTAATCATTACGTATTGAGAACATTAATGACATTCAAAGTAGAGAAACTAATGGAATTGTAAAATCTAATATTCAAGAAAACGCAAAGCAGAAGGAATCAGGCAAACTTTTATTTCACTCAATTGATAATAAAAAAATGTTGAAGTAAATCATTAATTACAAGACATTTAAAAAAAAAAAAAATTGGTAATGAAAAACCCATTTCAGCAGCTTCGGATGCTTTTGTCTTGGTCGTGAAGGTGACAAACTACTCTGGACTTTAAGATGATGAGCTTGCCTGATACTCTCCGAGTGCTATTTATCATATTTACCTCTATGTTTCTACGGACCCGGAATACCTGGTTTTAGACCTATTTGACTTTGCCTGATCTTTTGTAATATACTAGCTTAGCTGGCGACAATGAACTTTGGAGATTCAATGAGGTCGCAAGATAACATCAACAAAGTGGAGAAAATAAAGGAGGATGGCGAAGAATATAATTTATTGCCTAGGGATAGAGTGACAGATATTTCCGTTGGTAGATAAGATCAACAAATTACCGGAAAAAAACGGAAGTATGTAAGTTCTGATAATCATCTATAAACAGAAAAATACGTGAAGCAAAGAGGGTGTTAATACTTCCGCATGGGGCTTGAAAAGACAATATAAGGTCTATAATTTTAGACTAAAGGCAAATATCCAGTGGTCGCTTAAGCGAAAGCAGAGATCCGCTCGTCGCTCAAGCGAAGGGGAGAGGTCCGCTGGTCTCTCAAGCGAAGGGGGAGACCGGTGGGTCACTCAAGCAAACATGTTATGTGTGTTCTCCGGCCGTCGCTCTAATACACACAAAGGGTCCCCGCCACAGAAGAAAAAGATATGTGCGAATTCTCTCTGACTGTATTCTTACTTCACACACGTCACCGTTGAAGAATAAAAATATAAATTATATGTTTATATATCTTCCAGTTTTTTCATTGTTAGTCCAGCAGTGCAATATTCGACACTTTGAGGTTCTTGCAACTCGAAAGAAATTCCTTCAAACATCTGGTTACTGTTCAGTGATTAACTGCACCTTTATATTTCTAGCAACAAATGTTTTGGATTGCTTCCACAGTGTTATGGCTCAGTTCAAACTCGTGAAATATACTATTTACCAACCCCTCCGCTCGGGCAGGATATGACACAAGGTCAATTTTTAAGCGGAGTTTAACAGGTTTGAATTCAGAGTTTTCCTTCTCCTAGACTAGTTGCCTAACCAAGGCTGAAGAACCCAGTCTGTCCTACTATTTACCCATAGCTGGAAGGAGAATAATTGGATTCATACCTTTCCCAAGGGTATTAGTGCTATGTGAAATGCAATCAGCCTCGTATAGGATTTGAACTCGTGTCGCCGTGTCCATTTCCTACGAAGATAATGACTACACCACGGGCACCTCCATAAGTTCCCGAATTAGCCTACGCTGTACGTTTATCTGTGGAGCTTTCAAATTAGCCAGAGAATCAAGCATTACACAACGTGTCAACTCCCCAACAACCAGGGTACAATCGACCACAGCTGGTACTTTGCATAACTTGAACTACTTGGCGCCACAAACTAGCACGTACCAAAATATTGCAGAACATTCCCATCCAGATTTTGAATTTTGTTCGTGTTCTTTCAGAGAACCCTGATTTTTTCCACTAACTAATTTCGCTCCTGCATAGATTAGTTCGTTTATTTCCGTGATGTTGTTCGTTGAGATATGTGTTAATAATTCGTTTATTTCGATATGACACTAATCTATCTGAGGGTGAGGCTCTAATCCAGGAGCGTGAAGAAATGTTGAGTACCCCTTCATTACCATTACTCCAAGGTCCACTCTGACCCGGAGTAAGAATCTATTAGGGTGCCTCTGTGGATCAAATAGAAGTAATGACCTGGGTATGACACTAAATTACATCTGATGAGGTTCCAATCGTGAAGTTTTGGGGAATGTGATGTACCTCTTCATTATCGTTACTCCCAGGTCTACTCTGGCCCGGAGTAAATACCTGGTAGGATCCCATCTATAGGTCAAATAGAACTATTTAATAATTTGATATACCTGAAACCATTCAAGTGTGTTCAAACAAATAAGCACTGGTTCGTTCAAAAACTTTACCTACAGACTATTCATTTGAAAATCATTTATATTTAATATATATGTGTATGAACAGGATTTGGCATTAAATAACCTATAACGGTTGATATGTCATAAAACTCAAGTAACCCTCGTATGAGATGAAGAGCATACTTCTATGTTAACCAGATGTCACAAAGCGAAAAAGAAAATTATGGATTTTACTCGAACCGCAATAAGGGAGTTGAGTAACTTCGAATCAGATTTAATCGGAATGATAAAAACCATCGTATTCAAAAAGATAAAAAAGTAATATACAAAACAAGATGAAAAAGGACCTCTATTAAATGAGAAAAACATCGAAAATCTTTATGAAAGCAGACATTTCAATGTATGCGTTGAGCTTATAAAAGTAGAATAAACTATAACAAGACGTTGTTAAAAAAACACAGCAAAAAATGAAAGCCCCCAGAAGTATTAAAAGCGAAAATAAATAACAAAACTACAAAGCTTGCAAATAAGCTAAACTTAGCGGACCGCATTAATAAAATCAGTAAAAAGCAATGTTTTATCACGATAAAAAAATCCGCAAGGAGAATTTTAGGAAAACAACCCAACCTGTAGATTAATAAATCCCATGAAAACAGAAGTGGGAAAATTTAATAAAATTCTGTCACAGAACATATGCACGTTTTCAAGAATGGCTTTACATATTAATCAATGGAGAAGCAAAACAGATTGTATAAAGTGGTTCAAAAACATAGAAACGTAAGAAAAGTGTACCCCCGTCAAATATGACATTAGGGATTTTTGCCCCTCAGTAACTGAAATAGCTATTAACAAGGTTTTCAAACTGGCTAAAGGATACGTGACCATAACTAAAGACCTTGTAGATATTTTAAAACATTGCTGCAAATCAATACTATTCCAGAAAAATAAAGTATGGATAAAGAAATGAAAAAGGGACAGTTTTGACGGAATTCGACGGGGTTAAGATAAGTGAATGAGTGTGATGTTTACATTTATATACAATAAACAACTTGAGTGACTCCAGTTACTACGGATAATACAGATATGATGGCTTAATCAGCCTAGAAAATAGCACACCTAGAAATAGGGAACATCCCAGGAACGAAATTATACATTTTATTTCGAAAATTCTGATTTACTATTGAAACAGAAAGAAATTTATGAATAGAGAACTTTTTAGATATGATACTTAACCTCAACAACGGCCCCATAGCCACGTTCAACAGACTAAACAACAAACCCTATTGCATTAATAAGAAATAAAATCATTCTAAGCAGGTATTCCAGCAGATCCCAAAGAGAATAAGTTACAACTCTTCCAACGAGCTGATATTCCACAAAAACAAACATAATTACGAAAAAGCAATGAAAAACGAGTGTACAAAACCACATCAGGGACTTTGATGAAAGGAGAAAAAAAAGCAAGTTTTTGAAACAATAGAGTTGGAAGATAATTCTTCAAAATATTATCTAGACAACATGCTCTCTAAACTACTGAACCAGAATACAATAAAATAAACATCTGCAAAATCAATTAAAATAAACTTTACACGGAAAAAAGAAACGAAGCCAACCCCATGTAACTATAATAGGAAAACGGAGTGTCCGCTCAATAGTAAATGTCAAAGTAATGATATTGTGTGCGAGGTCACTGTTTACCTACTGGACATCCAAATAAACTGAGAACCCCTTCAGAAAACGGTTTTATAATCATAAAACTAGTTTCAATAGTAACAAGTACATGTGCTGCACATTACGATCAAAATACATATCATCATCATCATTTATGACGTGCGGCTAGCACGGATATCCCTGACCCTCTCTCTCCACGTCTCCCTATCATTCATCGCCTTCGGCAGGTCTTCGGGGTTACATCCTGTATCATCACAGAGCTGCTGTATGAATGTTCGAGCTGGTCGTCCTGCTTTTGATTGGCCATATGCGGGGGTACACAGGAGCACATCACTTACGATCTCGTCTTTGCTTCTCCAGCAGTGTCCGGCATGTCTGGTTCATCTAACTTGGATAGTTTTCTTGATAGGTGGTAGGTGGCCATACAGTTGGCGCCGTGTGGGGTGTTGCTGCCAGGACCTGTTCAATATTGCTCGCAACATTCTTGGATAATTGCCGTCGAGCCTCTTCTCCAACCGTTTAAGGAAGTGAAAAATAAAGCATTAGACCCAATATTGACGTGGAAAATAAAAAAAAAAGATCCCCTACGTACTTAGCGAAAGATAAATTTTGTCTGTCATGTGTGGAAGAAACACTAGTGATAGCCACTTACCCTAACAATGAAAAATCACTAAACAGGAGATAGGAGATCCTTAACGGATGTAGACACAAACGGAAGTGGCTAAGGGGAAATTAAGCAACCCCCCCTACGCATATAATGGTTCGCTCTATACATCTCATACTGTTTTCCCATGATGATCCATTGTGATGAAACTTGGGCTGAGAAAATTACACTTTTTATATTAATCAGTTCTATATAAGTATTATAAACGTAGCTTTATCATTTTTTATTGTTACTTTTGCTCTGTTCGAAATACTTTTATTTTTGTTTCGAAAGGCAACGATAATTTATATATTTTATATTATCTATTGCATTGTTCTGCAAAACAGCGATGTTTTTAAATCTTATATATATATATATATATATATGTGTGTGTGTGTGTGTGTGTGTGTGTGTGAATATTCAGCCTCAATATCCTGGAATACATTCTTTAAAATGCAGGCCGCTAGATAATGATCCGAATATCTCTAGAGCTTAGATATGATTTCTAGATGATTACTTATTTATTGTGCTTTTAGAGGTTTTATGTTAGGGTTTGTCATCGATTTTCCTCTTTTTTATCTCATCCAATATTTTTTTGAAGTTTTTTTTCTATGCTTTGTCCACATGATAATATTCTTTAGTTGAGGTTCAGGTATCTCTAAAGCCGTAATAATTGCTAAATGGAATATGTTCATGGGACGATCAGTTTAGCAAATGGATCGTTCATTACAATAAAAATGGGAATAAAAGATAGTAATACCAGTGGTATACAATGGAACAATCCAAGACTTCATTTCAGGTTTATTCACATGGTATATAAGCATATCATTCTCGCATATACAGGCATTTGCATATCTGAACGATACAGTACTGAGTAGATTGTAAATTTTTAGATATAAATATTCAAAAGTTTTGGAGAAACAAAAGATTGATTGGGTTATTTATTTATTTATTGATTGATTTTTACGGAATCTTTACTAAGAAAGTCTTATTTTATACATAGTAGTTAGGGAATTGCGTCATTGTACGTTCTTATGTAAAAGTTTCATGTAGTTCTTTCTTAAGGATTGTTCTTGCACACGGTCCATTCGAAATGGAATTATTTTTGAACAGATCTATTTGACTCATAGATAGAACCCTAACATATACTTCCACTCTGGGTCAGACTGTAGCTGAAAGAATTTTCATTGACCCGGAAGTAATGTTGGCCACCAGACCTTCACAGCTGGAGCCTCACCATCAGATGCAGTTTAGTGACATACTTCTTATATAATTCCAGAAGGATTTTTTTTATATTATCATTTTTCTTTGGTTATATCTTATCTTTCGGCTTAGTGCACGGATAGGGGCACACATTGAGCGCAGGTGTTCACACTCACGCGGGGAGGATGTTACAATCACAGATGTCATAATAAAAACCCTGGATAGAAAATAAGACTGGGGATGTGAATGACGTCATGCCCGACAGTGATGGGCTGAGGATTTTGGGTGACTTTTGAAAAAAAAACAGTGAGTTGAGATTTGAACCTAGACGAGTCCAGTTGGGACTGCGGGGTGCGCGCGCGTTTGTTGGGTCAGTGAGTTGAAATCCGACGCTGGACGAAGCGAGTTGATTTTTGGACCTGGGCGAGGCCAGTCCAGTTATGGACTACGTGATGCCCGCGCGTTGTTGGGTCAGATGGAACAGTCAGCATAGTAAAAATTGTCTCTCTCTCTCCTCGCGTTGTAAACCTAAAAGTCAAGAAGGTAATAAAAGTTTCGTACCTGAACTATCGAGAGTCGTTAGTGTTTCGAGTGTTTTTCGGATTCCTATGCATGTGAACGTTTTACAGATACGTATATTGGTATATTTTACATAACCACATCTGGTTGTGTTACATACTCAGCACGTTCCCTTTTTTTCTGTGGAGGTCTTACGCATTTGAAGGAGGGTACAGTCATTTGTAGCATAGAAACCAAAGTAAAAGTTTCTGCATTTTTCTAAAATCTGGAGTCGGAAAAAGGATAAACTCTTTATTAGATAAAATGGATTCACATAAAACATAAGTCATAGACAAAGTTAACCAGGAAAATCTATTTTTTTCTTTCATTTTTACGATTGAATACGAAAAGTTAGAAATATCATATGCTAAAATACCGTAAAAATTACCAAATATCCAAAAATAACGTTTAAAAAGAGTATACGCTGCCATAAACAATATCATCATCATCATCATCATCATATCGCGCTGGTAGCACGGATATCCCTGACCCTCTCTCGCCACTCCTCCCTATCATTCATCGCCCTAGGTAGGTCGTCTGGACAACATCCCGTATCTTCACATAGCTGCTGAATGTATGTTCGTGCTGGTCGTCCTGCTTTTGCACGGCCATGTGTGGGGGTCCATAAGAGTACATCTCTTATGAGTTCGTCCCTGCTTCTCCAGCAGTGTCCTGAATGTCTGGTTCGTCTAACTTGAATAGTTTTCGTGGTAGGGGGCAGGTGGCCGTACAGTTGGTGTCTTGTGGGGTGTTGCCGCCAGGACTTGTTTAAGATTTCACGTAGCATTCTTGTGTAATTGCCAAACAATATACACTAACAAAAACGCTTTTACATTCACCTTTGGACTAATACCGTTGGGAAATGTATCATCATCCTCATCATCATGTCGTGCCGCCAGCACGGATATCCCTGACCCTCTCTCTCCACATCTCCCTATCATTCATCGCCTCTGGCAGGTCTTCAGGGTTACATCCCGCATCATCACATAGCTGCTGTATGTTTGTTCGAGCTGGTCGTCCTGCTTTTGATTGGCCATATGCGGGGGTCCACTGGGAAATTTATAAACCTGCTTATTCTTGATCTATTGGTTAAAAAGTATTACTACTGTTTTTCTATAAAGATGGCTTTGGCATTAACTTACCCAGGATATGTCACTATAACAGATAAACCAAACCAATGTATACATAAAGCTTAATTGAGGCTTATTCCGTCACCTGATTTAGTCATAATCAAGTAATGTGTCTTTGACATTCTCTCTTTTTATTCCTAGATAGTTCTTAATAGTGCCCACAGCCATTTCTGCTCTCTCTCTCTCTCTCTCTCTCTCATACACACTCATATGATGATTGCTCCATCTTCAAATATGAATGTCGTTTCTTGATTCTCATAAAAGAGAAACAAGAAACATCTGTATGTCAGAGGATTAAAGTGGCAAACGCTTGTGCAACATGAATACCACTCTTAATGATTGTAATTATGCTCCAGCCACAAGTCAAGGTAAGATAGCCAGTAAGTATAAACATCACAGGATATAATGAGTTTTCTTCTCACAATGGTACTTTACTAACTTGAGCGGCTGTGCTCTTCCGTTGATATTGCCTTGTTCCTCCGTGAGACCATAATACTCTCGTGCCATATTGCCGTTCTGCTGACATACTTTCAGAATCACGTTTACCCATAGAATAGCATGATTTGTCATCAGAGGTCGCTTTCATAGATCCGTTGGGTTTTGAATTAAGAATTTTTCCTTCTACTAAACTGGTCGCACTAGCAAGTCCAGTCTACCCAGCTATTTAACATACATACATACATACATACATAGATATATATACACACCATAAAGTCACACAAACATATACACACATTAATACAAACACGCATACATATATAGCATGCATGTGTATACACAAATATTTCTTATCCTTCTGGTCTGGTTTGAATTCCGAGATTTCCTTCTCCCACACTGATTGTAGTACTAAGGTTATACAACCTAGTCTGCCCTACTATTTTCCCATAGCTGGAGGGAAAATTGTTGAATTTATAATTGGTATTAGCGCTATGTAAAATGCAAACAGACTCATTCAGGATTTGAACGCAGGTGGTCAAGTCTAATATTTCCGACGTTAACCGTTACGTTACAACGCCTCTGACATATACTACCGATGTGTTTTAATCAAACCCCGACCCCAACTTTGCACCTCAAACAAAAGAAAATATCTTCATCAGAAAAATGTTTCTCTTGGCATCATCCACAAATTAGGCAGGTGAAATGCCTAAAGTGACAAACAAATTAGATCCAAATTAATCGATGCCTAATATCAGTTTGTTTGATTAAATAAAGACCAGTCAGCTATTTACGTCATCTAATGGACACCGAATTAATCATGTTCATTAATCACTTTGATTCCTAGCGTTTTGCTTTTCTCGATGTTCCTCTTTGCTCTCTTTGTTCCTACCTCTTTGCGCTGGTATATAGTTCTAGAATTACATTAGAAATTCATCTAGTAACGTTTTTACTTTCTATATATTCTCCTTTTATTAGTAGATACTTCCTCACAATTCCCCTCACCATTCTCTTCCTCTTTCTCTCTCTCACACACAAACATACACTCACGCACATATATAAAACCCATAAAAACACACATTCACTCATGTACACATATATAACATGTATCTACACACCTATATTTATTTATGTTTATTTATACACAGTTGATGGGCGTGGATTTACAATTACAGTCTTAGGAAGTGAACACGGTGACCCGAATTCAAAATTTGGATGTGGCTGTTCTTGTTTTACTTTAGTCTAAGAGGTGTCTTCGTGGTGTAATGATTAAAGAGATGGACTGCGGGATCGTAGTAAGCGAGTTTAAACTTCAGTCGTGCTATTGTTATATAATAGCCGAGGGATTTCGGTTCATGCCTTTGAGTTGAGTTAGGCTAAGAAACTTTCGGCTCAGCACATGGGTTAGTTAGGTGCAACATTGAAGCAGGTGTTAACGTGGGTGCGCGCGGGCGGATGGAGGTGTCACTCAGATGTCATAATGGTCCGAGACGAACCGAGGTGATGGAGTGCGAGTGACGTCACGCACCGGAAGCGCACAGAGGTTTGTGGAGATTTGAACAAAGTTAAAGAGTCGAGAATTAGACGCCAAACGAGAAGGATTGACTTTTGGAGCTCGCAGGAGCGAGGCGAACTTGCGCCCAATGGGGGCCGCTCGAGATGGGGGCCAAATGAATAAGACAGCATAACAAGATTGTGTCTCTCCTCCTTACGTCGAGACCTTTAACTCAAAGTCACCCATTTCGCACATGGCCATATTCGTGTATATGGCTATGTAACACTATTACTTTCACTTTCGGTCAAATACCCTTGGGAAAGGTATGAACCCCCTTATCCTCCCAGCTATGGGTTAAACAGTACCACTACTGTTCTTCTAGAATAGCTTTGGCATTAAATAACCTACAAAGGTTGATATGCCGTTAAAAAAAGAAACCAAACTTTCGAGTTAATGCTCTTAAGAAAGTCATGAATCCATATTTTCTACCACCCTCCAATCGATAGATAAATATCAGGGTAGAATGCGCTCTTTAGCTTTGGTGCAGCTAACTGTCTAAGCGAAGAAAAACTCTGATTTCTAACCTAGTTGTACTCCGTTGAAAGATTAACATTGTGTTGCGTCCGACCCATTGAAGAGAGGTCCAATAAATACAAACACACAGAGATTAAGATTAGCCGCTTCTGACTCAAAGGTTGCGTTTGCTAAGAATCCTGTGAAGATAAGTGTGTGTTGTTGAATAAATATTTTCTTTTTCTTAAGCTACCAACCATCCTGTCTATTATTTATTCTTTTTACTTTCAACTCTCAAATGTTTTTTTCTTAATACTTTTTCTCTTCTTTTTCTGCTTTTCTCTATTTCCTTTTATCTTACCTTCTTATTCCATTTTAAATCACATGCTATCTCTGTCAAAATCTAATCACGTTTGGTCGCTTTCATCCAGTAGAATGCACAAATTATTGTCACTGGCAATTTCTGATATATTTCGGTCACATATTGGCTCGTGTGGCTGGAATTGTGCAATATTTATTTCTAGTGAACCGTTTATGCACATAAATCAATAAAATAAAATAAAATAAAATAGAAACTCATGCTTAAAATAATTTAACATCCGTTCAAATAATGACCAGGAAACAAATCGACTCACTCGCATATAAAAAAGGACACAATTCTATTAAACACTACTTCAACAGTTTAAAAGAAAGAATAAAACTTGTTTTTCTCTTCGTCTACTTTTGACTATCAGTCAATTAACAAACTTATTAATTGTATTATTGACTAATCAAAATTGCATCTAATTTAAGGATTGAATATTCATCAGAAGCGGAAAGGCAATTTGTTAGTCACTCGATTTTCCCGCGCGTTCAGCAATTTTTCTTTTTTTTTTTTTTTTTTTTGATGGGGGAATAATTAAACAGGATCAAATAAATATAGAGGTTGGGAAAGTGAAACAAATTGGAAAAGCATTTTCGAAAAGATTTTACAAATTTTGAAAGCTCGATTGGTTTTGTCGAGTTTTATGGCAGATCACCCCTTGTGGGTTATTTAATGTTAAATTATGTTCCTATGTATATATATATATATATCATATTTATGAGTTGTAAGCGAATAGTTTGTTGATAACATAATTCTTTGAGCCAGTTAGAGGTCATTTGTTTGCACAAAGTTCAATAGTTTTAAGTATTCTTATACAACACTAAAAATTCTATTCAATGTTTATAATTTATTTGCTCACAGATAAATGCTTTCAAGTATTGTTATTTATTATTTGTACACAGTTAAATTGTTTCAAGTAATGCTGTCTATCACTAGAAGTGATTTGGTTTGGTTTGGTTGGGTTTTAAGGCATATCGACCATTGTAGGTTATTTAATGCCAAATCCTGTATATATATATATATATATATATATATATATATATATAAACACATTTTGTTGATAACATTCTTAAACGAGCCTGAGCTCATTTTTTCACTCAGTATTGCTATATTACAGTTATAATTTAACATCAGTCATTTATTTGCACATATAGTTTTTTCTATTTGACCCACAGATAGGACCCAATCAGGTGCTCCCACTCTGGGTCAGAGTGGACCAGAGAGTAATGGCAATGAAGGAGTACTCCACATTCCCCAAAGCTTCAGAACTAGAGCTTCATATTCAGATGATTGACATATCTAGAACTCTCATTGGAGGAGGTCTTACTCCTTTTCAGAGATGCAGTCTGCGTATTCTATAGTCCAAGTTAACAAGGCTTTTAAAGCTTGAATTAAAATTAGAGATCCGAAATATACAAAATAAAAAATAAGTGTTGTTCTTATTCAGTCGGATTTACAGTATAACAATTGGTAGCCCTTTTGTGATATGAAGAGCAAGAGAGTCGCTCAAGATGTTATTTTTCCTTTAGATTATTAATCGTGTACTGTAACTTTTCATCTAACAAAGTGCTGAAGCGTTTGAAGTATTAAACGTTTGAAAATTTCCATATTTCCTTGTTTTCATCACTTCCTTTACATCATCTAGGTCACAAATTGTCCCTCCGTGCACACTGCTAAAGCCCCTCTCTTTTTGACTTGATATCAACTAAACTTTCAGGAATCGTTTGAATCATGCCTTGAAGGGTTTTACATTGTTGTAAGCGATCTGACTTCGACTGTTTATGTCTCACAGTTCACTTCACTGTAAAAAAAGTTGTTCGTCTCACTGATAACCTACTCTCTTAGTAATCATTGCGAGAGGAAGAAACCCGTTCTCCGTATAAAACGTGTCCACTTTATGCACAGTATCAGTAACGCACTCTCTTGGCAATACTTACTAAAGACAAATGACTTTCTTCCTTTTTATATACATTTAGATACTCTCTGTCGTGACCAAATGAACCCAAAGCCATCTTCCTTACACCACACTCGGTGTAAACAAGCAAGTAAATAAAGTTGGCGATCTTAATCGAGGGCGACCCGAAGGCTTTCTTTTCAATAGCAATACATCGAGGTGTAGGGGAGGGTGCTACATCATTCCCAAGATTACTTCACTTTACCCTTGATCCTCACCTTATAGTGCTGACTGCTAAGCAAGGCAGCATCAAGTACCATTTTTTGAGTCTTTGATATGACTCAACCTGGGATTGAACCCCGGTCTCCCGGACTATTAGCGAACATTCTACTCATTAGGCCAATGGTCTGGTTTAAACAAGCAAGTAAATGGAGGATAAAAACAAATAAGATGTTTTTTAAATACGAATAAGTATTCTAAGCTTTTATAAAAGTGACACTCTGGCCTTTGATTTTTATATTCTCAATCTTACAATCTGTTTTTTTATAATGTTTGTATTGTTAAATGTATAATTATTATTACTTGATAAAAAAAAAAGCCAAGATTGCATTGAGAATAAGAGAAAAGATCTTGATTCATTATTAATCCTTCCGTGACTGAAATGATTAAAATGACGTCCATGAAAGACAGGATACAAGACGTAGGATGCAATTTCAGGCCCCGTTGTAAGTTATTTTTCTGTTTCAAATTGTGTCCTATAGTAAAACTAATTATCACAACAGTAGAATTATTAAAGTCGGACCACCTCCCAAAAGAGCCACTCCAAACAAATTCTGACTAATAATATGTTTATCAATGACTAGATTTTTGTCAAAGTAGATTTGTGCGTCAATGCCTGTTTTTTTTCAGTGAACATTACATATGCTATGATGATATACATAAAATATATAAGCCTACCACGTGTAACAATTTTGATGTATAATTATTCAAATGTTCTGGGACCTCAAACGGTTCTAAAAATAGACCCTCCGGCAAGCACTATGAGAATACGTTGTCTTATTCGTGGATATGTTTTAATTTCCATGAGTCTGTGAGTTTTTTTTTCTTTTTACATGCGTGTTGATGTATAAATAAAAGGTGTTTAAGTTTGTTTGCGCCTGTCTAACCTAAACGTCATTTCATGATAACATTTTCTACTGAAAAGACTAAACAAAGATTCTTTTGGCTGGAAATTACTTTCAAGCTTCAATGTTGAAGCTATTAGTTACAATGTTTCAGACTTTTTCCTTTTCTTATTCCTGTTTCTTTTGAGACCCTTTCGTGATTTTAAAGTTACAAGTTAATTCTCTAATATGATAAACAAAATTGTGGGAAAAAAATCATACAGTTCATCAGACAACAGAATTCTTAAGGAGTTTTTTAAATTGTTTTTTTTAATTTCACTTTCTTAAACATTTAAATTATCGAAGTTAAATTTAAGTTTTTTTTCAGGCAACTAAATATTTTTCTTTTTTCTTTTTTTTTTCTTTTTTTGTTATTGATATTATCAACAACCGATACATCCTCAGGTCTATTTTAGGCGTTCTGTCTGAATAGAAAGAAAGGGTCTCTTTTTTGACTGCGTAAAGCAAAAATGAATAAATAAATAAATAGATAAATAAAATTCTAATAAACAGAAATTGGTAATCATCTAAGTAGCAACACTTACGTATGTATGTATATATATTTCTCCCAAATTATTTAGCCGCAAGGATTCCGTGCCGAATATTACTTCTTTGTGGTATCATTCACGTCAATGATGCTTACATGATATTTCTTTTCTCATTTCCTGATAATATGCCATAGATTATAGGAAGTTACAAGCCACCTGCTCTAAGAAAGGGACTCGAATCGAATATATATTTTCTTCTTAAGGTTTAAAAAAATGACCGCCTATGATACGTGTTATGTTATTTTTCTTTTACAACTACAGTTTCTTTCAATATTTCTTTACTAATGTTCGTTCGTTCAGAAGTAATTTTGGCCGACTTTTTATAATTTCTTCACTCTTGTATAATGCCGAATACTGAGTATGGAATACTAACGAAATACTGACTTGTATTTCACTTATCTCGCGTCGCTTTTAGAATGATTTATATTGTTACTCTTTCTAGTCACATGACCCCACTAGCACAATCCATTTCAAAAGTTTTGTTTGTTGTTTGGAGATCCGTGTTCGACCTTGCGAGTCGGTATCGGCATATTCTTCTAAATAACACTTTCACATGGAATCTTCTTTATTGGCCCAAGTAAAACCACAAAGGGTTGGAATCCACACTCGCTTGGCTTATGCAACCGGCACAAATTGCTGTGTTAATGACTGTTAAAATCATAAGTGTTGTACTCCCAACATAATGGACTTAAATACACGTCATAGGAACGTCAGACCCATGTGACACAATCACGTGTGATACCACTACCGTTGTAGACTGATTGTCGCTACCCCACTTAACTCTCAGCTTCCTATTAACTAACTACTGTTTAACCAGGTCCACTTGTATCTTGTTTCTGTTACTTGAATATATATGTTTTTTTATCAACCTTTTTTTGTTCCCCCGTGTCTTTCTTTTATCAGTATCACAACAATAAATGTTTGATATTCTAAATGTTTGATATTGCTATATTCAAAGCTGCTGGTTTATGTTTTTGTTTCTAATTTTTCCCCAGTAATGTTTGTAACAATGAATGTAACATTGAATGTAACGATGAATGTAGCATTGAATGTAACAATAAGAACAATGAATATAACATTGAAATTGATGCATCAAAATCAGAAAGAATTGAAATGTCAATAAAAAAAAAGCAAATTTTATTGTTATCTCGTTAATTCGATTTATTGATTTTGGAAACTTTATGACCAGAATAGCAATAAATTATTGGCTTTACTTTTTTTTTACTTTTTACAGAGATGAATCTTGGTGATCTAATGTAATATTTATTCGCACAGAAAATAATCAGATAGCAAAGTTCGATTTCCGACAAAAGGCTGATTGTGTTCCCTTCTCATTTAAGTCTCTGGGGTAAGCATGGATCCACTTCTTTCTCACAGTTGTGGGTAAGATATCAGTACTTATTGAGTTCTCTTGTCATCGTCATAGACAACCAGTCTAGGTAGAAGAATTCAAAACGCAGAGAAAGCAAGGGGAAACCATTCCATCATTTCCCACATGAGCAATTTTCTGCGAATATCTATGATTGCCAAAGTTCTGAAAAGGAATGAAACTTTGAATTCCATTGTGTGCTTACAATTTTCTCTATGTTACTATTCATATTACTGTTGTATAAAGTGAAAACATTCTGATTTTGATCCAACAAATTCATCACTTAAGATATGATACGTATTTACTTATATGTTTTTTACTTTAAGATTAAAAAAACCCCCAAAACTGATAGATAATATTAAATTTCTTATTGCTTCATTTACAAAAAACAATAACTCGATACATTATTGGTGTTTGTAAAAGTCAGTATTTACCCAACATCTCCACTCCAGAGAGGAAGTAACGCATTGTCAATTTTTAAGTGGAGTAAAGCTTGTTTGAATTCAGTGTTTTCCTTCTAGATGGGTTGCTTACAAAAAATACCAAAATTGATAGAAAATATTAAATTTCTTTGTGCTTCATTTTAAAAAAAATACTAACTCAATACATTATTGGTGTTTGTAAATGTCTGTATTTACCCCAACATCTCCACTCCAGAGAGGAAGTGACGCATTGTCAATTTTTAAGTGGAGTAAAGCTAGTTTGAATTCAGAGTTTTCCTTCTAGATGAGTTGCTTACAAAGGCTAAAGAACCCAATTTACTTTATTATTTAACCAGTAACTAAGGAAGGAATAGATGGATTTATGCATTTCCCAATGGCATTAGCATGATGGGGAAAAAAACAGTTTCTATCGGGTTTGAACTCAGTTCACCGATTCCATTTCTTACATTGATAACGGTTACGCTAAGAGCGCCTATTTATGTTTATAAAAGTATCATAAAAGTAAAGTTGGCGACCAGTAGGCTCCTTTTTCAATAGCTACTACGCCGAGATGTTGGGGAGGGTGCTACACCTTTCCCTGGATTGCTCCACTTTATCCTCGATGCTTACCTTATAGTTGAAAGTAACAATAAAGGGAGATAACTCCAAGGTTAATTAAGAGTTATCCCACTGGAAATAAGAGCATGCCTCGTGACCACTGACGTCAGGGGGACAACTCAAGATGGCGGACTGACACTGAACACGTGTTGATTTCTCTCTCTCTCCATTTTCCAAAAAAATTCCATATGTAGAGTAGTGAATTTTAATTATTATTTTATATAATAAAATACTGTTAACTAAAAAACGTTCTTGGTGATTATTTCCATCCAACAAATGCACCACTCGACATGATACAAACACAACACTTATATAGTTGAGTGCTAAGCAAGGAGGTATCAAGTACAATTTTTAAAGTCTTTAGTATGACTCGACCTGGGATTGAAGCCCAGTCTCCCAGACCATTGGCGAACAATGAGCGGGTAAAAACATTATAGAAAAGTATTATAGACATTTGTTATAGATATATATTATAGATATGTATTATAGATACTGGTCCATTGGCATAATGTTTAGAGTGTTCACCAACGGCCCGGGAGACCGGGGTTCAATTCCAGGTCGAGTCATCCCAAAGACTAAAAAAAATGGTACTTGATTCCTCCTTGCTTAACACTCAACATTATAAGGTATAGAACAAGGGTAAAGTGGAGCTATTCAGGGAAAGGAGTAGCACCCTCCCTTATATATCAGTGTAGTAGTTATTGAAAAGGGAACCTTCGGGTCACCCTCGACTAAGGTCGCCAACTTTACTAACTATTATATTTATGTATGCTTCCTTCTGGGAATTACACTTCTTTGACTTGAACGTAAGAGCTGAGCAAAGGTTACACATTACTTTTAATCGTCTGAAGACTATATAAAGGAATATGTTAAAATATTTAAGTAAGTCTATCTATATTATCGTTAATTCCTTTACAGCCTTCTCCGACATTGAAAAAAACAAACTGTTTTAATTGGCATACCTTCAGACAACTGTTGCTTTAACTGATTTAAGATAATATTATAATTTAATCTTCTGCATCAATGGCAGTGGGAAGTGGGGAAATCTGACAGGGTGAAATGACGGTGGAAGTGGGGAAATCTGACATGGAGAAATGACGGGGAAAGTGGGGAAATCTGACATGGAGAAATGATCATCAATTCATAATATTTTGAGATCTCAGTTTTTTTTCTTTTCTTTCTCAATATTTTGTGATCTTAGGTTTTTTTTCTTTCACCATATTTTCATCTTTTTTTTTTTTTACGATTTAATATTTTACTTTCCCAAACCAGTTTTGTTTTGATTGTAAAAATGTCCACATTTGTTGTCCAGTTCCGTGATTATCCTTTATGCATATGATATGATGAATAATTCTAGGTTGCAGGATAATCGGAAAATATATTTTTACTAAAAATAAAAGGCTATATTCAAAACAAATATTCCAAAAATAATGAGAAATTATTCTAGTAATCATTGAAAGATTCCAACTGATAATTATTATCTATTAGCTGCCTTACCCATCTACGCTTGATAAGAGGTCAATACTCATTTTGAAGGTCATTTATAGTAAGTGTTACGAGAAAATATAAATCTATATAACAGAATTATGTAATGAAATTTATATTGTCCTGTGAAATTTTTCATAGGGTCTAAGACTCAAGTATTTATTGATTCAAACAGTATTTGTTTTGTCCGTATTGCTAGTTGAAAGTAATCAATAATATTATTTAGTCATCTTACATCACTAAATTGATTGCCCAGTCGGCTGGGGCTGTTGAATACTCCGACTGGTTCTTTGCAAAGGGGTAAGACCACCCCCGCCAACGAGTGTCCTGGATATGACACTAAACAATCTGATGGTGAGGTTCCAGTAATGCTGGAGCTTTGGAGAATGCGGAGTACCTCTTCATTGCCATCGCTCCCAGTTTCCCTCTGGCCCGGAGTGGTGGCACCGGATAGGGTCCTATCTATGGATTAAATAGAACTAATGGCATACTAAATTGTTTGACTAAACTGAATTACTTGAAGTAGAAATGTTTTTGACAATTAAACCGTGCTTACATTTAAACTGCGTGTTTATGCTAAACTCAATTGTTTGAAATGGAAGTGTTTTTTGACATTGAAACTGTACGTACACTAAACTGATTTGTTTAATATATAAACTTCTGACATTTAACTGTGTGTAAATAAAATCCGTACTAATACTAAACTGAATTAGCTGAATTAGAACCACTTGATTAAACTGAATAGCTTGAAATAGAAATGTTTTTCACAATTAAACTGGACTTACATTTAAACTGTGTACTCATGCTAAACTAAATTGTTTGAAATAGAAGTGATTATTTGTATAAAAATGGATTTGGCATTAAATAACCTACTGATTTGGCATTAAATAACCTACATTAAATAACCTACCATTACTAAATTGAAGGACGATCAATAAAATTAATTATTAATGCGATGTGGGACCGTCCCTGCAACGTAATAGCTATAGTGCTGGACTGCACTCTTGAAGTAATCGAGTTCGAACTCCAGTCATGTCATCGTTAAATAGTATACATGCACTCCTGTTCTTCAACAAGGATGGCTTAAGCATTAAATAACCAATGAAGATTACCATGCCATGAAACAAAGAAACCAAATTAATTAATAATGCATAAATCAACGTGCATCATTATTTCTGTGAGATAAAAAAAATTTTTAATTTTTCTTTTAACGTTTTGGTATTAAATTCTATATCATTAGTTATGTCTGACAGCAACATGGCCTCCTGTTGACTTATTTCTTGGTAAAGACACTTTTAGATGCAATAACACTCTTAACAAAGTAAAAAAATAAACAAAACAAAATAATTACAAAAACAAATAAAAATAAAACAAAACAAAAAAAAAAATAAATAAATAAATGAACAAACGAAAACCAACAAGGAAACAAAAATAATGTTATTGATAATATCAGAACCTGTGTTTATTCTTTTATTCATTTTTTCATTAAAAATATTTATTTTATAATTATTCAATAAAATTCTATTGTAAATTGATTTCGTAAGTAGTATCATTTGAAAACGATGCGTCTGAATTCATTAAACAAATCTTCATGAAGTGCGTAAGTAAAATGTAGGAAAAAAAAAAACAACTGTTTCCATCTTTAGAAAAGTTTTAAACTTGATATAAATCCAAGATAAATCTATATTCTTAAGAATATGAAAAATCTTAGAAGTTGTCAGAGTTTTTTTTTTTTTCAATGAAATACATTTTTTTTTATCAAACAGCCCATAATGAATAAATTTGAATTTAGATAGTCACATCTTGCCAAGAAACTAAAAAAGAAAAAAAACCCCTCTACACACGCAAAGATCATTTGCTGCGGATTATTTTCCTTTTAATTCTTCAATAATTGTCATTTACTAATCTTACCAGAATTATGAGATCCCCGATGAGAATCGGATTACAACTAATAGTCTTCAAGATCACCTTGTTAACCATTACATCATGTAAAGTGCTCTTTTATACAGATTCACTGGTTTCAGGCCTTTCAACAAATTATCCAAATTGTGGTACACCTATCTGAAGAAAAAAATAAAATAAAATTGATTTTAAATTGATACACTTTCAATTCGATTTTCATTGAGAAATATTTCACACCCTCATGCTGGTCTTCCCTGCTACATCCTGTATTAGTACAGAGCTGTAGTTGATAGGTTCTAGCTGGTTTTCTAACACTTGCTCGTCCGTGTGAAGGGCCCACAGGGGTATATCGCTCATGAGTTCGTCCTTACTTTTCCAGCAGTGTCCCGCAGTTTAGTTCGTCTAATTTAGATGGTTTTCTAGATGTGTGGTAGGTGGCCGGAAAGCTGCTGTTTTGTGGGATGTTGCCTCCAGGAATTGTTTAATACAGCTCGTAATGTAATAAATTAACGTGACCTGCAGGTGTTGAACAGAGTGGATTTTGTTGACAGCTTCATCCGGCTGAAGGTAATATCAACAAAGTGATTACCAAAATGTCACCATGTCCTGCAGGTGTTATTGTATCGGTGGATGTTGTTGACAGCTTCATCCGGCCGAAGATAATATCAACAAGGTGATTATAGGAATATCACCTTGACCCATGGACGTGGTTGAACTCAGCAAATGGTGGCAGATATGTCCGCCCATAGAAGTGAACTTGGGCAAGTAGCCAATGGGGAACAAGCAACACATGGATGTGAACTGTATCCAATGAAATAAAAAGAAGTGAAACGTGGGCGTAATCGTAACCAATGAAAAAGAGGAATTGCTACAGGTCACGTGAGAGTTGTAGACTATATAAGTTCTCGAATTTTGGCAAGAGACAGTTGTTCACTGTCTCTTCCAACTCCTGACGACCCCTTCGTGTGTGCGAACTCTCTGCGATTGCTCTTTTGCTTCACACGAGTCTCACCGTCAAGAATAGAAATATAATCTTATATTATATATATATGTGTTCCTCGTAGTTCATCAAGACACAGCTGTAATATACTACAGTAGTATTCTGGTATAATTGTCATCAAGATTTTCTCCATACGCTTAGTCAGCGTCAACGTGATGCATCCATATAGCAGAATTGACACGACTGCTACTTGGAAAAAAATTCACTTAAAAAAGAAAAAAAAGTTTTATTCTGTCTTTGCAAGCTGTTAATACTTGTTAGTTAGACACTGAAATATCGATTGTTGGATTGATCACGTTTATTTGTATTCATACTAGCACAAACACACACACATACACTTACACACACATAAAAATATATCAGTTTCGAACTTTAGTTAAGACTTGTCCCCTAGATAGGACTCTAATTGGTACTACCACTTCGGAACAGAGTAGACCTGGGAGTAATAGCAGTGAAAAGAATACTCTCCACTCTCCAGATTTCCAAAATTGAGGCTTCATTATTAGATGCAGTTTAGTGTCATACCCAAGACGCTACAGAGGAACAGAAAATTGAAGCACAATGCCTAATTCATATATATTGTTGTGAATTATTATTATTAATAACCATTATTACTCATACAACACCTCACAAAACGACAACTGTACAGCCACTGAGCTCTCACTTGAAAAACCATCCAATTAAGACAAAGAAGACACATAAGAAACTGCTAAAGAACATAAGTGGCGTTCTTCAATGGACCCCTTCACATTGACAAACCAGTACCGGTCGACCAACAAGAACTCATTTACATCAACTCAGTGTGGACACAAGATATAGTTTGGAGGACCTCTCAGGAGAGATGAATGATAGGGGTGGATGGAGAGAGAGAGAGAGAGAGAGAGAGAGAGAGAGAGAGAGAGATCTGCAATCAACACGAACAGATGATGATGATGATTACTAATAAGTATCATTCATCAGTTTTTGTTAAAATATCCTGTAGCTGTAAAATACACCGACTGCTTCTCTGGAGAGGGGGTATGACTCCCCACCCAAAGAGTGTCCTGGTATATGACACAAAACTATGTGATGGTAAGGGTTCAGTAATGCTAGAGTTTTGGGGAATGTACCCTTTCATTGCCATCGCTTTCAAGTCCAATCTGGTCTGGAGTGGTGGCACCCGATAAGGTCCTCTCTTTGGATCTCATAGAACTTTAATAGTCAAACTGTGAGCAAATAAAATGACTTATGCTAAATTGATTGGTTTGAAATAGAACCGTTTTATCATGTAAAGAAATGACTGATGTTTAAGTGAATTGTTAGTGATACATAGCAATACTTCGAACAATTTAACTGTGTGCAAAAGAATGAGCTTAGACTCGTTTAAAAACTTTATCAACAAAATGTGTTTACAAATCATATATATTTAACATATACGTATGGAGGTGCCTGTGGTGTAATGGTTATCGTCGTAGGAAATGGACACGGCGACGCGAGTTCAAATCATGGACAAGATTGATTTCATTTCACTGATGTCCTTGGGAAAGGTATGAATCCAATTATTCTCCTTCCAGCTATGGGTAAATAGTAGGTCAAACTGAATTCTTCAGCAATGGTGATGTAACTGGTCTAGGAGAAGGAAAACTCTGAATTCAAAACTGTTAAACTCCGCTTAAAAATTAACCTCGTGTCATATCCTGCCCGAGCGGAGGGTTTGGTAAATTTGTATATATATATATATATATATATATATACTTTCTTTAAAGAAAAAACCAAAGACCGGTTATTTTAGGATTATAAATTCATTTCCATCCTGTTTTTCAGTTTCTGGTGTGAACCAAAAACACGAAGAAAAATATAACAGGACTTCTTCAGATCTTATGGATAAAATAAAGCAGAATAGATACGGGGGTGGGGAGAGGAAGAGAGGTGAAGAATTATCTCCTCGTTTTATTAAACTTCCGTTTTTTTATTTAATTATTTATTTTATTTATTTTTCTAATTTTACTGTCGGTTGGAATTATAGTAATTTAACTTCTTTATTTATTTTATTTATTTTCTTTTTTTGTTAAGTCCGATAATTAACTTTTATGTGTTTTGTTTATATAATAAATTTTTGTAAGTGAAATATTAATAACTTATATTGATTTCGAGTCTATCTCCTCAGTTACCTATTTTTTTCATGTACGTATATAGGATACGTTTTTATTTTATTTATTTTCGTTCATTTACCTTGTTTCTCAATTTAATTCCATGTTTTTTAAGATAATTAGTCTATAGTTTAAATTTAGTCTTATGTCTACATCTTGCTATTAATTCACATCTCTAATTTAATAACTTTTCAGGCACTGGATACGTCATTATTTGTATTTTCTCTTCTAAGCACAAGCTGCATCTACCGTAAAAGCTTTTCGGAGTATTTGATTTTTATCAAAAAAAAAAAAAAAAAAAAAATCAAATACTCCAAAAAGCTTTGACGGTAGATGCCTCTTGTGCTTAGAAGAGAAAATACAAATAAGGACGTGTCTATTCTGTTTTATTTTATCCATAAGATCTGAAGAAGTCCTGTTATATTTTTCTTCGTGTTTTTGGTTTACATCAGAAACACAAAACAGGATGGAAATGAATTTATAATCCTAAAATTACCGGTCTTTGGTTTTTTCTTTAAAGAAAGTATTGCTCTATAATATTGAATTCATTGAGCTCTCTACCAGGAAAATTTAAATGTTCAGCTTTCGAATGATCTTCTTGTCCTGAAGGAATTACTCCCAACTCTGGTTTAACTGGACCGAATATTACATACATATATATATATATATATAGTCATCCACAGACAGACTGTTTCGTTCTATCAGAACTCTTCAGTGTGGCTAGACCCGCAGGACGCTCGAAGCCGGGATCGAAACCCGTCTAACTTTACGATAGATTAAGGTTTCAGACCACACAGCTACAAGCGGACTACGTTGGCTAAGTGAATTTTAAGGTATTTTATTTTTAGCAACAGCAGCAGCAGCCTTTGTTTACATTTTATATATATATATATATATATATATATATATATATATATATATATATATATATATATATATATGTATATATATATATATATATATATATGTATATATATATATATATATATATATATATATATATATATATATATATATATATATATATATATATATATATATATATATATATATATATATATATCAAGAGGATTTGGCATTAGATAACCGACAATAGTTGACATGTCATAAAACTAAATATCCGGTAGGTTGTTTTTTTTTATCACTTTCTATTCGTTATTGATTAAATGAATACATCTTATCTTGGGAAATGCTTGATAGCAAAAAGTATCAAAACTTACCAAACAGATAAAGGAATCGATATACTTCATCATAAACTTTTATTTGCTATACTTACTACACTCAGAACTCAAGAACAAACCAACTTAATCGGCAACAACATGATATTAACAATATCCTCATTATAACCTTTCAATAATAACTCGAAGTTGTATTTATCTTAAGATTTCTTGTCTTAATGTAAAAGAAAAAAACTTGAATATATTGATTTTTTTCTGAAAGAATATCTTTAGGAAATAATAATAGAAAGAACAAGGAAAATATAGAGAAGTATGAAGTTTGTCTTAAATATTTTGCAGCTGTTTGAAATTTAAAAAAAAAAACGCCTTTTTTCTGGATTTAGTACATTTCAGACTGTATATAATTATAAATCGTCTGTGAAGAGAAAACATTGACAAATTTGATAAATATTTCCCCAAGAAAAGAACCTTTACAAGGAGAATTTTTTAGAATTATATGTTCATAACGAATACCGTAATACAAAAATCTCAAATTTTGTTTTTCAAAGAGAAGATCCCATTTAATAATAAATAAATTCCTAATAATACAAAACACGAGGATTCGGTTCTTCGTCTTTCATTAAAAGTAAACATCTTTTTAAAAATCATCTGTACTAAAAGTAAGCAAATTAAATAATAAAAAAAATCTAATCAATTGAAACTAGCTAAAAGAATTTTGAAATATCACATTTATTGAATATTTTAGGACCTTTAAAATCGGCAAAATGTACTTACTAACTAGGCATGCACACGCACACACACCACACACACACACACATACACAAATATATATATATATATATATATATATATATATATATATATATATATATATATATCTTCAAGAAAAAAACAAAATTCGGTCACATTAGGGTTATAAATTCATTTCCATCCTGCGAAGAGCACTGACATGAATCAATAACATAAAAAAATTTTTTTAACAGGACTTCTTCAGATCCACCATGGAGATAATGAATACAGCCAGAATAGGGGTGGTCACAAGAGGAAAGAGGAGGGAAGGAGTCCTCTCTCTTTGGATATTACTTCCAGTCTCCTTTCTTTTCTGGTTGAGACCATGACAAAATAATGAGACGTAAGTTTTAATTCAATTAAATTTATAATCCTAATGTGACCGAATTTTGTTTTTTCTTGAAGAAATATTTGCTCTGTGATATCATTTACATTGAGCTCTTTCCTAGGAATATTCAAATATTCGAAGTTTGAACAATTTATGGTTTTTAAGATGGAAGGCAAGTGACTATACAGCTAATGTTTTGCTGTGTGTCGTTTTCAGGGTTTATTCAAAGTAGAACGCAGGCTGTTGCGTTGGTTGCATTTTTTCTTTTTCTTTTTCTTTAAGTGCATGGAGTGCAGACTTACAATAGGATAAAGTCGACGACAGTTCAGAAGAATTGATGCTTTATATTATGAGATAGATTAAATTTTCATATGGTTAATGATCTGTAGTTAGCAGTGCATATATACGTTCATTGAAATCGCTTTCAGCTTGTGAAATATTGCTACCGAGGTATGTGAAATGGTCTGCTAATTTTAGAGGCTTGCTTAATGTGGAAATCACTGCATCTTGTTTAAAACAGGAATTCTTTTTTTTATATGAGTTAGAATAGAGGCCAATGGTTCTTGCTGCCAGTTCCAGGCTATGAAGCAGACATTCTTCTTGCACGAGTACATTTGCATGAAGCGCTGAATCAACTGTGTAGTCTGCATCAGTAATATGCCTTTCGGGATGGCGTCTGCTCATTGTTCATTGTTTTGAATAAGAAACGCATTTACATCTAACAGAAAGATAAAGAGACTTAAATGATGAGTTAGTTTGATCATTGTCAGAAAAAATAGCCTTACTCTGTAAACAAGAATTACTGTTGTCAATATAACGAAGTATTCGGTAAATACTGTTCTGAGTTATATATATATATATATATATATATATATATATATATATATATATATATATATATATAACATGTGTATAAATAATAGCACACTTTTTACTTTAAAAAATGAACAAAAAAGACTTTTTCTGTTCAGTGTGTTGGTGACATTTCCAAACACTTAATCTCTCTCTCTCTCTCTCTATATATATATATATATATATATATATATATATATGTATGTGTGTGTGTGTGTGTGTGTGATATAATAATTAATATATCTGATCAAATCTAAATGCAACAAATATAAGTATCTACTTATAAACTTACCCAAATACAATCAAAATTTCTATAATTCCATAAGTATAAAAAATAGCAACAAAAATATCAATGAAAAATAAAAGAAAGAAAGGAAACGACAAAATGTAATAATACTTATTCAGTCATAACAGTTAAGTTATCTCTATTTTTCTTCGTAAATTGAAAAAAAAAAAAGTAGTGTTTCTTTCTGTAGTTGGGTCTGAAGCTTCGGGTCATTCAAAACGTTAATATTGCCAGATTGTCAGAAAACCGAAAATCTTTTTATTATTTTTTGATTTTTTTTTTTTTTTTGGCAAGGAAAATATTGTGTTAGAATCACCAGAAATAAAAATACAATTTAACACTGCTAAAAAAGATTTAGCCGCTCTGTAAGCTTTTCTGTATAAAGATATAAATTTCAATAGAATATTTTTCTGCTGCTTCCGTTGGATACCATGGGAAATTATTCTCTCTTTTCTAATTCGTTTCAATAATGCTTTTATTTTCATCTGTGCTGGTTGTTTTTTTTCCTGCCAGGTAAAATCTAAATAATATATACGATTAGCAAACTTTCCCTGAGTATACGATATCCATATGATAACAATATCAGATAAGACAAGAGTTATATTAGTGTTTACGAAGTAAATGTTCGCTGATTATATATACACAAATGAAAACGAAAAATAGCATTAGAGAAAATTATAATTCGTTTCTATTATGCTTTTATTTTCATCTGCACTTGGTATTTTTTTCTGCTAGGTAAAATGATATATACGATTCGCAAACTTTCCCTGAGTATACGATATCCATATGATAACAATATCAGATAAGGCAAGAGTTATATTAGTGTTTACGAAGTAAATGTTCGCTGATTATATATACACAAATGAAAACGAAAAATAGCATTAGAGAAAATTATAATTCGTTTCTATTATGCTTTTATTTTCATCTGCACTAGGTATTTTTTTCTGCTAGGTAAAATGATATATACGATTCGCAAACTTTCCCTGAGTATACGATATCCATATGATAACAATATCAGATAAGGCCGGGGATATATAAATGTTTACCCAGTAAATATTCACTGATTATATATACACAAAGGAAAGCAAAAAAATTGTATTAGAGAAAAATAAAGTTTGTATCTTGTGTTATATAATCAAAGTAATGATTTTTTTATATTAAACATTTTTCGTTAATTATATCTAATTATTTAGTTTGGTAAGGCTTTGAACAACTCAGGTCTCTTTGTCCAGGTGCATAGTCAGATGGTGCAGTCTTACGCCCGTGTGTAAAGGATGTGTCAATCATCATCTGTCTTAATAAACCTCCAGTCAGGAAACAGGACTGAAGTGTGGATAACATCATGCTCAGAAGAGATGGTCCTGAGAATTTGAGGATTTTAAAAAGACAATAGTTGAGTTTTTTACCATTGAAGGTAGCGGTTGAGTTTTTTGGATTGGATCAGATCAGATCCTATTTTCGGATCTCTACCGGCAGAGATCTTAAACACAACATGATGCACCGCACGTTGAGGGTGGGGTCAGCATAGTGCAGTTAGCATAGGCTTTTAAGAATGGTGTCTCTCTCCTCGTGTCGCCAAAGACTGAAGCCAGAAATTAATAAACCCGTTCGTATCTGAGTCCACCTATGTTTGTATTTGTATTGCAGTTATTGATATCGTTATGAATATACAACACTTGCAAATACAACAATCTCATATAATGACCAAATCAAACGGCATAGTTATTGTTGCAGGTGTTACGTAAATCCCCTCACACCTAAAATCTCAATAGTTATCATAGAGACGTTGGATAGACGGATGGAGTTAAAAGTGATTACGATTGAAGCAAACGAGAAAAATGTTTGTGTTTTCAATTTGACAAGTCTCAAGTTCAGACAAACTAAAAAGCGCACCTCTTTTATTTTATTGTGGGGAAGGGAAACGTTTTAGAAGACGCTTGTTAGGGATTTCGATAATTTTCTTAGAAGATGCAGGAAGTTTCACGTTTTCCACAAAATATCGTTTGGAAAATCTCGGAGAATGCCGGCTTGAATTACCAAAATGTTAATAAACTTCGGAACCAAGCTTTAAATGTACGTTTGCCACTTGCTTTCGTAATCAGGGATCAAATAAGATCTTTTGCAAAAGAGATATAATGTTACTGAGGATATATTTGCTCAGTCGGTTGGGGCTGTAGAATACACCGACTGGTTCTCTGTAGAGGGGTAAGACTCTTCTAACGAGTGTCCTAGATATTACACTAAACAGTCTGATGGTGAGGTTCCTGTAATGCTGGAGCTTTAGGGAATGCAGAGTACCCCTTCATTGCCATCTTTCCGAGATCCACTCAGGCCCGAAGTGGTAACACGTATCTATGGATCAGATAGAACTAAACCATGTACTTATACTAAACTGAATTGCTTGAAATAGGACTGTTTTGACATTTAAACTGCGTATTCATGCTAAACTGTATTGTCTGAAATAGAACTGTTTTTGACATTGAAACTGTACTTACGCTAAATAGAATTGTTTGAAAAGAACTGTTGATATGGTTAAAATGGGTTTGGCATTAATAACCTACAGTGGTTGATGTACCATAGAACCAAAGCAAACTAAATCTTGAGGACATATCTTTATAATTGTAGATATTTACAAAAAATAAAAGATCATTTTTCGTCCACGATCTGTGTTTATTTGTCTTCTTATACGTAAAAGAGTGTCAACTTAAAACGCATTCAGTCTGACTTCACGGAAGTCTGTAATTCACGGTTTTAGGCCAATCCAACCTTTCCTGAACATCGAGGTTCTTACAGCCAGATCGAAGTTTCTTGTACGATTTGGTTACTGTACAATGATCAACTGTACCTTAACCTTTCGAAAAACAAGTGTTTTTGGTTGGATTATGACCGAGTTCAAACACTTAAAGCATCAGTTCCAGTTTAACACTTCGCTGCATATTCATATGCGCGCGTCGTTCAAATTATACATGGAGTGATGCAATAAACACTGTGTTAAAGCACCAACTACCTTGATACTATCTACCAAAGTGGATACATACCACAACTTCAACTGCTTCGATCACGTGATGTACGCACACCAGTACGTACTACCGAAGTATTGTAAAACTTTTGATTCATCATCCGAAAAATATCTTTTGTACAATTCCAGAAAAATTACACGAACGTTTTACAAGAATTGAAAAATGTTTCAAAAATAGTCACCATGCTTAATATCTAAAATGGATAGTCCAATTTCCATGAGTGAAATTTTAACCTTTAACGAAAGATAAAATATAGCTAATTTTTCTTTTACGATATTTTATGTTTTATTTCAAATTTCTTTTGATCTTCTTTTAATGAATATTCTACTTCTTCGGTTATTTTATTTCATAATTTTTTTATTTTGTTGTTCGCAAAAACTAAACCTCCTTTAAATTCTTTTTTCTTTTATTAGTACTTTCTAGTTTTTTATTTCTTTTATTAACAAGTAGTGTTTCTTTTTTTTTTTTTTATTTGTGGGTTTTTTTTTTTTCGCTTTTGCTCAGATATTCCATCACATTTCTTTCTTTCTTTCTTTCTTTCTTTTGATTTTACCTTTCTAGATTCTTTCTTGTGGTTTCCTTTTTTCTCTTTTTTACTTTGTTTTTTTCTCTATAAGTCATATTCTGCCATTTATCTATTCATTCTTTTCTTTCATTTGTTTATACATTGTTTTCTCATTTTTTTCTCTTTTCTTTCTTCATTTTTATGACCTGGTTTTTTTTATATTTTTTTTTTTTTAGTTTACCTGATTTTGATTAGTTCTTCTTTTATTCCCTTTCTTTAATTTTCAATCCTATGTTCCCCCCCTCTTCTTTTACTTTCTCATCTTTTTCCACTTTTTACAATACACATTATTCTTTTATTTTTTAATTAACAAATTACTAATTCATATCTACGTATCTAATTCAAGTCGTGGTTATTTTTTTAAAGCTGAGTTACTGAATTTTATTCCCATCTGATTTCACTTGTAACCTTACTAGCTCAACAGAAAAACCCTCACGAGTGACTGAAATTCAACAGTTGAAATTTCAAGTAAATAAACACCTATCTTCTATCAAAACTTCTTCCAAAACTCTCTATTAGACGTGTCCATTTTACATTATCTTCATCGTTATTACCTTTCGTTTAAACAGTATATTAAGATCAGTAAGTCTGCTGATGCTATATCCAGCATTAAGTGTAAGAGCTTGACTATACTTATTTGAATAATACCCCGCCTACACACACACACACACACACACACACACACACACACACACACACACACACATATATATATATATATATATATATATATGTGTGTGTGTGTGAGACTTTATATATATATATATATATATATATATATATATATATATATATATATATATATATATTATAAATCAGTTACGTAAGAATAGGATTATAGATAAGCTTACAAATTTTCTTAAAGCAATGAAGAGGCGGGAAACCAGGAACGTTAGTAATTTAGTGCTATGTTTTATATTCTGCATCAGTAATACAGAATTGCTTTGGCTGGGAATTAGGATATCTAGAGCGAGGGTTGTGTTGTGGTGTAATGGTTAAAGCTCTGGACTGTTGAATCGTAGTAAGCGAGTTCGAACTCCAGTCGTGTTATTAGGTTCACTTTTGGAGAAATACCCTTGGGAAAGGTATAAACCCCCATATCCTCCCAGATATGGGTTAAATAGTTCCACTACTGCTATTCTCAATCAATCGATCGATGGATTTAGCATTAAATGACCCAAGAAGGTTGATATGCCAATGAACAGGGTATTCCGTTATGTGAGTTTAAATTTAAAGGGACATTAGTCTTAAGTACAACAACTTTTAAAATAATCTAATATCAATAGGATAAATTACCCTGTACGGTACATATCTTCAAGATGTATGAGAGGAATTTTGTCAGTTATCAAAACGTTTGCTTCCAGATAAAAAATTAGAATGTGAATAAATTAAGTTTATTTTTCAATACAGTGTCCCTTTCTGCCTTAACACTAATTTCTTTGGTGTTGTGGTTCTTTTATCCCATTAGTAAAAATAACCATGAACACCAGTTATGATATCATCATGAACATTTCAACCTAAAAAATTTTCAGCACACTTTCTATATATATATATATATATATATATATACAGAGAGAGAGAGAGAGAGAGAGAGAGAGAGAGAGAGAGAGAGAGAGTGAAAGAAAATTTACTTCAAATCGCTTAAACTCAGTTTTAGTGATGTTTCAATAATTTCCTTTTTCGGCATATCGGACAATTTTAACTGACTCTGTTCTTAGTAAAAGTAATCTTATGTTTTTTAAAATTATTATTATCATTTATTCAGGAGCGTCCTTTTCTCTTGTTTTAAGAAAGTTTTCGTCTTGAATATTTTATTTCACTAATCTCAAATAAAATATATTCCAAAGGCAAAACGAAAACCCCGAACAGAAAAAGGAGAACAATTGTTACAATGAACACAATTTCTTCTTTGGATTATTTCAATTTGCTTCTGGATGATGTCGGCTGAATTGTTTGTAGCGCATCGAAAAATGCAATCAAATGTACAAATTTTGATTAAAAAGATTTAGATAATCCATTTTTATTATGATTTCAATTCGTCAGATAACAATCTCTACGGAAAGAATGATATTATTAATGTTGTCATAGAATGTCAGCCGAAATGATCTGCAACAGAAAGCACGAAAAAATAAAATGGAAGGAAATACTAAAAACACGCTTGAAACGTTTTAAAATTATCTTCATTGATACACTGAAAATTGTTACTTGTTGGTAAATATTTCCCAAAAATTTCTTTCGTATTATCGAAGTAATATTGAATATTTTCCTTTTGAAATTAAAGTTAATATATATATATATATATATATATATATATATATATATATATATATATATATATATATATATATATATATCGGGGGCGGGGAATGAGGAGGAAAATGTGTTAAATTACAGAACATGAAGAAGCGAAAATTCTGCCCTAGCTGTGTCCTCTTTCCGTTCACAAGTCATGTGATAAGAACTCTTTGAGAAAAAAATGACAATTAGCAATAATTCAGAAAAACTTAGAATATAAGTGAAACAGCTAAATTGAGACGAAAATTAACTGGAAACAAAAGATAAAAACCCGTCAGAAACGTTTTGAAATCATTTTCGCTGATGTACTCAAAATTGCTATTAGTTTGTGATTTTCTCCAAAAAATCTCAGCCGTCATATCGAATATTGAACGTTTTTCTTTTGAATCTGAATTTGTATTTTATGTATATTTTTTGGGAGAAGGCGAAAAGTGACAAATTATAAAGCACAAAGAAAAGAAATTTTATCTGTAGTAGTGTCCTTCTCCCATCCTCAAATCATATGACGAGAACTCTTTTGACAAAAAGACATGGAACAAAAAAGATACATAAGGATGGTCTAAATTATTTGGAATACTTGAAACGCTAAGCAAAGATCGGGTTTTATCGAATAGCGAGAGTTTAAACAATTAAACAATAGCATCATTTATAAATCAATTAATGTAATAAATAAGCTTAATTAAGGAACGAATGAAGATTTAACGCGAACAGGTTAAAAAAATGTTTATCGTTGGATATTAGTAAGATAAAATTTAGTAAATTTAAGATAAGTTTTTTGGGAACCACTTGTCCTCCCTCTTGTGTCTTCTCTCTTGACCAGAGCACAGTTATTACTCTACGTCTGGGTCTGGTATGGCAACAATATACAACCCATCAAAAATGATAAATCCAAACTTACTTCATAGTGGGATTTAAACATGTCTGGGTATCAAGATCTGCAGGTGCCCTTTTGATAGCCAACATTGGAGATTCGATTGGCATCCTACAGATGTTGGGTGTTCTAATTTCAGGTACACAAACAACGAGCAAAGCAACTTTAAACTCACCGACACCAACGGAAAAATGAGCCAGAGGATACAATAAAAATGTATTTTACAGTTATTCTAAGACCAATCCAATACAATACAAAGATGGTATGGAAAAAGAATTATAGAAATTTGGGCTGAATCCATTAGATTAATACAACAAGATTTGGTGACCAAGCTAGAATTATATTAAAGAAAGATAGGTTTTCTGACCTTGAGATTCTAGAAATGTGTGGACAATTAAATAATGAAGAATAGGAACAAGATCCTACACCGAAATCGAAAACCTAAATACTTAAAAAGAAGAACCTCCAAATCGAATTGAAATGCAAAATACTGAAAACTGAAACACTACGGAGTTCAGTACAACAAAACAAATGTTATCGCAAAAGGCCAAAAATATGAAATAATGAAGTTAATAAAGAAAATCATCACTGAAAAGAAGACTGCATTACCATCTCCCAAGAACCAAGACTAGAAAAAAATGAAGGCAGAAACCTAAAAAGTAAATATATTATTACCAAATATTTCAATGGATAGCATCACAAAAATAAACCAGCTGATATATGCAGGAGGGAAGCAAGTCTATAATAATACTGGTATTCCCCAAAGGAACCCGAGCAGAAATACAAAACCTGGATGGAAATGAGGATACAAAGTGCAGAAGGAAAATTATGAATATAATAATAAACAACCCTATTATAAATAAGATAAATTTAAATTTTAACTGATAAAAAAAAAGACCCAAAACAGTACACTTACTTAACATGGCCGCCATTTTTTTTTCAATTATTGTATAAACACGCCTTTGAAACGATCTGCATGTCTTCAAAATAAATTCTTCAGATATTTTATTCCGTTCCTCGTCAATAGCACTCTTAAATGAACTAATATTTGAATGGGAAATTGAATTTGTTTTGTTTTCTAAAACACCCTATATAGCGTTATCAAGGGCCGGATGGGCCTGATGGAGGCTATGAATTTGAAGGCCAAAAAGACATTTTCCTGAAAAAACTTGTTTCTTGCACCTCGTAAGCTTTTTTTTCGTTTATCTTACTCAAAAATTGTCGGGGAGTTCCGACAAATGACTTAAATTCTACATCTTTAATTGCTGTCCTCACAGTATTCTCGAGGACTTTTAATTCATTTGCATGTTTTCTTATTGTCGTTAAGGGGAGGCTTAATCACCGTAGCGAGAGCAGTTAAAAAGCCTTCTTTTTGTTTTTTGTCCAATCTTCCACTCCCCCGTTTCCCTAAAAAAATATTTTCTGCAAAATTATTTTTTTTGCTTTGTGCCAGGAATTGAAGTTTAACTATGCTACCACATGATATATGCACAAACCATAAACCATCTCAAAGAATAAGAAGCATAAAGTTCTTTGAGATTTGGAGATACAAACATATCACGACCAGAAGATCAAACCAAATGATGATTAACAAAAAACAAAGGACTGGCCGTTTAGTAGACTTTGCCGTGTCAGTGAACCACAGGGTGATAATCAGAGAAAGCAAAAAGAGAGATAGGTATTTGAACCTTGCCAGAGAACAAAAAAAGTAGCGCGTGTGCAACAGTTCCCAAAGACTTGGAAACGGTCTGGAAGTGTTGGAAATCGGAGGACAAATCAAGACCACTCAAACATTGATGAGATCGTCAAAAATATAAGAAGAGGCACGGAGACCTGAGGAAACTTGTTGTCACTCAGACTCCTGAGAAAGACCATCAGTTATCGCGGGTGCGAAAGACTCACAAGGAGTATAAAAATAATAATAATACGAAGAATTGAAAATTCCTTCATGATGATTTAATATTTATTAGACTACATGTTAGTTTGGAAGTATTAGTATAGGACAGATTTTACGGGAGATTCGTGTAAGTCTAGTGAAGTGTAAATCATGGACACGGACGAGTATTAAAATAACATCTTAACTCGGTACCGATTCCGGAAGTAGCCTGGCAAAACCGGATGAGGTAAAGATGGTATTATATAGCAGAGGAGTGTGGAATGCCCTGTTTTCATTGGCTGTTTACTAAAAGACAGATTTCTATAAGAACGACCGAAGTCCGGCCTTATTATTTTTTTCTTTGCTTTGGTAGAGGCACGAGCGTAGCACGACGCGATCACGGAGGCGGCTTGGCTCTTCCAGAGTCATGCCGGGGTTACTGTCGGAGCCGATATGATGTAGAAATAACCCGAAATCGGCAATGAAGACAGCGCATCATTGAAGACCTCCCTGATGCATCTAAGATGTATGATTGAAAAGAGTGAAAATAATTGTAACAAATATACCACCTAAAAATTAAAAGTAGAGATTTCTGTATACAGATGAGTTCTTGTAGTTCAGAGATTTAAGAGCTGCTTGTGCGTTTAATCAAGCAAAGCAAAATGGAAACCGAGTTTGAATCTCCTCGTGGCCAAAATTTGGCGGCTCGAGAAAGTTGCAATAAAAAGCATGGAAAATTAAGAGAAAAGAATCAAAATTAATATTAACATTATATTTGTTGTCTATTATCTACTTATGATAGGCAAACTAGTTTGTTCACTATTTCAGAATAAAATGACCGCAGTATCAAGAGTCAATTTAACATTCTATCATGTTATCCTTTGTCACAGTGAGAAGGTACTGCTCTATGGCTGTAATTCCTGATTGGAGCCTGGTCTTATCTGATGACAAGAACACAACAGATTTGAATAGACATATACTACATTTTAATTCCAGTCCAAAGGCTGAGAAACGATAATCCGATTATAAAGAGAAGAAATAGATCCCAGGTAATAAGGGACAATACGAACAGAAATTCAACTGAAATGCGGACAAACCAATAAGTAAGTTTTTCCTTAAAATTGTATGAAGACAAACTGTACTTGCTTTTTGTTGATAAAGAAGAAGAGACCAAAGAAAATTTATGTTTGAAAAAGAGACCAGACCAAACAACTACTAACAAACAGAATATATGTCATATAGAATCTGTACATATAGCATATGTCTAATAAAATAAAAGAACAGAATATAAGTCCAATAGTTTCAACGAACAGAATATATTTCCAACAGAATCAACGAAAAGAATATCTGTCAAATAGAATCAACGAATAGTATTAGTCAAATAGAATCAAAGAACAGAATATATGTCCAATAGAATCAACGAACAGAGTATATGTCTAATAAAATCAAAGAACAGAATATAAGTCCAATAGTTTCAACGAACAGAATATATTTCCAACAGAATCAACGAAAAGAATATCTGTCAAGAAGAATCAACGAATAGTATTAGTCAAATAGAATCAAAGAACAGAATATATGTCCAATAGAATCAATCAACAGAGTATATGTCTAATAAAATCAAAGAACAGAATATAAGTCCAATAGTTTCAACGAACAGAATATATTTCTAACAGAATCACCGAAAAGAATATCCGTCAAATAGAATCAACGAATAGTATTAGTCAAATAGAATCAAAGAACAGAATATATGTCCAATAGAATCAACGAACAGAGTATATGTCTAATAAAGTCAAAGAACAGAATATAAGTCCAATAGTTTCAACGAACAGAATATATTTCCAACAGAATCAACGAAAAGAATATCTGTCAAATAGAATCAACGAATAGTATATGTCGAATAGAATCAAAGAACAGAATATAAGTCCAATCGTGTCAACAACCAGAATACATTTCCAACAGAATCAACGAAAAGAATATCTGTCAAATAGAATCAACGAATAGTATATGTAGAATAGAATCAAAGAACAGAATATAAGTCCAATCGTTTCAACGACCAGAATACATTTCCAACAGAATCAACGAAAAGAATATCTGTCAAATAGAATCAACGAATAGTATATGTCCAATAGAATCAAAGAACAGAGTATAAGTCCAATCGTGTCAACAACCAGAATACATTTCCAACAGAATCAACGAAAAGAATATCTGTCAAATAGAATCAACGAATAGTATATGTCGAATAGAATCAAAGAACAGAATATAAGTCCAATAGTGTCAACGAGCAGAATACATTTCCAACAGAATCAACGAAAAGAATATCTGTCAAATAGAATCAACGAATTGTATATGTCGAATAGAATCAAAGAACAGAATATAAGCCCAATCGTGTTAACGACCAGAATACATTTCCAACAGAATCAACGAAAAGAATATCTGTCAAATAGAATCAACGAATTGTATATGTCCAATAGAATCAAAGAACAGAATATATGTCCAATAGAATCAACGAACAATGAAAAATGAAAAGAAAGGTTTACATGTTATTTCAACATCTTTTTTGATTATTTTGAATTACATTCATCAACTAACTGCTCTTCTATAACTATCTTCTCAGGAATTCCATTTTGTCTTGAAAAAGAATCTATTTATTTCTATATTATAAAAAGCATTATATAGCATTCATGGAATTGCTATTTAAGAAAAAATGAACGAAGTTGAAATAGAGGGAATATGCAAAAAGGATTTGGCTTGAGAGCTTCAAAGATTTCGTTTTCCTTTAAATTGGAAGCAAAGTAACTGATACAGGAATTTGAAAAAAGCAAAAAAAAAAAAAAAAAAAAAATTTTAAATACAAAACAAAACCAATTTTCAGCGAAGAAAACATTGTTCACATTTTATCTACTGCCAAAAGTCACAAACATACTGGAAGTCTTTGAAAAGTTTCTGTCATCTTACCTCCAGTAATCACAAGAGAAATTCGAAGGAAATGATATTTTTCTAAATTTCTTAAGCGAGCCTAGATTTTCAAACTTTTTTGATGTAGATCAACTTCTTTAATAAAACCTCACTTTATTTCCCTTATTTTAAAGCATAGTTATCAGGACTAAACGGAAAGGCTTGAGAAAATAAATTGGAAGTATTAAACGACTGATCAAACTTAGGTTTACAAAAATTAAAAACAGAACACAGAAGCGAGATAAAATGTTTAGTTTCAATAACTTAATAAACATTACTGCTTCTTTTTTCTTTTTGGGTTTATAAGATAAAGAGGTTGATAACTGATCTTGTATGTCTGGCTACCCGTAACTTCTGCGTCCAGACTGGGATCAGAAAGTCGCACAAAAGCACTTCCGTAAAGGATAAGAATGTAGTATAGTTACCCTTACTGGACATTGGCATGATAGTTAGAGTGTTAGCCAATGGCCCAAGGGACCGGGGTACAATCCCAGGTCGAGTCATACCAAAGACTTTAAAAATGGTACTTGATGCCTCCTTGCTTAATACTCAGCATTATAAGTTACGGATCAAGGGTAAAGTGGAGCAATTCAGGGAAAGGAGTAGCGCCCTCCCCTACACCTTGGTGTAGTAGCTATCAAAAAGGGAACCTTCAGGTCACCCTCGACTATGGTCGCCAACTTTACTTATAGTTACCCTAAAAAATCAAAATAATCAGTCTTATTTTTTTTTAGATTTACTTACTTTTTTAATCTTTGATATTCTAATATTTATTTCTGAAAGAAAATCAACTTTAAAAAATGTACTTATTTTTTAACCGAATATTTTATATTAGTTTTGAAATAATAATGAGATATCCTCGAACTCAGATCTTGGGCAGAATTGCTAGAGAGCTATACTTTGATCATAGACAGAAGGCACACATACTACACCCTAATCCTTGCTAGAAGTGTCGATTATACATAACTAAACTCGTCATTTTCGACGGAGTTCAGTATTTTTTTCCTAGCAGATATGCGTAACCATACTGGCAGAAGTTTTTTTTTAAATTGAAAATAATGAGACACATAAAAAATATGTTCTTACATTTATTAGTTGGTTGGTTGGTTGGTTGTTTTGATTTACGGCATATCAATCCTTTTAGGGTCATTTAATACCGAATTGAGTCATTTTGATAAAACACTCAAACAATTCATTTTAGAATAAGTACAGTTTTTTTGTTTATACACAGTTAAATGTCAAAACACTTCTATTTCAAACAATTTGGTTTAGCATAAGTAAACAGTTCTATTTGAAACAATTCAGTTTTTGTGTAAATACACAGTTTAATTGTCAAAAACATTTCTATCTCAAGCTATTCAGTTTAGTAAAACAGTTCTATTTCAAACAATTCAGTTTAATATAAGTTATAGTTTTTGGTTTACACACATCTAAATGTCGAAACAGTTTTGTTTCAAACAATTTAGTTTAGTATAAGTATAGTTTTCATTTCCACAGAGTTAAAGTCAAAACAATTCTATTTCAAACAATTCACTTTAGCGTAAGTACAGTTTCAATGTCAAAAACAGTTCCATTATAAACAATTCGGGTTAAATAACAAGCAAACATTTATCTTTCACTTAACTAGTGTTGCTTATCATAAGCCAAACAAGTTTACAAATTGAAACCGGCGCCCACCGATTCAATTGCTTTCTATACCTAATAAGCAACTCACACGCAAATTTTCTAAGGCACATTTATTCGTAAAAAGACAATCGTAATAGCGTGTTTAATGGCATATCAACCTTCTTAGGTTATTTAATGCTAAATCCATCCTCCTAGAAGAACAGTGGTGGTACTATTTAACCCATATTTGGAAGGTTCATACCTTTCTCAAGGGTATTTGTCGGAAAGTCAACGTAATAGTGCAACAGGGGTTCGAACTTACAACGATTCCACAGTCTAGAGCTTTAACCATTACACCTCAAACCCTACCAGACTTGTCACTCTAGATAACTCATATTCTGAATAAAAGGATATTTTTAAGATTACAAATTGTCAGAGTCTCTTCACTACCTTTTCTGTTAATATTTCTTTCAAAAAGGCAAAAACGTAATAATAAAAAACCTCAATCAGAAGACTTTTAATGCACTTTGCTCTGTTTGTTTGCTGAGGCAAAAACAAAGCCAAAACAAAAATTAAATCTTTCGGATTCAATATATCACCGACCTTTACTTCACTCCTATTTGTAAAAAAAAATCGACTGTTCAGTTTTCTGTTTCAGAAAACTAATTTTTAAGATAATTCTTAGAGTTTCACCTGTTGAACTTTATTTATTGATAAATTTTAAAAAAAGTAAATAAACGAAAGCAAACATTTTTAAGGTGTGTGCAACAATCTCCAAACGAAGAAACATTTTCCACCTGTAAATTCAGTCGCTAGGTTTAAAAAATAAAGACCGTTCCGAATAGAGTAAAGTCTGGAATGAAATCCGACTTTTTGGAAAAATCAGTTTAACATGTTTTGCCAGAGGTCAAGCTTCTTCAAATTGCAAATAATGTTATTACGAAAAACGAATCTACATTGAAGGGAAAGAACCATTTAATTTTAAAACCTGACTGCATCGCTATGAATCTTTCCATATGGGTGTGTTAAGGGAGGGGTAGGTGCATATATATGCACAGTTGGATGTTCATTAACAGAATTGTAGGGAAGAAAAACAATAAATCGTTATAGTTCGCAAAGATATACATATATTTCTTTTTTATTTATGTCTTAGTAAATACTTCTTTAATGTCGATACTATATATATATATATATATATATATATATATATATATATATATATATATATATATATATATATATACGAGGTGCAAACGAAAAGTTTCCAGACTTTTTTCGTATGGGTATTTAAGATTGTCGTAGACTCTTGAAAATTCAGTATGTTATTGTTATACATCTTATGAGATGACTGACCAATTTTTATGATTTCAGGTTCAAATGAACAGCTACAGCAGCAATTGGAATACACCTTACTAAAGCCTGATTGTCACAACTGGTGAATTTCAAAAATGCAATCTGACATTTTAGAAGAGGGATATGCCATAAAATTGTGTTTTAAACTTGGAAAAAAATGCCGCAGAAACGTATGAAATGCTTCAGACTGCTTTTCGACCATCTTGCATGAATAGAGAATCAGTTTTTGAGTGGCATAAAAGATTCCAGGAAGGCTGGGAGTCTGTGAGGGATGATGAGAGGTGTGGGAGGAGTAAGGAAGTCAATACACCACAGTTGATTGGCAAAAGGGTTAGGGTTAGGGTTACTATATTGAGGTTTTAAGGGAGTTCAGGAAGAGATTCCTTGGGAAGAGGCCAGCACTCTTCAAATCGGGTCAGTGGCATTTCCACCTGGACAATACACCGTCCACAACTCGATCTTTGTCACAGACTATTTGACCAAGATGGGTATCAAGACAGTTCTTCAGCCTCCCTATTGTCCAGACCTTGCTCCCTGTGACTTTTGGTTATTCCCAAAGCTCAAATGTTGTCGTTATGAGACAATTGAGGAGATGAAAGAGGCTGTGACGAAGGTGATTGACACGCTCATACAAGAGGACTTCCATGGGGCCTTCTATAAGTTGTTGGAACGGTAAAACAGGTGCATTGCAGCCGGAAGTTGACTAGAGTTTCATGTGTGTACTATCAATAAAAGTGCTCATACGAAAAAATGTCTGGAAACTTATCGTATGCACCTTGTATATATATATATATATATATATATATATATTTAATAATCGGTATGAGACTTTCTGATGATCCGTTAAGGTGAAACTTTAGTAGGAGAATTCCGACTCGCGATTTAAGTTAATTTTATATATATATATATATATATATATATATATATATATATATATATATATATATATATATTGTCATCCACAGACAGACTATTTCGTTCTGTCCGAACTCATCATTGTTGCTAGACAGGTTTTGTTCACATATATCCGCTTAACTGCTACCGAGAGCTCAATTCTGAAGAGCCTTGCTTTACGCTTGTGGTAACCATTACTTCCTTCGTTAGAGAGCTCAACCCCACACACACACACACACATATATATATATATATATATATATATATACAGAGAGAGAAGAAGAAGAAGAAGAAGAAGAAGAAGAAGAAGAAGAAGAAGAAGAAGAAGAAGAAGAAGAAGAAGAAGAAGAAGAAGAAGAAGAAGAAGAAATGCAAAAAGTAAATGTTAGTAATAAAACCACTGCTTGAATGAACGGGAACAGGCCGGCATGAAAACAAAAACAAAAAAAAAGATAATTTATTATTTATCTATTTGTTTATTATGCCTCCTTAGGCATCTTCTCTTTTTACTATTTTCTCATATCAACTTTTAAAAAAGACAATCTTTGCACAGAACATATACGCTATGAATACAATATCAACAAAGAGATCAAATTCTGCAAAGCAAATACTCCGATATTTCCCTAAAATGCCCAAATTTTATTAATTGCTCTTTTTTAAACCATCAAATTTAATCCTGATTTTTTTTAGACCGTTGATATTTTTATCTGATTAAGCAACTTGTTTAAAAAGATGAATTGTTCCATTAACATAAGAAATCCAGTTGGTTTGAAGACTTAGTTTTTGAAATCTGTCTTGATAATAAATTTCCAGTTCTTGGGAAAATATTTAAATCAACATTTAACGTAATTAGAAATTCCATTAATTATTTTGAAAGTTAAAATTATATCATCTCTAATTCTTCATTTTAGTAAAGTAGTTCATCCTAATTTTTAAAATATATTCCTGTAATTACAATCTTTTAATCTTTTTATCATTTTTATCACTTCCCAATATTATACTCTAATTTCTTTGTCTCGACACTGGATTGCTCAATCAGCTGGGGCTGTAGAATACACTGACTGCACCTCTGCAGAGGGGTAAGACCCCCCCTAACGAGTGTCCTGGATATGACACTAAACAATCTGATGGTGAGGTTCCAGCAGTGCTGGAGCTTTCGGGAATGCGGAGTACCACTTCATTGCCATTGCTCCCAGGTCCACTCTGGCCCGGAGTGGTAGCACCTGATAAGGGTCCTATCTATGGGTTAAATAGAATTAACAGCATACTTATGCTAAAATAAATTGTTTGAGTAAAACTGAATAGTTTGAAATAGAAATGACTTAAACCGTACTTACATTTAAACAGCGTGCTCATGCCTAACTGAATTATTTGAAATAGAACTGTTTTTCGACATTAAAACTATATTTACACTTAACCGAATTGTTACATACAACTGCTTGAATAGTTAGAAATGGAAATGTTTTTGACCATTAAACTGTGTACTTATGTTAAACTGAATTGTTTTAAATAGAACAGATTATTAACATAAAAATGGATTTAGCGTTAAATAACCTACAAAGGATGATATGCCATGAAACCCAACAAACCAACAAAACAACCATCAACACTGGAGCCCAGGCCTGAATACAAAATTCTATACGAGGTCTTATTATGGTTAGGGTTAGGTTTATATAAATCGTATTCTTATAGTATTAAGTAAAAGTAAAGTTGGCGACCATAGTCGAGGGCGAAGGCTCCCTTTTCAATAGCTACTACACCGAGGTGTAGGGGAGGGCGTTACTCCTTTCCTTGGATTGATCCACTTTACCCTTGATACGTACCATATTGGTGAGTTTTAAGCAAGGACGTATCAGGTACTATTTTAAAAGTCTTTGGTATGACGCGACCTGGGATTGAACCCCGGTCTGCCGGACCATTGGCGAACACTCTACTCACAAGGAAAATGAGCCGGTTTAATAAAACGGATTTATGCAGATTTTCTATTAATAAAAAATCATATATTTCTAATATTTGTTGTACAATATTTTCATCGGTTGAAATTAAAGTTCTAACTATGCATTGCATTTTTCCTCGATACAATAAACAAAATATGATGATCAGCTTTGAATGTATCATGAAAGGTAATCCTTTGAACGCATTCCTCTTTGAGATTTCTTTTTATCTTATGGTTTCTTTATACATTTTCAACTTTCATGTTTTTGGATTACTTACAACATGATTCCCCTGACTTTAAATTTTATGTGGCAATAATTTTTTGTCACAGAAAATTGAAAGTCACATAATATTTTATTGCTACATGAATACGCCAACTACTGTGGATGATGAGAATATTACGTAGCTTTAGTCAAACCTGAAGTGAGAACCTGTCTATCTATTAAGTCAATATTTGAAATTTGAAATGATTTCTGCTTTAAGAATGACACTTTCATGAACTAATATATGAGTATTTTTTTAAACTATAGTTTCTGTTCATCTTTTAGTGATTAAATTAGATGCCTTTGCATAAGTAAGGGCTGTTGATAGATTTTATATTTCGATTGATAGAAAATATATAGATATGCGTGGCACCCTATAACTAGTAATATATAGTCATCTTTCTTATGAAATTATAAGAATTAGTTGGAGTACGAAGGAAGATCTTACAATATAATTATCAAATTTAGAATTAAACTCGAAATCGCTTTCTGTTGTAAGTGGAACGATATTGTCATAATAAAAATCTCGTTACCAGGAGCTGTCTATACTGTGCCGCCGTAACGTTCCTATATAAATCGTATCCTTATAATATTGATAAAACGAATTCATGCAGATTTTGTATCTATAAGATTCTTCCACATTTCTTAATGGATCACCCCAATCTTTTTTTTAAAAAACTCTTGATGTTTTATTTTTTATGAGTTTTATTTCAACCTTTTACAGTTTTTTGTTTATTGATAAAACGAGAAATGAACTTATGGTAGTTCTAAAAATAGTTCTTATAATATTATAATTCTTATAGTTCTAATTTTTATAATTTTAATTTTTCTTATTCATAATTGTTCTTATAGTTCTAATTCCTATAGTTCTCGCAATATTATAATATTATTGTTCTTATAATATTGATAAAACGGATTTATGCAGATTTTGTATTTATAAGATTCTTCTACATTTCTGAATGAATCATCCCAATCTTTTCTTTAAAAAACTATTGAGGTTTTATTTTCTTATGAGTTTTATTTCAACTTTTAACAGTTTTCTTTTTATGGATTGATAAAACGAGTAATCGAGTTATGATAGTTCTAAAGAATTACTAAGCTTGAAAAAAAAGATAGATTTGTAAGCCTTTTTACCCAGAAAATATGGAACTTGAACCTGTTTCTAAGATAGTTATAATTTTTTGATTACTTTTTCATAAAAATGTACAAGCTTTTGAAGATCTTTGATCTGCTGTGAGTGTTTCATTAGACTTTCTTTTAAACACTTATATTTAAAATTTAAAAAAAAAAAGTACATATGAGGAACGAATAAACTGTTTTTTTTGAAATTTGTAAATGCTTTTCGTCATTTTCATTTTAGCACCAGTAACTCACATACACACGCGCATGTGCGTACACACTCACTCACACATTCGTTCAACTTTGAATAGGCTTCTTTGTTTAATAGCATATCAACCTTTGTATATTATTTAATGCCAAAGCTATCTTTCAAGAAGAACAGTAGTATTTAACCCATAGATAGGAGGATAAGGGGGTTCATACCTTTCCCAAGGGTATTTGTCCGGAAGGGAACGTAATAGCGCGACTGAAGCTCAAACTTGCTTACGGAGTCCATCGCTTTAACCATTACACCACGAGGACACTCCCTTAACATTGAATAGGAATATAGATGTTTCTATATGATTCAAAGTAGCAGTTAGATCGTTGATTGCCTGAACTTGCAATTATTTCATTATAAATATCTGAAACCAAAACAGGATATTACTTTTAATGAATGTTTTTGGCGAAATATTTATCGAATGAAAAATAGACAATGATCTCTGTTTTATGGGCATTACAACAGAAATCTTTGATAGTTTAAGCCAACTCAATCGGATCTTTTTAGTTATAAATCTAATCGCAATTAGCTGTGGTACACGATCAAAAGTATTAGGAGTAGATCAACTGACGTGATATTAAGTGTGTCATCAACAAAATGGATGCAGTTGAGAATTGACAGAGGAAAATAATAAGTCAAAGACACTTTTAGCACAGCTCTCTCTCTTTTAGTACTTTTTACTTCTGTGGTTGAAGACCTTAAGGGAATCAATCAAATCTTAAGATAAAATACATTGTCAAGATACAGTAATGCGAAATAAATTCTGTCAGCCCTGTTATCGGGTCTTAGACAACTCTTTGTATTCTACGTAGAGGGAGAACTCTCCTCGAAGAGGTGACTCGAATATGACACTTAACTGCATCTGATACTGAGGCTCCATTTCTAAATATCGAAAGAGTATAGAGTACCTCCTCATTAATAGTACTCCCATGTCTACTCTGACCAGAAGCCATGGTAACTGTTTGGGTTCTACTGTTTAAAAAAAGCATTCGTATTTGATAGGACAGTACGCAAAAAAAATCTTAAGAAACAACAACACAAAAATTCTAAATATAAAGGTACAATGAACGCGATTCACTACCCTCTAGGTATAAAATAACTCTTGGCATTTTGAAATTCCGTTAAAATCAATCAATTAATCATATTTGTATGAGTTTAAAAAAAAGACTTATTCCTGACCTAGATAAATGAAGTAGATATGCAACAGTAACTAGGAATCATTTATTCCTTTGACTTGTTCAATGTTGTTCTTAGTATTCTTGTGTAATTGCCGTCAAACTTTTTCTTCATACGTTTTGTCAGCGTCCATGTAGTGCATCCGTACAGCAGTATAAACACCACCGTTGCTTGGAAAAACTGCATTTCATTTTATCGGTCAGGTCTGACTTCCATATGACAGATAGCTTATCGATAGCTGTCCCTGCCTTTGCTAGTTGCGTGTTGGTGTCTGTCTCGGTTGATGAGACACTGCTTCCTTGGTAGGTGAACTTTACCATAAGTTTCAGAGATCTACCATTTAGTGTGGAGATGTCGCCTCTTTGATTAAAGCACATGTATTCCGTCTGCATTGACATGGAGGCCTATGCCAGCAGCTGCTCGTTCCAAACGATGAAGCAGGGTTTTGGCTTGAGCGGGGGTATTTGCCAGAAGCTCTATGTCATCGGTGTACTCAGCGTCCGTAATTGTTTGTGCGGGGTTTCTTCTGCTTCTTTCCTTTGTCAGTTTGAAACCGTTGTTTTTAATTTTTTCAATAGGCGTTCTAAGCATGTAGTCTAGACAGATGATAAAGTAGTATTGGGCTAACGTGTCTCCTTGCAGCACACCTGCGACAATGCCGAAGTTGTCTGTGTCTCCATCCGGGGAGCGGACTTCTCCTCTCATGATTTTATATAGCATCATTATAACTGCGACGGTTTCTTTGGGTAGGCCGTAGGCGAGTAGTATTTGCTCCATCTTCCCTCAGTGTATGGAATCAAATGCCTTGGAGAAGTCGACAAATAATATTGTTACCTCTAGGTTTTTGCGCGTACACTTACTAGTATTCAACGGACTGTCCAAATTTGTGATGTCGTTGATCGATTACTGCGAAAACCATTTTGGTTCTTCCAAAGTATTTTCTAAATTTTGGGTTCAATACGGTTGCATAGTAGAGCATCATAGAACTTGTCTGCAATGGATGCAAGGATAATATCTCGGTAGTTCTTGGCTAATCTGAGGTCATCCTTCTTAGGGAAGGGAAGGATGCATCCCTTGGCCCATCTGTCTATTGTGTTTTGATTATATACGTGTTACGTGGTCTACCACTGAGAGGAGAGAAATAAGGAATTACTAATACCCCTCCGTGTTTGAATTAACAGGCCACGAAAGACTGACCATTAAAAGAGAAATAAGGAATGTAGGTCAACTTCGCTGGCCTGTCGGAGAAAGTAAAGAATGTGGGTCAGGCTCTCTGTGCTCCGTAACCTCACTCGGGTGAAAGAGATAGTAGTCAGAACGGATCGCCGACAGAATGAAAGCCAACAGATGTTTGCACTCTGTGACCAGGGAAAGGAAGAAAAAAGGCAAAATGATTGGTCAGAACCCTAAAGCGGAAGTAGCCTCCTTTTCGTGAGCGGAAATGGGGGTAAAGAATATCAGTTTTTGAAGAGAGATGTCGTCGTGAACAGATGGGGCGAGTCTCATGCCAAGACTCCGGGTGAAGAAGTGAAATAGAATCTTGGACAAGAAGAACCTATGCCTTCAAGCCAGAGCTATATATATGTAAAATTTCGCCAGCCCGTAAAAGAGAAAATACTCTCCGAAGGAACCCGTCAAAAGATAAGTAAATATTAAGACTGTTTCTCCCTACAGCCTTCTTAAGCATTGCAATTACTCTCTCTCTCTCTCTCTCTCTCTCTCTCTCTCTCTCTCTCTCTCTATCAATTTAAAGAAAGACGAAAGAAAAGGAAAAAAAGAAGAAAGACATTTACATTTATGTATTACCCGCTGATAATCTAGCCGACCTATTGAATATGTGTTTCCGCGTATATATATAAAAAAAACTTTGTCATATTTTAATGTCCCCACGTGTTGAAGTTTATTCATTGTGTTGTCTACTGTCAAGTTGTCTGTTTCACGTTTGTTTTCAGCTTCTTTCGCCTTATGTTATTCTCGCCTAAATTTTCCAATTCTTTCCTTTAAAAATATTATACGGGAAACCGGAGTTGTCGACTACTATAGCTAATATTATTATATCAAAACCTAGAGGCTCATATCTTCCATTATTCTAAGAGTAGGAAGAGCTAGTGTCCTGGTGGGTGTGTGTGTAATGTGAAATTTGGAAACCCCTTGCCAGCGGCGGTCAGTCTAGCCCCAAATTAACCCCACATAATATGCCAGTTCCTATATGCCCGAGAAAGGACTCTGAACACGGTCTTATTCTACGAAGGATCAAGCGCCAGACCGCCCCGTCTTCACACGTGCGAAAAATAAATTCCCGTCTTGGGATTTTAATAATTTTGCCGTAACATACGGCATTACAGTGTCAGAGCAGTATTCCCTGGTCTTCCATACTTCTGGGGGTATTTCATCAAGTCCAGCTGTTTTTCAATTTTTAATTTTTCCCAGTACTTAGTCGAATTCTTCTGGTGTAAACTGTCTTAGATTGATGTCTGATTGTTTACCAATAGTTCACGTAATTGGTTCATCCGTCACTTTCGGAGGATTTCCGAGTAAATTCTCGAAATGTTGTTTACATAGTTCTATTCGTTTTCCTTGCCTAGTAGCTTTCCGTTTAGCTTTTGCTGCGATCTTCCTTCTACTCACTTCGTTTACTGTTTGCCATGCTATTCTAGATTGTCTATCTTAAACCAAGTCTCTAATTTTATAGATCTGATTTTTTTATATATTCTGTTTGTTCTTTTGGTTATATGTCAGCTAATTCCTTTTGTATCTTCTTAAGTTTCAGGGCATTGATATTGGTTGGATTACTCCAATTGCATTTGGAAGCAGTTTTCACGTCTTCACGCTTTTTTTCTAACCGTTAATGTCTCCTATCGGACTTTAGGTTTATCTTTTTGTTTAGTTGGTGTGCATTCTGCTAGTGCATTTAAGTGAAAATTGACGAAATTCTCATATTCGTCATTCGGAGCATGTGTTTCTGATTTCTCCTGTAATGCTTCGAATTTGTTACTTAGTGTTAACAAAAAAACAAAACAAAAAAACAAACGTATATAGATTTAATGTATCGCCCTCAAAAACTCCAGCGACAAAATCTAAGATGTCAGTGTCTTCATTAGGTGAGCGAACCATTGCTTTTGTGTTTTTATAAATCATCATTGCAGCTGTAAGCTTCTTTGTGGAGACCATATGCTAACATTGTTTACTCTATCTTTATCAATTAATGTAATCAAACGTCTTGGAGAAATTTACAAACTGTAATGTTGTCTTGATATTTTTGCATCCACCCCTTCGATGATTCGACGGATAGTTAAAAACTGCGATCTTGTGTATCGATTAATCTGAAAGCCGTTCATATTCTACCCAAGAATTTTCTCAATTTTAGGTAGGATATGATTGGGAAATAGGACATTATAAACCTTAGCAAAATCGAAGAAGTATCTCATAAAATGTTCTTGTCTTTCATACGTCAGGAGATATTTCATTGAGACTTGCAACTTCTGTGTTTAAATCTTTTTATACTGTGTCAAGTTCTTCCGTTGTAAACTGTCCGTTTGATGTGTAGTTGGCCATTATTTTTGAAATGTCTGTCAATGATTTCAAGGTGGTTTCTGAGCAGATTCTAGAAATGTCCTTATTACTTCTGAAGTCTTTCTTTTTGGCTGTCAGCTTTTAGTTTTGCTCTCAAGATGCTCTTCCATCCACACACTTATTTTTACTGTTTGTCATGCTAATCGTGATTGTCTATCTTCTCCCGAATTTAAACCAGGACTTTAGAAAAAAGAGTAGGCCTTTTTTTAGGACTTTAAACACATGAAACTAGCTACTCGAGCATACAGCATCTGGAGCCGAGTACAATATAGACATTATATGCGTGTAAGAACATAGATATTACCATAGTGAAGTAGAATTAAAAATACCATGATATAGGTAATGGATGAACAGTTGTCTCGGCATCTGCAGGGAAAAACACCGGAATGTTTATCAGTCATTCGCTGACTGTAAGAAAATAGTTATATATATATATATATATATAAAATAACATATTGAGAATCCATCCAAGAATATTGTGTACAACATTTAATGGCAACCCCAGAAGAATAATCGTCTCTTGCTACAGTCCCAGCAATGCCAGTGATGAAACGGATATTACTACCTTTTATTTTAAACTATCTTTTTTACTCGACTCATTCTCAAACACAACTTTCTAATCATCGATGGCGACACGAATGGAAATAATAAATTTGGCTTGCACAAATTGCCAAACAGAAATGGCGAATATCTAGAAGATTTTTCTCTTAAGAACAATTTTGCATTCCTAAACAATTAATATCAAAAAAGGAGGAAAACCTGGAATCTACACCTCCCCAAATAACAAGAAGTGAATAAATTGCGCTTTGAACTATGAAATATACTCCTTTTTTAGGGAGTATCTTCCGATCGTAGATTCGTCCCACCTGAGTCTACGCAAAAATAAGAAACAAATAGTGAGTCTCGTGTAATGACTGGTCCTCACCTACCAATATTTATATATGCAATACAAATTCGCTGACTGTAAGAAACTAGTTTGATACTCTTCAAGCGACATCTGAAAGAGATACACCAAATGACGAATATGAAAACTTAGTTACCGTTCATATAGATACTGCAGTAGCCGCTGAATGCATACCAACCATACCAAGGGCCAAATGTAAAGTTCCATGGAAGTCAATAGCAGTTAAGAAAAACGATGTAACAGGTAGAAATTAAACAAACGCCAACGCGCAGAAACTTAAGAAATATACCAAAAAGAGCAATAAAATCAGAAATTCGGTAATATATATATATATATATATATAACAGTGTTGGTTGTCACTAAATCACTTTGTGGGTTTCTGTCGAACCAAGGGCAATATAATATGGAGAGTGCTCAATATCTAGGATAAAGCTATCATATAATAATAATAAATAAATGTATTTTAGATATATATATATATGTTTAGTTCATGGAATTTAGACTGCGACCCCTGGGTTTCATTTTCTTAACTGGTTGATGATTGTTGTTTTGCACAAAACTACATGAAACCCTAGAGTCGCAGTCTAAGTTCCATGAATTATTAAAAGCTTTATATATATATATATATATATATATATATATAAAGCTTTTCTTCCATTCAAAGCAGTTGAAAAGTGTATTGGGTGTTATTCACACTCATGCTCACCGGGAGAATGTTTTCCTGCCATTTTGTTTTGTTATTTGATTTATTTAGATCCTGAAACTTATTGCATTTTTTTTTCAATTGAACCCAATACCGGTCATATGGAAGTCAGACCAGACCAATAAAATGAAACACAGTTTTTTTTCCAAGCAGCTGTCGTGTCGATACGGGTGCACTAAATGGACGCTAACTAAATGTGTGGAGAAAAAGCTTGGCGGTAACTACACAAGAATGCTCCTAGCAATATTGAACAAGTCCTGGAGGCAGCACCCGACAAAGCAGCTGCTGTACGGCTACTTACAACCCATCACGAAAACTATCCAAGTTAGACGAACCAGACATGAGGGGCACTGCTAGAGAAGTAGGGACGAACTCATAAGTGACATACTCCTGTGGACGAAAGGCAGGACGACCAGCTAACATCTACATACAACAGCTCTATGCTGATAGAGTATGTAGCCTTGAAGACCAACCGGAAGAGGTGGACGATAGAGAAGGATGGTGGTAGAGGGTCGGGGAGATCCGTGTTGGCGGCACGACATAATGATATATATATCGCGAAGGAATTACCGTTTGCCAATCGCGTAATGCAAAGCTCTTCTAATGAATTGAGCACTTGGCAGCCGTTCAACGTATATATGTAAACAAAACATGTGATACATATGCGTTAAAATCCCTTGAATTATGGTGAGTTTGATCGTGGCTTCTCAGTAGATTATCTGACAAGCGTAAAGTCAGCCGGGTTTCGATCCCAGCTTCAAGCATCCCGCGTGTCTAGCCACACTGATGAGTTGTGATACAACAAAACAGTCTGTCTGTGAATGACTATATAGATATATATATATATAAGAAGAAAGTAAATGGAGCTATAAAGTCACTGCTTGAATGGCCGTGAACCGAGCACTATAAAAACTAATTATTGATTACTTAAAATACTCTCACTATGATTCGTGTGGCTACACCTTCTTTTGCCACATGGAATTTAGTCTCAATGATAATATTGTAAATAATCACGATCTCCTTCTTTCTTCCTACGTCTCTTTCAAAAAATGATTTTATATTAGGTCTGTTCTGCCAATAGTAATGTTGCTTCCAAGAAAGCCACCATCAGATGATGATTCTGGGTTCATGCAGGGTTTTAAGGCCGAAGCATTATCCCCACTAACCCAGAGCGTCCAAGTAGTATCTCACGCTTGCAACAGGCTTTGTTGGTTTGTCCTCACTCTTCGAGAATACAATGTCCATACTGATGCCGTTAAAGTTTTATTCTGGATCTTATATATATATATATATATATATATATATATATATATATTTCCAGTTGCCAGATACTGAAATTCCTAGATTAGTCAGGTATGCTGATGTAATGAAACCTAATGCATCCGCACTCAGAAATATATTTGTATTCCAGTCATTTCTGACATAATTCTCGCAAATTTTCACATTTTCCCAACTTACTCTGTTGCGTCTTGGGGATATTCTTTCTCGAAACGGACCGTTAATTCGATAATGAAAACTTTCCTTAAGTTAACATATCTAATGACGATATTTGGATGCTGGGCAGTTAATGTTATTTCAATAGGAAATATGAGTTGATGTTCGAAATCAGTTACAATGTTCTAGTGTGTGCAATCATCAAACCATAATTATCTGTGCTTCTTTTCCCACGAAATTTTCCAAATGTTTCTTTTTTTTTAACGAAATATATTGCTCTATTATTGTTAATAACCAAAGCTTTATGGGCAATCTCACAACACACACACACACACGTGCGTGCACACACACACACACACACACACACGCACACACACACATGTATGAAAAACTGGAAATAAATCTGACACTATGAAAAGATACAGGGAGGAAAAAACACAAGGTCTTGAGTGGATGATTTTATTTATTGAATTTTTTGCCAACGTTAAACGTTTTGGCTTCGTCAGAGCAGATAAGTGATTAGATGAAGCGGAAAAGATGAGAACGTTTTAAAATATTCAACCTACGTAGGAAATGTTCGGTTTCAAAATTGTGTGAAGTAAATAGCGTTCGAAATTTTCTTTTTTAAATCCATATCACATCTATCTATCTATCTATCACAAACATAGACATATAAACATATACATTCATTTATACAATTTTCTTCTCTCTCTCCCCCCCTCTCTCTCTCTATCAACTATGACATAAATAACAGAATATATACTATGATATAGACAAGATCTATCTATCTATCTGTGATAATATTTTTATCCTTTAGTTCATATCTACTTCCTATAAACATTCCATTACATATCTATCTGTCTTTATTAGTGTTAACCTCCTATCTATCTATCTATCTATCTATCTATCTAAAGGATGAAGCGAAATTATTTTAAATAAGTGATTTGATAATTTTTCACCACCAATCTGACCAAAAGAGAAGTCCAAATAAAAAAAATTAAAAAAAAAACGATCTCTGATTCTATTGTGCTTTGAAATGATATTAGATTCAATAATTTTTCGGCGTTTTTTAAATTATTATTGAATAAACTAAGATCCTGGAAAGTTTGCGATTAGTTTATATATATATATATATATATATATATATATATATATATATATATATATATATAAAAGCCCATTCAGCTTGAGCTGCAGAATTCACTACGTATATCTCTGCAGAGAGGTAAGACTTCCGAACGAGTGTCTCGGTATGACACTAAACAATTTGACGGTGAGGCTCCAGTAATGTTGAACCTTTTGGGAATGCGAAGTACTTCTTCATTGCCATTGCTCCCAGGTCTACTCAAGCCTGGAGTTGTTGGAACTGAAAGGGTCTTATCTATGGGTGAAATAGAACGATTTGATATTAAAACTGCGTGCAAACAAATGAGTTATGCTATATAGAATTATTTTAAATAGAACTGTACTGTTTGATCATTTAACTGTGTGTAAACAAATGACAGAAGTTTAATTGTATTGTTAGTGATACATAACAATACTTGGAACCATATAACTTTGTAAAGTTTCGGTTACAAATTATGATATATATATATATATATATATATATATATATATATATATAATCATTATTTTTACTCTTTTGAGAGTTTTTCACAACTTCATCAACTGATGGACTTTCACAGAAGTTTGAGTAACAGCAAATCTCCTCAAGTCTCCAGGACTCTTCTCAGTATTCTGGCAGATCTTACTAATGTTGTAGTTTGAATGGTTTCCTCTAGTGTTCTTATTTTCTCTTCTTCCAGTCCTTTTACTAATACTTTCGTGACTTGACTTCACCGTGCGCACCGATTGTAAGTGGTATCACCATGACTTTCATGTTCCACAGCCTTTTCAGTTCACTAGCCAGCTCCAGGTACTTATCTCTTGTTTTGCATCCTTCAATGTTATACTGAGGTCTGCCCTGACGGCAAATTACTCAGTTCGGCAAGTTCTCTATTTATTATAATTATCATTATAGCTTTTTCACATCAGCTAATGCTGATGGTCTTCTACTGGTGTTGGAGTGACAGCAAGTCTCGGCAAGTTTCCAGGACTATTCTCAGTATTCTAACCGTTCTCAACAATGCTGACGATTTGATGGTCTCCACACGTCTAACAACTTCCAAGTCCTCCAGGCCCTTTAATAATCCTTTAGTTACAGTTCCAAACGCGCCAATTACAATTGGTATAATTTTCACCTGCATGTTTCACAGTTTTTTCAATTCCCTAGCAAGGTCGAGGTACTTATCCTTCTTTTCACATTCTTTCAGTTTTATTCTGTGGTCAACTGGGACAGCAAAGTTCACAATTTTACTACTACTACTACTACTACTACTACTACTACTACTACTATTATTATTTACTCCATGAGAGTTTTTCACATGTGTTAGCTGATGGTCTTTCACTGGAGTTTGAGTGACAGCAAGTCTTCCCAAGTCTTCAGGACTCTTCTCAGTATTCTAGCCGTTCTCAACGATGCTGTAGTTTGGATGGTCTTCCCTCGTCCTCCAACTTCCAAGTCCTCCAGTCCCTTTAATAATCCTTTAGTTACTGTACCAAAAGCACCAATTACAATTGGTATAATTGTTACCTGCATGTTCCACAGTTTTTTCAATTCCCTAGCAAGGTCAAGGTACTTATCCTTCTTTTCACATTCTTTCAGTTTTATTCTGAGGTCAGCCGGGACAGCAAAGTCAACAATTTTGCAATTTCTCTTTTTTTTGTTGATTATCATTAGGTCTGGTTTAGTTTATGTGTGTTATTTTCTAGGACAGGTGCTGGGTTGTGCATATATTATTATTATTATTATTATTATTATTATTATTATTATTATTATTCCTTGAGATTTTTTCACATCAGCATAAGCTGATGGTTTTTCACTGGAGTCTGAGTGACAGTAAGTCTCCTCAAGTTTCCAGGACTTTTTCTCGCTATTCTGGCCGATCTCATTAATGCAGTAGTTTGGATAGTCTAAGTTCGTCCTTTTATTTTTAAGCCCTCCAGTACCTTTATTAATCCTTTGGTGACTGTACAAAAAGTACCAATTATAAGTGGTATAAATGTCACTTTCATGTTCCACAGTATTTTCAGTTCCCTAATAAGGTCGGGCATTTATCCTTCTTTTAACTTTCTTTCAATTTTACTCTGTGATCAGCGGGGACATCAAAGTCCACAATTTCACAAGTTCTCTGTTTTTGTTGTTGATTATTGTAAGGTCTGGTCGTCTGGTCGAGATTAAGTGATCCATTTGGATGTTAAAATCCCAGAGGAGTCTTTTTGGGTGTTATTCTCCAGGGCCGATGATGGGTTGTGCATATACCATTTGTTCGTATGGTGAAATTTCAATTTCTTGCACAATTCCCAGTGGATCACTTTACCCATCAACTCTTGTCTAGTCTAATACTTTTTTGTGCTAATTTACTGCATTCGTTTATTATGTGATTGATGGTTTTGTCTCTATCACCACATGACCTACACTTGCTGTTTTGTTGCGTCTTATCTATAACTGTTCTGTGACTAGCTATGTCAAAACACTATAAGCAGGCCGGAGATTCAGGATTTAAAACAAAAGCAAGGGATGAAACTGTCGTATTTGTATGAATTTTTTCTAAACGACATCAGTTTTCATTGCGTTCGGCATTTGAGCATTTTTTTATCCAAACTTTTTATTGAAACAACTCTTTTTTCGCATAAAATTTTATGTTTTCTGTAAATTACAAATATTCAAAATCTATTAACACCTTTAAAACGAAGTGTTTCAGACATTAAAATGTGGATTTTATCGAATTTCAAAAATAAAATATTATTCCCTTGAAGATAACCAATGATGGTGAAAAACAATCGGGAGAAGATTTCGAAAATTTTTAAAAATAAAATCATGAAAATTGTACCAAAATTTAAAAAAATTACGCCGACTACATCTCTGGAGAGGAGTCAGACCCTCCCCACAACGAGTTTCCCGGGTATGATACTAGACCATCTGATGGTAAGAATTCTGGACCTTTGAAAAATGTGGAGTACCGCTTCCAGGTCCACTCTGACCAAAGTGGTAGTACCTATTAGGGCCCAATCTAGGGGTCAAACAGAACTATAAACTTGAAACCAAATTGAGTGCAAAAAGAACTATTCGTGTTAAATAGCAATACTTGAAAACATTTGTGTGCTAATAAATCATTAGTACTTAGTAGAATTATTTGTATTGGATAACAATACATGAAACTACTTAACTATGTTCAAACAAATGAGCTCTGGCTCGTTTAAAAATAATGTTAGCTCTGAACTATTTACTTACAAATGATATATATATATATATATATATATATATATATATATATATTAACAGTATTTGTCACTAAATAATCCAAGAGGGTTGACATAACATAAAACACAACAAACCTAGCAAACCCGGTATAGAATTATTAGTGTTAACAATACTTGAAACAATCTAACGATGTGCAAATAAATTAGCTCTAACTTGTTTTCTACAAACTATTTCCTAACAGATCACACACACATACACACACACACACACACACACACACATATATATATATATATATATATATACTTATGAACAGAATTTGGCGTTAAATAGCCCTCGGGGGTTGATGTGCTTTTTAGCCAAACAAAACTAAACAAATCTTGTGAAACGAGAAGAAAAAAAAATCAATAAAAATTGTTAAAAAGAATCTCGCCAGTGATTTTTAACGAAAAATATCTAAGAGAATAATCTGCTTAAGACTTTCTCTCTTTCAAGCCCTATCGGCTGGGGCTGTTTTATGCGCTAACTGTGCCTCTGCAGAGAGGTAAGAGCCTACTAACGAGTGTCCTAGATATGACACTAAACCATCTGATAATGAGGCTCATTGTCATTAATCCCAAATTCACTCTATCCCGGAGTGGTTGTAAAGGGAAAATAGAACTTTTCAATCTTTTACTAAGGATTATTATTGTAAAATAGAAACTGTTTAACTCTGCAAGCAAAAGAGCTCATTTAAAAATTGTACCTTAAAGTATTTGCTTACAAGTTATATATATATATATATATATATATATATATATATTTAGGCAGCATTTCTTCGTTAATGCAAATTTCATTAAACATAATAGACATTTTATGTCTACATATTTTCTTCTGGATCCGTTCGAATTCCCGTATTACTTTTATCGTATTCGGGGGGAATTGATTAATGTATTGTCCATAGTTGTATGTATCCCTAGTACTTTCCGCCCGAATTTGGGCCATCATCAGGGGAGGATCTATAACAAAAGTGATGTAACTTTTGTTTTAGCATATTACTACTGTGTAAGGGCGTCTTTGCCGTTGAAGATTATGGCGTTTGCTGGCACTAATTATCATCATCATCATCATCATATCGCGCTGGTAGCTCGGATATCCCTGACCCTCTCTCGCCACTCCTCCCTATTGTTCATCGCCCTAGGTAGGTCTTCAGGACAACATCCCGTATCTTCACATAGCTGCTGAATGTATGTTCGTGCTGGTCGTCCTGCTTTTGCACGGCCATGTGTGGGGGTCCATAAGAATACATCTCTTATGAGTTCGTCCCTGCTTCTCCAGCAGTGTCCTGCATGTCTGGCTCGTCTAACTTGAATAGTTTTCGTGATAGAGGGCAGGTGGCCGTACAGCTGGTGTCTTGTGGGGTGTTGCCGCCAGGACTTGTTTAAGATTGCACGTAGCATTCTTGTGTAATTGCCGTCTAGCTTCTTCTCCAGACGTTTTGTTAGCGTCCATGTAGTGCAGCCATATAGCAGTATCGATGTGACCGCTGCCTGGAAGTAACTGCGTTTCATTTTATCGGTCAGGTCTGACTTCCATATAATCGACAACCTATTGATAGCTGTCCATGCTTTCGCTAACCTCGTTTCGATGTCCTTTTCGGTTGATTCGACGCTGCTTCCTAGGTAAGTGAATTTGTCTACTAGTTTAAGAGGGGTTCCTTCCAGTGTGGAGATGTCCCCCGTTTGATTATAGCACATATATTCCGTTTTGTGTGCATTAACATAGAGACCTATGTTTGCTGCTGCTCGTTCCAAACTATGCAGTAGTGTTTCGGCTTGGTCAGGTGTATTTGCCAGTATCGCTATGTCATCGGCATAGTCGGCGTCGGTAATTGTTTTTGCAGGGTACCTTCTGCTTCTTTTCTTCGTCAGTTCGAAGCCATTCTCTTTGATTTTGTCAATCGATGTTCTAAGTACGTAGTCTAGACAAATGATAAAGAGGTACGGAGCCAGCGTGTCCCCTTGTAGTACTCCTGCTACAATGTCGAAGTATTCTGTGTCTCCATCTGGTGATCGTACTTTTACTTTAGTGTTTCTATAGAGAATCGTTATTGCCGCTACGGTTTCTTTAGGTATGCAGTACGCTAGTAGGATTTGTTCCATCTTTCCTCTGTGAATGGAATCGAAAGCCTGGGTAAAGTCAACAAAAATTAATGTCGCTTGAAGGTTTCTTGCCCGTACACCTTCAAGGATTCTACGGATGGTTAATATTTGTGAGGTCGTGGATCTATTTCTTCGGAAGCCATTTTGTTTTTTTTCTAAGTATGTTGTCTATTTTGGGTTCTATGCGATTTCGTAGTGGGGCATTGTAGATTTTGGCTGCTATGGATGTAATTAGCAAACAATTAGACATTAAACTAGGACCGTTCACACAAGAAGAACTCGACTCGGTTCTCAGAAAAATTAAAAATAGGAAAGCTGCAGGGCTGGACGAAATTCCCCCGGAAGTATGGAAGACCAGACAATTCAATGACATACTGCTCCGACACTGCAACGCAGTATACAATCAAAATCCGATAGATAGATGAATGAAGGGATGCATACCCCCCTTCCCTAAAAAGGGGGACCTCGGATTAGCCAAAAACTAATTATAGAATTACATTTAAAAGCAAACGCCATAATCTTCAACGGCAAAGACGCCCTTACACAGTAGTAATATGCTAAAACAAAAGTTACATCACTTTTGTAATAGATCCTCCCCTGATGATGGCCCAAAGTCGGGTAGAAAGTACTAGGGATACATACAACTATGGACAATACATAAATCAATTCCCCCCGAATACGATAAAAGTAATACGGGAATTCGAACGGACCCAGAAGAAAATATGTAGACTTAAAATATCTATTATGTTCAATGAAATTTGCATCTATATATATATATACTCAAACAGGATTTGTGATTGATTAACTTGCAAAGGTTGATATTCAATAAAACACAACCAACCAACCAACCAATATTTCTCCCAATCTTGCTCTCTCTCTCTCTATATATATATATATATAAATTAAAGATTCATGGATTATGTCGAGTTACATAATAGAGAGAAGCATTAAGTATTTAGTATAGTAAGTAAGTTGTAAGCCTTCACTACTGAATCAAACAAAATCTAAAATTGCAAAGTTTCCTGCTTTGGTTTGGTTTTATGGCATATCAGCCATTGTTGGTTATTTAATGCCAGAACCTGTTTTTACATCTATATTAAATATATAATTAGTGAACCAATTTTGTAGATACACAATTAAATGATCAAACAGTTTTCATTCTAACAATTCAATTTAGCATAAGTCAATGAAGTCATATGATTGCAAGTATTCTTATGTATCACTAACAATTCAATTAAAGATCAGTCATTTGTCTACACACAGTTAAATGATCAAGCCGTTCTGTTTCTAAAAATTCAACTTAGCGTAAGTCCTAAATTTTCTTTTAAGTAGAGGAATTATAATGTGAATTGAATTACCATGACCAGAAAATCCTGCGAACATTTACGCATGACATACGGAGACTGGACAGTTGTTTCGACCTTATTAGGTCTCATCAGCAGTGTAAACTGTGATCTCCACCACTGGAGATCGAACCAGCAATTCCAGAGCCGAAACTCTACAATTGAGCCAGCAGTCAACATCACACACAATCGACGCCAAATCAACTAGTCATGGTAATTTCGAGGCCAATTAACCGGATTTTCTAGTCAAGGTAATTCCATTCACAATATGTAATTCCTCTACTTAAAAAAAAGAAAATGTAGATCTATATTCTTGCCCTTGAGGTCATAATAATTACGCGGATGCGTATTTCTAATCATCTCGGGAAGACGTGGCCCTGGAGGTGACCGTGTTCTCTGTAAAGAATACGGATGTAACTTGCAAGACACATTCAGGTATACATTGCTGATGAAACCTAATAAAGTCGAAACAGCTGTCCAGTGTTTCCGTATGTCATGCGTAAATGTTCGCCGGATTTTCTGGTTATGGTAATTCAATTAGCATAAGTCATTTGTTTGCATACTGTTTAAATGTCAAACAATTCTTTTTGACCCATAGATAGGACTCTATCAGGTGCTACCACTCCGGGCCAGAGTGGACCTGGAACGATGGTACTGAAGAGTTACTCCACATCCCCCAAAGGCCCAGCATTATCGGAGCCTCACCATCAGATTGTTTAGACTCATATCAGGACACTCGTTGAGGAATGCAGAGACGCAGTCGGTGTATTTTACAGCCTTAGCCGACTGGGCTAGATTTTCCTGGATCATTTAAAACTGAACGAACTGAGATAATCAGCTTAACTCACTGCGTTGGTGTCACTGCACAAAATATTACTGTCATCATTTTGGCATATGAAATTATTTCACTCAAACAGAATAATAATGTCTATCTGCTGTCTCAAGCAGACATGTAGGCATTAAAAATTAAGCACAATCTGACTGATTTATCTCTGAGAGAATACAGAGATTGAGAAAATCGAAAGAAACCACATGATTTCAAAATCAATGATTCAATATATATATATATATATATATATATATATATATATATATATATATATAACATAGGACACGGTCACCTCCAGGGCCACGTATTTCCGAGAGGGTTGGAAATACGCATCCGCGTAAATATCATGACCTCAAGTGCAAAGATATATATATATATATGTATTGGAGCCGCTCGTAGTTTCATGGGTATCGTCGAAGGAAATGGTCACAGTGATCCAAGTTCAATCCTGGACAACGCTATTTGCATTTCACATAGCGCTAATAACTTTTGTTGCTTGAAGAATCAGTAACATAGATTTCTGTTATTTCTCATCTAAAATGTTTTATTGGCTCTACACAAGCATTTGTCATTGTAAAGAAATCACTTGTTATGTAATTTGCGGGGTTTATCCATAATCGATGATGATGAACTAACGTTATGACCCGCCGAATCTGATATTACTGATTTATAGAAGCGTTCATGGTGTAATAGTTGCCATTGTAGGAAATGGACACGGAGACCCGAGTTAAAATCCTGGACGAGGCTGTTTGCATTTCACATAGCGCTAATACCCTTCGGAAAGGTATGTATCCTACTATTCTTCCTTCAACTCAGGGTAAATAGAGGGGCAGGCTGAGCTCTTTAATCTTGCTATAGCAACCAGTCTAGGAGAAGGAAAACTCTGAATTCAAAACTGTTAAACTGACTTAGGGTAACATCCTGCTTGTTGGAGGGGTTGGGTAAATAGATATATTCAAGATAATTAATAGATATCAACAAGCGTTGAGGAAATCATGCTTACTTTGAATATATACGGCATATACTTACACTTCAAAAGAAAGAGTAAAACATATTGAATTATTTCATGTACTCATCATCATCATCTTCATCAAAAGTCATGATGATGTCATGGATTGACTTGATTCTCTCTCTCACCATCCGTCCCTATTGTCCATCGCCCTTGACAGGTACTCTAGATGCACAGAGCTGATGAATATAAGTTTTTGCTGATCATCCAACTGATGAATCCATGCGTGGGAGTCCACACGAGAACGTCTCACATAATTTCGTCCTTGCTTCTCCTGCAGTGCTCCGCATATCTTACTTGGATAGTTTATAAGACGGGAATCAAGTAGCTGTACCGTTGCTGTTTTGAGGGGTGTAGCTTCCAGGATTTGCTCAAAACAGTTAGTAGAATTCTTGTGTTGTTCCTATCTTGCCTTTTCTTTGAGTCCATCGTTAAAGTTTCGGTTGTGCATCCAATCAGTAGTACTGATACGTCTACAGTTTGGAAGAATTACTGTTTATTTTATCTGAGATATTAGATTTTCATATAGTCGATAACCTGTCGATAGCAGTCCATGTCTATCCTATGCGTATATTGATATCGTTTTCACTTGAAGAGATATTGTTACCATGGTAACTGAATTGGTCTGCTAATATACTTTTTTTATAAACATTTTCGATAATGACATGCAATTATTTTGATAAGAAATAAAAATGAATAAAAACGAAAACAAGGTTTGAGGCATTAACTTTTTGTTTTCTCCTCAGTAATAATAATATATTTAAAAAGAGTAAAAAAAAACAGGTTTGAGACATTAACTTTTAGTTTTCACTTCCATCTGTAAATACCTTTATGGTCAAGTTGTATTCTGGAATTTCCGTATACATCAGACATTATTAAATAATAATAATAATAATAATAATAAATGAATATATGTTAAATTCATATATTTAATGCCATGGAATTTAGGAGTCTAAATTCCATGGTATTAAATATAAATCCACTATATATTTATTTCTCATTATTATATTGTAGCTCTGTCCTAGATATTGAGCACTCTCCATATTATATTGCACTTGGTTCGCCACAAACTCACAAAGTGATTTAGTGACAAACCACACTGTTATAATAATAATAATAATAATAATTTATATATAAATTTATATATATTTATACGAGGGACATTATATATATATATATATATATATCGTACCGGTTATAATCGTTTAGAATGGAATCGGCATCTCAAATTCAATTCCTGGATGAGGCTATTTGTATTTCACTTCACGTGAATAACTTTGGGAAACGCATGAATCCATTTGCTCTCCTCACAACTATATATATATATATATATATTAAAGACTATGACTAAAGAATAATATTTTAGTCACTTAATCAGTTTTAAGCCAATCTATTTTGGTTCGACTGCATCTCTGCAGAGCGGTATGACTCCCTGCAACAAGTGCCCTAGATATGACATTAAACAATCTGATAATAAGGCTCAAGTAATGCTAGACCTTTGGAGAATACGGAGTACTCCTTCATTGCCATCACTCGCAGGTTCACTCAGGGTCAGAGTGGTAGCACCTGATCGGGTCCTATCTATTCGGTCAAATAGAACTAAACAGTGTACTTATGTCAAAGTGAAATGTTTGAACTAGAACTGTTTATATGAATAAAATGGATTTGGCATTAAATAACCTATAATGCTTGATATGTCATAAAACCCAACAACCAATCCAAACCATCTAACCTATTTCATTTTTATCAACGAATAATCTATTTTGTCTTAATCATTTGAAATATATTATAAAGAATTTTGGCTATTGTTTCATTATTTTTCTCGGTTTGAATTATGATCATTGTTTCTGTATATCCGAGGCCATTGAGGTTAACATATTTTTTTCTATTTGCGGTGTTTCTCTATTCTCGTTTTTCCGAAGTCTTGATAGTCTCCAATCAGTTTTCGCGGCAAATCTTGTAGGATATTTCATTATACCTGCTTCGGTGCTGGTTTCATTTACTTTTTATTCGTAGATTTGATTGGTTGCGGGTGCTTGTGAGAAGTGAATGCTTAGATCTTTTAAATCCATTCAAAAATTTGTTTATTGCTGGACTTGTCTGTAATATTACAATATCAAACACCATAAAGCATTAATAATAAACTTAATATTCTCGGAAAGTATAAAATTGAAGAAGATAAGATTATGCTAACTTAAAAAATACATATAGGATGAATACATATCAACTTATATATATATATATATATTGAGAGAGAGAGAGAGAGAGAGAGAAAGAAGGAGAGGGAGAGAGAGCTGTCATAGACAAAGCCGTAAATTATTGAATAAAAAAACTGATATACATTCATAAATTTTTATCTAGTAAAAAATTTGCTGAAAAACAGAAGTTACAAAGTCTTTTCGTAAAAGTAGACATAATGTCAGTCAGAACGTAAACATTTTAATTGAGAAAGTGAAGATTCATGGATGAATTATAGCAGTTATTGTTAGCCCAAAGGGGTATATTTTGTGTGCATAAAAATCTTTGCGTGAGTGTGTCAAAATGTAGAGGGAGAACAGGGTTAAAACACTAATGTTAGTTTCTAAGCAAAATGAATAAATCAGTATGCGAGATATTTTTTGTAATAGAAGAACTAATACATGTCAACAATAACATATTCGTTGAATTCAAACTCATTAAACGATGTTGAAATTAAATGCATTCTTGAAAGAAATTAATGTAGATTTTCTCTCACAAGAAATCGAAAGTTGAGTAGATATAAAACAATTTCATACCAATTAAAAAAATATTTATATCTCTAATTAAAAGATTAGGTAAGTTCAAAATTATAAATTGATGATTTATCTATAATTCTAAAAGGTTAAAAATGTATTTTTAACAATTTAGGAGGGAAAATGTTTCTTAAATTTATTTGGGTTGTGATCCATCAAACATTTCGCGGCAAATCAAATATTCTCGTCTCCGAATCTCAAAGAAATTTTGAAACGAACGCAAAAGCGCAAATTAGTCAATAAATGTAAAAAATACAGATTGAAAAAATTACAGCTTCTCATATCTATATTTTGCACAAAAAATAATACTTTTTTTGTTTGGAAATCAGTTGTTTTTACACACACACACACACAAGGAAAAAGTTATTCTAATAAACTGAGTACTCGGTAACCGTTACGCGCATATGTAAACAAAAGAAAAATGATACATATGCGTTAAAATCCCTTCGCTTACGCTGGGGCTGTAGAATACACCGACTTCACCTCTCCAGAGGGATAAAACTGCCCTCCCAACGTGTGTTCTGGATATGACAGTAAATAATCCGATAGTGAGGTTCCAATAATGCTGGAGCTTTGAGGAATGTAAAGTACCCCTTCATTGCAATCGCTCCGAAGTCCACTTTGGCCTGGAGTGGTAGCACCTGACAGGGTCCTATCTATGAGTCAAATAAAACTAAACTGTGTACTTATGCTAAATTGAGTTGTTTGAAATGGAACTATTTTTGTATGCTAAACTAAATTGCTTGAAATGGAACTGTTTTGACATTTAACTGAGTATAAGCAAAGAACTATACTTATAATAAACTGAATTATTTGATATAGAACTGTTTATATGTATAAAAATGGATTTGGCATTAAATAACCAACAAAGGTCGATATCCTATAAAACCAAACTAAACTACGCTGATATTTCTTATGGCTGTGTCGTAAGATATCCGAGTTGCGTAAATTCTACCAGGTATCGATCCCAGTTTGAAGCATCTTGTGTGTCTAGCCACACTGATGAGTTATTATACAACGAAACAGCATGTTAATTGATGGCAATATATATATATATATATATATATCATCAAGTTGTGCTGATAGTACGGAGTTTCCAGATATTCTCTCGCCATCTATACCAATAATTCATCGCTTCTGGAGGGTTGTCTAGGCAGCATCTTGTGTCTGCACAGAGATAATGTAAGTAAGTCTTTTCAGGTCGACCAAAACAGGCTCGTCCATATGCAGGAGTCGATAAGAGAACGTCACTGATGGGTTCCCCCTTACTTACAGTGCCGCGCATGTCTTGTTCGTCTTGGTTTGAGAGATGAGAGGTAGAATGCGGTACAACTACTGTTTTTTGTGAGGTGTTGCTCCCAAGATTTGTTCAAGGCAACGCGTAAGATTCTTGTATAGTTTTCACCAAGTTTTTTCTTTAATGATTTCGTTAGTGTCCATGTGGTGTATCGATATAGCAGTATGGACGCAGCTACTGCTTGGAAGAAATATCATTTTATCTTATAAGGTAGATCAGGGTTCCATATAATCGACAACCTGTCAATAGATTACCATGCCTTTGTTGGGTGTATGTTGACATCACTTCCAGTGGATGAGATGCTGTGGCCAAGGTATGAGAACTGGCCCGTGGTGTAATGGTTATCGTCGCAGGATATGGACACGGCGACACGAGTTCAAATCCTGGACCTGACTGATTGCATTTCACATAGCACTAATACCCTTGGGAAAGGTATGAATCCAATTATTCTCCCTCCAGCTATGGGTAAATAGTAGGGCAGACTAGCTTCTTCAGCCTTGGTGAGGCAACTAGTCTAGGGGAAGGAAAACTCTGAATTCAAACCTGTTAAACTCCGCTTAAAAAATTGACCTTGTTTCATATCCTGCCGGAGCGGAGGGGTTGGTAAATATGAGAATTGGTCCACTAATTTTAGAGGCTTGCCACAAAGAGTGGAGATGACTTTTTTGGGGGCTGTTTTATTCGCATCAATATCGAAGCCAGTGCCTCTAGTTGCTTGCTCTAGGCTATGCAGTAGGTATTCGACTTGGACTAATGAATTTGCGGGAAGTACTAGATCACTTGCGTGGGCTGCATCCGTGATAGTTTCTGTGAGAGACTGTCTATTGACATTTGAAGAACGTAGTCTAGGCAGAGTATCAGCAAATAAAGTGTTAATGTATAAACTTGCAAGACTCTAACGACTATGTTGAAGAAGTTGGTGTCTCCATCTGGTGACGTATTTCTGTAAAACATCATTATAATTGTAACAGTTTCTTTTGGAAGACCAAATGTTAGGCGTATTTGCTCCACCTTATATATATATATATATATGTGTGTGTGTGTGTGTGTGTGTGTGTGTGTGTGTGTGTGTTATGAACGAGTAGAAGTAATTTTTTTCCACCATTCTACTTCCTTTTTTTCAAGTTGCGGAGAAATATTTTACATCTGTTTAGTACTTCTTGGTATTAATCTGTTGCTTCCCTAATTCTTTTCTGCTGACCACACCTAAGGTGTGTAGTTTTCTTTCTCTCTCTCTCTCTCTCAAAAAAAAAAACTGCCAGAAACTATTCGTAATCCGACAGCTAAGGAAGGTGGAGTAAATGGATTTCGCTTGATTTTGGTTTTTATTTTTTTCTGCCGGCCAGCATTGACCACTTTTTTGTACTAATTTTTCAAGAGTTCACTTCCAATATATATATAATGTCTAAAAATTTGTATATTGCAGTCGTACCTGTGTACAATTTAATACATTTATATGCCATAATATTGTAGTATATATATATATATATATATATATATATATATATGTTTACTAATCTAATATCTACCAGCATTCACGGTACCAGAAAAAAACAAAAAAAACCCCGCCAGGAACAAGAGATAAAAGTAACTCAAATCACCGCCCAGGGGAAAAAGAAAGAATTATAGGTCAAAAAGAAAGAAAAGGCCAACCTCGTTCGACCCCTTGAAAAAAATCAAGGGATACGCAGTCAGTGGTCAAAAGAAAACTGAAAACCTTCCGCGAATCCTGCAATGCTACAATTACAAAAGAGCTCAACACAAGTGGAGCCAATTATAAAATTAACTTAAATCGCGAGTCGAAAATCTTCGAAGATTTTCGACTCGCGATTTAAGTTAATTATATATATATATATATATATATATATATATGTATATATATATATATACGTGTGTGTGTGTGTGTGTGTGTGAAGAAAATAGAAAACCAAATCAATCCAAAAGTGCTGAATTCATTATGATGGAAAGTCAATGTTAAAACGTTTCGGTTTTAATAAACCTTCATCAGGACTTTACGATGGTGAAAAATGAACCTTGAACAGTGATGGATGTTTTGATAAATAACAGAAGAGAAAATATGTATACAAAAAAAGAGCTCCTAACTGTTCAAATAGTGTTCTTTTTGGAAAAAAAAAAATCCCTACGTGATTGGTATAGGCAATGATGTTTAAAATGTGTCGAATTTCTAAGAGAAACATTTTAACGATGACTTTCCATCATAATATGTCATCACTTTTGGATTAATTAGTTTTACTATTTTCTTTATACTGTCGGATTTATTTCCATTTTTTCTTATATATATATATATATATATATATATATATATATATATATATATATGAAGAAAGGAGAAAAACAGAATACAAAATGTATACAACGAAAAGGTACAAAAGTGTATATAGTGTTCTTAATCTAGATGTATTAAGTACGTGGAACGATATTTGAAAATGTTGCATTTGTTTAAGAGACAAGAAAAATCATTCCGCCTTTTGAAAAAATATGCAAAGATGAATTGATTTACTAAGCATTTTTGGTTAGATGTAGCACAAGGCCGCATGATTCCCGAAGCTGGGATTGAAACCCGGTTGACTCAAACGCCAATCCAAGATTCTACCACTCAACCACGAGGAAGCCAACGCCAGCGAAGTAAATTTAAACGGTTATGAATCACAATTGTTATTGTTTACATATATCTGCTTAACGGCTACCGAGAGCTCGATTCATATGAAGAGCCTTGCATATACGCTAATGGCAACACAATTACTTCATTCGCTAGAGAGCTCAACCCTACAGGGGTAGGGGAGTATATATATATATATTGTCATCCACAGACAGATCTGTTTCGTTCTATCTGAACTCATCAGTGTGGCTATATATATATACATATACATGTGTGTGTGTGTGTGTGTATGTGTTTGTGTGTGTGTGTGCGTGTGTTTTGGAACAACTATAATTCAAATCAGAAGTAAATGACACAATGATAATTTCCTTTAATGCTTAGGCTTTGTTACTAAATCTGACCTCGTAAATCCCTAGAATTCTGTGCTTGGTGTAAGGATCGCTTTTTTTCAAGGCACAAAAAAGCCACTATTCTTAACCTTCTCCATTTTCTGTTTTCCGATGCATTTTATTTGTCATTTTATGCTTAGTTCTAATAGTATCATTTTCATCTTCCAAATAAAACGATTGTTAAAGGAAGAATATGTGCATGTTCATAGTCACATATTTGTAATACGGCATGTTGAAACATATGAAGTTTCTGATTTGGAAACTTTTCTTATAATTCCCATTATTATTTTCATTAAATTGTAGATTTATATGGAATCTACTGTTTCAACGGCTTCATATAATCATGATTCATGGAAAATTTCAGCGCTGCCGGGAGTCGTTGCAATAGACATGGACTTGTGGATATGTTTAATTACAGCAGCAGGTAGGCTGAACAGCTATTGATGTCTTTATATGATGCGAAAGTCATTCATTAAGTCTTTCCTCTCTATCGGTTTGGGCTGTAGAATACACCGACGGCACCTCTTCTGAGAGGTAAGACCTCCCCCACCAACGAGACCAACTGTTGGTCGTGGATAGCAACACGTAACGGTTGAGCACAGGATTCTAGTGGCTTAGCAGTACATGATCCGGAAGCCAAAGTTGTCACGTAACTCGCAACACTCTATTTTGGACAGTATTGGAGAAGACAGGCGGTCAGAGAGACCTATATAATAATAGTCCCGTATGGTTTCTTCATATATGTTGTTGTTGAGGCAAACAAACATCCAATCCTATTTTATGTTAGAGGTGTAATAAGATGGTGGCAAAGGATCTATCGCACTGAGAAAAAACTTGACTCTGAATGTCCAGAGTATGACAGTAAACTGTATTTGACAGAGGTTAGGAAATGAGGAGTAACCCTTCAGATCTGGAGTAGTAGTACCTGTTTGTGTCCCATCTATGGTTTGGTTTGGTTTGGTTTTATGGCATATCAACCACTGAAGGCTATTAAATACCAAATCCTATTTATACATATTCATATCAAATATAATATTTGCAAACGAATGGGCTCCAATCCATGGGTCAAATAGAACCGTTCAGTCATTTACTCGTGGTTATTATAAGTTATTTAAAACTATGCAGCTGTGTGGATTATTCGTATTAGATAGGAATTCTTGAGAAATAGAATTACTAATCCTAAATAGCAATACTTGAAACCATTTTGTGTAGACAAATGGTTAATATTTGATCGAATTATTAGTGCAAAATACTTGAAACTATTTAAACTGAATGCAAACAAATGATTAATATCAAATAGAAATATTAGTGCTAGGTCGAAGTACGTGAAACCATTTAAATGTGTGCGAACAAATAAAACACATACATATATATATATATATATATATATATATAGTCAGCCGGGTTTCGATCCCAGCTTCAGGAATCTAGCCTATCTAGCCACACTGATGAGTTCTGATAGAACGAAACAGATCTGTCTGTGGATGACAATATATATATATATATATATATATATATATATATATATATATATATATATATATATAAGTGGTTGCACCTGATGTGATCCTATCTTTGGTTAAATAGGACTGTTTGACATTAGAGCTGAGTACAAACAAATGATTCACGCTATATATATATATATATATATATATATATATATATATATATATATATATATATATGCCATCGACAGGATGTGACATAAAGTCAATTTTTAAGCAAAGTAAAACGGGTTTGATTTCAGATTTTCTTTTTCTCTTAGACTGGTTGCCTAACAAAGGCTAAAAAAACCCAGTCTGTCCTGCTATTTACCCTAACTTGAGACGATAACAAAAGAATTCATGCTTTTCACCAGGGCATTAGCACAAAGTGAAGTGAAAATTGCATCGCCCAGGATTTCATCTCGGGATGCCGATTCTATTTCCTATGACGATAACCGTTACTCTTTATGTATGAGTGTGTGTGTGTGTGTGTGTGTGTGTGTGTGTGTGTGTGTGTGTGTGTGTGTGTGTGTGTGTGTGTGTGTAAACGGGGTGAATGCACGGACAAGCAAGCTTGTAGAAGAATCTTCTGCATGTAATTCAAATTGAATCCTTACGTAGAAATCAGTTGCATAACTAAATAAGAGAAAACATGAAAAAAACTTTTAGATATCTTGCCTTTAATGTTGATGTATTTAATACACGCATATTGATCAAGTTATATTGAATACATATAATTAATTTCTAATGTTATCTCGGTTGATAAGAAAATAAGACAGCATTCCATCGCGAACGTATATTTACGCAAACAAAACGAAGACACTATCAGGATTAGATTAATCCTATTTGTAATGTGTTGCGGTTTCATTATTAGATTATTGGTTTCGTTCGCTCATGTTTTATGGCATATCAAGCTTTGTGGGTTATCTAATTTCCAAATCCTGTTTACACACACACACACACACACACACACACACACACACACACACACACACATATATATATATATATATATCATAAGATAAGTCAGTGAACAGTTTACAGATAACATTATTTTTAAACGAGTCAGCGCTCATCTGTTTCAAGTATTGCTATTTAATACTAATACGTTCTATTTTATATCAATAATAATTCCTTGTAAAAGATTGAACAGCGCTATTTAACCCATACATGGGACCCTAACAGGTACTACCAATCCGGGGCAGAGTAGACTTGAAAGCAATAGTAATGAAAGTGTATCCCGAATTCCCGAAAGATCCAAGACTGGAGCCTCACCATCCGATGTAATTTAATGGTTTCGAGCATTGCTATTTATTGTTCGCACCCAGTTACATGGTTTCTAGTATTGCTGTATATAACAAATAATTCTATTCAATATTAATAATAATCCCATGAAAAAGATTGAACAGTGCAATTTAATCCATATATGGGACCTTAACAGGTATTACTAATCTGGGTCAGAGTGGACCTGGGAGTAACGGTAATAAAGGGGTACTCAACATTTCCCAAACGACAAGACTGGAGCCTCACCATCAGAAGCAGTTTAATGTCTTTCTCAGGACACAAATACAGGATTATTTTGGCGATGAGATGATACAAACTGACACAAAATGATGTAAATCCTTTTGCAAGCAATAAAAACCAAATGATATTGTTAACAATATGCATTTTATGTATTCATAATTTTTGCTGCCTCTTTTCGGTGACATTCTTTTAGTCGCATTGCTAATGCTTTCCAAGGGAGATAAGTAGTTATATATTTTATATATACTAGGGCTGCCACTTATCTCTTTAATGTGTTTATCTGTCCCTTTCTTGATCCTACCCTGGTAATTTTTAGTCGAAAATTTCTTTTTCAATTTCTATTTGCAGATATCTGCATTTACTCATTTCTTGTATTCTTTGACAGATTATCATCCGTTGGCACTGTCATATCTGTTAGAAGGCATATTTTTCTTTAGCAGTCTTTAACTTGTATATCTGTTCTATTGCTCTTTATTTTTCGGTCAGTTTAGATTGTAAAGCCTCATCGAATAGAAGTGTCTTTGGGTTCTGTCATGAGTTTTTGTTTGTGTTTATACCATTTTTAAGATTTTGGTACTCGTTGTATTTACATATTTTCCAGTGAATATAATGTCCTATTTTATCATACAGGGTGTCCCAAAATAGATGCAACCCATTAATATGATAAGGATTTATTACTGAGACATTTGGAACACGTCCTGTAAGAAAGGCATCCTTTGAACTAGAGACATCAAATCAATGTTTTTTTTATCATTATATCAGCTTTCAGGATATGCAATCTTTTTTTGCGTTCCTTGTGTCAGTAATTAATCATTATCATACTAATGGGTTGCATCTATTTTGAGACAGTTTTGAATGATTTTGTCTCCAAATAAGTTGTGATGCAAACAATTTTCCTCTCTGGTCTCAGCCATTGTGATCAAGGATTAATAGTTGTAATAGTAAACTATCTTCAAATCTGAGACAAAAAAGAGCGCATCATTGTTAGTAGTTGAGTTATTAGCAGTCGCATGGGTACCATATATATTGAGACACCCTATATCTTTCTTTATAGACCGTTGGTCTTAGGATTAGACAACTGGGGCCTAGTTTTTTTGTTTGCACAATGTACCTATGGAGTTTAATCCGTTTTTTTAAATGATTGCTCGATAGTTTTTATCTGGTAGGCTGCAGCGCTGTGTTGCGACTATTAACCATTCTGTTTCTATCTTTATCGTTTTTTTAAATTGATTTAGTCTTTGTGTTTTTGATTCTTTACGTTTTCGCTGATTTCTCTTTTCGATTTTTTCATAGTAAGCAATGGCAAAAGTTTCGATACTTAATTACATCCAACTTGTTTTTTTAATTATATTATTGCTTTATCTTTTATGTTTATTTCTTTCGGTTTGAGATCGAGATTTTAAGCAAATTTATTGCTTTCTTTGCTTAGGGAAATTTTTTATTTATTTTGATTCTTCTTTAATCCCATTGTGGTTATTTTGTAGGTCAATTCTTGTTGGATTAAATTCCTGCCACCATTTTCCCCTTGACGTAGAGACATTCTATACGTGCTATATGGTGATACATTCTGTTGCAAGTTATAAGTTTCCTAACTTTAGAATCCATATTTTACTTCATTTCATCTAACGTCTACTTTATTATATTAAAAGTATATATCACTACTAGTAATGCCAGAGTGTTTATTGCTGTAACTTTATTTTTGACATTCAATTCTGAAAGACAAAGATAACATGAAAAAGGGATCCGTACTTAAAAAAAAACATAAAAAAACGACGTCGATGTATTGAATCTGAAGAAAGCTGAAAGAGAACAAACTAAAATGTACAAAAAAATAACTAGAATATATCCAAGGCCAAATCAATAAAATAAGAAACTCGGTACAAGATAGACAATCACGATTAAGATGGCAGGCAATAAATGCAGTTAGCGAAAGGAAGAGCATTTCAAGAGTTAAATTAAAATCTAGTTGCCAAGAAGACTTTAGAAGTGAAAAGAATATTTCAAGAATATGCTTATATACCCTCTTTAAATTACAGATAAACATACTAAAGATATCAATAATGGGCAATTAGACATCAAACTTGAACAGTTTTTGAAGAAAGAAGTTGATGCAGTCCTGAAAAAAATGAAAGCAAAAGAGATGCTGGAATTGACGAAATATTCATGAAGTACCGAAGACAAATAAATTTGATGACATACTTTCTTTTCTGGTTATACAATGCTGTCAATAAAAACACAAAAGAGAAAAGGACGAAAGGCTGCATTCTCTCCTCCCTGAAGAAAGACGACCTCGGAATCACTAAAAACTACAGAGGTATAATTTTTACTGCTATAGCTACAAAGGTGTATAATTCCCTGCTTCTCAGTCGTATCTGACCTGAAGTTGAGAAAATTCCCAAGAAAAATAGAAATAGTTTACGACGAAATCGATCTACATCTTCTCAGATTCTGATTATTAATCGAATCATCGAAGGAGAACGAGCTAAAAGAAAAAAAAATCCAGATAACACTATTTTTTGTAAATTTCTTCAAGGCATTTGATTTCAAAACAGAGGAAAGATGGAGCCATTACTTCTTGCTTAAGATCTCCTAAAGTAATTGTCCAGTTAGCTGGGGCAGTAGAATACACCGACTGCACCTCTGCAGAGGAGTACGACCGCCCCCCCCATGAGTGTCCTGATATGACACTAAGCAATCTGATGGTGAGGTTTCTGTGATGCTGGAGCTTTGGGGAACGCGGAGTACCCCTTCATTACCATTGCTCCTAGGTCCATTCTGGCCCGGAGTGGTAGCACCTCATAAGGCCCTATCTATGGTTTAAATAGAACTAACTGCATACTGAATTGTTTGAATCAGAACTGTGTGACTGATCTGAATAGCTTGAAATAGAAATGTTTTTGACAATTAAACTGTACTGACTTTTAAACTGTATGCTTATTCTAAACTGAATTGTTTGAAGTAGAACTGTTTTTGACATTGAAACTTTACTTACACTAAACTGAATTGTTGTATATAGAACTGTTTTGACATTTCACTGTGTGTAAACAAAATATGTACTTATACTCAACTGAATTAGCTGAACAGGAACTAAATAGTTTGAAATAGAAATGTTTTTGACAACCAAACTGTGTACTCATGCTAAACTGAATTGTTTGAAATAGAACTATCAGCATAAAAATGGATTTGGCGTTAAATAACATACAAAGGTTGATATGCCATAAAACCCAAACAACCAACAACCTAAAGTAAATTGGATGTCGTCTAGTGGATCTACCAAGAGCAGTGAACGATAGGGACGGATGAGGAGAGAGAGAGAGAGAGAGAGAGAGAGAGAGAGAGAGAAAACGAGAGAAAGAGAGAGAGAGAGAGACAGACAGACAGACAGACAGACAGAGAGAAGAGAATCGGTGCAATCAACATGGAATGATGATAACGAGAGTTTGGCGAAGATTTGATGTTAAAAGAACCTCTAATTCGTAAATTCTTTACGGAACGATATCACCCCAAAATGTAGAGCAATATATATATATATATATAACTCGATGATTTTCTTTCATTTAATTATTTATATTTGTATTTGCCCTAGTTCACCAATGGGCTGAGAGACCTGGGTTCAATTCCAGGTCGTGGCATACCAAACACTTAAAAAATGGTACTTGATACCTCCTTGCTTAACCTTCCGCAATATAAAGTACGTATCAAGGGTAAAGTGGAGCAATCCAGGGAAAGGAGTAGAGCCCTCCCCTACACCTCGGTGTAGAAGCTATTGAAAGGGGAGCCTTCTGGTTGCCCTCGACTACGGTCGCCATCTTCACTTACTTATTTGTATTTATTATAGTTAATTCAATAAAATTCAAAATTTATCTTGGGGATCACTGTTTGAGAATATAAGGAGGATTATACGGTGTGATAATAAAATGAATAGTCAATTTTAAAATAAAAAAATTATTACGACGAAACTATTTGAAATATCGTCACTCACAGTGCTGAGTTTCGTTGAGAAAACCTTGAAATTTATTATAGCATCTGACAGATGTTCAGTGTGTACACTCTCAATAATATTACATATAACCAGGGTGTCCTGGGTATGACACTAAACTGGATTTGATGGTGAGTCCTAGGGATATGGTGGAATGTAGAGTACCCATCTATTACCATTACTCCCAGGTCCACTCTGATCCGGATTGGTAGTACCTGTTATGGTCCTATTGATTGGTCAAATAGAACTTTTTCATCATTTAACTGTGTGCAAGCAAATGACATATGTTAAATTGAATTGTTAATATCACGTAGCAATACTTGAAACCATTTAACAGCGTGCAAACAAATAATTAATATTTAACAGAATTATTAGAGATGAGTAGCGATAGTTTTTACTGTGCTTCTCCAAAATGGCTTCCGAAGAAATAGATCCACGACCTCACAAATATTAACCATCCATAGAATCCTTGAAGGTGTACGGGCAAAAAACCTACAAGCGACATCAATATTTGTTGACTTTACCAAGGCTTTCGATTCCATTCACAGAGGAAAGATGGAACAAATCCTACTAGCGTACGGCATACCTAAAGAAACCGTAGCGGCAATAACGATTTTCTATAGAAACACCAAAGTAAAAGTACGATCACCAGATGGAGACACAGAATACTTCGACATTGTAGCAGGAGTATTACAAGGGGATACGCTGGCTCCGTACCTCTTTATCATTTGTCAAGACTACGTACTTAGAACATCGATTGACAAAATCAGAGAGAATGGCTTTGAACTGAGGAAGAAAAGAAGGAGAAGGTACCCCGCAAAAACAATTACCGACGCTGTCTACGCCGATGACATAGCGATACTGGCAAATACACCTGACCAAGCCGAAACACTACTGCATAGTTTGGAACGAGCAGCCGCAGGCATAGGCCTCTATGTTAGTGCACACAAAACGGAATATATGTGCTATAATCAAACGGGGGACATCTCCACTCTAGAAGGAACCCCTCTTAAACTAGTAGACAAATTCACTTACCTAGGAAGCAGCGTCGAATCAACCGAAAAGGACATCGAAACGAGGTTAGCGAAAGCATGGACAGCTATCAATAGGCTATCGATTATATGGAAATCAGACCTAACCGATAAAATGAAACGCAGTTTCTTCAAGGCAGCGGTCACATCGATACTGCTATATGGCTGCACTACATGGACGCTAACAAAACGGCTGGAGAAGAAGCTAGACGGCAATTACACAAGAATGCGACGTGCAATCTTGAACAAGTTCTGGCGGCAACACCCCACAAGACACCAACTATACGGCCACCTGCCCCCTATCACGAAAACTATTCAAGTTAGAGGAACCAGACATGCAGGACACTGCTGGAGAAGCAGGGGCGAACTCATAAGAGATGTACTCTTATGGACCCCCACACATGGCCGTGCAAAAGCAGGACGACCAGCACGAACATACATTCAGCAGCTATGTGAGGATACGGGATGTTGTCCTGAAGACCTACCTAGGGCGATGAACGATAGGGAGGAATGGCGAGAGAGGGTCAGGGATATCCGTGCTACCAGCGTGACATGATGATGATGAGCGATAGTTGACACTATCTAACGGTGTACAAATAAGTGAGATTTGGCATTAAATAACCTACAAGAGTTGATATGCCTCAAAACCCAGCCAAACATATATCTTGATCGTATTTAACTTATTGCCAAATATTCGTTAATATAACCTAATCAAGACTATCAATAGTTGTTGTGATACATTATTTCAGTTAATATAAACATATATATATATATATATATATATATAGACTAATTGATATACTCGGTAAATATCACTTAGAATAAAAATCGACAATCGTTAGATTTGTACGTTGGGTTACATAACATGTAGCTGTTGCACTTACTAATGAACTGACCATATATTTATGCAGTTGATCTATCGACCACTTCTCTAACATCTCGAAATAAAAAAATAACAAACAAGTACTCTTATTGTGTATTTTTAAAAAGTGTACAATACACTTTTTCTATAAGTAATGGTAAAGAAAATACGAACATTGTTGTTTTTTCTTGGAAACAAAAAGTGTATGCCGGATATTCAGGCGAAATGAGACGCTATGAATTAATAGCTACTATCTCTATTTTTTTAGCTCTTCAGATTTTTATGTTGTAATAAACTTCAATTGAGTGTCTATGTTTAAATAGTTTTTGTCTAATACATTTTTAGTTGATAATTTAAGGAAGGAAAATAACTTTAAGTCTAATATGACATAAGTTTGGCTCTATTGACTGAAATATCAGTAGTTTTGAAAGCACTTGCTTAAAAGTCATTTGATGAAAAGAAATCTGTTTAGAAATTAAATGAAAATCTTATAAAAACGTCTCTCAGAGGAATCACTTCATTCTCACATTGGAAACTATTCAAGATCGTTATATTCAGACACAAAATAGAAACCTCTTCCTTTTCCTTTTTTTCTTCACTAATTTATTCAAGTTTAGAAATAGGAGTGGTTTAATGATTGCAGTTAAAAATTAGCAAACAAAATATCTTGTTATTTACTAAGCTTTGCTTAGTCTGGCACACAAGCCCAAAGTTGCTTAAAACATCTATTGTTACTAAATGGTCACTTATCTAAGTACTGGACAGGTTCATTGTAGCAAAAATTCAGGATTCTGGCGCTGTCTAGTACTTTTGGGAAAACCACTGTCATTTCTGTAAACTACAGGCAATTTATCTTAGCCGTTCAATAACAGTACGTAACCAAAAATAACCAATCGCTTGTTACATGTAGTAAGTAAAGTTGGTGACCTTAGTCGAGGGTAAACCGAAGGCTCACTTTTCAATAGCTACTACACCGAGATGTAGGGGAAGGGCACTTCTCTTTTCCCTAGATTGCTCCACTTTACCCTTGATCCGTATCTTATAATGCTGAGTGTTAAGCAAAGCGGCATCAAGTATCATTTTTTGAGTCTTTGATATGACTCAACCTGGGATTGAACCCTGGTCTCCCGGACCTTTAGCAAACTTTTTACTCAACTCAAATTAATTATCACAAATTTGAATTGAAAAGAATATTTCTCTACAAAACTCCATAAATCCTTTCATATAATAAATACTTCATAAGATAATATAAAACATATAATTGATAAAGTTTCTGTTATGCAAATTTATATTTTCATTAACAATTACCGTTTGTAATCTTTCAGTGTGAAATCGTAATTGACATCAAAGACTGTAAAAATCAAAAATAGAATATAAGAGATGGAATATCTAATCATAAACTAGCGTGTTCAGTGTTTATTAACATATAATATAACTTTCATTTTTTTCTTAGAATTCTTTTTCAGTTCTTATTCACACATTTCATTTGTACAGGATCCAGAACATTGATTTTTCCAAACTAAAAATTGCCGTTGCACAGGCGCCAGTCTTCTATCAGTAAGAGGCTGGAAGGTATGCCTTTGAGTAGATGGAGCCATACCATTTCAGTTGACAATTTATCGTCGACTGGTGAACATCGTGCTTTTATGATTTTTACCCAATTTACCTCACTTGCTCACCAGATCTATCCCTTTGTATTTACTTCCTCCTATAAAGGTTCAAGTATTTTGGAGGGACCCGTGGTGTAATGGTTATCGTCGTAGGAAATGGACACGGCGACATGAGTTCAAATCCTGGACGAGACTGATTGCATTTCGCATAGCACTAATACCCTTGGGAAAGGTATGAATCCAATTATTCTCCCTCCAGCTATGGATAAATAGTAGGGCAGACTGGGTTCTTCAGCCTTGGTGAGGCAACTAGTCTAGGAGAAGGAAAACTCTGAATTCAAACCTGTTAAACTCTGCTTAAAAATTGACCTTGTGTCGTATCCTGCCCGAGCGGAGGGGTTGGGTAAATATGATAAAGGTTCAAGTATTAAACAAAAGCCGTAGACAACCGACGAGCTGAAAGATTTTTTTTTTATTTTGAAATTGCACAGAGCTAATGATTAGGCAAGCGCTGTAGAATTTCTAGGTGAGGTTTCAGGTTGAGGTTTCCGGAGTTTTGAACGCGAGGGAAAGCATTTGGTGGTTATAATCTTTATTATAAAGTAATAAGAATAAGAAAGAATTACAGATATTGTTCTTTCTTAAAGTAAAATTTTGAATAGTAGCTTTGTTGTATTTTTTTTTTTATTATTTACGATCCAAAGCTGAGAGATTATTCAGTCGTAGTCTATATAAGAAGTTATGAGAAGCTGGAGTACAATTCTAATACTACAATGTGAATTACTCGGCTGGGCTCCCTGACGGCCTAATACGTAATCAGACACGTTCTTCCTGTCAAGCTTTATTTCATCATTTATTCGTTTTGTTTTCTTTATTTTTCCTTTTTTTTTTTAAAGTCTTCTTTCCTAAACGCCAAAGTTCCAATTAAATCCTTCCTCTCTTCTACCAATTTTCTTTTCTCTCATCTTCATTCATTCTTTTCATCCCTTTCATCTTTTAATCCCATATTGACTTTTATATCCTTTGTTGTACTTCCTTTGTTTGTGTATGTCAAACTATTTCCCTTTAAAATCTCTGTAAACCTGGATCCATCTTCATATTTCTAGTCTTTATTTCCTTCTTCTTTTTTTTTTCTTCTTTTACACGTTTCCACGCATTCCTTCCCAGAATGCTTTTGGCACTATGCAGCCAGACTCTGAACTAATCCGATTTCGTTCGCTTGTTTCCCCTCTAAAATATCTCTACTACCTACATGATTCACCAGAACTATATTCCAAGATTGGAAGCTAAAACTTCGTTACTGTATACTTATTAACCTCCCGCTGAGCGTCAACCTTCATCTCATTTACCCCTCCCTCATTTCCTTCTATGAATATGAGAAGGATACAACGAATCGAGATTTTAAATGTCATGCAGTACAGAACTAGAGTACAGAGATCAATTTCAATATTTAAAGAGTAAATATAAAAAATCTTATTGAATAAATCCAATAATGAAAAACCAAATAATAGATAAAGTGGATTAAATAAAAATAGATAAAAACTTGTCTCTTGTGGCTACTTCAGATAAGGGCTGTGCTGTAATGTCAAATATAAAAAGAAAATCATAATAAGAAATTCCAAAAGGAATACTTAGGATTCAATGAAAATAAAAAGTCGATTTATCGAGTAACACTCACTTGGTTTAAATGAAAGCGTAAAAAACAAACAAACAAACAAACAAACAAAAAAAAAACAATAAAAAAAGCAACAACATTAGAAAGGCAAAATACGAAGGAGAATCGGCCTCCATCACTTGTAAAAATAAGCTCAAATTAAGGACGTATGAGTGACAAAATAGGTTAGGAGAAAATGTAGCTGGGTCAGTCCTGGGACGCTGGCATACATCTATGGTATATTGCAAATCGAACTAAATTCCCTCCAGTTACATCTGACATTCATAACTCAGTTATGAACAACTCTGGAACCCACTTGAGTTGATATACACACGAAACCACATTAGAATCTTGTAAACACTAAGGCGTGTATTTGTAGTTATTCAGGGGAAAGAAGGACCTACACTTTATTAGGTAACACTCTCTAATCTTTGTTACTTTAGTTCATGAAGGAAGCTCAACATTTTATATTTTTTTAAAAATGAAATGTTAAAATTTATTAGAAATTAAGGTTTTTATATTTTTGAAAAATACCTGATAAAAAAAAAACGAATGTTTTCTTGTAAAATGTAATTTAAAATATGTAAAATGAATAATTTCTCCAGTTACGAAATTAATTAAATTTTTAGTTGAAATTTAAGATTATTTACCGAGCAAATTATAAATCACTTCTGGTTGTTAAAAAGCAATCAGTTCGGATTTCAAAATTTCTTGTTCGCAGAAAGTGTATGTCTGAAATAGATTCCTCACCATTTTTTTCTGAATCAAAATTATGCAAAGTTGCATGACTTTCAATTTAAAATTCGTGCACATCTTGATATCTTATATAGGAATTTATCCAACTCTTTCACCATGTACAGGATGAGAAACGAGATCAATTTTTAGGTAAAGCTAGTCTGAATTCATAGTTCACAGGCAACACTACTATTTACCAATATATGGAGGAGGGGTAAGAGATAGTTTCATGCCTTTCCAACGTGCAAAGTGAAACGCAAATAGCTTCGTCTATACTTTAAACGCGGTTCGCTGATTTAATTTCCAATGGCTATAACCGTTATGCTAAGCGCGCCTCCTAGATAATTATGTAATGTTTTTTTTTCCTGTCTTTCTATATCCTATGCTTGTTCCTTAGTCTAAATGATCTAATAAACTTTTATATTCATGCTTTACTGCCAAGAAGATGAGGAACTAAAGTCGGAAAAAATTGAAATAAATAAAATTAAAAAAAGCCTTATATTCATATGTCCTTTTTTATAAGGGTGCTCGCAGTTGAACGTTTTTGTCATAGAAGATGGACACGACGACCAGCATTCAAATCCTGGACGAGGCTGTTTGCAGTTCACATAGCGTTCATACCCTAAGGAAAAAGAGGCATCCAGTTATGAATAAATAGTAGGGCAGGCGACTATTTAATCTTGGTATGGCTACCGGTCTTTGAGAAAGAAAGCTCTCAATCAAACCTGCTAAACTCTGCTAAAAATTGACCTTGTGCCATATTCAGCTTGTGTGCAGGTTAAAACATACATTTTTATATTCATTGGTGAATATATATCGACAAATGTAAAATCCACACTTATGATTATAAAATCTGGTATAACAAACAAGTCAATAAATAAAAGTAATGAATCGTATAGTGCAAAGAAAGAAAAATAAAAGTTTACATTTAATAATAAAATTTCATTTTATTTTCGAGTTTGATTGCACAATTACACAATGATGCAGGGATTTTTTGTTAATGATTTCATGCTGGAAATAAACGACGAAGCAATAAAAGTTTCTTTTAATGGAATTGGTAAAGCCATATTAGAATTATTTATCATTTTCTGGTGACCTCTATAAAGTTTAAAAGTATTAACATTCTACTTATTCTTATGTAGTTTATTCTTTTAAAGTATTTAACGTACTTAAAAATGTAAAAAATAAATCATCATATTTCTAGAGATAGAAGGATTGATTGATTGGTTTTAACGGCATGTCGAACTGTTAATGATTATATTATGCCTAGAGATTATGGAATCACCTTCAATTTTCATTAATATTCATATTTATTTTGTAGTTCTTCCTTATTAGTATTCCTTTTTTCTTTTCTTCCTTTTTTTTGTACTTGATTTATCGAATACGGATAATTTTTAAACAGGTCTACGCCCAGCCGGTTTTAGCTGAAGAATGCACCGACTGCATTTCAGCTGAGAGCTAAGACCAAAGAGTGGTCTGGATATAACACTAAACCACCAGATGGTCAGACACTAGTCCTTGAGTCTTGTGGAATGCGGAGTATCCCTTAATTGCCATTACTTACAAGTCCATTTCGACCCAGAGTGATAATACCTATCAGGGTCCCATATCAGGGTCAAATAGAACTCTTTACCATTGAGCTGAGAGCAAACAAATGGAAATTTACTAAGCTTTTTGCTTAGATGTGGCACAAGGCCATATGAAAGGGGCACCCAATGAGACTGAGAGCAAACAAATGACTGATGTTAGATTGATTTGTTAGTGTTTCATAGAAATACTTGAAACCATTTAACTGAGTGCAAACAAATTATTAGAATTCATCATCATCATCATATCGTGCCGCAGGCACGGATATCCCTGACCCTCTCTCGCCACTTCTCCCTATCGTTCATCGCCTCTGGTAGGTCTTCAGGGCTACATCTCGTATCCTCACATAGCTGCTGAATGTATGTTCGAGCTGGTCGTCCTGCTTTTTCCAGGCCATATGTGAGGGTCCATAGGAGTACATCACTTATGAGCTCATCCCTGCTTCTCCAGCAGTGTCCTGCATGTCTTGGATAGTTTTCGTGATGGGAGGCAGGTGGCTGTATAGTTGGTGCCTTGTGGGGTGTTGCCGCCAGGACTTGTTCAATATTGCTCGCAGCATTCTTGAGTAATTGCCGTCTAGCTTTTTCTCAGCGTCCAAGTAGTGCATCCATATAAGCAGTATCGATACGACCGCTGTCTGGAAGAAACTGCGTTTCAAATACAATTATCAATAGTCACATTGAACAGTTGTGATACAACGAAACAGTGTATCTATGGATGAAAATATATATGCTCCTCGCCTTGGGTTGAACACTCGAGTGGGGAATTGCTGGCTGCCACATACGCGTAAATGCAAAGCTATTCTCATGAATTGAGCACTCCGATAGCCGATAGTGTATATGTTAAAATATACGTAAAAAATTCCTTCGCATACGCTGAGAATGACGATAATCTGGGGTAAGATATCCGACTGATGTAAAGTCACCTTGGTTTCGATCCCAGCTTCAAGTATCTTGCGTGTCTTGCCACATTGAAGAGTGGTGATACAACGAAATAATATGTCTGCGGATAATAATATATATATGCTCCCTCCGCCCCCGTGGGTTGACCATTTGAGTGGGGAACTGCCAGAAGCCTCATACGCGTAAATGCAAATATCTTATCATTAACTGAGTACACCCATAGCCGATCGCGTATATGTGAAAAAGTATACACGTAAAAAATCCCTTCACTTTGGCTATGGATGACAATATATATATATATATATATATATATATATATATATATATATATATTGTAATTTGCATTTTATTTTATTGCATCGTATTAATTTAGAGGGCTATTGCAATGCAAAATCATAATTATTTGGTCTAATTACGTTCAAAGTAAAAACTTCATCGTCAGAGACTTTTTTTTAATGAACTCGGTGTTCGATTAAAAATGTCTCTGATGATGAAGTTTTTACTTTTAAATTAATTAGACTTAAATAATTATTATTTCGCATTGCAATAGCCCTATAAATTAATACAATGTAATCAAATTATATATATATATATATATATATATAAACAGGAATTGGCATTAAATAACCTACAAGGATTGATATGACATAAAACCCAACCAACATAAACATGTCTATATTACTTATAGATGGAACCCTACCACTCCAAGTCAGAGGCAACCTGAAAGCAATGGCAATAAAGAGACTACACTCCCCGGATCTCAGAACTGGAACTTCACCATCAGATGAAGTTAAGGACATTCTTTTTGTTGTGTTATACCTCTCTGCAGAGGATGTAGTCAGTATGATGGAAGCCCCGCTGAAATTATTGGAAGAAACTTAATTTTCTTTAAAACCATTTCTCCAAAAACATCTGTGAAGTATTCTGTGAAGTATTCTAATAAACAATGTCACTTTCTATGTTTCTTTATTACGTATTCGAAAGAGTTTCTTTGTCTCTTTTCGAGTGATGGCCAGATGTTTTTTTGTTGTTTTTTTTTTATATAGAATTATAAAACAGAGATTAAGTTTTTTGACGTAAAGAAATTATTCTTCATGAGAAAAAAATGTTTTCTCGACGAAAGAATGTCCCCATCAAGAAAAATTATCAAAGAAAAGCTATGTCTCTGCAAGACGTAACTAATATCCAAGAATTAAATTTTCTAAATTTGAAAAGAAAAAAAATCGTTTTAGAAATAGAGATAATTTCTATTTGATTAAACTATAACTATTTGATTTATAGGTGGTTCGTAAAGCTCAAGCTGGACAAATTACATATCTTTATCACTTTGTTAGGACTTACAATCAGGATGGAAATAAAGATATCTAAATCAATAAACCAATCGAATACAACCCTTGACAAAAAATATGAAATCCCTTTACTTAGCTATTTGCTTTAGAGAAAACAAAAAACATAAAAAGTAGACATGAAAGCAAAACTCTTTTTGTTTAACTGCTAGATATTCTATGACTGATTGATTTTAAAGGCATGTACACCCACACTATTTGCTGTAGAGAAAACAAAAAAACAAAAAACATAGACATGAAAACAATGCTGTTTTTGTTTAACAGCTAGATATTCTATGACTGATTGATTTTAAAGGCATGTACACCGACGCTATTTGCTTCAGAAAAAACAAAAATAAAAAACATAGACATGAAAAAAACGCTCTTTTTGTTTAACAGCTAAATATTCTATGATTGATTAATTTTAAAGGCATGTATACCGACGCTATTTGCTTTAGAGAAAAAAAAAACAACAAAAAACGTAGACATGAAAAAAATCTCTTTTTGTTTAACAGCTAAATATTCTGTGACTGATTGATTCTAAAGGCATGTCAATCCATCTTGAGTTATTTAATGAGCTGGGGTTAGGGAATTGCATTCATTGTACGGTCCTTTATTTGTGTAGTTGTTTCTTAATATTTTTTCCTTCTTTCGAATACGAATAATTTAAAAAAAAAAAAGATAAAATCAACCCATTGAAAGAGCCCGAACAGGTTCTGCTATTCCGGGTCAGAGTGGACCTGGGAGTAATGTCAATGAAAGAGTACTCTACACTTACCAGATCTCTAGAACTGTAGCTTTACTATCAGATGCAGTATAGCGTAGTAATATTTTTGGGGGGTGGAGGGCCTTCCCCATCTGCAGGGGATACAGTCAGTGTATTCTAAGGTCCACTGACAGGGTTAGCTAAATATTCTAGTTTCATGGAATATATCGCAACCTATTTAAATCATCAGCTATTTTTCTAAATTAAGGAAAGAAAATATTATGGAATTACTCAAAGTTGAGTAATAAGTATGAATTCTTATTGTAATTTTCAAATTATTCTGCAGATAAAAGACAGATTGGTTTCGAACAGATCTATGGGGATCAGCACATCCTATATATCGTTTTCTTTACCCTGTAGGGTCGAGCGGACCAAGTGCAAGTTGTTTTGGTTGATCTCACTTTTACAGTTCCGATCAGATCCTCAGCAACAATCTGCAAACTGATCGCTAAGACCCGGGCCAAAATCTTTAGCTCAGTGTTTTGCAGAGTTATTGGCTTGTAATCATAGCTAGATCTTCCAAAATATGCCTGCTACCATTTTTTTAGTAATGTGATCATTTACATGATGATATGTCCAAAGATGGCTTTCTGGGCAAATCAATGGTTGAACACATCCGTCAGAATAGGCAATATGTGCGATATTCTCAAATACACTTCGTATGGAAAATCATCCAGCGAATTGTTGAGATCGACCTGCTTCAACGCGTCACAGACTTCATAGTCTGTTACTATCCCTGCACGGCTAAACACTTCATAATAAAGAGCTGAAAATCTTCTGCACGGGGTAATCTAGTAATTTGTCGAAGATATTAAGAAATGTGCCCAAAAGTCTTCATGAATCTCCCAATTCGTTCGAAGTCTCTGTTCATCAGAGGAATTGATATTTTCGATATTCTAATCGGGATACATTTCTATTATTTCTTTCCGCGCATGCACATTAATCTTTACAGCTTCATTGGTTTAGCCTAGATCTAACTATATCAACCAGATAGCGTTTTCTTAGCTTCACGCTCCAGTTCGCACCTTGCTAGTACTACTTCAAGAGGCTCTCTCTATACACCGCCCTGAACAATCTATCATTTCAGGCTTCCATAGTCTTTGCTTTAGAGCAAGCTACTGGCAATACTTGACAGTAAACTCCCTAATCCTATACTCAGTTGATCCCTACTACCTATTTCCAGTAACTGCTCCCCCTAACACTCTATGGATTAAATTTTCCAGCCAGTTTCATGAGTTCTGTATCGCCAGTTAGGAGGTATTGAACTTCTAGTATTCCGGTGGTCTAGGCCAATCACCTAAATGCACATTGATGGTCAGTGAGCTCTAATCAATGGAACATTGGGTAGGATGTAAAATCTGTCTGCTCTTCTGACTAACACTCTATTCAAGTATGATCTATTCGAGATAGACGAACTATGCACCCATGTCCACATGTTGCTCTCTGGGTGATCCAGACAAAATATGTCGAAATAATCGAACTCGGTTATAAGGTCAATCTGATTGCTTTCGCACTCTCCCGACTCACTAGCACACTGCCCAACCCTATATTCGGTTCAATGATCGCATTCTAATCCTTCATTAAATCTATCAGCTTCGGGCCCGCTTCGTACGGCTCAAAAAGCCGAAAGATTGGGTGCATAAAATGCAACCTCCCAGAACTTGAAACTTTTCATGTCAATATCATCCACAACCAGTCGGTCTGGTGAATCTACGAAAACAATATCAACCTTTGCCTTCAGGCTGCGTTTAACTAGCAGGGAAACCCCCTTTGCTGGAAAGATCGTCAAATGTTGAAAAAACCATAATGTTTAGAGTGTTCCACAATGGCCCGGGAGACTGCGGATAAATCCCAGGTCGAAGACTCAAAAAATGGTACTTTATGCCTTATTGCTTAACACTCAGCATTATAAGGTAAGGATCAAGGGTACAGTGGAGCAATACAGGGAAAATAGTAGCGCCCTCCCCTACACCTTCGTGTAGTACCTATCGAAAAGAGAGATGTGGGGTCACCCTCGACTACGATCGCCAACTTTACTTACATCTCTAGTACTTAATGAAAAAAAAAATTCTCCTGCATCACAACAACGTCTAAAATAAGGTTCTCGAGTTCACTCAGCACGCACAAAGCCAAGCTTCAATCCTTTAATACCATACATTAACACTGGCGAGATTAAGAGACATCAAAATCTAGTTTCAAATCAGTATCAACCACGCTCTTAAAATCTTTCAGGTGAGGATACCAACGGCCTGCCCTCGGAAGCCTGAGCCTACATCGGTCGTATTCCATCCTAATGTCGGTTTGATCTCGAGAGACATCCGGCCGACATTAGGATGGAATACCATCTTTAGGGATCTGTAAAATATAGAGTGAACATAAATAAGGATCCTTCCGGCATAATATCCAGGCATCATTTTCAGCGACTGATACTTCCAGTCGATCATCCTTACGTTCTGTACATCTCTCTCAGCCTCCTCTAACATTTGCCATACTTTAATGGCTCGGCCTCCGGCCAACCGAAAAAAAGTGGTCAACATGGGAGCATCCTTGAAGTTACTTGGATCCTTCATCTCTTTTCCGTCAAGAAAATGAACATTTCGACAAAGACTTCAGGACTCTTCTCAGCTGATGGGAAAGTTTCTCACCCGTCTCTACAAAAGTCTTTCCCTTCAAGGAAGTTTCCTTTCCGAGAAGGGGCGGTTATTTTCTTGTCTTCGAAGGGAAGATGACTGTGACATTTGGGTCCACACTTCTTCGGCTCCGCTACCTTCCTATCTGTAGTGTGAAAACAGGGGTTTCTTTGCCAGTGGTAGGTTTTAGAAAAGGAACTGTTGTGTTCGAAGTCGGAGTTTGGATAAGGGGTTTTGAGGATTGCATGATTGTTTGGGGTGAAGGTGAAATATCAATGGCGCCTTTACTGTGGAGACTCAGACTGGGTTTCCACAATTTCTTTTTCTTCCCCTTGTTCTCCGACTGCCTTTTGATGGCTGTTGAGCTATGGTTATGGACGTCCATTTTGTTGTCGTCCTCCTCCGAAACTTGACTTTCTATCTGCCTTTTGGGCAACAGTTCCTGTTGCTGTTTCTGTTATTGTTTTAATTGATGTTGTTGTTGTTCTATTTGTAGCTGTTGTTTTGGCTCAGGCTGCTATTGTTCTTGCCGCTTCTTGGCTGAAGAGTTTGAAGTGACTCAGGTACAGCTGGATTTTCGTTTCTTTTTCACAACCTCAGACCCTCCCACTCTCACCATGGAGTATTTCACTGTTTTTTTGTTCTTGTTTTCGGAGTTGAGCTTATGTTGTTCTTGCTGGATCGGTAGGCGGTGTCAGGTTGAGAGCCTTCCTGGATCAAACCCTCGCTATATGACCCTGCTTTTCCATTAATAGTCAGATAGAGGGTTCGGAAATTCAGAGTATCTGGGATCACAGTAAGCCCCTCTCTTTTTAACACAATCATATTTACCCAACCCCTCCGCTCGGGCAGGATATGACACAAGGTCAATTTTTAAGCGGAGTTTAACAGGTTTGAATTCAGAGTTTTCCTTCTCCTAGACTAGTTGCCTCACCAAGGCTGAAGAACCTAGTCTGTCCTACTATTTACCCATAGCTGGAGGGAGAATAATTGGATTCATACCTTTCCAAAGGGTATTAGTGCTATGTGAAATGCAATCAGTCTCGTCCAGGACTTGAACTCGTATCGTCGAGTCCAACTCCTATGACGATAACCATTACACCACGGGCACCTCTCTTTTTAACACAATGGTGGTGTAGTCTTCCTTCTGAGCTCCAGACTAGGTATAGAAAGAGTTTGCCGCTTTAGCGTTCCTAAATGAACTGAAGTAAGATTCCAGTACATCTCCCGTTAGATCAATTGGGACGTTGAATACTGTCATTTTGTTCCTTTTTGATCATATATACACTGGCTGTAGCTTGATATTTTTAAAGATCATGTCTTTTTTTAGACAGCCTCATAGCATTCCATGTGACGAAGATTCTGCACAGGTAAAGCGCTGGGATTCGATCAGTACACAGAAACTCCTCCACATTCTCTTTTTACAATATGACCAGACTCCTGATTTTAATATCGGGAGACAAGATACAGGGTCCAGGGTTTTATATTTTGCCCTCAAATTAACCCTGATATAAGATCAAGATGCGTCTCTCTCTCTCTCTCTCACACACACACATGCATTCATACATACATACATACATATATATATATATAGTAAGGACGAGCTCAAAAGTGATGTACTCCTATGGACCCCTGCATATGGCCGGGCAAAAGCAGGACGACCAGCTCGAACATATATACAGCAGCTATATGATGATATGGGATGTAGCCCTGAAGACCTGCCAGAGGCGATGAATGATAGGGAGAAGTGGCGAGAGAGGGTCAGGGATATCCGTGCTAGCGGCACGACATGATGATGATGATGATGATATATGTATATTCGCCCGTGTGTGTTATGTATATATTATGCAATATATAATATGAAAAAAAAACTGAAGAGAAAGTTGTTAAAATAAACAATTTATGAAAAAGACATTTCGTTCATTCGTCTTCATCAGATAACATATTTTTTAAAGGAGACCAGATACTACAAAATTGTTTTATAAACGACAGTATAACCTACTGACCTAAATCCTCATCGAAACAAATCGACAGTCTCATATTGCTTACTCGGAAGCTATTTAAATTCTAAATTTCAAGATTATTTGAAAATCTGACTTGTGAATACTATTATCATTATAAGATATGTTTAGAGATAATTATGTACAAAATATATTATTTGTGACTGATAATACAATAAAATATAACTAAGCATTATAATTAAAGAAAATATTAATTTCCTTACATTTACTACGTTTCGATTTATATATCAACTGGTTTAATAGTATCACGAGAAGGAAAAGAATGTTTACGTCCAATTCAATATTAAACACATGTAGAAACTCATACCACCATATCAAATGAACAAATAAAAACCATTCAGAAGAAATAAAAATCGAACCGAACTTTTTATTCCCGATTCAGAGGTAAAATTGTGCTGATTCAGATTTCTTCAATAGGTTAATTCACTTTTTTATTTATTTAGTTCTTGTAATGTGGCTTTTCTTTTTCGTTAAACCCTAGCCAAGGTTAAATAAATGAATTTATAAATAAGAGAAAGTACTTGGCATTTAGCATTTGATATCTATTTTATTTTTAGAAATTATTATAGTTAGAGTTGCTAATTAGATTCGGAAATAATTTCTAAGTTAAATTATTTGAACACTAACAAAGAACTCACTACAGTGTGCCATTTTTATAGTGTTATGCATACGAAATTGGATCCCATTATAATATGGATCTATATTATAATATGGATATGGATATCGATCCATTTTATAATATCGATTATTTTTCATTAAAACTTGCATTATTTTAATCAAAATCATTAGATTATATTATCACAATTACCATATGATTAAAATTAATAAATTATATTATCAAAATTATATTGATATTAATATCATATTATATAATTAAACTTATTCTCTTCTAATTATATTATATTATAGATCATTTCTATTAAAATCTTGAATATTTTCTTTAATAATATTACACGCCTACACACATACACACATATACGAATAAACCTATATATATATATATATATATAAACTCATAAAGTATATGATGGAAAACTCATCCATTTGTTGGATGTTTCATGCAAATATAGCTGTGAAAGATAAAATGAAAACCGTATAAAATGAGAAGCTTTCCGACTAAAACGGTCGTCTGTGTGGTGTGGCCATAAATCCATGGAAATGATTTCTCTTTCTCGGAAGCGCTAAGTGAAACATCTCGAGGATTCTTATAGCATTATTGGGTGAGATATTTTTGCCAATTCTCGATCAGTAAAAGGATAAGAATAGGAGCGATAAATGTCGATGTCCCTCCAACTAACTGGTTGGCAGTCTGATGTGTTTATTCGACGATAAATAATCTTCGTTCCAAGGAAAGTTTAGCTCTAGTTATTTGATCCTTTCATACGTCTTTATGTACGTTTATCTCTGGATATTAACATATCGATTTGTCACTCCTTGTATGTATGTATTTATGTATGTATGTTTTGATTGGTTAAGTAGGTTGTCATTGTTTGTTAGGTTATTCAAGGCCGAAGTTAGTCTTTTTTTTACAAATGACTAACGATTATACTTATTTATTAACAAATTATATTTGAAGGAGGTGTTCGTCGTGTAACGGTTACTGTCGAAGGAGTTCAAATATTGGATGGGTTGAATGCATTTTACAAAGTGATAGTGTTATAAAATAGCCGAGGGATTTCGGTTCATGCCTTTGAGTTTAGTTAGGCTGAGAACCTTTCGGCTCAGCACATGGGTTAGTTAGAGGCAATTGAGGTAGGTGTTAACGCGGGTGCGCGCGGGCGGATGGAGGTGTCACTCATATGTCATAACAGTCCGAGACGATACTGGGTGACAAGGTGCGGGTGACGTCACGCACCGGAAGCACGCGGAAGTTTGTGTGAGAATTTGAAGAAAATAAGAGTCGAGTACTAGACGCCAAACGAGAAGGATAGATTTTTGAGCTCGCAGGCGCGAGGCGAACTTGCGCCCTATGGGGGGGCGCTCGAGTTGGGGGCCACATGAATAAGACAGCATAGAACATTGTGTCTCTCTTCCTTACGTCGAAACCTTTAACTCAAAGTTAATAAAAAGGTTTCATGCCTGAACAAGAAGTCGTTACGTGTTTTCGAATTCCGAGATTCCTATGTTCTTTATATATTCTATAGTAATGAACATTATATGTCCATTTCGCACATAGCGTTATTTCGGAATATGGTACAATAGTACACTTGGGAAAGGTATAGGGTGTCTCAATATTCATGGAATCCATGTGACTGCTAATAAATCTACTAATAATAATGTTGCTTTCTTTTTTGTTTCAGATTTGAAAACAGTATACTATAAGAACTCTTAATCCTTGATCACGATGCTTTGGATTAGAGAGGAACATATTTTGTCATTAATTATTTGGAAACAAAAATCATTCAAAACTGTCTCAGAATAGATGCAGCACATTAATAAGATAATGATTTATTACTGAGGCAAGAAACAAAAAGAAAAGATTGTATGTCCTGGAAGCAGATGCAATAACAATTAGAAAAAACATTGATTTAATGTCTCCAGCTTAATGGATGCAAGTTTTAAAGGACGTGTTCCAAATGATCGCCCTTGCGCGTGTCTCAGTAATAATCATATTAATGGGTTTCATCTATTTTAAGACACCCCGTATGAATCCAACAATTCTCGTTCCAGGTGTGGATAAATTCTGAGGCAGACTGGGCTCTCTAAAATTGGCATGGCAACCGATCTAGGAGAATGAAAACTGTAAATTCAAACCTGTTAAAATCCACTTTAAAAATAAAACAGGATCCTGCTTGTGCAAAAGATTTGTGTAAGGTGGGGGACCACACTAGAATTCTACACGCTGTTTTTAACAAATCCTGGAAACAACACTCCACAAAACAAAAGTTATACGACCACCAGACCCCCATCTCACAAACAATCCAAATAAGACATGCAAGACATGCAGAGCACTGCTGGAGAAATAAGCGACATTCCCTTATGGACTCCGACGTATGGACACGCCACTGTTGGCCGCTTAGCAAAGACTCAAATCCATCAGAGCAAATAATGGATGCAGTCAAGAAGACCAAGAAAATCGATGATAGGGACGGGTGGTGAGAGAAAGTCTGAGAACTTCGTGCTATCTGTAAGATTTATGTATTCCTCTCTGATACTAACAATTTTCAAACAGACCCATTGGATTTCTTTTCCCAGTCGGCTGGGGCAGCTGAACACACCAACCGATTCTCTGCAGAAGGGAAATACTCCCCAAATGAATCTCCTGGCTATAACATTTGACAATCTGATGTTAAGGTTCCAGTAATTTTCCAAAGCTGGAGCTTTGGTAAATGCAGACTACCTCCTCATTGCCATCGCTCCCAGGTCCATTCTGGGCCGGAGTGGTAGCACCTGATAGGGTCTTATCAATGAGTCAAATAGAACTGAACTGTGTACTAATCCTAAATTGAATTGTTTGAAATAGAACTGTTTTATGTATAAAAATAGATCTGGCATTAAATAACTTACAATTGTTGATATGCCATAAAACCAAACAAAAAAAACCCCAAAAACTATTGGAAACCCTAACGGGTACCACTTCTCTGGGTCTGAATGGACATTAGATTAATGATAACGAGGGGCTGATTCTACATTCCCTCGAATCCCTGAACACTTTTGTTATGGTAATATACTTCTTTTTATAAAACTAGAAATGTCTTAATTAGTTTTTTTATGTAATGTAAGAAGTGGTAGTATGTTGTCCCAACAGAAATATTTAGCGATGGCTCTTTTTTCTTGGTGAGGTTTTTTGAAAGATTCCCGTAAATGCATGTAAATTTAGATATCCAAGTATACATATATATATATATATATATATATATATGTGTGTGTGTGTGTGTGTGTGTATGTGTGTGATTACAGTGATTCATTCACCAAAATTTTGAGTTCGTAAATTTTGATTACGCTATTCAAGAATTACGTCCATTTTTTTTTTCATTTTCAGATTCCAAATCAAAATCTTACAATAATCCACGGTATGTCTGCGTGCTTTATTATGACACAAGGACAATAATTGTAATGGCTTCCAAAATTTGCATACTTACTGTTTAGACCCCACTGCCTGTTTTGGACATTTAGATTTTGAAAATTCTGTAATTTTTTAAGATTTCTTCGTGCTCTGTCTAATTTACGTTTATGTAGCCTGTAAATGTCTTCTTCATTCTATTGAATGTGGTTTGGAAGTTTTGACTCGGATTGATTTGGTTTGGTTCCTTTATTTAATGGCATATCATTTTTGTGGGTTATTTAAACCAAAGCCATTCTTGAAGAACGGCATTTATACAATTTAACCCATAGCTGCCGGGATAAGGAGATTCATACTTTTCCCGAGAGTATTAGTCCGAAAATGAACGCAATAGTGCGATTGGAGTTCAAACTCAATTACTTTGATATGCGCGAGCACGCGCGCGCGCGTGTGTGCATTATGTATATATTATGCAATTTATAATCTGAAAACACACATAAACACACATATATATATATGTATATATTAGATGGTTCATATATATATATATATATATGTTGTATATTGACCTTCGACCCGGCCAAACATGCCATTCCAAAGACGGCGGAAGTGACACATTCCGATGGCAGTTATGGGAAGAAATCGCATAGGCGGGCTTGGCTGACAATATGGGACAAGGTAAAATCCCATGGTACAGTCATAGACTGATGCACTGGAAGACAGTGACCTGTGAACTGCATGACAGTTATTTCCGCTTGATGACGATCAAACATGACATTCCAAAGATTGAGTGGGCGATGGAACTATTATATAACTCAGTGAAGACAGGAAGTCAGTTAGTTTGAAGACCAGACCCGTTGGTGACAAGATGCGGTAGAGAAAGCCAGCACTCAGCAGAAATCTGGGCCCCAGAGCAACCCAGGAGAACGAGAAAGACACAACGCTGATGGCCATAAGAGTGGGGGTCAATATGTTGCATATATATATATATATATATATATGAACCATCCAATTACCTAAACTCTCCATTATGGACAAGATGAAACTCAGTCCCATTTTAAGCTGAGTAACCCGGGTTTAATTTCAGACATTTTCCTTCTAGACTGGTTGCCTTACCTTGTTTCCCTGACTATTTTCTCATAGTTGGAGGAAAACAGATTGATTCCTGTCTTTCTCAAGAGCATTAGCGTTAAGTGAAACACAAACAACTTCATTCACGATTTGAACTTGAGTCGTTAGTTCTATATTCTATGACGATAATCGTTAAGCGCACCAACCTAGAAACCTCACATATATCTTTAAATGGCACTTGAAAGTCTGTGTTTTTAACTCATAAATGATCGTGACAAATAAACCGATTGTAATAGTTTTCTTAAGTGTCGACGCACAAAATCCGTACTTGAAAAATTCAATATGGAATATAAATCCACATTTAGCATTTAACATTTTGGATAATATATATATATATATATATATATATATATATATATATATATATATATAGAACCGTTTCCTTATGCTTGATTTATTTGATCTTTATTGGAAATAAAGTGTATATTTATCATATGTATATATCTATGCGTACGTTGAATTGCTGTAGCGTCTCGTATTCACAGATATACAAAACCTAACATTGCCAGTAGAAATCGCTTTAAAAGCACAACAAAATAGCGCATGGCTTAATCAAGAAGATATATTTCCTGTCGTCAAATATTGTTAGCGTCATACTCACACGGAAATATCTAGAGACAAACTTCCTGGTACGCTTGTACAATTCCGTAGCATGAAGCAATTTTTTTTTTTGCAATATGTATTTTTAAAAGATACGTCACATTGGTGTGACATTGCTTTGAGCAGCCAAACTGGAATTCAAAATAGCTCATAGGAATCACGATTGCCTGTTTTGATATGAATTTTAGAATTAAATACTTTTTACCGAATAAAATACTTGCAGTAAAAAAAAGCCCCAAACATCTTAATGTAAATGAAAAAAAAATCATCCTTCATTCAGATAATTCTTAAACAACCTGTAAAATGTATCGGCTTTCCTCTGTTTTTTGTTCTTTGCTTTTAGAATTTAGAATTCAAATGTAAAAAATTGTATGTCCGATATTTTAGGCGGAGTATTATTTTACTATACATCGTAAAATCAATATCACAAGCTCTGGGAAGTCACATAAGATATAAATGAAAGGTTTTGTATATCGTGTAATAGCAACATTTCTTATGCAACGATGATATAGGTTTCAACGATAAGGTCTATGTTGTGACTTTATTGTACTTGTCATATTTTGTCGAATTTTTGTGTACGGCAAGATACAATTTATCTTAGGGTTAAACATCTTAATATCCCAAGGGCTAAAATGATATTGTTTAAATCTGTCGTTCATCTTAATTGAATGTTTCTGTAATTTTAACTGAATGAACAGTAAATGATTAAAAATATATTTTATGACTTTCTATGGATATTTGTCATTCTTCAAGTGCCTTCCTAATATATATATATATATATATATATATATATATATATATATATATATATATATATATATATATATTTAAAAAAGAATGAATATGTTCACTAAGAGATTTGTATTTTTTTAAATGAATTTCGTTCTTACATACGTGTATGTTTCCAGCTTGTTGCTTTTGTCATAGAACATTTAGTAATTTGCTAGTTTTTTTACTTGGATGACACACAAGGCTACACGAGTAAGTTCAAGTTTCATTAGGTGCCCCATTCATATGGCCTTGTGCCACATCCAAGAAAAAATCTTGTAAATTACTAAATGTTCTTTGACAAAAGCAACAAGCGGGAAACACACGTATGTAAGAACGAAATAAATAATTCATAAAAAAATACAAATCTCTCAGTGGACCTGTTTATCTAGAAATATTTACTTTTTCTCTCTACGGACCAACAAAAAATGATTTTTTACACACACACACACACACACACACACACACACACACACACACACACACATATATATATATATATATATATATCAGTGCACAATGAATAATTGGCGATAAGGTTTTATTTTCCTATGTTTGATTAACTTACTACATGAATGATGTTAACATGTCGGTCCAATCGCATATATCTCTCCAAGGAAAATAAATGCAATCTGATTGACAGGAGACTTTGTTTATGGATCAAACTCAAAATTTGTAGATCGCAGTTTTTGCCTGAATGATGTTGACAAACACGTTGGTAAATCCTTTTAACCCACCTTATTTGGTGTCCAATTTTAGGTCTGCTCTGGTGATGGGTACTGGTTTTCAAACTGTCATTTTGTCCAGAGAGAAAATTTCTGACTAAACCTGATAATCTTCTTTTTCAAATTTTCCCAAGTTGCCTCCGCGGCTAAAACTGTTTAAGAATCGAATTAACCCACTTCTTTCTATCATGAGATAACCAATCACATAATCTCCGTTGAGAAAGAAGTGAAGTTCATGTCACTCACTGACCACGCTTTTCTTATCATGTGAAGAATGGATTCAAACTATAACGTTACAGGGGTCATGAAATATTGTCATTTGATTGCAGATGACGAAAGGAGTGAGCAATCATGAATTCATTATTTGATTCCTGCACTTATTGATGTTCTAATAAATAAGGCCGGTCATCTCATTGGGTTTCCGAACCGTCTTTCATTTGAAGGAGGAAGCCCTTTGAATCTTTTAAAGTTTCCATTGAAATCTCTAAGAGAAGCTTTTAAAACATTACCCCCCCACCTCTAAAAGTCTTGTGCACAACAGCGCTCTGTAAAAGCAACTCACTGCAACAAATGTGTACATTTTCTCAGATTTGCTTAAATGCGACCGATGTAGTGACGAGAGTTATTAGATTAGAAAAAGCAATAAACCAATCACCTACACGACTTGCATGCGTGAAAAATCTATTCTTTTAGCCCCTGGAGACCCGAAGGTCATTTATTGGTGATCACACCGCTCAGCCATACCCATGCAGAGACGTGACATAACTGTTTTCTTTCGTGTAAAATTGTATAAATAAGCACAAATTATAAAACGCAGTGAGCGTGAAGGTCATTAGTAGTTATAAAAATATGTAAAAATGTTTTCCGAAGGTTTCACAGTTTTCATATAGAATTACCTGGTGCAAACAAACCTTTTAAAAATCAATGGAACAAACAGTGAAAATAAGAAATTTCATTATACAGAACAAAATAGTCAATTAATTCATCAGGTTGCTTAAAGCTGCATACAATAGATTTACTTCTGCAACAGATCTCGTAGAATAATACCATTTAACCAGACGATATCAAAGATATTTCCAAGATAATCCAGAAAACTAGTATTAAGAAATATCAATGATTCTAAGACCAAAATTTAATGAGTCGGAAAAGAATCAGATATCTATCAAAAACTAAAAAAAAAAAAATTTACAAAACCTTGATATATCACAGATAGCAGCATTTAATCGTAAAGAAAAGCTGAAGATTTAGTCGGGAATTATTCCGCAAAAAAATAAAAAATAAATAATTAAATATCAAATACAATTTAAATATCTAGTTTAAAAGAGCTTTTATGAAGTATTGTCCAGATATTTGCTTGAATTTTAAAATTGTTGCTGATGTGATAAATATAAAAAAATCATTTTTAACATTTAAAAAGAAATAAAAACTCATTTCATATGAAAAAGATATAAGTCTCGTAGAGTTATTTCAAACAAGAAACTAACGCGAAAATGTATATATGATTGAGTAGAAAGTTTTATGAATAAAAGTAAAATGAAAGAATAAGGGAATATTATATCTCAGATGCAAATATAGGAATAGAAGGTCAGAACTAATATTGGGAGAATCAAAAATACACCGTTTATATATATATATATATATATATATATATATATATATATATACGCGTCTCCAGACTTTTTTTTATACAGGCATTTAAAATTGTCGTAGACTCTTGAAAATTCAGTATGTTATTGTCATACATATTTGGAGATGACTGACCAATTTTTATGATTTCAGCTTCAAAGGAACAGCTACAGCAGAAATTGGAATACACCCTACTAAAGCCTGATTGTCACAGCTGATGAATTTCAATGCAGTCTAGACGTGAGGACACGTTAGAAGAACGATATGTAATAAAATTCTGTTTTAAACTTGGAAAAAACGCCACAGAAACGTAGGGAATGCTTCATAACTGTTTTGGAGCATCTTGCATGAATCTAGGATCAGTTTTTGACTGGCATAAGAGATTCAAGGAAGCCAGGGAGTCTGTGAGGGATGACGAGAGGTGTGGGAGGAGTAAGGAAATCAATAGACCACAGTTGATTGGCCAAAGGTTTAGGGTTAGGGTTACTATGTTGAGGTTTTAAAGGAGTTCAGGAAGAGGTTCCTAAAGAAGAGGCCAGTACTCTTCAAATCGGGTCAGTGGCATTTCCACCAGGACAATGCACAAGTCCACAACTCCATCCTTTTCAAAGACTATTTGACCAAAATGAGCATCAAGACTGTTCCTCCCCCTCCCTATAGTCCAGACCTTGCTCCCTATGATTCTTGGTTATTCCCTAAGCTCAGAGGCTATCGTTTTGAGACAATTGAGGAGATAAAAGAGGATGTGACGAAGGTCATTGACACGCTCACACAAGAGGACTTCCATGGGACCTTCCAGAAGTTGTTTGAACGGTACAACAGGTGCATTGCAGCCGGAAGAGATTACTTCGAAGGGGGCTATAGTTTCATATGTGTATTATCAATAAAAGTGCCTATACGAAAAAAGTCTGGAAACTTATTTAATGATTCTCGTATATATATATATATATATATATATATTATTTATATGTCACATTTTGCCTGGAATTACGCTGATAGATATGTGCAAAAAGTAATCAATGAATTCTATAAATGCAATCTTTGTTATTCTTATATATATATATATATATATAGTATAACATTGTTGGTTGTCACTATCTCACTTCATGGGTTTGTGGCGGACCAAATGCAGTACAATTTGGAGAGTGCTCAATATCTCTGATAGAGTTATTATATATTAAGTAGTAAGTAAAGTAAACTTAGCGACCTTAGTCGAGGGTGACCCGAAGGCTCCCTTTTCAATAGCTACTACACCGAGGTGTAGGGAAAGGTGCTACTCTATTCCCTGTATTGCTCCATTTCGCCCTTGATCCTTACCTTTTAATGCTGAGTGTTAAGCAAGGCGGCATCAAGTACCACTTTTTAGTGTTTTGTATGGCTACACCTAGAATTGAACCCCAGACTTTCGGACAATTAGTGAACACTTTACTCATTAGGCGTTTTTATACATATTTTTAAGCATGGAAGCTTATCTGCGACCATAGGTTTTATGCCGTCTTATAACGACAATCATCTGGCAGAGAAAGAAATATATTGGATTAATCGAAAAATCTTGTCAAAAGAACGTTAAGATTCTGTAAAACTCTTTTTGTGTGCGTGTGTGTGTGTTTGTGTGCTTGTGTAGATTATATTTGCGTATTATTGTGTTTGGTCATTTAATATATTTGTGAATGAAACGCAGTTTCTTCCAGGCAGCGGTTGTATCGATACTACTATATGGATGCACTACTTGGACACTAACTAAACGGCTGAAGAAGAAACTAGACGGCAATTACACAAGAACGGCGAGAGCAATATTGAACAAATTCTGGCGTCAACACCCCACAAGACACCAACTATACGGCCGCTTGCCTCCCATCACGAAAACTATACAAGTTAGACGAACCAGACACGCCGGACACTGCTGGAGAAGCAAAGCCGAACTCATCAGTGATGTACTCCTATGGACCCCTGCATATGGCCAAGCAAAAGCCGGACGACCAGCTCGAACATACATACATCAGTTATGTGAGGATACGGGATGTAGCCCTGAAGACCTGCCAGAAGCGATGAATGATAGGGAGAAGTGGCAAGAGAGGGTCAGGGATATCCGTGCTGGCGGCACGACATGATGATGATGATGATGTAGATACATGCGCCGACCGGAAAATTTGAGGTTGTCTCCTGGTTATATGAGTCGTGATATATAGCGAAAGTCGCAACAGTTTGACCGAGTTAAAAATTTTCTGCATTCTTGTATGTGTGTGTGGTGGTGATTTTAACATCATCATTGAATTACAAAGAAAATAAGATTTTGATATGTAAGCATCATAGACGAAGGAGTATGGTGGATCAGAACGTAATAAATATCGTGGTAAGGAGACATGTTTTGTTATATTATTCTATGGAGTATTATTTATTTATTTATTTATTGTGTTCGTGCGCGTGTGTGTGTGTGTTTTTTTGTGTGTGTGTGTGTAGTGATTTTAACTAAGGAACAAATTATCCCTATCATTGCATAACGAAGAAAATAAAGTTTTGATTTGTAAGCATAATGGACGAAGGATTATGGTTATGGTAGATTGCAATAATAATTTGTATTAGTTATTATGTGTTAATTATATATTACGCATACATCACTGTAATCCGTGATAGTATGTACGTAAGGAATATAATGAGGATACTGTGTTAAGACGTTGCAATAATCGGTTGTATTAGCTATGTCGGCTTTTGTTTTGTTTTTGTGTATGTGTGTGTGAGTGTGTGTGTGGGGGAGGTAGTATAAGTATGGTGGATGGCGTGCGTATGTGTATGAGTCGAAATATGAGAGTATATGTTTATATATTTTTTGTTTTATGGTACCTACACTACTAAAAAAACGCACATCCTCTCACAAATAACCCCACAACACACCCGACACACTGTTAGTACGATCTTTCTCCATTAAATCTTTGTATCCATCTCCATGCACCCCCACAACTTGGTGACATTATGTTTGCTATGTTTTCATGATTGTTAGAAATACGCCTCCACACAGTATATTTAACATATCCCTTAAGAACACACCACCATATATTACAATAACGTATACGTAATATAACATTAACACAACATAGACATCTAATAAAGATTATAATTGTAATCCCACAGAACTCCCCACCTTTTATGCTGCGTCCAAGACCTATCATGCTCACTCGTCAAATTAAAAATTCATTTTCTTAATAATATAATGATGATAATTTACGCTGTAGCAGAAAGAATTTCGTATTTTTGTTTGGCGTGAAATTTAATTCAACCGTTAGGGTCGAAGCATATTTTCACCCAATCAGGATGACTTATGTTATTCATCCGGATCATCTTTCCGGGCAGCACAAATTGGGGAAAGCCCGCCAAACACTCTCTTCCTCAGAACTTCTTCGTTCTGGACAGACGTAATGACTGTCCGCTCTCTTGAATAGCAGCAGCGGCACCACCATGAGAAAAGCCAACTAATTCATGGACCCCTTGCGTCTATTCTCTTAGACCAAGGGTTCTTAGTTGAATATGAATTAGATGAATTCAATACGCCACACACAGGAACAATCTTAAGTCCCCTCCAGCTTTGGCTATGTCGACTGCGATGAAAATACCACTCCAACAGCCAGCCACTTCATCCCTGGGCAACATTTTCTGGATGTATTCACGTTTCTCCCGTACAACTAGAACCACAAACTCATGGATGACTACATCATTTCTGTTCTTAACCAGCAAACACGACTTTTGCCACACTTATGGCGACATATCTCACTTACACATTCAACTATGCCTTAACCTAACGATGCACGTATTCTCTCAGGCATTTAGCTGCTAAAATTCCTTCTCAACTCTATAACAACTTCATTTCCTTCTTTCCTTCCTACGAGACTTGCAGCATACCAGCGTAAACCCTTTATTACATGCTGCCATTAAAACCTTCATACAAAACCTCCACTACCTTTATTTTCCATCAACATTTAGCGAGAGGATAACAACCAACGTAACACCAACATAACCTAATAATATCTTTTCGATAAAGCTCCTTAGTTAAAATCATCACCACACTCACACACACCAAAAAAAAAAAAAAAAGACAACAAAAAACAAAAAACTCCGAAAAATCGACATAGCTAACACAAACAATTATTGCGACGTCTTATCAATATATTCACTATATTCCTTATGTACATACAATCATGGATTACAATGATGCATTCGTAATATAATATTAACCAGTCATAACTAATATGAATTATTATTGCAATCTAACACAAAACATATTCCAGCATGAAATACTAATATTGCATGATACTCCATAGTATAATACAATATTACATGTCTCATATATATTGCATTGTGATCCACCATATTCCTTCGTCCATTATCCTTACAAATGAAAACATTTTTTTCTTCGTAATGCAATGATGATTACTTTTTCCTTAGTTAAAAACAACACTGCACAGACACCCACACACACTCTCACACACACGGGAACACGCAAAAAAATTCTTGGAATCGGTCAAACAATCGCGACTTTCGGTACATATCGTGATATATATCTCGGAGACAACCTCAAATTTGCCGCACGGCGCATGTATCTTCATACACACACATACTAAATATCACTTATACGACCACACACAATAATACACAAATATAATCTACCCCCCCAAACACACCCACATAAAGAGTTGTACAAAATCCTAGCGTTCTTTTGACTGTATTTTTAGATTTTTTGATTTCTCCAATATATTTCTTTGTCTGCCTGATTATTGTCGTTATAAGACGGCATGAAACCTATGGTCGCAGACAAACTTCCATGCTATTAGATATATATAAAAACAAACAGATATTTACTTATATATATATATATATATATATATACTATAAGTTATGATATATATATATATATATATATAGAATACTTAGTCCAGTTAAACCGGAGTTGGGAGTAATTCCATCAGGACAAGAAATTATTCGTGAATGAATATTTAAATCTTCCTGGTAAAGAGCTCAATGTACCAATTATACAGAGCAATAATTTCCTTTGTGATTGGTTTCGTTGTTTTTTCTTAAAGAATATATATATATATATATATATATATATATATATATATATATATATATATATATATACGAGGTGCATACGATAAGTTTCCAGACTTTTATTGTAAAGGCATTTAAAACTGTCGTAGAATCTTGAAAATTCAGTATGTTATTGCTACACAACTTATGAGATGACTGACAAATTTGTATGATTTCAGGTTCAAAGGAACAGCTACAGCAGAAATTGGAATACACCCTATTAAAGCCTGATTGTTACAGCTGGCGAATTTTAAAAATGCAATCTGACACTTTAGAAGAACGATATGCAATAAAATTCTGTTTTAAACTTGGAAAAAACGCCACAGAAACGTAGGGAATGCTTCATAACTTCAGGTGTCTCATCTCGAACTATGGAGCACACACAAGGCTTCAAACCGAGTCCCATATTTAATCCACGAAACTAGATTGTTCTAATTCCGTTAACCATGGCAGGGTACGAGTGCTAAGCTATAGTAAGTATTCTTTTTTATTACCTTATTTGGTATAATTTTTAACCTTAGCTCATATCGTATTTTATAATGCGTCTACTCTAAGTGATAAAATTACCAAACTTTATCTGAAATTTATATATATATATATATATATATATATATATATATGTTTGTGTGTGTGTGTGTGTGTTAGGAAATCTACGAAACAAGATATCTACAAAGCATAAGCTTGAGAAGCAAAATTTGTGTACTAACCTTTGTATCGATCTCTGACATTATGATTAAAACTAAAATATTTACCTAAAAACTATTCCCTTACAAATTATATATATATATATATATATATATATATATAAACTAGATTTAGCATTAAATTACGCAAAAGAGTTGATATACCATTGATGACCAATCAACAAACAAACCGTATATATATATATATACGTGTGTTTTTATGTATGTATTTGTGTATGTATACATATATATATAAACACTTATTTTTGTGTTATGGTTATGAATACACACATACACACACATCTAATTTTTTACTGAAGTCATTTGTACAGCTAAATAATATATATCATTGTGCAATTATGGCTGTATGTCGAGAAGGCCGTGTCGATGACTATGGAAGCAATTTTGATATTTTTGAACCAAATAATTTTGACGGAATATATGGATTATAAAGTGTCTTTTATATTAAGCTTTATATAACAGGGTCATTCAATTAATGAGAGGAATCTATCTATCTATCGATCTATCTATCTATTTCATTTTCATAAGTTGATTTTTTTGAAAAAATAAAATAATTTCTTTTTTCGTATAAAATGTAAACGCTGCCTTGTTTAGAATTGGTTTATAGTAAAAAGAATTTAATTTTACAAATATATTTGTTTGAGACTATTCAAAATGGTGGCCTATTAAACAAAATATAGACCGGGAGACTCCTTTTGACATGCCACGTAAATAACACGGGAGGCATAACAGGAAATAGATCTGTCTCCTAAAGTAAACATAACGCAGGTGTAGTCTCGGTGGAAGTGCCACGTTAATTGTGTGGGTCGCATGTTAAACAGTAGGCGTAGGCGGGAGGCGTGACTATGAGAATTCGGTGGGTGACCGTGTAATTATTTAAACCAGGGAAGATTTTGACCTCAAGAGAGACGAGGAGAGAAACCAAGAGTTTAGCAGAAGAGCCACTGGAAATTACGCCACTCTAGGAACTGGCTTTGCACCCGATTGTCCAGCGTAGAGAGAGAGAGAGAGAGAGAGAGAGAGAGAGAGAGAGAGAGAGAGAGAGAGAGAGAAACCTTAGCTATACTAGAAACGCGAAAACAGAAAATCAAGGACGATCTAAGATGTTTCGGTTCCTTGAGATGGCCCTTGCGAGACTCAGAGAAGTTGAGGAGGGTATGGCAACGAAGATGCTTTGGTGCTTTGAATCGCTACAGTGAAGATGTGAGGAGAAACCAAAATGGTTTAATGCCTTTAGGTGGCCCTGTGTCAATCTCTCGAAAGCAGAAAGACGAAGACGCGGTTCACTGAAGATTCATATCTCGCCCTGTGTGTACATCTCAGTCTACTTTGATTCTCTCCCTTACTTTACCATTTCGTACGTTTCGTGTAATAAAAAAAAAACAAAAGAGGCAGATTATTTTTCAAACATCAGCATTATTGTTGTTCTTCCCTGTGTACAAAAGCTTGAACAAAGGTCTGTCAGCAAACCTTTGGTGGATAAGAAGTGGAAACCATGTGAAATTTATTGAAGAATGTGTGATGTATACATAAAACAATTTTTCCTAAAAAAGGTTAACAATTGTGCTAAAACTGGGTTGTAACTACGATCCTGAGATTAAAAAAAACAGTTTATGACGTGGGAACACATTGACTCACAGATAAAAGAAGGTTCCAGGCATAGTGGTCAGTAAGGAAAGTCATGCTGACAGTCTTCTGGGACATTAGTATCGATTTCCTTGAAAAATGTGCAAAGGTAAAAAGTGCTTTAAATTCACCTTCATTTTATGACCTTCGTATATACACACCAAACATACACACAAACACATATATTTAATAAAAGCCTTAGTTCACCGTGCATAAATGATCTGCTCCAAACCAAAACTTGCGATGAACTCGATTTTATAACGAAGACTTTGTCGAAAAAAAAGGATACCCCAAAGATGTAATAACCAAGACCATTAAATATAAATACAAGCAATTCTCCACCAAACTAAAATTTGGACCAGAAAGATGTCCGGTATATCTAAGATTACCGTGGATCGGCAAAGCCTCAGTGCAACTAATAGAACAAATTAAAAGATCCGTCAACAGTTGTTTCAATTCGATTAAACTGAGATTCGTTCTTAAATCTAATATATTATTTCCCCCTAATTTTAAAGACAGTGTGACTACTCGCCAAAAAAGTTCTCTCATTTACCGGTTTACATGCAAATGCGATGTTTGCTATATGGGCCACACTAGTCAGTGTTTAGAGATTAGAATAAACCAACCAGACCTGTGCCTGCGTATACACTCCCTCTATGTTTACCATCCTGGAGATATCAACAAATGAAGTGCAGCAATCCAATGTGGAAGTATTATTGATAACCGGAATCGTGTATCCAAAAGCAATCCTATACTCCATAGCTTTTTAATAAACTTCTCGGATCATCGGAAGAAAACACTATTACCAGTACCAAATCTGTTGGCTTCACGTAATTTTATTAATATATTTTTCTTTACTCCTCCAGGATTTTCCTTTGGTTACCATCCCATGTTTACTCCATCTAGTACAAAATCGATCGTCACAGACAATTGTCTGAAAAAAAGAGTTACCTTTTTAAGGATTTTAATTCGCTTTTATGGTTTTAAAATCTTCTTAACACCTTGCACTCACTTTTAAAAGCAATATGTAGATTTTGTACGTACCACAATATATTCTTATATATATATAGATATATACGAGGATCATTGAATAAGTTTCCAGACTTTTTTTGTATGGGCCCTTTTATTGATAGTACACATATAAAACTCTAGTCCCCTTCGAAGTAATCTCCTCCGGCTGCAATGCACTTGTACCATTCAAACAACTTCTGGAAAGCCCTATGGAAGTTCTCTTGTGTAAGCGTGTCAATGACTTTCATCACAGCCTCTTTCATCTCCTCAATTATCTCATAACGACAGACTATGAACTTAGGGAATAACCAAAAGTCATAAGGAGCAAGGTCTAGACTATAGGGAGAGGGAGGAACAGTCTTGATGCCCATTTTCGTCAAATAGTCTTTGAAAAGGATGGAGTTGTGGACTGGTGCATTATCCTGGTGGAAATGCCACTGACCCGATTTGAAGAGTGCTAGCCTCTTCCCTAGGAATCTCTTTCTGAACGCCTTTAAAACCACAACATAGTAACCCTAACCCTAACCCTTTGGCCAATCAACTGTGGTGTATTGACTTCCTTACTCCTCCCACACCTCTCATCATCTCTCATAGACTCCCCGGCTTCCTTGAATCTCTAATGTCACTCAAAAACTGATCCTAGATTCATGTAAGATCGTTTAACAGCAGTCTGAAGCATTCCATACGTTTCTGGGGCATTTTTTCCAAGTTTAAAACATAATTTTATTGCATATCGTTCTTCTAAAGTGTCCTCACGTCCAGCTGCGACAATCAGGCTTTAGTAGAGTGTATTCCAATTGCTGCTGTAGCTGTTCATTTGAACCTGAAATCATAAATATTGGTCTGTCATCTCATAAGTTGCATAGCAATAAAATACTAAATTTTCAAGATTCTACAATTTTAAATGCCTGTACGAAAAAAGTCTGGAATCTTGTTGAATACACTATATATATCCTATATATATATATCCTATATATATATATATATATATATATGCAGACAAACACACACACACACACACACACACACACACACACATACACACATATATATATATATATATATATATATATATATATATATGTAAAGCCGTGTCGGCTTGGGCTGTAGTATTCACAAACTACTTCTCTGCAGTGGGGTAAGACCCAACCTCAGGAGTGTTCTGTTACAACACTAAACAATCTGATGGTGAGGCTCCAGTAATACTGGACCTTTGGGAATTGCAGAATATCCGTTCATTGCCATCGCTCCTAGCCCCACTCTGCTCGGAGTAGTAGCACCAGAGAGGGTCCTCTCTGTCGGTTAAATAGAACTTTGATATTAAAACTGAGTGCAAACAAATGAATTACGCTAAATTGAATTATTTAAAATAGAACTGATTGCTCATTTAATGGTGTAAACAAATGTCATATGTTTAATTGAATTGTTAGTGATACATAACAATACTTTAAACCATTTAACTTTGTTGCCATATTGATTGAACTGGTAGAAAAATAAGTGTAATCATTTAACTCTTTGTATCCACAAAATATGTTTACAAATCATGTATATTCAATATATAATTAAAACAGGATTAGGCATTAAATAACCAATAATGGTTAATATGGCACAAAACTAAACCAAACATTAACACATATATGTATATATGTGTAAACATACATATATATGCGTCTATAAATTTATGCCTTAAAACATATATATATATATAAACATGTAAATATATGTAAACATATATATGATATAAAAAAGTAAAGTTGGCGACAAAAGTCGAGGGTGACCCGAGGGCTCCCTTTTCAATGGCTACTACATCAAGGTGTAGGGGACGGCGCTACTCCTTTCCCTGGATTGCCCCACTTTACCATTGATCCTTATGCTGAGTGTTAAGCAAGGAGACATCAAGTACCATTTATTGAGTCATTGGTATGATTCGACCAGGGATTGAACCCCGGTCTCCCGGGCCATTGGTGGACACTCTAACCATTATGCCAATATATATATATATACGGATATATATGTATATATATATATATATGTGTGTATAAATACGTATACATATGCATATATATATATATATATATATATATACTGGTATATATATATATGTATATATTCATATGTATGCTGAGTGTTAAGCAAGGAGACATCAAGTACCATTTATTGTCATTGGTATGAATCGACCAGGGATTGAACCCCGGTCTCCTGGGCCACACTCTAACCATTATGCCAATATATATATATATATATATATATATATATATATATATATATGCGTATATATATGTATATATATATATGTGTGTATAAATACGTATATATATATATATATATGTATATATGTGTGTGTGTGTATACTGGTATATATATATATGTATATATTCATATATATGTATATATATACAGATATATAAGTATACATAAATATATGTTCATATATATACATTTATATATGTATATATAAGCATATATATTGGTATACACATATTCACATCCACACACACACACACACACACACACACACACACACATATATATATACATACATATATATATATATATATATACGTATACATGTATGTATTATATACATATGGATCGCAGAAATTGTTGAGATGTAAATTTATTTGGCCTAAAGAAAATTAATGGAAAATTTACAGCAAAACTTGAATCGGTGATAACCTAGGAGATTATCTATTTCTGTTTTCAATAATTCATTAATCTTGAGAGGAAATGTTCTTTGTCATCAGCGATTCGTTCCGTATATTTTCTCTCTGAATACATCGATAAGAATTTCTGGGGATAAGATAAATCGATTCAGAAGTAGTTTGCGTATCGAATTAATGATAGTAATACGTTTGTGAAGCGTTTGAAAGGCGTTTTCTTGAGCTTGGATTCAAAGAATTCAAGTTTTATTGGAAACCAATAACAGTTCATCAAACTAATATTAAGGTCCAAAGTTTAGAATATTAGAATTTAAATGAACAATGTTTACTTATGATGAAAGGATTTCTGACGTGGGGAACAAATTTAACACCAAGATACCAAGACATTAAAACTACTGATGCGATGCATTATTATTCTGATTCTACCTTTGTTCAAACGATTTATCTCAGCGAATTCAAAGAAGCCACATAAAGTTGCTATTACCCTTTCACTGTGCTTTTATCAAAAGCAATAAAATACAGTTTTGAAATTGATACTGGATTGATGCATTTCATATACAAGTGTTACGGCAAATTTACTAAAATACCAAAACGGGACTTTATTTTTCGCACGTGTGAAGACGGGGCAGACTGGCACTTGATCCCTTGTAGAATAAGTCCTCGTTCAGAGTCCTTTCTCGGACATGTATGAACTGGCATATTATGTGGGGATTAATTTATGGCTAGACTGACCGCCATTGGCAAGGGGTTTCCAAATTTCACACTATACACACACCCACCGAGGCTACTAGTTCTTCCTCCCCTAGAACAATGGAAGATATGAACCTCTGGGTTGAGAAGTAATATCATAGTAGTCGACAACTCCGATTTCCCGTGTGATATTTTCAAAGGAATTCAAATAGGACAAATAAAGCAAGGATAAGGCGAATAGAAGCTGAAATAGAAACATGAAATAACAACTGGGTAGTAGATGACACAAATGAACAACTTCAATACGTTGGAATATGAAAATATGTCAATCTTTTTACTACACACGCTGATACACAAATTCAACGCGTCGGCTATATTATTAACGGATAGTACTTAAACATAAATGTCTTTCTTCTTTTCTTTTCTTTCTTCTTTAGTCTTTTTTTCAACTTGAGAGAGAGAGAGAGAGAGAGAGAGAGGATATATGATTGGGTACAGGGAGAAACAGTCTGAAAGTTTACTTATCTTTACGACGACTTTCCTTTGGAGAGTATTTTTCTTTTTTTTTCTTTATTCTCGGGTTGACGGCATTTATTTTATTTTAGGGTCTGGCTTGAAGGTAGGGTTCCTTTTCCTTCTTGTCCAAGATATTTTCGTCTTTCTTTTCCCGGAGTCTTGGCAATGGGCCTCACCCCATCAGGTCACGACGATGTCTGATCCAAAACTGATTTTCTTATTTCTTTTTTCCGCAGACGGGAAGAAGGTACCACTTCCGTTTTAAGGTCCCAGCCAATCATTTGGCTTCCATCTTCTATCTTCCCCCGTCAGGCGACCCGAGTGAGGTCACAGAGTACAGATAGCCTGACCCACATTATTTACTTTCTCCGACAGGCCACGAGGAACTGACCCATATTACTATCATGTCTTAATGGTCATTCTTTTGGGTGGCCTGCTAACTCAAACACGGAGGAGTAGGGGACATTCTTTATCTCTCCTCTCTCAGTGGGAGATCACGTGACACAAGTCTTTGTGAATATGTACAGTGTGTGTCATAATTTTTGAAACAAAGTAATTTGGTACAAACTAAGAACAACTAATGATAGTGCAATGAAAAATACATTAATTCAAAGGTAAAAGGATAACATATTAAGATCTGCAACAGCTTAGTTTCAAATATGAACGAAAAATGTCAAGAGGGGCTCGAGATGCTCTAGATGTCCGCTTTTCAATTAAGAACTCCATTGAATTCGGCGTGCAAAATTGTTGATAACGCATGCACATTTCCCCAGGGTGATCGGAAGTGGAAATGGTAAAGAACCCATTACCCTTTACTTGTGCTTAAGATTTCAAGGTTCTTGACCAATATGAAAATCTGACTCCTGTTTGAAAATGTGTTGAGATTGAACTTCTGTATTTTGCTTGAATAATCTTGGAACACTTAGTTTCATAATATGTCTTTACACAAAATAACTTCTGCTATAGATAGGATTCTGCTATATTTAATTAAATATATCAAAATATTAACTATTTCTAAGCAATAATCTAAAAAGCATAAGACAGTACAGTTAACAGGGAAGATCTCAGAATCAGCTCTTTTCTTTCAACAGTTGTGAAACACGCTGTATGCCCCTCTGTGTGAATGTAATATTTACGAATTTATTCATTAAAAGTAATTGTTTATACATGAGTGGTTTGCAGATATATAGTCTGTCATCCACAGACAGACTGTTTCGTTCTATTAGAACTCTTCAGTGTGGCTAGACACGCAGGACGCTCGAAGCCGAAACCCGTCCAACTTTACGATAGACTAAGTTTCAGACCACTCGGCCAAATGTGGACTACGTTGGCTACGGGAATTTTTACGTATTTTATATTTTAGCAAACAGCAGCAGCAGCCTTTGTTTACATTTTTTCATACCCTATCAGCTATATATATATATATATATATATATATATATATATATATATATATACATATATGGGTCGTTCAAAAAGTTCTAAGCTCCATCTAGAAGGGAGAGCCATAACTGAAAATTTTTATTGTGGTAACACATTACTACTTTTATATAACTTGAAAAAAAAACTAAATCAGATTTCTTTCTTAATGTGCTGGTAAAACCCATATGTTTTTAACAAATTTACAATCTGGGTGAGCCTTGTGAATATATATATATATATATATAAGTGTGTGTGTGTGTGTGTGTGTGTGTGTGTGTGTGTGTGTGTGTGTGTGTGTGTGACTAGTTCTGACCGAAGGTCATTATCTGGAGAAAAGTATTGGTTAATATTTTTTTTCTGGTAAGTTTTTTAAATGTTTTTTAAGTGTTCATATGCAAAAGAAAATGCGACTAAAAATGAACTGGTGATGTAGCGTATCTATTCATTGAATGAAAATTAGATAGATAGATAGATAGATAGATAGATAGATAGAGAGAGAGAGAGAGAGCACCTCTCTTCGGACATGAAAGCAAATTGTTGTAAAATATTTGGTAGTTGAGTAACTGCCAATTGTAATTACTATATTTAAATGAGCAGAGGATATTTACTGAGTTATAATTAAAGACTAATGATTCACTCTCATTAATAAAGCATGTTCTGTTTGCCAATTTGTCGGTAATGGATGTAATATACAAAAGCCTTTTATCTGTCTGAAATGAATATTACGAAATTAAACTAGGCGAAAATTGTTGAATGTCTTATGGAATCATCTTTGTGTCCATTTTTCCATAATTGTATCTCGCAAAAGAGATATTTTTTACTTTGTTTGATATCAACTCTCTCTATTCTTAATCCTATTCATCATATGCAAATATTCTCGTTCATAAATTCTTAAGTGTAACGTATATTGTATCAAGTACTTATCTTGTAAGCGTTGCTCACTTGTGGCACAAGGCAAGATGTATGAAGTACACAATGAGACGTAAGCTCCATAGTTATGGTCTAGCAGCCTAGCTTGCAAACCATTACAAGAGGTGTCCAATATCATAGAAAACTCTCGCGCCTTTCTCTCTCTCTATCATACACACAGGCAGACAGACAGACAGACAGACACACACACACACACACACATACACACACACGTATATGTATATATATATATTTTTCATCATACAACTTATGAAAGCACATGCGATACCCTACACTCATCAGCCGCCAACCAGGAGTGATAACACAGTTTCGGTAGCTCAAGGTGGTACGGCCCCTCCTGGCGCTACCAAGCAGCTTTGGCCACCGGACCGGGTATTTAAAAGAACTATATGAATATATATAGGTCAACTAAAAGCAGAGATTACATTGTACGTTCATCTTCATTATTAAGAATTTGATACACACACACACACACACACACACACACACACACACATATATATATATATATATATATGAAAAATCAATTGATTTCCATTTTAAAATGTGTTAATTTTTGAACAAAAAAAAAGCTGTGATTATTTGCATCTGTTATTTTTGCAGTTATTGATGTTACATATGAAAAAATTATTTGAGATGACTGCTGATCCTGTTTAAATTGCCTTGCAAAATATGAAAGATAAAAGCTTGAGATAATTCAATAAATATATTCTGTCCTTGATTGTTAAAGTATATTTTTAAGTAATTTGAATCGTAGACAGATTAATCCATTTTATCTTATTTGGAGCCAATCTAAATTTTATAAATAAAGCGATAAAATAGACTAATCACCATTATGCAATAGAAGTTTATCCGGATGCTACTCATTTTTGTCTTCATTTACTTTCTGAGTGCAAATACAGCATTTTGTTCCTTTAAGAATATATTTAATTTCAGTATCGCTTGGTTATTCTTTGCGAGTGAAATCTTTTTCCTTGTTTATATCTTCGATAGCAATTCTAACGCTAAAATAACATTTCCAACGGTTGATTAATTAAGCGAAGCTTTTCACAAACATTTTAGCATATAAATATACTTTGCCTTTACATTATGACATACACATACAAAAATCTTTTACACACACAAAGTATATTATAATTGTATCGGAACAATGCAAATTGCACTTAACTTTCTTTTCATAAATATCATATTGGGGCATATGAACGTTCTGACTAATATTGTTTTTTCTCACACGAAAAAGGACTGTAAATTTTGCTGTTTATCAATAAAATTTCATTCAAGTTGAAGAAATAAAATCTATTGAATTTGTATTTTATTTAATTATTTACACTCTTTTCCGATATATATATATATATATATATATATATATATATATATATATATATATATATATATATATATTCCTTTAAATAAACTTCTGTCTGAAGATTGTGTTTATTTTAGTTCTAATAAAAAACATCTGAAACTAACAGTTACAGATGAGGTAGAGATGGGGAGATTATCACTAATATAACTTACCCATACATACGTGTGCGTTAGTGTGTGTTTGTATATATTTATGAATATATATATATGGGTTGATTGATTTTAAAAGCATGTCAATTCGTCTCGGGTTATTTCATGCCAAAAGGTTTGAGAATGACCTTCATTGTATATTCATGTGTATATTTTTCTGTTGTTGGTTCTAAAAGGGTTTTTTTTTACACAGTCTTATCAAATATTGATAATTTTTCCACAAATCTCTTTGACCAATAATGAGACCCAAACGTATACTATTATTGAAGGTTAAAGGAGTAATCACAATAAAAGGGTGCTCCACACTCCCCAGGTACCCAGAACTTGAGCTTCACCTTCAGATGTCATACCCTTTTTTGGTGGGAGTAGGGTCATACTCCTCAGAAGGATAAACTCAGCGTATTTTAAGCCCCGTCGACAGGATAATGAATTTAGGGCAATTTGTATATATTTTTATATATTGAGTAAATGTGTATATCATTTGTACATATCTATTAATTATGTATATTTTTATATATTTGTATATATTTATGTATAATTTGTATATATATTTACATTATATATATTTGTATATATTCATATATCATTTGTATTCATTTACATTATATATATTTGTATAGATTTATGTATAATTTGTATATATATTTACATTATATATATTTGTATATATTCATATATCATTTGTATATATGTACCATAGCCATATTCTGATATGCGAAATGGACATATAATGTTCATATATACATAGGGGCGAGCGACCAGCCATTGCCAGTTTCGTGATATTTGATATCTTCGGTGTGCGTGTATCTGTGTTCTTGTATGCATATTCCGACTACGCCGATGACATAGCGATACTGGCAAATACACCTGACCAAGCCGAAACACTACTGAATAGTTTGGAACGAGCAGCAGCAAGCATAGGCCTCTATGTTAATGCACACAAAACGGAATATATGTGCTATAACCAAACGGGGGACATCTCCACTCTAGACGGAACCCCTCTTAAACTAGTAGACAAATTCACGTACCTAGGAAGCAGCGTCGAATCAACCGAAAAGGACATCGAAACGAGGCTAACGAAAGCATGGACAGTTATCAATAGGCTATCGATTATATGGAAATCAGACCTAACCGATAAAATGAAACGCAGTTTCTTCCAGGCAGCGGTCACATCGATACTGCTATATGGCTGCACTACATGGACGCTAACAAAACGGCTGGAGAAGAAGCTAGATGGCAATTACACAAGAATGCTGCGTGCAATCCTGAACAAGTCCTGGCAGCAACACCCCACAAGACACCAACTGTACGGCCACCTGCCCCCTATCACGAAAACTATTCAAGTTAGACGAACCAGACATGCAGGACACTGCTGGAGAAGCAGAGATGAACTCATAAGAGATGTTCTCTTATGGATCCCCACACATGGCCGCGCAAAAGCAGGACGACCAGCACGAACGTACATTCAGCAGCTATGTGAGGATACGGGATGTTGTCCTGAAGACCTACCTAGGGCGATGAACGATAGGGAGGAGTGGCGAGAGAGGGTCAGGGATATCCGTGCTACCAGCGCGATATAATGATGATGATGATATATACGTAGAACATAAGAATCTCGAAACACGAAAAACACTTACGACTTCTTAGTTCAGGTACAAATTTTTTTATTACCTTTGAGTTTAAAGGTTCTTCGACATAAGGAGAGAGATACACATTCTTTCTATTCTGGCATTTCCATCTCCCCCCCCAACACCTGTGGCACCCGCCACAAAGGCCACTGGCCTGACTTCGGCAAGCAAGTGAAAGCCAACCGTCTTCTTACAAGGCAGAACTCAACTTTGCTCAACTAACTGACTTTTTCAAAATCCCCAAAATCCTCCGCGCGCGCTTCCGGTGCATGACGTCATTCACATCCACTGGTCAACCTTTCTCTGGGATTTTTATTTTGACATCAATGACCGACACATCCTCCCCGCACGCGCGTTAACACCTGCATTAATCTTGCACCTAAGTAACCCATGCACTGAGCCGAAAGGTTCTCAGCCGAACTAAACCCAAAGGCATAAAACAAAATCCCTCGGCCATTATACTACATATATTTTCCTAATTCTTCCGCAACGAACAGGGCGCAGTAAAGAAACATTTTTTCTGCGGATCATAGTCCAGTTCGCTCTCTTATTTTACCTATAGATGACTGGGGTGGAGAGAAGAGATTAATTCATGACTTGTTCAATGGTATTAACCCCTTTTATTGTTTAATTATGACTTCTGAGGCATCTCCTCCTTTTACAAACTTCTCACGTCAACTTTAAAAAAAAAGATATTTTTTTACACAGAACATATACACTGATACATATCGATACAGATCAAAGTCTCTTAAATATTTCATCCGATAGTTATAAAATGCCCTCGTTAATTCTTTTTCTTGTTACTTTTTCTGAAATCAACCAATTTAATCTAAATTTTCTATATTACTGCGGTTTTTGATCTGATAAGGCAATTTGTTTAAAAAGAATATATTACTCTGTTAGTAAAAAATACATCCAATTAGTTAGTAGGCTTAGTTTTTGTAATCTGTCTTGACTGTAAATTGTTAGTTCATGGAGAAAAATATATACCATAATTTGAAATTCCATTATTCTGAAAATTTCAATACGATCACTTTTCACTCTTCTTTCTAGTAACGTAAGTTAATCTCAATTACTCTAATTTTCCCAGTAATTAATATTTTACTCTCTTTATTTTAATCATTTTTATCCCTTTTCATTGTATGCTCTCGAGCCGGAATAAGAACTCCAGCAATAAACTGTCATCATTTATCTTTTTATTATTTTTGCCTCTGTTCATTGTATGCTCTCCAACATTTAACTATAATCACTTACCTTTTAATTATTTTTGTCACTCTTCATAGTATCCCTTCCAACATGAATATTACATTTCACTTTTCATACCAGGAACCCAGGTCTGTCTATTTGCGGTCATTTGGGTTTTCTATTTTTTAAAACAACATTTGTCACGCTTGAAATCAAATTTCTTACCATCCAGCCAATCATTCCATTTAACATCGATACTCTGGAAAAAATATGATTGTCAGATTTAAATGTATCATCAAAGCAAAACCCGACTTTGATTTCCTTATTAATGTTTTTGATTTCCTTGTTGCTTAATTTATTTTCAACTTTAATGTTTTTTGTTCCATATGTAGTATCTTACGCTGTTTATGATTTTTTTAGAAACACCAAAGTTTTTCATTAAATGATAATAAACGAAAATGATATACCGTATCAAATGCCTTGCAAAAATCCACAAATATATCTGTATTATTCCCTTTCATCAAATATTAATTTATGATATTAATACTTTGCTAAAGATTTGATAATGTTGATTAATTGTATGATTTACCATTGACGAAACTATGTTGATTACAATTTCTATCATCCCGTAAAAAAATTAATATGTTATTTTGAATCAATATTTCCAAAATCTTACACAAGATACAAGTTGGAAAAACTGGTCGGTAATTACTTTTTAAATCTATCGAACTTTTTATTTAGTTTTATTACAATTGATGTTTTCCGAATATATGGTGTCATTTCATATTCTATACATTTCTCAAACAATCTAATTATTACATTGACAAAACTTTCATTTGATGATAAGTAATTTACTATTTTTGGATATATTTCATCAGGTCCCATACTTTTACTTAGATCCAACTTGAATAATGATAGTGTGACGCGAAAGATTTATTTTTATCCCAAAACGGGACTTTATTTTCGCACGTGTGAAGACGGGGCAGGTTGGCACTCGATCCCTTGTAGAATAAGTCCTCGTTCAGAGTTTTTTTCTCAGGCATATAAGAACTGGCATATTATGTGGGGGATTAATTTATGGCCAGACTGACCGCCGCTGGCAAGGGGTTCCAATTTTCACACTATACACACACCCACCAAGGCCGCTAGTCTTCCTCCCCTAGAACAATGGAAGATATGGACCTCTAGGTTCAGACGTATTAATATTAATTAAAGTAGTCGCCAATTCCGGTTTCCCGTGTGATATTTTAAAGGAATTAATAGGACAATTTTAAGCAAGATAACATAGGGCAAATAGAAGCTGGAAAAGAACTATGATATAACAAACTCGAGAAGACACTGCAAATAACAACTTCGACCACGTGGGAACATTAAAATATATCAATCTTTTACTACACATAGGTATACACCTTCAACATGTCAAATATATCATAAATGAACAGTCCATGAACATAAATGTCCTTCTTCTTTTCTGTTCTTTCGTTTTTCTTCAAATTGTGTGTGTGAGAGAGAGAGGGTATATAAAATTGGGTATAAGGAGAAATGGTCTCAAAGTTTACTTATCTTTTTTTCTTTGATGGAGTTCCTGTGGAGAATATTTCCTCTTTTACGGGCTAATAGACTTTATGCTATTTTCAATACTGGCTTGAAGAACTTGGGTCCTTCGTGTCCGAGATATTTTTGTGTTCGTCTTCTTTTACCCGGAGTACTTGGCTTTTGGTTCCGTCCACCACGAACCCTGTCAAACCACTAACTTTCTTATTTTCCTTTTTTCGCTGACGGGAAGAAGGTACCACTTCCGTTTTAGGGTCCCAGCCAATCGTTTGGCTTCTACCTTCTTCCTTCCCGTGTCAGGTGACCCGAGGGAGGTCACCGAGTACAAACATCTGTTCTTAACGGTCATTCTTTGACGGCTTACTACTGTTAATTCGAACACGACGATAGTAGTAATCACATTTCCAGCTTCTCAGTGGGACCACCACGTGACAATAGTTTTATGTCTTTAGCTTTTATTATTAGATCCATAAGTTTTTACTCACCCTCTAACAGCTTCTCTGTAGAGGAAAAAAACCTTCCAATAATAAACAGATAAAAAATGTTGCTTGTACACCTGCTGTTTCAATTAGTGTGTTTGTTAATTCACTTGCCTGAGTCATCTCCCCCACTTTTTTTTTTACTGCACTAGCGTTTTTGAGAATTTAAGTTTTTCATTCTACAAATTTGAGCAATTATTTACAATTGTATTCAATATTCTTAAGAATTCTATTTTCTTCTTTCAATTTTTCATTTACTTATAATTTTTTAAATTCATTTTGCTTAAAACATTTTGATAGTTTTCCGTATTTGGAATGATTCCTAATTCTCTCTAAGTTTTATCATTTTCTTTTCTTTTACGAGATAGTCGATTCTTCTCCAAAGGTAATTTTTCAATTGGACTTCCTTGTTTATAGAATTTTTAATTATGACAGCAGGAATATTTTTTGTGGTTGATTTTATCTTTCTATTCAATTCTTCCCACATCTCTATAATTTCGAGAGTATTAGACTTACAATCCCAATCAATATTATCTCTCTTTTCGGACACTCTTCTGTAAGTTTAGAGCAGTTTTTTTTCCTTTCTGTTAACTCTTCAAATAATCAAAATCCTGTTTCACTTACATTTCTATTTTAGTACATTCATGATAAGATTTGCCTTAAGGTACTTTTAAAAATTCGTTATTTGAAAAAAAAAAAAGCCCTGATCAACTGTAGTTTACCTAATCTATTTCTCACTTGTTTACTTCTTGTATCTTTTAGAAACCAATACAGTCCTTTTCTTATCAACAAATGTAAATATTCGTTTTGAATATAAAATGTGCTCAAACTGAGTTTACTAGAAACCCAACCAAACCTTTTACCCAATCTACATTAAGTATATTAAAATCTCTGACCATTATGATATTTTCTGACGTAAAAGGTACCTTATTCAGTTGTTCTATCAGTGTATATAGACTCTTCTTCTTTACTAAGTGTTGTGATGTGAAATGTTAGCACTGGTAAGTAGCTCATCAACCTGATACTTATCTCTGCCTCCCACCAAACAAGATTTAACTCAAAGTCAAATGACCCGAAGGTCGGATTATAGTGAGTGTTTGGGGAGGGGCTCGAGCCCTGCTTGACTATGCTGGTCATTGGCCCACTTCGTGCAATATGGGCCTAATTAGCCTAGCTGGACATGGACCCAAATCTGAATCCAAGCATAGATGCCTGATTAGAGCTTAAACTGAACAGCGAAGTCCAGTGCAATACAAGGGTGTCAAAGATATCAATAATGTAGCTCGCTTACTTGAAGGTGGCCAAGACGAAGCCTTTTAGCTTCAAGTCTACCATTTAGCATTGACCGTCCAGCGCGAATGCCAGACAGGAAGTAGAAAAGCTTCTGCGTGAAGCACAGTGACTGATTTTTGTCTCTGCCTCCCGAGAGGACTTGACACGAGGTCAATGACCCGAAGGTCGGATTGTAGAGGATATTTAGGGGAGGGGAAGGTCGGATTTTTGGACTATGCTCGTCATTGGCCTACTTAGTGCAATATGGGCCTGATTAGCCGAGCTAGACATGGACCCAAATCTGGATCCGGGCATGGATGCTTGATTATAGCTTAAACTGGACAGCAAGGTCCAGTGCTATACAAGGGTAACAAAGGTATCAATGATGCAGCTCACCCACCTGAAAGTGGTCCAGCCGAAGCCGGTGGCGTTTGGCCTCAAGTCTGGCATGGAACATTGACCGTCCGGCACGGATGCCAGACAGTCTCCTGAAAAGCCTCTGCACGAAGCAGTGGCTATAAAGCTTATTTTTGTCTCTGCCTCCCACCAGACAGGACTTGACACGAGGTCAAATGACCCGAAGGTCGATTATAGTGTGGATTTAGGGGAGGGAAAGGTCGGGCACTAGCCGAAGCTCGAGCCCTGTTGGACTATGCTCGTCATCAGCCTACTTTGTGCAATGTGGGCCTGATTAACCTAGCTGGACATGGACCAAAATCAGTGTCCAGGCAAGTATGCCTGATTATAGCTTAAACTGAACAGCAAGGTCCACTGCAATACAAGGGGGACAAAGGTATCAATGTTGCATCTCGAGGAAATTAACCATCCGACACGAATGCCAGACAGTCTGCTGAAAAGCCTCTGCGCGAAGCAGGGGTTGATCAAGCTTCCCCAGTTATTCTTATTGAGAAATTTATATAGGCTCTCTCTTACACTTATGCTAGTTAGGCCGATTAATTTGCCAGTATCACTACGCTAAGATTTAGAGAGATATATCAGAATCTGTTATTCTTAAGACAAAGATTCATTTTTTTTTCAAATCAATTCAATTTAGACATTTCTAACGTTTTATGTACATAAATAGCGCTCGGCTACAAAAAAAAAAAAAAAAAAAAAAAAAAAAATTGTATTATTTTTTTTATCTTCCCGGATTTAAAATTTGGTTTTGTTCTTTCCGCTTTTTTTTTTTTTACATTTTCTCAGACAAATGTATTTATGTAAATTATTTTATATTTGTTAGCAATTAATTCTAATTCTAATATTTTGTTTTTCAACCAATTACCGTTTGTATACGACATTTTAGAACTTTCTAGCTTTTTCTTTAATTGCTTAAATTTTCATTTACTTCGATAGATTTTTCGCAATTGTTTTGATTTTGATTTTTAAAAATTTCAATATCTTTTACTTGTCTTTGTTATCTCTTATCCCCCTTTTTTTTTAAATGCAGCTTCTCTTTCTGTTCTCGTCAATTCTGTATATTTTCTACTTCATTTTTGATTTTTCTTCTATGTCTTAAACCTTTTTTCAATGCAATTTCAAATGTGTTTACCACAATTTCGTTTACTGCTTCCATTTATTCTCTTCTTGCGATATCTACCCAGATTTCATTAATGCCTTACTTTTGTCAAAAAACCCCAAACAAACTGTTTATTAATGCTTTTAAAATCTTTAATTTCTTTGTAACACTTAAAACAGTAGTTGTGGATGGTCCGTATCTTCTAAAATACCCTCCCATGAAAATTTTAAGTGTAAGTGGATTAAATACACGTAGAAATATATTTCAATTTTGAAAGCTAACAAAAATAAACCGGCTGAGGGCGTTTTGATCATGAACGTTCTCACTGTTAATCAATCAACAAAATGTAATATTGTCAATTTGTTAGAATGTCTAGGAGAGAGAGAGAGAGAGAGAGAGAGAGAGAGAGAGAGAGAGAGAGAGAGAGAGAGGGAAACATATCTACACACACACATACACACACACATATATATATATGATAAAAATAAATGGAAAGATGGATAAACAAACACTTAAAAAAGTTTAGCTGTAGTAATATTTCTGTCTTTTTTATTCCAAGAACTTCCTCAGACTAAATATTAGAAAAACTAAACAAAAAATATTTTGTCTGAGGAAGTTCTTGGGACAAGAAAGAATGAAATATCACAACGACTAAACTTGATTTATCCATCATCCCACTTATTGTTATCATCTTGTCAGATTCACCACAATCCGTCATTTCAACATATATATACATATATATATATATATATATATGTGTGTGTATGTGTGTGTGTGTGTGTGTGTGTGTGTTTGGCCCAGCGGTTAGAGTGTTCGCCAATGGCCCGGGAGACCTGGGTTCAATCCCAGGTCGAGTCATACCAAAGACTTTAAAAATGGAACTTGATACCACCTTGCTTAACACTCAGCATTATAAGGTACGGTTCAAGGGTAAAGTGGAGCAATCCTGGGAATGGAGTAGCGCCCTCCCCTACACCTTGGTGTAGTAGCTATCGAAAAGGGAGCCTTCGGGTCACCCTCGACTATGGTCGCTAACTTATAATCTTAATCAGAGTTCTTTCGTGTTACTTTTTGCTAGTATGGTGCACACCTTTCTGTTATCAAGTCTAATACTTAATTTTCTTGATATTTTAATAATCTGATACAATAGCCAAATGCAGATTGGGAGAGAGAATGAAGACAAAGAACTGAAAATATCGTTGCAATATTTCCATTGAATCGCAGAGAACAGTCTTCGGATAGATTAATAATGACGTCTTGTCGGAAACACATATCTGTTCTCTATAGTGAAAGACACCGAAGAGAGAATGAAAAGAGACGAAATCTCATTAAAATAAAAACAAAAATCTTAGGACTTGGTATCTTTACATTGTATTAAATTGGATGAAACTTATATAACTTGTCTTCATACGATAAGTTTAAAGTTGTTTTGTTATATAGAGCAAATTCATGCTTATCCCTAGTATCCATATGTTTTTATCTCAATCAGCTGGGGCTGTAAAATAGACCGATTGTTTCTTTGCAGATGAGTAATACCACCCCCCAATAAGTGTCCTGGATATGACACTCAACAATCTGATGGTAAGGTTCCAATTATGCAGCAGCTTTGGGGAATGAGGAATACCCCTTCATTGCCATCGCTCCCAAGTCCACTCTTGCGCGGAGTAATAGCACCTGATAGGATATTATCTATGGGTCGAATAGAACTTAACTGTGTACTTATGCTAAACTGATTTGTTTGAAATAGAACTGTTTATATGTAAAAGAATGGATTTGTCATTAAATAACCTACAATGCCATAAAACCAAACCAAACCATATTTCTTTTTTTTATCCCAGGAGCATTTCATGTCAGTTTTCGTAATGGTTCAATTAGTGCTCCCTCTAAGAACAAAGAGAGATGAGACCCATTTTAGACACACTGTGCTTTTAAAATTAAAAAAGGGATTCATCTTTTTCAGAATTGTAAAGAATATTTTACTGCTAACGAGAATAAGATGTTAAATTACAAGAAATGTCATAGTTTATTCAGCTTTTATTGGGACTCTCATTCATAAATCTTCAAAAATTCTGACTATCGATTTCAATAGACAATCAAGCTCGCTAAACCGTGACAGAAGAAAATCCTAAATTAAACACAAGAGAAATTGTAGCAAAATTCAATGCAGTTCAAACAAGAATCATAAGCCATCTTCACGAATCTCTCAAGTGACAAAACGTAGGCAATGCGTTTCACGTGATCTGACGAGTTACGCTATCCACTTTAATGTCATCAGCTTGTTTTATCGCTTTCTTACTTCAGGTATTTACAACTTTTCATACATTACAGGGTACGGAAGAAAAATCAGGAATACTCTAGTATATTAATTATAACGACTATTATAAATAAGATTAATTTTAATTAAAAAAAAACAACAAAATAAGAAGATAAACACAAAACCATGAATTTACTCAATATGGCCACTGTTTTTTCAATCTGTGTATCAACACACCTTCGAAACGATTTGCATGCCTTCAAAATAAATTCTTCAGACATTTTATTCCATTTCTCCTCAATAGCAGTCTTAAGCAAACCAATATTTGGCTGGAAAGTTGCATTAGTTTTGTTTTCTAAAACGCTCTATTTAACATAATCGTGTGGTGGGTAAGTCTGGGTTTAAATCTTGTTTAATTACTATCCTCACAGTTATCTCATGGATTTTCAGTTCATTAGCGTGCAATTTTAGTGATGTTGTGGGCTCTTTCTTAATCGCTGTGGTGAGAGCAGTTAAAACGCCTTCTTTTCGTTTTTTATTCAATCCTCCACACCCCCTTTTCTTTAAAAGGGTCTTTTTCGGTATAAAAAATAATTTTCTTGGCTGTGTATACAGTAGAAAAAGAAACAATGGCTTGGTTTCGGCGTTAAGCAAATCATAGATTTTTTGTCGTTTCTTTTCTTGCTTACTCAAATTGGGCTAAATTTTAATTTCACAAAAGTGCTTGGATAATAGAGCTAAGGATGAAAATTTGGATTTATCGAGTTTTTTTTTTTAATTGGACTAATCAGACCAATAAAAAATGTTTTAAAATTGTTCCATATTTTCTTCCGCACCCTGTACCCTAATTCTACAGTAGTCAAAAAATGACATACGTTTTTTTTATTTACTTTCAACCGTATAAGATTTTTTGCTAAAGAGATTAACTGCTTCACTTGGTTATGTCATTGAAAAATTTCCTTGATTAAAATTTTAATTGTCCTTAAAATATAATTCTATTATGTGTCTTAAGAAAAGAGAAAGTGACAGAACTTTATTTCCAGGGGAAAATCTTCAAATTATGCTTGTTACTTTTAATCGGAGAGATTATGAAGTCAATGATATTAAGTGATAAATCATTATTGAGTAATTACGAATATTCCAAATTTTTCCAAAGATTGTTCAAAGAAGATAGGCTTGAACTTAGGGGATTGTACAATACACGTAGAAACCTACTCTTCTCAATAAAAAAGAACATTTTACTGAAACAAAATACATACTAAAAAATTCCAAAGGAAACTTAAAAAAGAACGAGAAGGATTGGCTAAAGTCTAAAAAAAAACAACAACCCCCCCCCAAAAAAAAACCAGATCTAAGTTTGTTATTTTGGTTGTGATTTTTCGGACTGTTGTCCTCATCTTTATTGCTGTCAGTTGAAAAAAACCGTTTCGGCTGTTGCTCCTTGTTTTTTGGGCATAGAAATAATTCTACCTGAGAAATCATTTAAAAAATTTGACTGTTGATCAAACAAAGCTTTTAAGAATTATGAAGATCTTATTCAAATAAAGACATCATTGTTTTCACGCCTATCAATCTGAAACGTTGTGTTTCAACTCACCACAATAAAGATGAGGACAACAGTCCGAAAAATTACAACCAAAATAACACACATCAAGCCTCATCTAAAAAATTCAGACGGATAAGATATAAGTTTTAATGAGATAGAAAATAGTGAAGAAAATTTCCAATCACAAACACTTAGAAAATTGTCATCTTGAAAGGCCCAAGTTTCTGAGCGAATCTACGAAATATACAAGAAGAAATTCTCCGTTCTGCTTCAAAAGTTCTTAAAACGAGGAGCCAACAGCAGAACAACGTTCGTTCTGGGAGGTACTGAAAATGAAACCCAGGAAAACTCACTTGTCTATCAGAAAATAGAAAATCTTGGCTGGAAAAAATAGCAGTGTAAATGGGAAAGAAAGGGACTTTTATCGGAAGAACTTGGAAGAAGAATTAAGGAACCAAATGATGTGTGCAATATCGACCACGTGAAAGAAGGTAGCAAGCAAAGGAAGTTACACTTGGATGGACTGACTATAGAAAACCGTACGATATTATTCGTCATATAGGGAACTTTGAATATCTTAAATTGTTATCTGATTAGGAATTAAGTTACGTTAAAAGCACTGGTTCCCATTCGAGCACTGAAATTAAGTAGTGACGATCCTGTTAAGTATTTAATGGGTGACCACATTAGAACGGCCGATGTACCTGATTAAATAAAACCTAGAAAATAACAAAACGTGTAAATCAAATTTATGGAAAAATTGAACACCGAATGAAAATGCTAAAGGGATATCAAGACGGAAACTCTCTATGTCTTAAATTGTTAATGCAGCACCTTATGCCTCTGATCCTACCTTTGTACAAATAATTTATCGAAGTCAAAGAAGCCTCATAAAATCCCAGATTCCTTTTCTCTGTGTTTTTATCAATAGCAGTAAAATACAGTTTGGAAATAGATACCGGATTGGCCAGAAAAAATCTATGCATCTTATATGCACGTTATGTGAATATGAATATTCCTGTACGTGTGTACCAGTAATATTTACAAATCTATCTCTATGTAAAGGATTTGCGTTTCTTTTGGTTTGTGCGTGTCGACTTATAACTCAGAAACGAGTCGTCACTGTGTATTAAAATCGAGCATACACGTTAATATGTTTATAATAAGTAAAAGTACAAAATTTAGATTTTGATTTTACTGATTAAATGATATAAGTCAATAATTACTAACCCATTAGCTTGCAGAACTCTGCACAGTTCGGCCCAGTCGACTGAGGCTGCAGAATACACTGAATGTATCTCTGCAGATGAGTAAGAACCTCCAACGAGTTGCCTAGTCGACTGGGGCTGTAGAATACACGGACTGCCTCTCTGCAGAGGAGTAAGACTCCCCCCCCCCAACAATGAATGGCCCAGTTAACTAAGGCTGTAGAATACACCGAATGTATCTCTGCAGATGAGTAAGACTCCTCCAACAAGTATCCTGGATATGACACTAAACAATCTAATGGATAGGTTCCAGTAATGCTGGGGCTTTGGGGAATACAGAGTACCCCTTTATTGCGATGCTCCCAGGTCCACTCTGGCCAGGAATGGTTGTACCTGATAGGTTTTTGTCAATGGGTCAAATATAACTAAACTCTGTACTTATGCTGAATTGTTCGAAATAGAACTATTTTGATATTTAAACTGTGTACTTGTGCAAAACTGAATTGTTTGAAATAGAACTGTTTTAATATTTAAACTGTGTATTATTGCTAAACTGAATTGTTTGAAATAGAACTGTTTTGACATTTAAACTGTATATCTATGCTAAACTGAATTGTTTGAAATATAACTGTTTTGACATTTAAACTGTGTACTTATGCAAAATTGAATTGTTTGAAATAGAACTATTTTAATATTTAAACTGTGTATTACTGCTAAACTGAAATGTTTGAAATAGAACTGTTTTGACATTTAAACTGTATATCTATGCTAAACTGAAATGTTTGAAATAGAACTGTTTTGACATTTAAACTGTATATCTATGCTAAACTGAATTGTTTAAAATGGAACTGTTCATTCGTATAATAATGGATTTGGCATCAAATAACCTACAATGGTTGATATGTCATAAAACCTAACCAAACTAAACTAAACTAACTCTGCACAATTCATCATGAATAAGAATAAAAAAGCCGGAATTCTTCTGTTTTTCGCAAGACCCATCATATCAAATTCCACACCGATTCAATCGGCGAAATTTGAATTTAATGCTTTTCAAAAGATTATTGTTTTGTAATTTAGTACTGATTGTAAAAAAAAAAAAGAAAATTCTTAATTTTTGAGGGGAACTAAAAAAAATCGGGAAAATGTTTCGAACCAAGAGACAAATTTTTAAGAATTCTATTCTAAATGTGAACCAAAAAAGAAATTCAAATACGAAAAATTTTTCTTTTTTTTTTATTCATAGGTCATTTTATTGCTAGGGTACATTTTTATTACTTAGCTCTTTTTATTGTACCTACCTATAATGTTGTATTTTTAGAGGTTAAAAAAGAAAACATATGAACAAAATCATTGTTTACTGATAATTCCAAAACTGATCTTTTAGACAAATCCTTTTCACATTTCTAAGAACAAAATATACGTGGTGCCTTCAATAAGTTTCCAGACTTTTTGTACTGGCAGTTAGAAATTGTCGTAGACACTTAAAAATTCACGATGTTATTGCTATACAACTTATGAGATGACTGGTTAATTATTATGATTTCAGGTTCAAATGAACAGCTACAGCAGCAATTGGAATACACCCTACTAAAGCCTGATTTTCACAGCTGGTGAATTTCAAAAATGCAATCTGGACGTGAGGACACTTTAGAAGAACGATGTGCAATAAAATTCTGTTTAAAACTTGGAAAAAATGATGCCACAGAAACGTATGGAATGCTTCAGACGACTTTTGAACCATCTTGCACGAATCTAGGATCAGTTTTTGAGTGGCATAAGACATTCAAGGATGGCAGGGAGTCTGTGGGGGATGATGAGAGGTGTGAGAGGAGTAAGGAAGTCAATACACCAGAGTTGATTGGCCAAATGGTTAGGGTTAGGGTTACTATGTTGAGGTTTTAAGGGAGTTCAGCCAGAGATTCCGTCGGAAGAGGCCAGCATTCTTCAAATCGGGTCAGTGGCATTTCCACCAGGACACAACTCCACCCTTGTCACAGACTATTTGACCAAGATGGGTATCAAGACAGTTCCTCAGCCTCCCTATAGTCAAGACCTTGTTCCCTGTGACTTTTGGCTATTCCCTAAGCTGAGAGGCTGTCGTTATGAGAGAATTGAGGAGATGAAAGAGGCTGTGACGAACGTTATTGACCCGCTCACACAAGAGGACTTCTATTGGGCCTTCCAAAAGTTTTTGGAATAGTACAAGTGGATTGCAGCCGGAGGAGATTACTTCGAAGGGGACTAGAGTTTCATGTGTGTACTATCAATAAAAGTGCCCTTTCGAAAAAAGTCTGGAAACTTATTTAATGATCCTCATATTAATTTTAATTAGTGTAACTCAAAAATTTGAAAATTAATTAATAAATGAATTATTCATAAAATAAAAGAATACTTTCCGTTTGAAATAATGCACGTCATTTCTTGCCTAAAAATCAGGAGAATTTTTTAATTCTTTGTTTCTTTTTATTGTTATATTTTTATAGGGTAATAAAAAAAAGAAATGAAACGAAACATTTTTATCATTGTAAAAGGGTTTTAGAACTGAATTAAATATTTTAGCATGATTTTAAAAAACCTCTTTAGAAAAATACAATTATAATCTTTCAAACCACTTACAAATTTTGGGTAATATTTTTGAAATAAAAGAAAGTTGTAATACATGAATTCTTAAATTATTTCATCGTTAAGTTTTTAGAGGGTAAATAAAAGTTGAATTAACACTTTGTTGCTTTTTCGAAAATTATTAACAAAAAATTGTCCTGTAATTATAGAAAAATAAAATTTATAGGAGATAAAAAAACATGAAACGGTTTTTAATTTTTAACTTTTCACCAGTAAAGGGTTACATATTTTTATATGTTATTTCAAATGAAAACTAAAAAGAATAAAAAAAAAACAATTCATAAAATAAAAGAATACTTATCATTTGAAATAACTGGTGAAATCTTTCACCTACAAATAAGGACATATATTTAATTCTTAGCTTACTTCTTTCTTCTAGTTATCTGAATTTCAGGGACGAAGCTTGATGATTTTTATCATTAAGAGTTTTCGGACTATTTTCTACATCTTTATTGTTATTTCCACAACGTTTCGGCCGATATATCCCCCGGCCTTCTTCAGATGTTTGTCTAACTCGGGAACCAACACGGAACTTCAAACTATGTCCTTTTTGAATCCACGGGGATCGCCTGTTCTGATTCCATTAACCATAACTGGATGCAAGTGTTAGGAATTTCTGTATTTGTTACTCGTCTGCAGTCAGGGTTGAACCTGAAACTTCCAGATGATTGTTTCCTTAGGGAACCAACGCCTATAACCGTTACGCTATGTGTCCTGTTGGACAGCTTAGAATGATTGCTTTTTTTTTACCTGTGCTCATATTCAGATTTTTTTATCTAACCTTTTTGATTATTGGTTCCCATATTGTATTCATCTCTATACCTGGTCTACTTAACAGGTCACTGTAGTTCTCTCTTTTACTTTTCTATCTCACTCTCTGGTGTTCATGAAATCTTTTTAGTCCGCTCATGAAACGGTTAATTCTACTTGTATACTTATAAAAAGAATTGGGTCATATATGAGTGTTTTCAATTAATCGAAACCAGAGAATCCGCAAAGCATTACCAATTCAGTAATACAAAACCAAACATCGACCATTTAATTTACGTGGATACTTTTCAACTGTATAATGAGAATAAACTGGTGAGGGAGAATGGTTAAATTAGTTAAGAATCGATAACACAAATCGTCCCACTGACATGTGCATTAATAGACAAAGGAAGAATTGTGACTAAAGATGGAATCGAACTGATAACCAACAAATTAATTTGGCATTGCACATAAAGGATATTTATTGATATCATTGCGTCTTTAAATGAATCATCTTGAACGTCTGAAAACTAAGAAAAATAGCAGAAACCCAAACAGCATCATAAATTTAATAGAATAGATGAAAACGTGCTGTAATAATACCATAATTAACCACATATAACTCACCTGTACCCAAGACTTTTTAAATTTGTAACAACTAGACTTGAACTAAATTCAACATTAGTTCTACCATCTATTCGAGGTGCATCGACTAAAAATAATAGTTTTTATAGTTTATATGATGTTTCTAAAAACAAAATTTACTCAGAATTTTAGGAAAATGCAGACATAGAATTATAATTCTCATTATATGTAAACATGATCACTGGATCACATGAAAATGTTACAAACGTTCAGCGACAATAAGTTGTGAAGAGAAGAAACAAATGATCAACAAACATGTATTGTTGTGTAACATACCCATAATATACGGATGTGTGAAATAGACGTAGGGAATCCAAAATACACGACATTCACGAAATTGGTTCAGGTACGAAACTTTTATTAACCTTTTTGAGTTTAAAAGTTTTTCGACATGAGGAGAGAGAGAGACACACAATCTTTCTATGCTGACTGCTTTTACATCGTCAGCTCTCAACCCAACCAACGCGCAGCGACCGTAGCGCACAAATCCGTCTGGCCTCGGCGGGCCCCGAAAGTCAACCTTCTTCCTACCAGGCAAGAACTCAACAAACTGCTTTTTCTCAGATCCCCAAAACCTCAGCCCACGCTTCCAGTGCGTGACGTCACTCACATTCCCTGGTCCCAATTCCTCTCTGGGATTTTTATTTTGACATCTCTGAATGACACATCCTCCCCCCGCAAGCGCGTGAACACCTGCGCTCATGTTTGCACCTAACTAACCCATGCACTGAGCCGAAAGGTTCTCATCCTAACTAAAGCGAAAGGCAAGATATACAAAACGAAATCCCCCCGCAATTATATTACAGTTGTATAAAACAATGTTTGCTACGGATTAGTTAGTTTGAACCACAGACATGTATGTATTAACCAACTCCTATACACGACTAGGATATGATACAAAGTCAACTTTTTGGCTGAGTTTAACAGGTTTGAATTCAGAGTCTTCTTTCTTCTGGGTTGGTTGCCATACGAGAATTAAAGAACCCGGTCTGCCCTACAATTTACCCGTAGCTTGAGTGAGAATAACCGGATGCATATCTTTCTCAAGGGTATTAGTGCTATGTGAAATGCTATCAGCTTAATCCTGGATTTGAACTCGAGTCACCGTATCCATTTCCTTCGACGATAACAATTATACTACGAACTTCTCCGCTCTATGCAACTTTCTTTCAGACATGCCAATTCGAATATGTCGACGCGCGTGACCAGAAAATAGTTAATATCTAGCTCTTGTGAATAATACGCACTTCTGATTTTTGGACTGAACAACCTAGGAAAATAGTGCGTCATACAGACAAATAATTACAGTAATAAGATTTGCAAGACTCTGTTGAGCCTGAACAAGAGAACAACTGAAATCGATGGATCAACGAACTGTTATATCGTCATTCACAGCATCACAACGACACAATGAATAACAGACGCACGCAATGACAAAGACGCAGGAAGACTTCTTTAACGATATTTACCTCTCACTTTATTGCAAGGGTTCGAAAAGGGTTACTCAAGGTTTGCACGTGAGGGGGAGCTGGAGACCGAACATAACTGAAATATTTTGACCCCAAAGTTATTGTATCTTATAAGCATCTTCTCTGGACCCCAACTCATCAGGGCCCAAATGGCCCCTTCGGCCTGATGTGGCTTTCCTTACCACAACTCGTCTATAACTCCGTCTCCAACGCTACTGCAACTCAACTGGCACTTGAACTCGGACTCAACTGTCTTGACTTCTGTCTTGACTGAGCTTCTGTCTTGACTGAGCTTCTGTCTTGACTGAGCTTCTGTCTTGACTTCTGTCTTTATCGCCCACTCGATATTTGAAATCGCATGTTTAATCGTCATCAAGCGGAAATAATTGTCATGCAGTTCAGAGGTCACTCTCTTCCGGTGCGTCAGTCTATGAGAGTATCATGGGATTTTTTAACTTGTCCCATTTTGTTAGCCAATTTCCGCCCACGCGATTTCCTCTCCTAACTGCCATTGGAATGTGTCACTTCCTTCCGGTGCATCACCTTGAATGGCATTTTGGGCCGGGTCGAAGGTCAAAATACAACAGAACCAGTAAATTATTAATCTTGGCAAAAACATTTGTATACCAAAGACATCAGCAAGAGACTAAATAAAAAAAATGGCATGTAGATGATTCATCATTACTGAGAATGGTATCAAAACAACGAGGGTGGGGTCTGAAAGGACACCCACGAAAAAGTGACACTAATATCACAAAAATGGCTGGAAACAATTATATTTGACCTAATAAAAGAGTAGATTGGATTTATATTTATTTCATTTATTAAGCAATTAACAGAAAGAAAGCAACCAGTTTCTTGACGGGGAGCTTTCTCATGTGCCTGGTTGATGGTTTTTGATTGTAGATGGAGAAATAGAAAAAAAAAGATTTGTTCAGTCAATTAAAAATGACCCCTGAGAAAGGGACTTGAAAAGAACAAGTATACGGAAAAGTAAAGAAACTTACAGTTACGAGTCATGAACTTCCGGACTAGACTAAACAAATCATAAAAAAACAGACTTAGAAAAGGTTAAAACAGAAAATAATAATAAAGAATAGAAAAAAAAACCAACAACCATATACAGAATATTAGAATGATGGAGAAAAGGTTATAATAGTCGAAGCATCCATTTATATAAAACAGGAACTGAAAAATGCCAGAACTGAAACAGAAAAAAATCAATAATTCACTAAAAATATGGAGACTGATAACATAACTCGTTTTGTCACTAAAAAAGAAATATCTGAAAAAAAAAAAGAAGATACCAAACCAAATTAAAAACTATCAAAAATGAGAATAAACCTCTATATGACCAATTGACAAAATACGGAAATTTCATTGAAAAGGAATGAATGAAAGAAACACTTGCTGAACTAGACGATATAATATCATTTTAACTCAGGAAAAAAAGATTAAAACAATTCCAGTGTAAGATAAAATCGGATATTCTAAAATAACGCAATGAAAACGTAACCCTCAAGTAACTAGAGAAACGGGAGATAAAATGATAATTGGCGCACTCTGAACGATGCCAAAAATACTTGTTTCAAGAGGGGGAAAGTTTAACAACTTAAGAAAGAATGGATATTGTCTAACTCACAAATATTGCGGAAGGTGCTTGGGAATTGACGAATCTTGTTATTCTGTCATGTATAATTAGATGGAGAATATCTCAGAACAAGGATATGATTAGAAACCAACCTCTGCTGTAGAAACATAACTCATTATGGATCCCCCATAAATTGAAAGAGAGAGAGAGAGAGAGAGAGAGCGAGAGAGAGAGAGAGAGAGAGAGAGAGAGAGAGAGAGAGAGAGACTTGAGATCCCGCAGCGCAAAACAAGAAAACTGATTACAATGTATAAATGTCTGCACAAAAATCAGCAGAAAATAACTAATAAATACGCAAATGATCGAATTTATAAGAATAAAGAGAATTGCAAACATAGGCAATGTGAGGAGAGAGAGAGGGGGGGATTGAGAGAGAGAGTGTGTGTGTGTGTGTGAGAGAGAGAGAGAGAGAGCAGGGTAAATCACACAAGGGAATGGTGAAAACGGATACAAAAAGAGTACAAAAATAGGCACGACTGGGTAGGAAAGATGTACCAATGGGAATTGTGCAAGCGATGAAAATTTGATCATAAAGACAATTACTACACGCCCGAAATAGAAAATTTCCCAGAAAAAAAGACACGCAAAATTCTCTGAGATTTTGAGATAAAAAACGGATCACACATTCCAAACAACCAGAAGACCAAACCTACTGGTAAGAAAAAAAAAATTTCATCCTAACAGACCTAGTTGTAATAAACTAAAAAAGAAATTTTTGGTCTGAAGACAAGACCTAATTGTAATAAACAAGAAAAGACAAAAGATTCAACCTAGAGACCGGCTCTAGTCGTAATAAACAAGAAAAAGCAACAATTTCAGCCAAAAGAACATACCTGCTTATAATGAACAAGAAAAAGCAACATTTTTAGCATGTAGACCAGACTTAGTTGTAATAAACAAGAAAAAACAACAATTTTAGCAAGAACACAAGACTTAGTTGGAATTAATAAGAAAAAACAACCAGCTCAGCAAAAAAAAAAAAAAAAAAAAAGACATAGGTGTAATAAACAAGAAAAATCAATAATTTCAGCCTGAAAACCTGACCTAGTTATAATAAATATAAAAAACAACACTTCAAGCCTGAAGACCAAACCTAATTGTAATAAACAAGAAAATACAACAATTTCTGCCAGAAGACCAGATTTAGTTGAAATAAACCAGGAAAAAACAACAAATTAACCCTGAAGACGAGACTTATTTGTAATAAACAAGAAGAAACTAAAATTTCACCCGCAAGACCTAGTTTTAATGAAAAAGAAAAAAAAATTCACCCGGAAGACCAGACCTACTTGTAATAAACAAGAAAAACAATTCCAACCTGAAGACCAGACCTAGTTTTAATGAAAAAGAAAAAAAAAATTTCAGCCAAAAGACCAGACCGACTTGTAATAAACAAGAAAAAGAAACAATTTCAGCCTGTAGAACAGACCTAGTTTTAATGAACAAGGAAAAAACAATTTTTCAGCCTGAGGACCAGACTTAGTTGTAATAAACAAAAAGAATAAAACTTCTGAAAGCCAAATTTTTTACCAGAAAATTAGTCAAATGAATGAAAAGTCTTCCTTGGAAAGTACTCCAAACCCGTTTTAAACTGAATAAAAGAGAGCTCAGACACCTAATTCACTATTCGAGAAAAACAAAACTTTACAATCGACAATATATATTTAAAAAAAAAACAAGAAAGATAACTCATCAGCACAGAGGTTGTGTTGATACAGTAATTCAGAGACACGAAGAACACACACACACACATACACATACACAAATAAAAAAGAAAAGAAGACAAGTTATATTTGCAGTAATTCACAGACACGAACAACACACACACACACACACACACACACACATATATATATATATATATATATATATATATATACAAACACACACGGACACGCAGAAAAAAAGAAAGAAGAGAAGACTAGTATATTTGCAGTAATTTAGAGACACGAAGAATACACTCCCCCACACACACAAAAGAAAAGGAGACAAGTTATATTTGCTGTAATTTGGAGACACAAAGAACACACCCACCCACTATACACACATGCACAAACGAAAAGAAAAAGAAAAGAAGACTAGTTACAACAGCCTAAAACTATATGAATAAGGGTAGTTCAAGGACAAACAGGAAAATAGAATCCATAAAACTGAAAATACATAAATAAAAAAAGCAAAAACAAAAGCAAAAAAATACAAACTAAAGAAATTGCACTTGTAGTGATCTTGATAGGACAGCGAAGAGGAAACTAAAAGAATGAAAATGAAAAACTCTTAATTGTAATAGACATTAGAACTAACCATGTAAAGCTCGAATAGATCAAACAGGAGAATATAATGTGTAGATTATGAGAGAGAGAGAGAGAGAGAGAGAGAGAGAGAGAGAGAAAATCGAATGAAATAAACAAGTACAGAAGAAACAATTGGGTAGCGAAAGGGATCCACGGGGAATTGTACAAGCGTCTGAAATTCGACGATACAGACAAATGGTGAATACATAGACCAGGATTTGTCATATGAAACGAGTCACATAAAAACTCTATATGATTTTGAGACAAAAACAATATATGATTTTGAGACAAAAACGGCTCAGTCCCAGCCATATTATTAAACCTAACAGAAAACAAATTGTCAGCTCGTGGGCATTGCTCTTCCAGAAGGTAAGCAAATGGAAGCGATGGGAAACGAAAAACTGGATAAATACAAGGACCTTAGCCGAGAGCTCAAAAATCTATGGAACATGAAGTTGACCATGATATGATTGGGGAACAATACCAAAGAACCTGGAAAGAGATAAGGCAAACTTGAAATTCGTAGAAATATTGAGACCTCGAGACTTCAGCACTGCTGAGAACGGCTTTAATAATGAAAAGAGTCCTGGAAACTTGCATTTGGTTGAAAAATAAACACATTTACAACACGTGATCTTCATTTTCTATATTTGCGCATTGTACTTGGTATTGATAGTCAGAGACGTGCTCACTTTCAACAGCTGATTATAAATCAAAGTCCAGATAAACAGAAAAAAAAAAGAAAAGACAAATTACGTTTGCTGGTGTGATTCAAGGCTGTACATGACCAGAGATAATCTGTTTTAAGTCAAGTCATGCTCGCCAGACATGATCTTTGTTTTTACGTTCAACCATGTTTTTTCCTTTGTAGAACTGGGATATTGCTGTGTTATGCCACTGAAAAAATGTCGATTTCTTTGACCAAGAAAATTTTACAGACACAAGATTTTCAAATGCATTTTTGCTATACGTGTTTCCTCAGCTCTTACACAAATCAACCTTATAAATGTTGATGCTATCATCATTAATGTGGATTGAAAATTAAATAAGCTTATGAATGAAAGAAATGATTTCGTTTCTGAGGTCCAACTAATTCGTCTATATAGATATATTATTCTTATTAAAAAAAAAACCAAAACAATAGATAGTTTTTAATATTGTTGCTTAAAAAGTATTTCATAAATTAAATACTGGTAATTCCATTTCTGCTTAACCGAGCAATTGCATTGTAAATATAATGTTGTTTTATTGAAGTTATTGCTGTTTTTACGTAATTTGAAACAGTTGTGATCTTTTTTTAATTGTGGTTCAGTAAGGTAAACACCAGCTCTTTGTTTAGCATGAAGTTGAGTTTCATTAAAAGTAAACTTTACCATTAATGAACGGTAGGCAATACTCGCATATTGTTATATAATTACGGGATGATTTTTTTTATATTAATCATTTTTCGTTAATTATATTTTATCATTCAGTTTGGTTGGGCTTTGAACTATTCGGCTCTTAGTTCAGGTGCACAGACATTAGGTACAGTCTACGCTCGTGCGCAGAGGATATGACAATCACAATTGTCATAATAAACCGTAGATAGGAAATGAAACTGGAGTGCGAATGACGTCATGTCCGGAAGCGATGGGTTGAGAATTTGGGTATTTTGAAAAACAGTCAGTTGGAGACAAGACGCCGAATTGAGAGCCAGCGGCAGAAAGAGGGCTTTGGGCCCTCAGTGACCCACGGTTGAGTAACCCAGCCAAGATGAGAAAGAGGTGCTGTTGTGGTCGAAGAAGAACTTTGGATCAATATAGCTGTCTGTCCCCGTCTCCAGCTCATCTTTTACACTCAACAACCATCACCCTTTCGACAATAAAGTGTGAGGGATTATATTTTTATAAAGAAGCGTGTTCGTTCGTTCATTGAAGTTCGTCATTATTGTTGACTATGTTTCTGCTTATATTTGTATTATGTATATGTATATGTATGTGGCTATACAGCAATATAATCCTGTTGTATTTTTAAATCTATGTAGGATTTAAATGTATTTGTTTGGTATGAAAGCATATTCCTATCGTACTGGTTGGTTTCTTTATTTAATAGCATATCAACCTTTGTAGGTTATTTAATGCAAAGCGATCCTTCTATATTAACAGTAATGATACTGTTTAGCCCACAGCTGAGAAGATAAGGGGGTTCATGCTTTTCCCAAGGGTATTTGTCCGTTAGTGAATGTAATAGTGTGACTGGAGTTCGAACTTGCTTATTACGATTCCGCCGTCCCTCGCTTTAACCATTACACTACGAGGATACCCTCTCGCTATCATACTGGCTATTCTACGTTAGTTGGGAAATATGATAAAAGTAGTTCTATATCAAATTTAATTGAATATTCAAGTTTATCCACTTAAATGACATTATGCTGTCCAAAAAGAGAATTTTTCATAGGTATGCAAATGTATTTTGACACCAAGATATTACGAACCAATAAAATTTCTCGAAAATACAATATTCTTAATTTTTATTTTAAAGAATGAAAAGAGAGAATTCAGATTTGAAAAACTGTTTTTTTTTAATTTTCTATGAAATTGATATTTTTTCAAAATCTATTTACTAGGTTATTTACTGATTTTAGTTAAATCAAATTTTACTGAGAGCAGCATTCTTTTCGGAAAGTTTTAATAACAAGTGGTCAGTTGAGAAACATTGTTAGTAGAAATTTAAAAAATATGTTAAAAAAGCCTGGTTTAAATTCACAAAATTATTTTCTTTTTCACGACTAAATTCATACAAATATCTTGAAAAATATGTTAACATTTTAAATTTGGATTTTGAATTTATACTTTGAAACTTTATTGAATATATCAAATGTTTAAATCCGAGATAATCTATTTGGTTGCATATCCGATCTTTGTTCTCATGCTCCCTGACACAAATTAAAAGCACATTCATTCACCCTTGCACACACACATACACACACACACACACACACACACACACACACACATATATATATATATATATATATATAATCAAATAACTTTATTCGAATATAATTATTTCTGCAGAATATACTACTGTTTGTAGGGTTATCAATTCTTGTAAAAGATGAAATGATTTGTTGACTGATTTTAACCGTTTATTATGTTTAAACAAATCTCTTTGATCAATAGATGAGACTAACAGGTATTATCAATACGGGTCAGAGTGGAACTGAGAGTAATGGCAATGAAGGCGTATTTCACACACCAAGTTCTCCAAAAACTGGAGCGTCAACATCAGATACAGTTTAATATCATGCCCAACAGACCAATTTGCGAGGAGGGGTTACCCTTCTGAAGATGACGCTGTCGAGATATCCCCAGACTCACCGACTCTCAGCTATAAAAGACAAATGAAAGTACGTTACCGTGTCGTTGTCAATAAGCAGTAGAAAAAATTCGCAGTTTAACGCAAAGTTTAATAAATATTCCGTTGTGTGGGAATCGCTTTGACAAAACTGAAACTTCGAAATGCCGAAGCGAAGAACTTGTGACAACATTAGATTATTGTGCACCTCAGAACTGGGATATCCAGTCGACAAACTACGAGACAGCATAACCTAGTCAATAAGAGAAATCTGGTGCAAAATCAGACAACAATAGACGATATAAAACACAAGACCGGAATAGAAAGAAAAAGTAATGGTCGCGAGGATTGGTTGTTGTTTGCAAGGCTTATTTGCTAGAAAATAAAGCAGTATAGAAGAAATCACTTTCTTCAATACTATTGATATATCAACTCCAAAGTATCACCAAGCACTGTTAAAAGAAATCTGAAGATCTTGATTCACAAATGTTCTTTCCAACAACCACTCCTCATTGCAAGACAAGAAAATTTATACCGGTGCAATGGTAGAATTTGTTGGAACATCGACTTTAAGAAGAGGATGTACTAGCCAGACAATCATCATCATCATCATCATTATCATCATCATCATGTCGTGCCGCAGGTACCGATATCCCTGACCCTCTCACGCCACTTCTCCCTATCGTTCATCGCCTCTGGCAGGTCTTCAGAACTACATCCCGTATCCTCATATAGATGTTGTATGTATATTCGAGCTGGTCGTCCTGCTTTTGTCCGGCCATATGTGGGGTCCATAGGAGTACACCACTTATGAGCTCGTCCCTGCTTCTCCAGTAGTGTTCTGCATGTCTGGTTCGTCTGACTTGGATAGTTTTCGTGATGGGAGGCAGGTGGCCGTATAGTTGGTGCCTTGTGGGGTGTTGCCGCCAGGATTTGTTCAGTATTGCTCGCAGTCTAGCTTTTTCTCCAGCCGTTGAGTTAGTGTCCAAGTAGTGCATCCATACAGCAGTATCGACACGACCGCTGCCTGGAAGAAACTGCGTTTGATTTTATCGGTCAGGTCTGATTTCCATATGATCGATAGCCTATCGATAGCTGTCCATGCCGTCGTTAGCCGTGTATCGATGTCTTTTTCGATTGATGAGACACTGCTTCCTAGGTAGGTGAATTTGTCTACCAGTTTCAGAGAGGTTCCGTCTAGTGTAAAGATGACGCCTGTTTGATTATAGCACATATATTCCGTTTTGTGTGCATTGACATGGAGGCCAATGCCTGCGGCAGATCGTTCCAAACTATGCAGTCGTGTTTCGGCTTGATTGGGTGAATTCGCCAGTATCGCTATGTCATCGGCGTAGTCGACGTCGGTAATTGTTTTTGCGGGGTATCTTCTGCTTCTTTTCTTTGTCAGCTCGATGCCGTTCTCTCTGATTTTATCAATCGAAGTTCTAAGCACGTAGTCTAGACAGATGATAAAGAGGTATGGGACTAGCGTGTCCCCTTGTAGTACTCCTGCTACAATGTCGAAGTATTCTGTGTCTCCATCCCGTGATCGTACTTTCACTTTGGTGTTTCTATAGAGAATCGTGATTGCTGTTACGGTTTCTTTTGGTTGGCCGTGTGCTAGTAGGATTTGTTCCATCTTCCCTCTGTGAATGGATTCGAAGGCCTTGGTAAAGCCCGACAATAATCGCTTCCTATTACACCTGACTAATTGCAGAATTTGAATATGACGTGCTTAGAAAACTGAATAATAATCAACTCAATATTCACGAAGAGGTTCCAATTGGTAGTGGCACAATTATGATTTGAGAAGGCAGCTCTGATAACTTCAAGCTCAACGTTGTGATAGTTTAAAGCAATATCAACTGCAAAATGTATGTGAAGCCAGTCCGGGGCTGTAGAATACACCGATTGCTTTTCTGCACATAGGTAAGACTGCCACAACGACAGTCCTAGATTTGACGCGAAACAATCTTATGGTGAGGCTCAAATAATGCTGGAGCTTTGGGGAATATGGAGTACCTCTTCATTGCCATCACCCCAGGTCCATTGTGGCCCAGAATGATAGCACATAATAGGTTCCTATCTATGGTTCAAGTTGAACTAAACTGTGTACTTATGCTAAACTGAATTGCTTGAAATAGAACCGTTTTTCATTTAACTGTGTGTAAGCAAAAATCTGTACTTATACTAAACGGAATTGTTTGAACTTTTATCAAAATAACTTAATTCGGCGTTGAATGACCCAAAAAGGGTTGATACACCGTAAAACCAACCAACCAACCAACCAACTGCATTTTCAAGAATAACAATAGATTCGAACTAATGTAAAGAAAATGAAAAATCCAATTAAAATCCATAATGTCCTAACAAAAATAAAAAATAAACAATAGAACAATACAAAACAAGAATAAAAAATCAAATTAAATATAGCAAGTCTACGATACCTGTCTATCTGAAATATGGGGAGGCCTTGCCCCACCCGCAATAACACACCACTCCTCCATTTTTGTAAGTCCTGACCAATGCCTTAAGGTTAATGTTTACTCTCTCCATTTTTTCAACATTTTTTTCCGTCTTTTTCTAAATTGCTCTCCTAACATTTTCTCTCGCCTTTCCTCTCTCGTTTTCTCTTCTCTATCTCATAATTATTTTCTCTTTTTGTTTTTTTACTTCCCCTTCCACTCTCAAATTCTATGTTCAGCTTTTTACTTTCTCAACTCTTTCTCTCTCTCTCTCAATTAAAAAAAAATTCTTATTTCGGAGACACCAACAAGTCATCTTCACTTGCCTTGCATAAGTTATTTACCAAGCACAACCTAACCATGACACAAGCCCAGAAGGTCGGTGCAATCAGCGAGAATTGAACCCACCAATAATATTCCACCAATCTATCCTGTCAAGCACTACCATAAAATTAAGGAATTGTTCATTCTTGTTTTCACACCCCTTTCGTCATAATAATTTTCTCTTTTTCTTATTTAAAACTAATTTTCTTTCTTCTTTTTTCATTTCCCAAAACGCTTCTTTCTTCCATTTTTTTAAAAGATAGTTCCGTGGGGAAATATTTATTTATTCATTTATTTATTCCCTAACAAAAAACTCTTTTTTTTCTATTCAACAATTGCTTGAATCTATAATTCCCTAACAACGAATCCACAACTCTGAAAGCTACGGCAAGATATACATAAAACAGAAAAATCCAATGCGTTTAACAGAGCTTACAAAAAACTCAATAAAAAAAAAACTTAGCCCAATAAACTACCTTCACACCTCCTTGCAGCGATGCATATACACACACATACACTTATACAAGTGTTCTAAAACATCTCCGATGAAGAAAGAAAGAAATAAATTCCCTAAACGATAAAGATAAGAAACGCGAGAAAGGAAAAAAAAAACCCTGTGGCATTCAAATGTTCCCCCGCCAAATATTTTCCCTTTGACAACATAAATTCGATAACTAAATGATAATTATAAAGACAACTCTTCCACCATCATCATAGTCATTATTGGCCTAGAGGGTAGAGTTCGCCAATTGTACGGGAGATCCGGGTTCAATCCCAAGTCGCGTCATACCAAAGACTTTACTTAATACCTTCTTGCTTAACACTCAGCAATATGAGGTACTTATCAAGGGTGAAGTGGAGCAATCCTGGGAAAGGAGTAGTTCCCTCCTCTACACCTCGGTGTAGTAGCTGTTGAAAAGGGAGCCTTCTGGTCGCCCTTGACTACGGTCGCCACTTTTTTTTACTTTACTTATCAATCCATCTGTCTATTCTTTGTTTCCTATTCTCAAATTATTAATCAAATTACATATTAAAATTATCAAATTATATACCCATTATATATATTTGAATTATGCTGGAACCTATGTCAACCAATTATTCATCTACGATTCGACTGAATTGTTCTATCAAAAAAAAAATTTATTTAAAATTATTTATTAAAAAAAGGTAATTCAAATAAGCTCATCTAAAGAAATTCAAATACATCTCGTTTAACTTTAATCATTTCTCCTTAATATTTTAACATTATACACAGAGAGATACTTTGTACAACGCCAGTGGAGTTTTTTCTTTTCTTTTTCTTTTTATAAACTTTGCACAGAAATAATTTCGCTGCAGTTAACAGGAATTTTCCCTCTTACACTTGAAAGTTAACAATGGGTGAGTGATAAAGAGGGCTTACTTCCTGTATGTTCTTCCTTGAAGATATAATTTGCCCAGTCGGCTAGGGCTGTAGAATATACCGACTGCTTCTCTCCAGAGGAGTAAGACCCCACCTAAACGAGTGTCCTGGTATGACACTAAATAATCTGTTGGTGAGGTTTCAGTAATGCTGGAGCTTTGGGGAATACGGAGTGCCCCTTCATCGCCATCGCTCCCAGGTCCACTCTGTCCCGGAGTGATAGCACTTGATAGGGTTCTATCTATGGGTCAAATAGAACCAAACAATGTACTTATGCTAAACTGGATTGTTTGAAATAGAAATGTTTTTTTATAAAAATGGATTTGGCATTAAATAATATACAAAGGTTGATATGCCTTAAAACCCAAACAAACATTGAAGATGTAACGTGATATGGAGAGTCGAAAGTAGAAAGCGACGGGAGGTAGATTTCATGGAAGCGGGGGTAGAGAAGAAAAATTATTAGAAGAAAAAGGAGACGTAAGGTCTACGGGAACGGCCAGCTGACTTCTGAGTAACTCAGACTTAAACACTCGTTGCAGGTTAGCTAGTCACGGTTGAATAACTACAGTAATTAAAAATGACTTGAGAAAAACCGGAGCTCCCAAAACTTTTGTGCAGGTGAGGAACCACCGGAAACGGATATGTCCTCCCTCCAACACCAGGTGTTGGGTTTGAAAGTCAGTTAGCAGCTGAACGCGAAGCGGTAAAGACACTTCGTTGAAGGCTAGATTCTGCGTTGTGAGAACGACCGAAAGTTGCGGCCTCTGTTTTAGAGTGGCCTCCCAAAAGGGGTCTCACACCAGAGGCGAACCTGTAAAGACAAGACCATGGAACAAACGTGGAAAAAATTTAAGGTTTGTTTTTTCTCTTTCTTTCTCCTCATGACATGCTGTTCTCTTTGTCCAGCTAAAACGGCCGACTCAGTTTTCATACGCTGTTTCTTTCTCCCAGCGACAATTTAAAAAAAATGTAGTAACGAATAAACTTAGTGAACTAAGAGTTTCGTGTGTTCATCAACAAGGTTACAACAGGTTCTGACATCTACTTAAGACGTTGTAATACACGCATTAACCCGTTTGTTAAATGGTGTGTAACTTTACAACGTCTATTTAGTACTGTTATGTTACAACGAATTGATATCGTTATTGTATAAAAGTTCTTTTCTCTCTTTCTCTTTTCTTCTTCTTTTTTCTCTTTTTTTCTTCTTTTTGAGTTAACAAAAAAATGATAAAAATGTTCTCATGATGAATGACTGAGTGTATGTTTTCCGATGTGTGCGTGTTTTCCAATGAGCGCGTGCATGCATGTATCGGTCCGTCTCTCACAGCCATTTTCTTGTTCTTCTTTCTCTTTTTTCTTTTTTTTTTCTTCTTTCTGTTTGGCGTGCATGTGTGTTTCTCGAATTGGCTTTGTCTTCTATTCTCTACGTTTCTGTCGGCATTCAGATTAGAGAAATGCATTTCAAAGTCGAATCTTGGTCACGCCACCAATTCTGCTGTAACCACCTCGTCTGCGACCCGTGCATCTATGCATATTTTGTGCATTTTGATGCACTACTGTATATTCTGTTATGCTTGATGTGAGGGTCCTATACTGTTACTCTGCAGATGCCCAAGAGGCAGTGGTGTCACAAAGACAAAGTATAGACAACATTAGGTTTGAAGATCTGAACTTGCTCACATTTAGGGAAAGGTGTGTCACATCGGGACCTTTCTCCAGCTCTGTTCCCCCACCTGCGTGTAGTGCTAATTCTAATTTGCCACTGCTTTGTCTGGTCGGCAACAAACTGCCTCCAACTTCTGTGTCTAATTCGCCTCTCTGGTCACTACCAACGAACTGACTCCAACCAAATCACCTTCTCAACTTCCCTTACAAAATGACAGCACTTGTATATAAATCTTTCCCAGCTTCCAGATCCATAAGACCGAACAGAAAATATTGCCAGACTGTATGTCTCCAAGACACCTTAAAAAATGAGGCAATGCTATTTAACTCAGTCCTATCAACTTTATCTGTCCATCTCCACTTGAACTGGAAGAAGCGAATGAATGTCCTTTCTCACCCAGCGTCCACGTACAAAATACGTATATCCACGCCCACACACAAACACACCTACATCATACATACTCAACTTATGTTTATACATACTACCACACGGGATATATCTAGGCCCCTTTATGGACACGCGCGCACACACACATGTATATATATATATATATATATACCAACACAGCCAAGGTTCATAGAGTCACACAGGAAGTGTGGTGAAATATACCCCAGATGTTTTTCAGAATAGAAAAAATAAGAAATGAAATAAACAGCAAAAGGAGGTATTTGGGAAGCGCCATTTTGTGAAGAATGTCCACCAAATATTGACATATTTATGTCTAACAAGCACCAGAACATGCGTAAGTTTTTCATTCATTTATTTTAATTATATACGGTATATCGATAAATGTGAAGAAGCATATTTGTTTCAAAAAACATTGCAGCAAAAATTTCCGTTGGCATTAGAATATACATTTCTTTCATTTGCCAGTTTTTACGATTGAATAGCATATACGGATTTTGCGTTTAGTCTTAGTAAAACACTAAAACATCATTTTAAGAAACAAGTCAGTTTTGAATGTACAAGAAAAAAAAGCCTTTATATATTATATATCATATATTTATATTATCAAAAACCCAGGTGAGAAAAAACTTTTTAAAATGCATAAAAAATTTCCCAAAGAGTAATCTGTTCTATATACTATATGATAAGTAAAAGTTGGTGACTGTATTAAAGGGTAACCAGAAGGCTCCCCTTTCAATTGCTACTACACATAGGTGTAGAGGAGGGCGCTACTCCTTTCGCTGATTTGCTCCACTTTACCCTTGATCCCCAACTTATAATACTGACTGTTAAGCAAGGCGGCATCAAGTGCCATTTTTTGAATCTTTGGTATGACTCGACCTGGGATTGAACCCCGGTCTCCAGGATTATTGGCGAACACTTTACTCATTTGGCCAATGGCCGGTAGAAATATAATAAGACCATAATAAATATTTCTTACAGTTGTATAAACAATATTTGACACATTATACAATAAATAAATGAAATACAATTTTTAAAAGAATCATAAATAAATAAAAGAAATTTGTGAAAATAATTCTGGGTGTGACAGTAGAAACAATAGTTTCCCAGTAGAAAAATGTTTAGATAAAAATGTCAAATACCAAGCAGTAAAGTTGGCGACCGTAGTCGAGGGCGACCTGAAGGCTCCATTTTCAATAGCTACTACACCTTTCCCTGGATTGTTTCATTTTACCCTTGATACGTACCTTATAATGCTAAGTGTTAAGCAAAGAGTCATCAAGTACCATTTAAAAAGTTTTGGTATAACCCAACCAGGGATTGAACCTCGGTCTCCCGGACCATTGGCAAACACTCTACCCACTAAGCCAATAAGGAGGTGCCCGTGGTGTAATGGTTATCGTCGCAGGAATTGGACACGGCAATACGAGTTCAAATCCTGGACTGATTGCATTTCACATAGCACTAATACCCTTGGGAAAGGTATAAATCCAATTATTCTCCCTCCAGTTATGGGTAAATAGTAGGGCAGACTGAATTCTTCAGCCTTGGTGAGGCAACTAGTCTAGGAGAAGGAAAACTCTGAATTCAAACCTGTTAAACTCCGCTTAAAAAATTGACCTTGTGTCATATCCTGCCCGAGCGGAGGGGTTGGGTAAATATGATAAGCCGGTCAAGCAAATACATAAGCTAAAAAAATTGAAATGAATATGAAATAAGAGGTTTAATAACCATAGATCCTCGTTTAAACATAGAAAATATTTTAAACAATCATGCTATTGAGGTATGCGTAGGAATGTAAGGAGAGTAATCGAATAGAACCATAAAATAAAGTAAGCACTTCGAATGAGTGCACATGCACTTCAATAAGGGCTTTAAAATACATTCAATCTATATTTAGAGAATAAATTTAAAATGATCATATTCCCAAGGAAGGAAATGATGTTAAACAAAAGATCGGAACAAGTACTGATATATCACCAGGGGGCAAAATTCATGGTACACCAATTGGCACCAGAGTAAACTTTTTGCAATTTGTTCTTGTTTCACCTTTACAGACTTTTAGTAATGGCGAAAGATAATGTAAATCAGGTAATCACCAAATGCGTGTTTGATTATCAACATTTACTTCATGATCAAGAAATTGTGAAAGTTAAAATTATTATTTGGGTGGTTTCATTTCTTTTAAAATTTTAAAAACAGCAGCAGAAACTAGTACGTGGGTATAAATTTTGTGTGTGAATGAGAATGTATTTATGGAATCTGAAACTGTCATAATTATAGAACATAAATTTAATCCATTAAGCATAAATCCTAGACCCAATTTGCATATAAATCCTCATAATCCAGACAACGATTTAAGAAGAAGCCATATTTTATCCACAAGAAATCGTTATCCCACACTTTAAATTAACTGTTTAAACCTGTTGATTTGTTCTATACACTTTACCCTACATTTGGCACCTTGGGTAGTGTAATGGTTTGCAAGATTGACAAGCAAACCTGCAAGAGTGAGTTCGAGTCTCATTTGTTGCTCCATTCATTCGGCTTTGTACCACATCTAAGCAAGACGCTTAGTAAATTAATAATTTGACCTAATGTAAAACTCTACATTCAATATATATGTATATATTCTATATAATCCGAGGAGGAAATCCAAGGAATAGGAATATCAAATTTAAGTACTCAATGTCAACGGCTATCGACGTTAATTTGAGATTAAAAATACGTCAACGAGCAAAGCTAAAAAATCTTTTTATATTGAAATAAAAAGAAAAAACAAGCATATATATATATATATATATATATATATATATATATATATATATATATATATATATTTGATTCAATAATAAAGACACATTTTTTCTATACAATTTCATTAAGATCCTTTCAAGTTTCCTGATAAGTATCTTTGTTTCAGGTTGGAATTGAATGAATTTACCAAAATTGTCACGAGCACTTATCAGGAAACTTGAAAGGATCTTAATACAATTATATAGTCAAAATGTGTCTTTATTATTTAATCAAACATGCTTAAATAAAAAGACTGCTGCCCCCCTACACACACAAACATATATATATATATATATATATATATACAAAATAATAGAAACTCCTAGAATCTTATAATCATAATTATGAAACTCCTATAAAACATTTTATCGTTTGTTATTTGTACGTTTTTTGATTTATTATTAGTTTTTCTCGTCTTATCTAAAAAAAATTCTTTTATGGATATGAATCAAAAGAAATTAATCAAAATTCATTGAAATCGCAGATTTATCCGACTTTAAGATATGTCAAATTGTTGGTGCTCGTATGGCAGGCGCTAGTGTTACAAAAACACCTGAATTATTTGGTGTTGCAAGGAGTACTGTCTCGAAAGTAATGACATTTGAGAAAGAAGGTAAAACCTCCTTACTAAAGCAAAACTCTGGAAGAAAGCGAAAGCTGTTTGATAAGGACCGTCGGAATCCTAAGCGGATTGTTAGGAAGGATCACAAGAATACAGATCTGAAAATTACAGCAAAGCCTAATGACATTTTTGACAACCCAGTTTACTCAAAAACTGTAAGAAGGGGGCTGCACAAAGCCGATTTCACGGGATGGTTTCAGTCAGAGAACTGTATTAAAAATAAAGTTGATTGAAATTTCCATCATTCTATCCAAACCATATATATATATATATATATATATATATATATATATATATATGTGCCTAGGTGTGTTTACTTGTGTTTGTATTGGTGCCTACATTTGTTTGGTTGGGTTGGTTTTTATAGCATATCAATCATTGGATGTTATTTAATTCCAAAACACACACACACACACACACACACACGCATATATATATATATATATATATATATATGTATATATATAAACACACACACACACAGGCACACACTCCCACGCATATATATATATATATATATATATATATAGTGACAAAATTATTTCGTGAGTCAGGAACTAACCTACCACAGTTTCGTCTAAGCGGCTCATCAGGGTACCAAATCCCGACTAGGTACCCTGATGAGCCGCTTAAGCGAAACTGTAGTATGTTAGTTCCTGACTCACGAAATAATTTTGTCACTATTTTTGTTCTACTTAGTATTGAGCACTTTTTTGCACTCGTAGCTTAGCAGCATTTACGGTGTTTTTTGGTTCTTTTGACCAATCTATTGCGCATCAGTTGATTTTTTTCAATTGGTGTGACAAGTTTGGCCTTTTTTTCCCAACATATATAATTTTTTCCTCCTAGACTGTGATTCATTGTATATTTTTATCTTCGAATTACTTGCAGTTTTTTCCCTTACCGTAAGTGCTAGTATCCAATAAGTTATTTAGTAGTAGTAGTATATATATATATATATATATACATTAAATCTATATGATTTTTAACCATTTTGTTGGTCACATTTTTAAACGAGCTTGAGGTCATTTTTTGCACAAAGTTAAATGGTTACAAATAGTTCCATCCCATACGAATTATTCAATTTATTCTAAATCATTTGTTTGCATATAGTTAAGTGGTCCCAAGCACTGCAATGTATCCCTAACACTTCAATTAGACAGGAATTTGTTTTAACATAGTTAATGGTCAAAGAGTTATGTTACTAACAATTCAATTGAATGTCATTTGTTTGCACAGTTCTATTTGACCCATAGAAAGAACCCTATCAAGTGCTGCCACTCCGGGTTAGAGTGGACATGAGAGCGATGGCAATAAACGAGTACTCTGCATTCCCTAAAACTCCAGCATTATTGGTGTCTCATTATCAGATGGTTAAATGTCATATTTGGGACACTTGTTGGGGGTTCTTACCCCTCGGCAGAGATCTAGATGGTGTATTCTACACCCCCCCGCCCCCAGCCGATTGGTCTGAGATGGTTTAGTGTCATATCTAGGATACTCGTTAGGGAATCTTTTCCCTCAGCAGAGATGCAGTCGGTGTATTCTAGAGCCTCTACCACATCCAACTGAGCTTCACTCACATTCGTGAATATTTGTATATTTTCTTAATTTCAATAAATGTCATTGATCATAATTTGATGGATATTAGATGTAGGAATTAACAAAACAGCGACGTGTATCTTGAATTGACGATGCAATTTAAACTTAAAAGCACAATTTTCCCATAAAATTAAAAGTGAAAGCATAAAATGTAGAAGGAATATGTCTTGTGGTGAATTCATGGATTAAAAAATGAACAAGTTTGGATCTTTATGCAAACATGCAAAGTTCTACAAGACAAATAAATGCATCATACCTACTGTCTACTGAATCAATTAAACCTATATTAAATGAATAAAAATTGCTCTATTTTCATGCCTCCTTAATTTGTGTTACCAAGTTATTTATAGCATTGAAGTTTATATGAATAGTAATAAAATGATCTTATCATATTTACCAACCCCTCCGCTCGGGCAGGATATGACACAAGGTCAATTTTTAAGCGGAGTTTAACAGGTTGGAATTCAGAGTTTTCCTTCTCCTACACTAGTTGCCTCACCAAGGCTGAAGAACCTAGTCTGCCCTACTATTTACCCATAGCTGGAGGGAGAATAATTGGATTCATACCTTTCCCAAGGGTATTAGTGCTATGTGAAATGCAATCAGTCTCGTCCAGGGTTTGAACTCGTGTTGCCGTGTCCATTTCCCACGATGATAACCATTATACCACGGGCACCTCCAGAATAAAATGAGCTTATTGTTTGTTGTTGCAATTTATTTTGGATGATGGCAAAAATAATAATTTTATTTTATGGTTCTGAAGTATGTTGCATCTCGAATGAAGTTTATAAAGATTATCCTTCAATTGATAACGAATTATATTCTTTGAACTAATGAAGGAATTTTGGTAAATATAAAAGAACTGATTAAAGTACGTCTTTCCCGGGTTAGAGGTTAACCCTTGAATTTCGGACATAGCAGGACTAACAAAAAAAAATGCCTTTTTTTAAATTTCAATGTCTATTTTACGATCTCTGTTGTTTTGTTTGGTTTAATTTGGTTCCTGGGTTATTTAATGCCTTAGCAATCCTTGAAGGACATTTGGGATGTTATTCAACCAATAACTGGTGGAATAAAATTGTTCATATCTTCCCCATAGGTATAAACTCGATTGTGAATGTAATAGCGCGACTGGAGTTCGAACTCACGTACTACAATATCGCAGTCCAGTACGTTACCCACAACACCATGGGGACTTTGTCCATTTAGTAGTCAATAACAAATATACATCGTACATTTAAAAATAGAATGTCTTTGCTGAAAAGATGAATCCATCAAACAAAAATAAATTTACTAATTATATTTGCATGTAATCTTACTAAGTTAATATTGGTTTGGTCAGAAATCAATATCATCCTCTTTCCTTTCCATTCCTTCCCACATCCCCATTTCTTTCTCTCTCTCATTCTCTCTGTTTCTGTTACTCTGTCTCTGTCTCTCTGTCTCTATCTCCTTGCACATGTGTAATCATGAGATTTGCAGATCTAATTACCCTTTGTTGCTGTGCGTTTGGGAATTTTGTCTCCCGTCTAATGTAGCGATCATCATCAATAGAATAAACATTTTTTTGCCCAGTCGGCTGGGTCTGTCGAATACACCGATTGCATTTCTGCAGAGGGGTAAGATCCACTCCCCGAACGAGTGTCCAAGACATGACACTGAACAATCTGATGTCGATGTTCCAGTAATGCTGGAACTTTGGGGAATGCGGAGTACTTCTTCATCGCCATCGCTGCCAGGTCCACTTTGACCCAGAGTGGCAGCACCTGATAGGTTCCTATCTATAGATCAAATATAACTAAACTGAACTTTTGCTAAACTGAATTGTTTGAAATAAATCTGTTTTGATATTCAACCTTTTGTAAACAAGAACTATATTTATACTGAACTGAATTTTTTGAAATTTAATCCAACGTTGATACGACGTAAAAAAACCAACCAACCATTTTTAGACTAAATAAAGTATCCATCTAACTCAGGTCTGAGGTCAATCGTTGGATCGGAGATACAGTGAGATTAACAGACAAAACTAAAATATCCCTTGTACTTATTTCATTTTTCTGAAAACCATCATTTTTTTTCTCAATGTTTGTTGTTTAGATATTTGCAACGACCGGTTACACATGCTAATTGTTTCTATAAACGATGAATCAGTATAAAAATACCCAAGAGGTTTCTAATTTTGATTCTGTTGTATCTTTTGAGGTTAATACTGTTCAGTGAAAAAATTCACGGAATTTTGTCGAGAAATGTTTTGTTCACTTAAGTGACTGACATATTGCGTAAGAAATTATAGATTAGTCATCAAAGGGCGAAATATAAATTACGATCAGTTCATTGTTGATTTTGCTCGGTTTGTTTGTCCTCATCAAGCAATATTGCTATGCAACTATATAACACCAACAACCTGATAAATACGTCTGTAATGCTGAAATAAATATCTATTTATTCGTTTGTTTGTTAAGCCTCCGAGGGCATTTTTCCTTTTTACCGACTTTTAACTGTAACTTTTAAACGAAAAAAATATATTCTCAGAATATACACAGTATTTTTATAAAGAAACCAAATTCTGTTAGATATTTCATCCGATAGTTCCTCAAAATGCCCTCTTAATTTCTTTTTCTTACCGTTATTTCTGAATTTATCCAAAGTGAATGATTATTTTCATTTCTTCGTCTGAAATTTGGAAATTTACTTTTGCTCTGATTATCTTTCATGTTTAGTGTAATGGCAAACATCATAGAACAATGGAATTGGCGATCTGAGTTCTAATCCTAAACAAAGTTGGTGGCGTTTCTCTTCACTTTGATCCCTTCGGAAATGTCTCACAGATTTTGGTAAATATTCAAACAGATTTGTCTTTTTAAAACCTTGGTACAGCTATAAAATACAGCTTGGCTGACAATATGAGACAAGGTAAAATCCCATGGTACTCTCATAGAGTGATGCACCGAAAGAGGGTGACCTGTGAACTGCATGACAGTTATTTCCGCTTGATGACGATCAAACATGCTATCCCAAAGATTGAGTGGGTGATTGAACGATTATATAACTCGGTGAAGACAGGAAGTCAGCGAGTTGGAGATCAGATGAGTTAGAGAGAAAATGTGGGAATGAGAACATGTCCCAGAGAGGCTGTGCCCCCAGGCTCCTAGTTGAGCAGTCCAGGAGAACGAGAACGACACACGGCGATGCCGGGAGGGGCTGGGGAGGTCAATATGTTGCAGTCTTTGTTCAGTCTCCAACTCCCTCTCACGCACAACCTTTCAAATAAAGTGAGTGGCATATTTTTTTAAAAGAAGTCTTCGCTCGTCTTTATTATTGCGTCAATATGTATTCTGCATGTATATGTGTATAGTTGTAGTATATGACTATACAACATAGCAACTAGTCTGAAAAAAATCAAAACTCTGAATTCAAACCAGGTTTATTTCGCTTAAAGATTGACCTGGTTTCACATCCTTCCCGGAGTGGATGGTTTTGGTAAATGCATATTTACTTCCCATGGATTATTGTTTATCGCTTGAGACTTCTTTCAAAACAATTTTTGCATTAAAACTTTCTCATGACTCCAATAAATATGCATACCAGATTTGGTAGCTTCAGATTAAATTGTTTGATCTTCTGTAGAGGATAGACGTATAAAATCTTCTATATAATTACTATAGATTTTATTTGCGTATTTTTGATAAGAAAAACAGACCTACCAATAAATTTTCCCTTCTAGTATTTATAATTGTCTTTATAATTACTGCATATAGTCTATTTAATTGAACGGCTAATTTTTATAAAAGAATTGAAAAATTCTTATCTGGGAGTTAATAGTTTTTTCTTCTTAATTCATTTTATATTTTATACTCGTTTACTTTCCACACCTTTGAGAAATGATGGCTTTTTTTTCAGAAATCTTTTCAATTCCAACACTCCCAAAAATCTCCTCAATTCCAACATTCCCCAAAATCCCCTCAATTCCAACATTCCCCAAAATCCCCTCAATTCCAACATTCCCCAAAATCCCCTCAATTCCAACATTCCCCAAAATCCCCTCAATTCCAACATTCCCCAAAATCCCCTCAATTCCAACATTCCCAAAAATCCCCTCAATTCCAACATTCCCAAAAATATCCTCAATTCCAACATTCCCAAAAATATCCCCAATTCCAACATTCTCTGATATCTCTTCAATTCTAGCATTCCCTGGTCGTTTAGTTTTCGTCTGAATAATTTTGATTCAAGAGATTTACGCTTATTCCAAACTTTTCAGAAAACTTCTAGGGAACCGTTCCATGTACTCCAATAATGATGGAAGAAACGGTCATCTTCACGTTCCATAAATATATTTATAGTGCTTTTGTTTTTATAACTCTTTTTTTATTATTTCAAACTGTGATCTGCAAAATGCACTGAATAAACAAATCTCCTCTTTAGGAAGCACTGATTTTTTTATGATTATATTCAAGTCGTTTCTGCAGTCTTCTTAAAATTACCTAAGCATTTTAAAACCTTCTGAATTAATTTAAAACATTTACTTGTTTTATTTTGGTTTATTGTATTTTCAGACAAAAGTGGCATCAACAGCTGCGTCGTGTCCGTCTTTGCATAAGGACGTTTTAAGACACTTTTTCTCTGTTCAGTGTCCTCAGCGCAAACATGATGTAAATCTCTTTGCAATTTTTTTCGTTTTATGAAATCTCCCTAGTTATTTTTCTCACTTTTGACTTGTTTTTGGATTTTCCCCCAATATTTGTTTATTTATTAGTCTTTTGCAGATATTCTTTCATAATCGATCTGTCCACTCACCTCTTTTCACCAGATTTCATAAACACACTATTATGCGAGTTTTTCGCATTAGTTCTGTTTGATGGTTTTTCATTAGAGTTTTCGTAAGAGCAAGTCTTCTCAGTTTTTCAGGGCTCTTTGAAGTACTCAAGCCAATTTTAGTAGTGCTGTGGTCTAAATGGTTTTTGTTCTTCTAATCTTCAATTCATCATCTCTTTTCTAGGTTTATTATAATTTGTAAGTTTTTCACGCCCATTTTAACCGTTCGTCTTTCACTAGACTCTGAGGGACAGCAAGTAGCCTCCGGTCATTAGAAGTATTCTAAGTATTCTCAATTCTCCCCTCTGGTTTTCAATTCTTCCAGTCGCATTTCTAAGCCTTAGCAAACCGTTCCAAGAGCTCTACCTAAAATTATTTTCATATATTATCTTTCAGGCAAGGTCCAAGTACGAGAGTCATTCAATTGATAAGGTTAATGAGTTGAAAAAAAGCAAAATATCTTTTTCGTAAATTTTCTATAAATGTAAACCCTGCGTTATTTGGAATCGGTTTATAAGAATATCTTAACCTTACAAAATATTTGCTTTGAGGATTTTTGAAATGGCGGCAAATCAAACAGTGTGATCCAATATTGAAGCAGGATCTGTCTTCAGATTTTTGGTGTCAGAGAAGTGAAAACTGAAAATCAAAACAAAGAGGTTAAATATAGGTTTGCCACTACGGGTCTGGATAAAATAAATGTCCATGGAGTGGAAGCACGCTGATTCTCCGGTAAAGAAAAATTCCTTGATTCAGTAGTCAGTAAGAAAGATAATGCTGAATCTTCTGGCGCAGGAAATGCCCTATCACTATTCATTTACTTCAAAAACCTGCAATTGTAAACAGAACTTCCAATTACCAACTTAAGCATAATTCACCTCATTTATTGAATGACCCTCATATTCAACTATCTTTTCCCTGTCTCACATTATCACTCAGTGGTCTACTGGAACAGTAAATCCAATTGATAAATAATACTTTTCCTTATTAATTAACTTTAGGCGTTTTCTTGTAGCCGGGATTAAGTAATGCGTTTGTATCTCTAAATCCCATATAATTTTATGCTTCTCATTTTCTAGGGCGGATACTGGTTTGTACATATGTAATTTGTTAAGAAGGTTAAATTTCAATCCCTTGCATAATCCCCTGTGAATTACCTTTCCTAACCAGTCATGTCTACTTTTATAGTTCTTTTGCTCCAGTTTCTGTATTTGCTTATGGTGTGATAAAACCCGCTTCTGCAGCTCGTTGCATAAGTTACTAAGTCCCCGTCGAGAACTTATGTGGGGCCAGATCAAGCGAGAAGCAGGTTCGCAGAAAAAATAACTAAAACTCAACAAAAACTTGTGGTTAAAACGTCAAGGGAGGATGGGGAGCGTGTAACACTTTCTGGATAATTAATTCTAGTTTGAGTTTCGGCTGGCAAAAGATTATCTTAACTAACTAGATCCGGCTGATAATGTCGCTGTTCGTTGTTTCTTTGTCACTGCCTAATCAACTTTCCTCGAACCCAAACTAAGTCTGACTGCTTGGACCCAAAACGCACCTGTATATATACAGAATGTTTCATTATTATTTCCGGCTAATGGGACACCCACGAATAAACCCATAACTTTTTTGGGAGCCATTTCTCTCTTAAAAAAAACTGGACATAAAAATATTTCCTAGACTGGTCGTCTCCGATACAGGGACATTAAATTCAGACCGTTTTAAGTTTTGACCAGTACCCGACAAGTACTTAACACCTACCCACGTCCGTGGCCATACGTAAAAACATTTTCTTATCTAGATTTCCTTAATCTAGTTAATGGGTTTTCCTAACATTTGAAATTTGATACCCTGGTCGAATCTAACTCATCTTGCCACATATATATGTGTGTATAATTGTGTGTGTGTATGTAGGTGTATGTGTGTGTACACACATGTGCGTGGGCGTATATATATATACATATATATACACACACACGCACACATGAATGGGTGCACACACGCACGTGTGTATACATATATGTGCATATATCAAACTCATAGTGTCACAATGGTACGATTAACCGTTTCATCTTTGTCTCTACATAAGGTACACTTTTTATTCTGTTGTGCATTACCAATTTTCGCTTTGAGTTAATTAGTCCTTATGGCGTTGTTTTGTGCTACCATCAAAAGAGATTTTTGTTCGTTTTCGAGGTTTTCCTTTCTTACCTTTGTCTAGGTCATCTTATTTGCAATCTCCCCCAGTTTGTCACTTGAAGTATCTATACAGTTGCTTTTCTTGCCATTTTTGTTTTCCATATTTTCTTCTTTTACTGTTTTACATTGCTGCTATTAGCTGCTATAATTAGTCTTTCTTTGATCTTTTTGTGTGTTCCGAGAGTCCTTGAATTATTGCATCTAAATAATCCTCATTGCTGGCGACTCCTTTTACTCATTCTTTACTTGACACATATAGTCTTTCTATGTCATCTCCCGGGTGTAAGGCGTTTTTCATTATTTGTTTACAGACCACTGAATATGTCCATTAAGTTCAATGTCAAGAGACTTATTACTAATAAAATTTAGAATGAAATTAATAAAAGAATAAGTGAACAAAAATGAAAATGGAACACTGATAGACTTAAAGAAAAATTATTAAAAACCGTTGACCTAAGAGAAGAAAAAGCTTTGAAAGTCAAGCTTTTATTTGCTTATTTAATTGTCAAGTTAAATATGTATATTAAGTGTTTACAATATATATTGTATTTTAAGATTTCGTTCTTCCATATCAGTTCAAAACTGAAGAAATCTTGAGAGAAGAGAAACAGAAAATTGTAGTACCCTGGAAATAATGATACCATTGAAATTTATGCAACAATATTTTACGAAACTCTTAGTGATATTTTTACGTCTTTTTCACTTTCAATATTGATATGATTTTCGTTTTGGATTTTAATTATATGTTTCTTTAATGACATTACATTGTGTATTATACTTTTATATTCGAGCATTTAAGCAATTAGGCTGTAATATTTTGAAAATTTCAAAGACTTTGTTTTAACACTGGAACTTTGAGGAAGGTAGTTGATTAATTAAAAGTGAGTAGACTAAGTGAAAAAGGTAAGAGCTATACTCTTAAGAGAATCTTAATTAGATATTATTTGGACACCCAAAAGATAGAACGAATTATGTGATGCTAGAATTTAGAATTTGTAGGCTAGCAGACCAAATGGAAAGTGGTATGGTCATACGCATGTGAAAATCTAAGGTGGTAGACAAAGAAAACATGGGAAGTACAAGAGATTAGATGACTTGGAAAGGCGAAAAAGAGTATCTGGGTATTTATAAAAATTATCAGAAATGCAATTGGTTGTTTGCATTATAAGGTGTCAAAGGTGGAAAATCTAATAGGAGAATCTTAATTGATTAATATTTCCTTGATAAATAAAATAGAAAGTGACTAAAATTAAGAAAAATAACCAAATAGACAGGAGAAGCAATCGTGACCGTCACCGAAATTGTTAAAAAAGACAACATTGGTAGCATTAGAAAAGCCTTGGTAGTCAGCCTCGTAATAGAATTCAGTCGATTGATAAATCAGGAAACTTTCCTTCGACGACGCATTTTTAAAATCAGATTGTCACAAAAAGACAGTTGTTCCCTCCCAGGTTTAATATTGAGAGTGAGGAAGTAAAAAGCAAGCTCCAAGACCCTACTAATACAAGGTATGAGTAAGAGATACAAATTAAAGTAGGTTGGAGTTAAGAGGGTGGATCCAGCCATCTGACTACTTAAAAAGGTTTGGACAATTCCTCAAATTTGGAAAAAAATTTTTTAAAGAAACCTGATTAATGAGACATTGACATTAATGATGAGTAAATAATAATACTTAGCCCATCCCCACGTCGAGTGGATACCGGAGTCAGTGTAAGCTAGTGTTTTTGACATCTCAGACAGTGTCAGCAGAGTTTCAGTAAGACGATCCGAAGAGCATCCGAAAAGAAGTCAAGAGAGCAGTCGATTATCAGCCGACCATCATTCCGGAACCGAGACATTGTGCCAGTCTCTTCAAATACTAAAAACTTACGAAAAAAGCGTTTACAAATGTGCTGCATATTTCAATGTCACTCGACAAATGAGATAAACAAAATAACGTTGGAGTGTCCTCGTGGTGTAATGGTTAGAGCGGTGGACTGAGGAATCGTAGTACGCGAGTTCGTACTCCAGTCGCGCTATTACGTTCACTTTCGGGCAAATACCCTTGGGAAAGGTATGAACCCCCTTATACTCCCGGTTATGCGTTAAATAGTACCGCTACTGTTCTTCTAGGAGAAATAGATTTGGCATTAAATAACCTACAAAGGTTGATATGCCATTAAACAAAGACACCGCACCAAAATAATGTTACATTTTTAATCCGATTTCTCGTTGCTTTTGCTTTTCTTTTGGGCTACATATTTTTTAAAACTTTACATTGCTTTTTCCTAACAACAATTAGAATCAAAATTTCATATTTGAAGAATCTGTTACTTTCAAATATAGATGTTTTAATTGGAATAGTTTTTGCTCTCTCTCTCTCTCTATATATATATATTGTTTTTAATACCAGTAATATATTCGTCAAAATACATACGATCATACTTGCTATCGAGTATGATTCTCTATTAAATATGAAAAGATGGCTCCGCCACATGAAATCCTGTCTAAAATGTTGCCGCTAAGCCATAAACAATTCTAATAAACCTTTCTGAAGAAACAGCAACAGAAAAACATTATAATAAAACGCCCCTGCATTCTACGTATGATGATGTTCTTCCAACTGATTACGTCTGCATACGTCATCACCTGCCTAACGCCGCGAGCTTTTAGCAAGACTGATTCAACATCAGTGAGTTGTGCTTGACAGAGATTATGTTACTGTCTACAGACCACATCAAATTTTATCATTATAAAGTTTTGTGTGACACGAGCGCCAAACTTCAAATATTGGCGACATTTTTCCGCGCATGAAAATAAACAAACAAATAAATAAAGCAAAGATAACTAGAGTCTTCGCACACAACAGGATTTATTTCAGTGTATCCTTCTGTTTGAGAGGTTTCTCATCAACGACTAAGGATTAAAATGCAAAATATAGAATTAATTAACCCAATTTAACGTGAGATTTTCCTTCTTTACAAAAGTTACATGGCTTATTATTCCCCCAATATAATCACCTGAGGTATTAAGAGTAATTTGACAGGAGCTGCCCTGAAACTTTGCCAAACGGAAGCGTTAATCTCCTTGGGGTATTTCACATACCTGCACAACAAACATATATACCTACATAACGATCCAAACCTGCATAAAAAAGGTGTAATGGTTAAAGCGATGGACTGCGGATTGTAGTAAGCGAGTTCGAATTCCATTTGCGCTATTACGTTCACTTTTGGAAAATACCCTTGGGAAAGGTATGAACCCTTTTATCCTCTCAGCTATGGGTTAAATAGTAACATTACTGTTCTTCTAGAAGGATTTCTTTAGCATTAAATAACCTACAAAGGTTGATATGCCATTAAATAAAGAAACCATACCAAAAAAAACTTGCTTAATAATGCGTTCTTTCTTACTATTTCATTTCAACAGGTCAACATGGAAACATTATCTGAAAGGTATATGAAAAATACTTCGAAATATGAAAGATGTGGGACTTACTCTTATTTAAAGCTTACTTGTATATTATGCTGAATGACTGTGCCAATGTTTTAAAGTTAAAGTTTTTGCCTTCGAAAACCTAAAGCATGAATCTAAGAAATATTCAAATATAAAAACAAGTAGAATTGTTTGCCCGTTCCGCTTTAGCAATCCAATAAAAAATATTCAAGTTTTCCTTTCTACGAAAGATGAACGTCCCCTATCAAGACGATAGTCTTACAAGAGGAAAGACATGGCTTAGAGACAAAAGCGTGCGACTTTATGTAAATGTAATCAATACTGTCTTCACAAATTCTACCAACGAAAATAACAAGTCTTTCCAGACAAACAAGGAGGCGATGAGTAGCTTTAAATTGTTCGGTTTGCCAAAAGATTTCAGGCCGGAACTCAAGTGATGCAGAACAAATCCTTTCTCTTTTCATTCTTTACAATATATAGGCAAAATGTTTAACTATTCTAAGTATAAAAAAAGAAAAAAATCCAAATAAACGTACATTCAGTGAAATCATGCTGAAAGCTCTAGTTTTCGCAGGATCACCAAAGTTAAAGGGAAATTGGCCCAGGTCACAACATAGATGGGTAACTATTTCGGGACACTAGATACTATAAGCAACATAAGACTCGTGTGATAGACTAAAAACAATAACATGGAAATATTCAAAATTCTTTGTCGTGTTGATATTTATTTTTCATGTTAATAGTTGATATTTTTTGTCTTGGTAGTAGTTCATATTTCGCGTTAATGATTGATATTTCTAAGTCACGTTGACTGTTAATATTTCTTTGTCGTTTTGATATATATATATATATATATAAAAAGGCAAAACACGCGCACATATGTCCAGTTAGAACCAAAAGAAAAACTACGATAATTCACTTCCAAAATGATATACATACTCATTCTGTTTAACCAGTGGCAGGTTTGAGTAAAAGAATTATCATGGCAAAGTTTTCGTTTGGTTTCTTTGTTAACTGGCATATCAAACTCGTGGGTTATTCAATGCCATAACTATCCTTGTAAGTAAGTTAGCGACTGTAGTCGAGGGCGACCCGAAGGCTCTCCTTTCAACAGCTACAACACCGATGAGTAGGGGAGGGCTCCACTCCTTTCCCTGGATTGCTCCACTTTACCCTTGATACGTACCTTTTAATGCTGAGTGTTAAGCAGGGAGGTATCAAGTACAATTTTTTAAATCTTTGGTATGACTCGACCTGGGATTGAACTCCGGTCTCCCCGATCACTGGCGAACACTCTACCGACTAGGCCAATGAGCCGGTTATATTTGCAAATTAAAATATATGTAAAAATAGCATTAGTAAACGGAACGTCATTTCAGCGTTCCATATGTTTAAGCAAATTTAACATAAAATACTTTTCAAATCAAACCATTTATCGTAAAAAAATATTATAAGATAATTATATTATATTATATTATATTATATAATAAAACTCTTTTGATATCGTATGAAGTTAAGTTGTATTTTGGAATGCCGTCCACGTCCTAAATTCTTACTCTTGAGGAAAAGGTTGAAAAAGTTTGAAAAAGTCGCACCGAGCAAAGTTTGGTAAATGTGAAAGATTCTGCACTTATTTTGACACTAACTGCTGATAAAAAGGTATCGAGACTATCGATCAAAAAGTATAAACGCTTATATTGAATACTCTGGCTCGTATTCACACTACACATGGCCACTTTATTAAATAGGTTGTTCACCTATTCAAACCTTCAAATAAATTTAAAATTTAAATATTTAGTTTGGATACTTTTTTTTTATTTTACATTGTATATGCCACTAAGATATCTGATTTTATGCAGATGATATAAGGAAATATGCATAGCCAATATTCAGTTTAGCTGTTTTGAATATCTGCCTCTAATTCCCAACCATTCTGCGAATAGTTAACTGTTCTTGCGTAAGTAGACAATCTCGCGTAAGATTACTCGGTCGTTGCTTGAGTGGTGCCACTTAATAAGTTTGTGTTGTGAAACTTGTTACATTCTCAGTAAATTTGCTCACGTGTTAAACAAAGTTTCAATTGCATTAAAAATATAATATTTTAGCAAATAAGTGATTATATAGACAGGCCTAAAGAAACTGAGAAAGTATATGAGAGAAAGAAAGAGATAGAGAGAGAGAGAGAGGAAGAAAGAGAGAGAGAGAGAGAGAGAGAGAGAGAGAGAGAGAGAGAGAGAGAGAGAGAGAGAAGAAACAAAACAAGAAGGTTTTTGAGGTGGATTCAATGAGTGAAGCCCAGAAACAATTTTGACTGGTTGGTTGGTTGGTTGGTTTTTTTTACTGCGTATTAACCCTTTTCGAGTCATTTAACGCCGAATTAAATTTCAAATAATTCAATTTAGGATAAGTATAGTTTTTTGGTTACTAACAGTTAAATGTCAAAACGGTTCTATTTTAAACAATTCAGTTTAGCTTAAGTATACAGTTTAGTTCTATTTGACCCATAGATAGGACTCTATCAGGTGCTACTACTCTAGGCCAGAGTGGACCTGGGAGTGATGTCAATGAAGGGGTACTCCACTTCCCCAAAGCTCCAGCATTACTGGAACATCACTATAAGATTGTTTAGTGTCATGTCCAGGACACTCGTTGGGGGGGGGCCTTACCCCTCTGCAGAGATGCTGTTGGTGTATTCAACAGCTCCCGCCGACTGGGCTAAACAATTGTGGAATTTACGCTTTAAACTTGGCCGAATTCATTGAGAACATTTCAAGTTCTAGGACTCCTTTTAAAAGCTGAACCCTCGGTGCAATTTTCGATACACTGACTGTATCCCTCGCTTGGTTATGCCACTAAACTGTATCTGATTTAGAGTCGCTAGTTTTATAGATTTGGGGAGTATGAAGAACGCTTTCATTGCTATTACTTCCCGTTCCACTCAGATCCAGCATGGTTATACTTGTTAGGGTCCCATCTTTGAGTCAAAAAGTTCTGTTTTGAAATTCTTCGTATTCGATAGGCATAAAATAACGGGTTGTCAAGTCGTTAAAATCAATCAATCAATCAATTGGAAATGAACTCCTATAAGGTGCAATCAAAGAAAATCCTTTTTTGATTGTGTTAAAAAAATGTAGGGATGTCACGAATGGTGCAGAATAGATCCACCCATTCTGAATATTTTGACAGACTAATATTCATAGAGTAAAATAAGTAGGGACGCCCAGGTTAAAAATAGAAACGTATCAAAAGCGAATCGACAACAAGTTCTAATTGGCGGAAGGAACTCAAATGAAAAACCTTTAGTGGGAGTGGGTGTGGGATAGGAGACAGAAAAGAGCTACTAGGGGGCCGGACGCAACGAATTAAAGACAGTCAGTTGAAGAGTAGCCACGACGATATAAAGACAGCCGAAACGCGGCTACCATTTTGGAATGAGCTCCGAAAAGAGGTCTTACACCCAGATGCGAAAATGTGAGGATTGACCCCGTGTTAGAACTACAAGAGAAAACGTCGAAGAAAATTCAAGGTCTGTCTCTGCTGTCTTTCTCCTCACGACATTTTATTTTTCTTTGTCTCGCTAATGTGATTGACTCAGTTTTAATTATCTGTTTCGCTCTTCCTGACGGTTACTTAAAAAAATGTAGTTGCGAAAAAAACTTTGGTATTAACGAACCCAGACGGTGCTTTTGTGTGTTCGTCATTTTTTCTCACATGGAGGTTATCACGAGGTCCGACTGACACTTAAGACGTAATAGCACTACAACCAGCACAAACTTCCATTTGAACACCATAGCGTTACAAACTTCTATTTGTGCCGTGTAATGTTACTACCGTCCATTTAGTGTCGCAACGGGTACAATACCTCGTGTAGGTTTTCACCCTAATCATCACATCACTCAGTTTGGGATTTAGAGTTTTCCCAAGTTTAAGATAGTCGTTAAAAGAAAGATAATCTCAGATTGTGGATGAGATAAAGGAGAATGTGACATCACAAATGGTGGAAGCAGCACTGATGGTTTAGTTTGTTGGGTTTTATGGCATATCAACCTTTGTAAGTTATTTAACGCCAAATCCATTTTTATGTAAATAATCTGTTCTATTTAAAACAATTCAGTTTAGCATAAGTACACAGTTTAATTGTCAAAAACATTTCCATTTCAACTATTCAAGCATTCATATGTAATAATTCAGTTAAGTGTAAATACAGTTTTATTGTCGAAAAACAGTTCTATTTGAAATAATTCAGTTAAGCATAAGCACGCAATTTAAATGTAAGTACGGTTTAATTGTCAAGAACATTTCTATTTCAAGCTATTCAGTTTACTCAAACAGTTTATTTTAGCATAAGTATGCTGTTAGTTCTATTTAACCCATAGATAGGGCCCTATCAGGTGCTACCACTCCGGGGCAGAGTGGACCTGGGAGCAATGGCAATGAAGGGGTACTCCGCATTCTCCAAAGCTCCAGCACTGCTGGAACCTCACCATCAGATTGTTTAGTGTCATATCCAGGACACTCGTTAGAGGGGTCTTACCCCTCTGCAGAGAAGCAGTGTATTCTTCAGTCCCAGTCGATTGGGCAAGTAGCACTGAAGTAGTTGAGAGAATACTTCGAAAGAGATTATGCCACCATGGCACTAGATAGGCGACTATTTCGTAAATATTAAATGTCTCACTCATTTCTTTCTCAGTGTCTTTTCATATGATTTTATTGTATTATCAGATTAAGGAGAATATCCAGAAAAGTTTTATTCACTTGGTTAAAAAGAAACTTATATTAAAGTCACGTCGTAAGGTTTTACAAATCAAAGAATGTTTGTTCTTGTAAAAATCAATTACATTATAAGGATCATGGAAACTGTTTATCATATAATTTCCATATTCAATGCGTTTAGTAAATTTATCTTGGAGTGAGATAAATTAGAATATGACCCGTGAAAGCTAAAGATGTTATTACTCTAACCTTCGAAATTCTGAAAGAAATCAGTAAATTACTAATTCATTGATTTCTTTCTTAATTTTGTTGTTGTTGGCGACCATAGTCGAGGGTAACCCGAAGGCTCCCTTTTCGATAGCTACTACACCAATGTGTAGGGGAGGGCGCTACTCCTTCCCTGGATTGCTCTACTTTACCCTTGATCCGTACCTTATAATGCTGAGTGTTAAGCAAGGACGCATCAAGTACCATTTTTTGAGTCTTTGGTATGACTCGACCTGGGATTGAACCCAGGTCTCCCGGGCCATTGGAGAACCGAGCTACACGATTTGAACTATTTTCGTATAAAAGAAAAATCTACATTAAAACATGTCTTAAAGCTAAAAAAGAAAAAAAAAGGTGATGCATCTCTTATGAAACTTAACAACATTTGTAACTTTTTTGTTTTGCTATCGATTAACTAATACATAGGAAATAAGGAGATGAGTTCTGACAATCTATAACGGAATAATTATGGTTTACATATATTGGTACCAAGTCATGAATAACCATCATTGCTGTGTATGCTTTCTGAAGATTTATTTTAAAGTTGAGTTTTCTATTTGTGAAGGAATATGAATACTTTTCACTTAAACTCAATAATGTCTAGATTATTTTCTGATGAAGTGTTGAGTTTTATATCTCTTAATATGTTTAAGTTCGACTATATACGAGTTGGTTTCCAGAGTCTCAACGTTCCTGTTTCCTTTTAATTACGGCATTGCCCGCTGCTTATTTATATCACTTAGATAAAGTAGATGTTAAAAATGGAAAAAAAGAAGCAACTGTTAGAGGAAGAAAAAAAAAGCATCATGCTGGTTCAGTTTTGTGATGCCTTAAAATCTGACTTTACTTGTATTAAAAATCGACGATGCATACCAACTGAGAAAGAAATGAAGAGAGATAAATAGATCTTGAAATTTTCATATCTTCTTATTCACTCACAAACACACACAAACACATACACACACAAATATATATAGATGAAATACACACACACGTATATATACATATATACACGCTCACACAAATGCACACACGCACACATATATATATATATATACATATATGCATACACACACACAAACATATATATACTTACATACATATATATACACACGTTTGTTTACACACACACACACACACACACACACACACACACACACACACTATATATATATATATATATATATGTCAAAAAGTAATGAGACAAATTTATTCAGGTATTATACTCTGATTAAAATTTAGCTGATCAATTCTTATCTTGATATGAGAAAACCTTCAGTTCATATTTGCTCGTGCGCGCACAGAAACGTAGCACACACACACACACACACACACACACACACACACACACACACACACACACACACACAACACACAAACACACATAAACACACACACACACATGTCCTGAAAGTAATGAGATAAATTTATTCAGGTAGGAAACTGATTAAAAATTGGCTGAACAATTTTTATCTTGATATGAGAAAATAATCTGTTCATATTTACCTCTCATATATCAGGTTCAGCTGAGTGATCTTGGATCATAACATCTGCATTTGGAGGCATGCTTAACATAATAGTTCATATCACAGACAAATGGAAACAGCCAATTGACTTCAAATCCAGTACGAAGCTGTCTGCGTTTCACTTTGTGCTTATGCTTTTGGTGTTATATAACATATGAAATGGATTTTCGGTTCATTCCTAGTGAACCCATGTACTTTGACAAGCTGTCACGTTGTGATTAGTAAACAGGGCGATGACAGTGGTCGGGGTAGGCAGGTCCAACAGGTGTGTAACCGGAAAGAGACCACGCGATAACCACACGGTCAGATTTAGACAGAGCAGAGAATCGAGAGTCGAGCCAAGGACACGCAGCCGATCAGAAGGTTAGGTCGTCTCCGGCGATACGGCTTGCATGGTGATTCAAGGGTTGGCATCCACTGGCTCCTGGAAGAGGATATAGGACAAGAAGAAGTCCCCTCTCAGAGTATGTGTCTCTCCATCTATCTCTCAAACTAACAACAAACTGTGGGCCCCTTTCAAGAACAAAATGAAAGAGATATTTTTATAAACAAGTGTGTTTCGTTCGTTCATTATCTTTGATTATGTTTCTCATTGATCATAAAGACACAGCTGGTTATACAACATTGGGACAGGCATGAGTCCATATGTTAGCCCACCAGCAATGGATACATAGTTGGTTAGATTGGGTTCTTTATCCTTATTTAGACAACCAATCTAGGAGGAAAACTCTGTATTAAAACCAGCTTTCCTCCGCTTAAAAATTTACCGTGTGTCATACCCTGCTAGTGGTGGGGGTTTTGGGAAAATACAAACATGTTTCTGGTGAAATGTGTCACCCGAAGAATGATAAGTTGTAAGTTTGTGTTCAGACAAGTTGACATAAACATCTAACATGTTTACTCTGGTTTATGTTCACTAAGAAGGAACAACTCAGTTGGTCCTACTATTTGCTTGTTACAGGGGTCAAGAGGAAAGAAATTTATGCTTTATTCAAGAGCATTAGCGAATATTTGAAACGCAGTCACGTCCATATTTTGAATTTGAATCGTCAAGTCTAGTTTCTAATACAATAACTGACACATTTTTAAAATTTACTTACATTTGAGAAAGTTTGTGTACATATTGGCCTTCTTCGTCTTATAAAGGTACACTCACTCAGTTTGATGATCTCATAGACGTGAAAGTGGCAGTCATTAAGCGCTGTTGACTTTACATCTACGCTTCTAACTTATATACAGGATGTCTCAAAATAGATGCAATCCATTATCATGATAATGATTTATTACTGAGACAAGCGCAATGGCGGTCATTTGAACACGTCCCGTAAAAATGTATCATTCCAGCTCAGCTAGAGATATCAAATCAATGTCTTTTTTATTGTTATTATATCAGATTCATGGACATGCAATCTCTTCATGCGTTTCTTTTCTTAGTAATAAATGATTATCATATTAATGATACTTTGAGACAGTTTTGAATGATTTTGTACCCAAATAAGTTGTGACCGAAAATATTTTTGCCTCTCTTGTCCAAGGCATTGTGATCGAGGATTGATAGTTGTTATAGTATACTATTTTCAAATTTGAAACTAAAAAGAACACAACATTATTATTTGTGGTATTAGCAGTCACATGGATCCTGTGTATATTAAGACACCTTATATATATATATATATATATATATATATATATATATATATATAGCACTACTACTGTTCTTCTATGTGAATGGCTTTGGCATTAAATAACCTACAAAGGTTATGCCATTAAACAAAGAGGTGCCCGTGGTGTAATGGTTATCATTGTAGGAAATGGACACGGCGACACGAGTTCAAATCCTGGACGAGATTAATACCCTTGGGAAAGGTATGAATCCAATTATTCTCCCTCCAGCTATGGGTAAATAGTAGGTCAGACTAGGTTCTTCAGCCTTGGTGAGGAAACTAGTCTAGGAGAAGGAAAACTCTGAATTCAAACCTGATAAACGCCGCTTAAAATTGACCTTGTGTCATATCCTGCCCGCGCGGAGGGGTTGGGTAAATAGTATATATATATATATATATATATGCTCAATCACTGATATTAAGCACAGGCATTCTCTCTCTCACTGTTTGTCTGTTTGTCTGTCTCCCTCAATATATATATATATATATATATATATATATATATATATATATATATATATATCCAAGCAGAGTCTCTTGTTGTCCAGGATGACAAACCGCCCAGAAAATGTATTGATGCATCAAGATACTTCTCGGATCACAATTTATTCTCAATGCTTTTAAAAGACTGATCATATCTTGAATCGATCCTCTGATATTTTCGGAGACTATTTATGGATTTCCTCAAAAACCTTAAATTTATATCAAGTGTCCATATATCCAAGTTTGTATGAAAATGGTGGCTTTAATTACATGAAAATAGCTAAATTCTCATTTGAAAGACTCAGCTTACTGGTCACAATGTCTGTTTGACACATGAAACTAATGGAAGTATTTTAGGTTACATCCACTGACAAGGCAGATATTATATCGTTAGGCAACAGACTCACCGAATTACATACGTACGTTGATATTTATTGGCACCGAGGGAAATATTACCCACTATCTTCCTCGAGTCTTTCTGTGAGTTTGTGTATCAATTCCACTAGTTCACCGGCTCATTCGCCTAGTGGGTAGAGTGTTCGCCAATGGTCCGGGAGACCTGGGTTCAATTCCTGGTTGCGTCATACCAAAGACTTTAAAAATGGTACTTAATATCTCCTTGCTTAACACTCAGCAATATAAGGTACGTATCAAGGGTAAAGTGGAGCAATTCGGTGTAGTAGCTATTGAAAAGGGAGCCTTATGGTCTCCCTCGACTACGGTCGCCAACTTTACTTTACTTTTTACACAGGGCAACAAATAGTCTTTTCCTGTTGTAAAATCACATATCTAAAACTAAATCAAGTATTTATATTGTAATCCTGAGTGCATGGTTTGGTTTGGTTTCTTTGTTTAATGGCATATCAGTCTTTGTAGGTTATTTAATGTCAAAGCTTTTCTCTTAGAAGAACAGTAGTGGTACTATTTCACCCATATCTGGAAGAATAAGGGGGTTCATACCTTTCCCAAGGGTATTTGCCTTAAAGTGACCTGAGTTCAGAAATGTTTTAGTGTGCTGATATTTGCGCCATTTGGAACCTATAACTTCAGTAGAGCTGCTAAACTTTTTCTTTCTAACCCTTTACATCAAATTAAGTCCCAAGAAGTACATCATAAAAACAATAAAAGAGGATGGTCAAAAGAGATGCAAAAAGTGATGCAACCATTTTTTATTGAACTTGCAATCAAAGAATTGTTGCCCGATAACAAGATCTGAGATATACTGGATTTATTTGACCTATTGACACGAGTTTCATCCACATTAGCTGAATTTAGTATTTTATATAGTATTTTTTAAACCTGAAAGCTGAAAACTATCCACATCTAATTAATCAAGTCAAAAAACAGGATACCAGATGTCGCTTAAATGTATTTCTTTCATTTGTATCTCGATTTTTCCTCAAAATGTCTTCTGCGAGTGATAAGCCAGATAAAAGGTTCTATTATGGAATATCCGAGACGGACACTTAGTATCAAATTTACTTCAATCTAAATATGATAAGTGACAAATACAAGAGTATAAAAAACGACCAAGTGCCTTAAACATTTCTAAAAATATAAGAAATAAAGTGACAATCTTATTTGATTATTTCCCATCCTTATCAACGTTTTTCTTAAACAAAACTCTACTATATATTGTGTTAATATACATTTCATATAATATTTACTTTGAATATAGGTATTTTATAAATCAATAGTTTTTAAGATATGTGCATAGTTCTTTATAAATAATAACTAATAAATAATTATGCAAATATTTGAAACTATTTCGTCAGAAACTAATGCAAAACACGAATTCAGCGTACAGAATTTCATCTCGTCTCAGACTTTATTGTCTGCGTAGCCGGGTTTGTCCTCGTGGTGTAATGGTTAAAGCGATGGACTGCGGAATCGTAGTATGCGAGTTCGTTCTCCAGTCGCGCTATTATGTTCACTTTCGGATAAATACCCTTGGGAAAGGTACGAACACCCTTATCATACCAACTATGGGTTAAATAGTTCCACTACTGTTCTTCTAGGAGAATGGCTTTAAGTAAATTAAATAACCTACAAAGGTTGATGTGCCATTAAACTAAGAAAACAAACCAAACCTGAGAAGCAGACTGATTTTTCTTCCTAAGCGTTTTGCACAAGACCATTTGTTATTAAGGATTACAACAACTTAGTAAATGTCACCAATGCGAATAGTTTTCGCAGCAATCGATAAATAATAATAATAGTGTTGAAAATGGTATTGGTAATTTGGTGCATATACGAAAATATCGAGAAAATAAAAAAAAAAGTTCGTAATAGAATATGTGATTGTAATTGAGACAAGATTATTTAAGAAAGAAGATTGATCATTTTAAAAATAATTCTCCTTTCTATTATTTTATTAATTTTTAGAAAAAGTTGAAAAATGAGTATTTTAAATGAAAATATCTAAAGGTCCAGTATTATAGAAACAAAATCTACTTTTTTGATTTTGTTCTTACAGTTTTCATTTAAAAAAAGAAACTTACGTTTCAAAGTTAAGATCGAGTTGCGTCTCGGTGTAAACCTTTATTTATTTAAACAGATGTGTATTTTTTGGCTTAAAGATTTGGAGGTGCGTATGTAAAATGAGTACTGATGTAAAATATATTTCGAAAAAAAAAATGATAGGCGAAAAATTAAATTACGCGGAAAAAATAAAAACACGATTACGTATTCATCGGGGATTAATAGATATAAGTGTATGTAAAATATTATAGATTTATTTCTACAATTGGAAGTTTTTTTTTTCGTAATTCTTTTGTGTAAGAGAAAGAAAGTAAGAGAATATTACTTTATCTCAATTCTGATAATTCGTATCTTTTCCATAAATACCTACGGAGGTTTTAGTCATTCATTACTTTTATTTCCATGGAAGAGTAAGGTTTTTCTTGAAGGTCAAATCGATGAAATGCATAAGAAAATATTAGCTATTTTAAACAAAATATGTTAATAAAAATATTTGAATAAGTGAATAAAAATGTTTTCCTTTGGATTGGCTGGTACAGGGTGAAGGTAAAGATTGGAGAAAAATATTTCTCTGAAATGCAGAGAAAAAGAAAAGAAAAAAAAAGCGACTTAAATTCTTACATAATTTTTAAAGTCATTCAGTTTTTAGATATTTTTCTTTCTTGGATTGGTAATTGACCAATGAAAAGGAAATTAAGTAAGTTTTTATTTCGTTTCACCTATCGTTTTACATGATCCTATTTTTATAATTACATTTCAATGAAAAAGTTTTAGAATTGGTGAATTCTACAAAGAAAAAAAAACACGTAAAAGTTTACCTAAAAATTTTTTAGAAAGAATCGAAAATTTCCATTCTGATATTGATTTAGAACAAAATTAATTAGATTTTAAACCCCAAACAGTTAAACGTCATAACCGAGCTAAAATACAACTTTATTTGTTAAAGTTAATCTAAATAAAATCAAAGAAGTGTTGAAAATGTACCAGATGACATTTTTTTATTTGGTCTGCATTAATGTACACGTGATGGAAAATGTGAAAATCGATTGGTGAAAGTTCTGATAAATAAGGAGTTTTGGACAGGAACTAGATGCATAACTATTTAATTGGACCGAGTGCAAAAAAAAAGTAGAAACAACTACACAAAAAATGTAGATATGAACATACAGGGTGTCTCAAAATAGATGCAACTCATTAGTATGATAGTGATTTATTACTAAGACAAGTACAATTGCGGTCATTTGGAACATGTCCCGTAAAAAATGCATCCTTTAAGGAGAGACGTCAAATCAATGTTTTTTTAAATTGGTATTATATCAGCTTCCAGTACATGGAATTTTTTTGAAAATTTCTTGTCTCGGCAATAAATCATTATCATATTAATGGGTTATTTCTATTTTGAGACAGTTTTGAATGATTTTGTCTCCAAATAATTTGTGACGCAAAATATTTTTGCCTCCCTTGTCCAAGGCATAGTGATCAAGGATTAACTGTTGTTATAGTATACTATTTTTAAATCTGAAATAAAAAAGAAAACAGCATTATTATTAATAAACTTATAAGCAGTCACATTGGTCCCATCTATATTGAGTACCCTATACAATGAACGAGATCATCTACCTTCAAGGTATGTCAATCCTATACAAGTTGGCATGCCTAAAAGTTTAGGAAAACCATTTTATAGATAAAACAATCACATTAAATCAATTAAAAATAATCAATCGATCAATCTGCCGAGATGGTTTCACTAGATTTGAAGAGGGTGCAATGAATTCCTTTTTGAAATCAAAATTTACCTTAAGGAACGTTGAATGAGTTGAAAAAAAAAATGAAGCGAACAATCAACGATCGCTCTAATGTGACGCAGAAACGAAGACTTATTTTGTTCGAACATAGTACATGAAATAATATTTAATCAGTTTTTCTAATTCTCAACTATTCTAATTTATTCTCCTCCTGTTCTGATTGTAAGATCTATCAATCATTTCATGAGGGATATTTCTAAGCATTTTTCTTTGGTTTGGCTTGTTTTCGTTTCATGGCATACCAACCTCCCCACTCATTTAATGCCAAATCAAGTTTTAAAAAGTGTGGAGGAAACGGAAAGATCTGTTATGTTGAAATTAATTTGTAGGGAAACGGTTTATAGAAAGAATATGGTTTTGCTGAAGGTTTATTGGTAGAGAATCGCCTTGCAGTAAAAAGGAATTTTTAACAGTTTGTTGAAAGGATCAGATTTCTTGTAGAGGAAGATTTTGTAGAAGAAATTTGGCCTTGTTGAAATTTCTTTTCGATTTTTCAGTATATATTTATCGCTTTTAGGAACGACATTACATTATTTATTTCAATATCTTAAAACTGTTCCTTCATGTCGTTTGCTCTATGAAAGGTTTCTCTTATATGGACCAGGTCGGTATATTCAATGACAATATGTTTCACAGTGTATTTGGTCTGGCATGCATGACACATTGGTTGCTGTTTCAAGTAGGTAAGAATGTGTTATCCTATACGACGTCTGGACAAGATGACTTCTTTTCGTTTTTTTTTTTTCTGTAGCCTTGTTTCCATTCTTCCAATGTGGATTTAATTTCTAGTAATTTCTTATGCTTATCGCTGTTCCAGCGTTGTCGGCTTTGTTGTAGTATGTACTCATCTACCTTCATTCTAAAGTCTTTATATGGTATTTTAAAACTTTTTTCGGTGGTTATGTTTAGAGAAGACCTGGCCGCTTTATCTGCTTGGTCGTTTCTCATGACTTGGGACAAAGCATTTTTAGTGTATATTTTCTCTTCCTTATCTATAAAACGCATTTGACCAACTTTTCAAACAAATTCTCGCAAATAAGCGTGTTTTAATGATAGCAGAATCGTTCACTTTATACTGGCATATATTAAACAAGAAACAAAGAATACACTTGATCCAACATTTTTTTGTTAAAGGAATAAAATCTTTAAGTCAAAGACATTCAGATTCTAATGACTTATTCAAGTCAAAAATTATCAAGCCAAAATTAACAGATTTAATTGTTTCATTTGTTATTAGATGGGAAACGGTCTGTAGTAAGAATCTGGTTTTGCTGAAAGTTTATTTAGAGAGAATCGCCTTGTAGTAAAAAGGATTTTTTTTAACAGTTTGTGGAAAGGATCAGATTTTGTTGAAGTATTTCTTGTAGAGGAACATTCTGTAGAAGCTGAATCTCGAAAAGCCATCTGAGATTCATAAAAGATGAGTTGTTCTCAGTAGAAAACAGAGAAAAAAAAATAGGTACAAGGGTAGAAATTGAATTCATTTATTATAAAAAGAATCGATCAAATTGAATAATAATCATCGGATTACAAATGATATGAGTGTAACAACCAATTGGATGCACTCTTTCCAATTCCACAACATGGGGAATCATATTAGACGTATGTAAAATTGTCTAGTATTTTTTATGATATTAGGTAAAAAAAGAGGATGTTAGTAACTTCTATACAGATGATATTTGTTTCCAATAGGGGTGAGTAATATATATACGAGAATTATATAATTAACTTTTTTCCGGCCACATACCTTACCGTATTCAAAACGGGATGATCGAAATTAACTTATATCTATAATCCAAACTAATAGGTTTTACACTATGAGAGAAATATCCAATGGAATGTGTGTTAGTTTATAATTTTCTTTCTTCTAATGTGAACTTATTTTCGCTTGTTGTATTTGTCTATGTACATGTCTGTGTGTTTACGCGAGTAAATTTTGTGTTTTAACACACAATGTAAATTATACAAATTCTTATTTCTATTCAATGCGAACCGATAAAAACTTGAACCAATGCTACAAATTTTTGTTAAATCTAGCTGCTGCAAATTCTAAAATGTCATTTGGTATTATAAATGTGCCCTGGGTGTAATGGTTATCGTCGTAGGAAATGGACACGGCGACACGAGTTCAAATCCTGGACAAGACTGATTACATTTCACATAGCACTAATACCCTTGGGAAAGGTATGAATCCAATTATTCTCCCTCCAGCTATGGGTAAATAGTAGGTCAGACTAGGTTCTTCAGCCTTGGTGAGGAAACTAGTCTAGGAGAAGGAAAACTCTGAATTCAAACCTGATAAACTCCGCTTAAAATTGACCTTGTGTCATATCCTGCCCGAGCGGAGGGGTTGGTAAATATGATAAACGAGATTTTTTTTTTCTCGAGGATTTCGTAGTCTAAAATTAGAAGTGCATGTTATACATGAGTACATACAAGTATATACCTGAATACATTTTATACACTAATAATTATAGTATTTCGAGATTGTTATACCAACTAAACATAGCCAGTTGTTTCTTTAACCTTAAAATTTACTCTTATTTTATTCCCTTTTTTCCATATTGTCTTATAAAGGAATTGCTTTCACAGCAATGCGAATTATTGTTTCAATTTAGTGACTACATAATTAAATTTCAAAGTATGTTTGTTCAAGTGATTTCAGTTGCAGCAGCAAGATATTTTCGAATAAGATACAAATATACAAACCTGTAGCATAGCTATACAATAAAGTTTGAAATTTTTCTTTCTTTATTAAATTCCATTCGGATTGAATTTTATATTTTGTTAGCGTCTAGTAGAACTTCTAGCGCAGCAATCAATAAGATCCATCAAAAATCATCGATATCCTTACATTTCCTACATGAGTCCAAACTTTCCACAGTTTAAGAGCTGCTAGTATAAGTTGTGGGTCATAAAGGACATTTATCAGAAATGTAACTGTTTGATTCTTGTCTGGCTGGAGTCAATACATATCAGAGTTCTTTTATCAATATTCTCCAATCCAACTCCCGGTGCCTTATTCAGTAACTGTAGCAGGATGTCTCACCCCTTTCAAACTGACAATATTTTTTCTATCAGCGTGTCTCTTGCCCTCGCGGCATTTTCCTTGCAGAAATATCGTGAATCAAGACCTTACAATTGGCACCAAGAAATTGTTCATGAATGCGGAGACAGACTCACCTACCAGCGCGTAAACTCACAGTAAAGTGTGTATATATGTGAATATGTCTCTGTGTTTATGAGAGAGAAAAAGAGAGAGAGAAGAAGGAGAGGGAAAGACAGAAGCACACACACACACACACGCACACACACACACACACACACACACACACACACACATGTATATATATATATATATATATATATATATATATATATTTCTCCTTCCTTTTCTTCTTCTTCTTCTTCTTCTAGAGTTTTTAACATCAGTGTTAGCTGATGGTTTTTCACTGGAGTTTGAGTGACAGCAAGTCTCCTCAAGTCTCCAGGACTCGTCTCAGTATTCTGGCCGTCCTCAGCAATGCTGTCGTTTGGATAGTCTCTACCCGTCCGCCAACTTCCAAGTCCTCCAGGCCCTTTAATAATCCTTTAGTTACTGTGCCTAACGCACCAATCACAATTGGCACAATCGTTACTTTCATGTTCCACAGTTTTTTCAATTCTCTAGCAAGGTCGAGGTACTTATCCTTCTTTTCAATTACTTTCAGATTTATTCTGTGGTCCGCCGGGACAGCAAATTATTATTATTATTATTATTTACTCCTTTAGAGTTTTTCACATCAGCGTTAGCTGATGGTCTTTCACTAGAGTTTTAGTGATAGCAAGTCTCCCCAAGTCTTTAGGACTTTTTCTCAGTATTCTGGCCGTTCTCAATAATGCTGTAATTTGGATAGTCTCCACTCGGTTGCCAACTTCCAAGTCCTCCTGTCATTTTAATAATCAATTAGTTACTGTACCAAAAGCACCAATCACAGTTGGTGTAATTATCACCTCCATGTTTCCTAGTTGTTTTTTGTTTTGTTTTATTATTATCATTATTTGATTTTCAACTTTACTCTCTATTTCTTATAATTCTTCATCAGGTCTTTACCCAAGAAATAAGGTGAAAGGAGATGATGATTATCAGTATTCTTAGTTCTCTCCATACTTTCGTGTATTACTTTTCCAATTCCATTGGTAGTACTCTCCTTAAGAGTTGAGCAGTTCCACAAAGTGTATGTTTATTGGTCTGGTAAGTGTTTATACCATTTTCCCAATTTAATATTCCATAATATTTGCGCATTTTCCAATGAACATAATGTCCTATTTTTTCATGGCTTTCCTTATATTCTATTGTTGTTAGGATTGGGTAAGCGGACACTAAGTGGTCAATTAATTCAGTATTTTCCACGTACAGTCCACATAATTGAAGTGATCCGTTTTTTTATAATATTTGACGGATAGTTTCTAATTGTAGAATCTGGTCCTGTGTCGTTATTACAAACCCCCCTGTCCAGGACTTTTCAGCCATCGATTAGTCTTTACTGTGTCTATATCAGCATATCTAATTACTAACCCCTCTGTCTTCTAATTCTGTAATTTCCAGGTTTATATTTCGAGTGACGTTTTTAGACTTTACAAGTGAGCCTTTCTGAAATGTGATTTTTTCAGGACAAATAGCATGCCTATGTTGTCACTAAATTTCTGTACAGTACTTTTAAGGCCTAAATCGACATCATTCTTAGTAAATAACTTAAGTAATTTTATATCCATCGTCTGTATCTTTAAATTCTATGGAGAGAGGTATTAGAGTAACACAAAAAAAGAAAAGGATAAAATTAGTCTCCTGGGAAGATTTCATTGTTAATGTTCAGACTATTAGTTTTTTTAGCATGATATTCCATGAATTAATCTGAGGTTAGAGTGCTACCTTTCCATAATGCATGCTAGGAATGTTAGGAATGTTATTTTTATTATTACTACTTACAAGTTTTTCACATCAGCATTTACTGATGGTCTTTTACGGGAGTCTGGATGACAGCAAACGTCCTTAAGTCTCCAGGATTCTTCTAAATATTCTTGCCGATCTCAACAATACTGTAGTCAAGTTTTCACTTGATATTCAAATCCTACTGTATTTTATTCAAGCATACAGGGACCGTTCCAAGCGAATCAAGTATAATTTGCATCAGCCTCATGTTCCAGAGTTTTTTCTAGTTCTTAAGCAAGGTCCAAATATATGTCTATCTTTTTGCTTTTTTTTTATTTTCACTGTGGCCCGCCCGCCAGAACAACACAATCTGCTAGATAGCTTGTTATTTTTTTTTTTCATGTTAATTAACACTAGATTTGACTTTCTAGCTGGGATCAGGCGATCCGTTAGTATTTCAAAATCTCGGAGAAATTTATGCTTCTCATTCTCTATGGCAGATTCTGATTTATGCATAAACCTTTGGGTAGTATGGTCAAATTTCAATCCCTTGGACAATTCCCATCTGTTCTTGTGTACACCCCACCAACTTGTTGGTAGAATTTTTCTCTTTATTTTGGAAGGTCCTATTTTTTTGCATTGCTTGACTCTATCTCGGTATCTTCAAAGTCTTCTTTAGCTTATATGTTTTGGATTATTTCTTCCTGTTGTATTGCCAGACTTATCTGCAGTTGTGTTTTTTTTTGCGGTCTGTTGTGTCCCCGTGTGTTTTAGCTTTTTCACTGTTTCTCTTGCTGTTACAGTTCTTTTATTAGTTATTCTAGCCTCATTTCCCACCCAGGTTTTGTATTTCTTTTTGGATTCCTAAGGAAGATACCTATTTTGCCACTGACAAGTTTTGCTTCTGCATAGATTAACCCATTCAGTTGGGATATGTTTTAATAATTTATTTACTTTTTCAATCTCTACCTTAACTTTATTCCGGTCTTCATTCTTTTGGAATGGTAATGCAGTCTTCTGTTCACTCGTGATTCTTTTTATAAATTCTCAGTTTTTTCTGTCTTTTTGTGTTAACATCGATATTGTATTACTGGATTCTATAATGATTTGGTTTTCAATATATTCTGTTTAAATTCATTTAGGGGACTCGCTTTGATCATATTCTTACCGATTTACAAGTTCACATATTTGTGGTATCTCAAGTTTAGAAAAACAGCCTTTCTTTAAAATCATCGTCGCTTGGTCGGCAAATCTTTGACTTATATTAAATATAGTAGATTTTGCTCAGATCCCTACCCTCCTTTTGTTCGGACTTTCTTTGGGTAGGGGTAGGATTGCTTTTAGAATAACCAATTACATTTCTGTTCTCTGATCATTCCAGTTTTTCATGTGACCTCGCTGATGGTCTTTCACTGAAGTTTGAGCGACAGCAAGTCTCCTTGACTCTTCTCAGTATTCTGGCCGTTCTCAACAATGCTGTAGTTTGTATGGTCTCCACTTGTCCTCCAACTTCCAAGTCCTCCAGTCCCTTAAATAGTCATTTAGATACTGTACCGAATGCAGCAATCACGGTTGGTATAATCGTCACCTTTATGTCGCATAGTTTTTCAATTCGAGGTCGAGGTACTTATCCTTCTTTTCACATTCTTTCAGTTTTACTCTGTGGTCAGCCGGTACAGCAAAGTCCACAATTTTGCAACTTCGCCTTTTTTTTAGTACAATAAGGTCTAGTCTTCTGGCCAAGATCAGGTGATCCGTTTGTGTGTCAAAGTCCCAAAGGAGTTTGTGTGTGTCATTCTCCAGGACAGTTACTGGGTTGTGCATATACCATTTGTTCGAATAGTCAAATTAAATTTCTCGCACATCTCCCAGTGGATCACCTTTATTATTATTATTATTATTATTATTATTATTATTATTATTATTATTATTTTAATACTGACTTCGGTTGTCGTTAATCTCGATGACGAGTATATCCAATTTTTAGAATTTTTTTTACAATGAGTAGCAAAAAAGGTACTCTGTAATTAGCACTTACTTGTTATCTCCTTTGAAAAATTAGTAGGTTACTCGCCTTTTTCTCAGTCTAAAACAAGAATTACACCTTCTGCAAAGAATGTAAGATATTAGGAGCAATGGGCCTTATTTTGCTATTCTGGTTCATGAGACGTATGCACCTAGTTTAAATTCAGAGTTAGAAGAGATGGACATATATCTTTTTGAAAGGCATCCGGTCAAAGCAAACGCAAACAGTTTATATATATATATATATATATATATATATATATATATATATATATGTGTGTGTGTGTGTGTGTGTGTGTGTGTGTGTGTGTGTGCGAGGGGTAGATCTGTGGTAAGATCAAATAATAATAATAATAATAATAATAATGGGATTTTTACATGCAAGCGAATCACCTACTCTCCGCTAGATAACCAGACCTCATAATAATCAACAACAAAGAGAGAACTTGCAAAATTGTGGGCTTTGTTGTCCCTGCAGACCATAGAGAAGATTTGAAAGAAAATGAAACGAAGGAAAAATACCTTGACCTTGCTAGGAAATGGGAAAAACTGTGGACTATGAAAGTGACGGTTATACTAATTGTAATTAGCGCTCTTAGTACAGTTACCGAAGGATTATCAAAAGGACTGGAGGACTTGGAAATAAGATGGCGAGTGGAGATCATCCAAACCACAACATTTTTGATATCAGCCCGAATACTGAGAAGAATCCTCGAGACTTGAAGAGACTTGCTGTCACTCAAACTTCAGTGAAAGACCATCTGCTACTAATCATAGAAGAAGAAAAACAACAGCAGCAACAATAGCAACAATAATAATGATAATAGTCATGAAAAAGACAACATCTTATTGCATTACAGTATCTGTATACATATACACAGGGAAATCTGTTCAAATTGACCACATATTACAGTTAAAGGTATGAGAAATAAGCACGATTACATCATTGACATGACCGTCTTACAATAATAACGTTATCACCAAAACATTATGTAAATATGAAACATTTAAAAAAGAAATGCAACTTGCAAAAAAACATGAAAATCGTAGCAATCCATATAGTTGTTGATGCTCTAGGGCTCATATGAAAATTTATCAAAAACGCCACGTGACATTTCACTTACCGGCATACAGAAAACCGCACCATTTGTTACGGAATAGCTTAATCACAAACCTATTCAAAATATTACTTGTGCTTGTTAAATTTTGGGCTTGTTAAATTTGAAAATGTAAATATAAATTTCAAGATTATATGTAAATCTAAATCTATATATATATATATATATATATATATATATATATATTCATACGTTGAAGGTAGCAGAAAAAAATAATCCAAATAGGTGAATATATTATGATGTAAAGTCGACGTTAACGTTTCGGTTTCAGTAACCATCATCAGGATTTGGATATCAAAATAGTTCACACAGCGATGGATGCTTGCTGAGATGACAGAAGCAAATAAAGAAATATACCACGAAAAGATGCATACTGTTGGATTTTATCCATATTTACTTTCATATTCATACTGTGTAAAATCTAACGTTACCTAAATATATGTTACGTATGTTATGTAAGTTATATAATTCTATATGCGTAAATATAAATCTAAGAAGTTATCAGTAAGATTATATTGTAGAGAGTTGATTATCTGTAAATATATAATGAAATATTATGTGAGTGTAAAGTTCCAAGTGAAGGAGACGATCCGCTCCTCAGTGCAGAAAACAAACAACACACAAATCAAAGTTGTTGAATAAAGTTTCTTCCCAACAACTAAATCTTAAAACAATAAAAACGCATAATGATGGAGATGCAAAAATATCTTGTTTGTTGTGTTAGATTTTTTTTCCAGAAAAATACGAAAAAAAAAAGTAAGATAAAAAGATCTGATGTTGGAGCAAAATAAGTCATCATCGTTGTGTCGCGCTGCTTGCACGGATCTCCCAGACCCTCTCGCCACTCGTCTCTATTGTCCATCGCTCCCGGAAGGTCTCCCAGGCTACATCATGTATCGGAACTGAGCTGTTCTATATAGGATGTAGCTGTTCGTTCTACTTTTGCTAGTCCATGTGAAGGGGTCTACAGGAGTATATCGCTAATGAGTTCGTCCTTACTTCTCCATTAGTGTCCCGCACGTCTGGTTCCTCTAACTTGGCCATACAGCTGCTGTTTTGTAGGGTGTTGCCTCTAGGACTTGTTTAATACAGCTCGCAGTATTCCACCAAGCTTTTTCTCCAATCGTTTAGTTAGCGTCCATGTAGTGCATCCACATAGCAGTATCTACACAACCGCTTCTTGGGAAAAACTGCGTTTTATTTCATCGGTCAAGTCTGACTTCCATATGACCGATACCTTATCGATAGCTGTCCATGCCTTTGCTAGTTGCATAACTAAAACGCATACTACGAATAGTCCAAAATCAAATTTATTTAAGTATCTGACTGGCTAGGAATCACTAAGAACTACAGAGACATAATTCTTAATACTATAACTGCTTAGGGTTATAACACCCTTCTTCTTAATCGTATCTGACCTGTAATCGAGAAAATTCATTGGAAATATCGGAACGGTCAGATTCTGACTATTCACCAAATCATCGAAGGAGTACGTGCAAAACAATTCGAGGAAACACATTTATTTATAGATTTCTGCAGGACATTTCATTTTATATACAAATGAAAGATAGAGCAAATTCTTGTTTCATATAGTCTCCCGAAAGAAACTGTTAGCGCTATAATGATACTCTACAAAGACATGAACGATGGAGACACTGATTTCTTTGACATGGTCGATGATACATTTGTACCGTTTCCGATTTCATACAACCAACATAAATAGCCTTAACGAAATAAAAAAGCTTCACATTAAAAAAATTAAAAAAATCAGACAATATCCCGCAGAAACTATTACAGATACAGATTGCACAGATGATCCTGCACTTCTTGTAAATACATGTACTTAAACTGAACCGCTACTGTATAGCCTGAATAAGGCAACAAGGGGTTTTGACCTTTACACGAACTGAGATGAAACAGATTTATTTGGTTTTAAAGAAGATGACACCATCTTCACTTTAAATAGCCAGCCTCAGAAAAAAAGTGGACCAGTTTACATATCTTGGTAGGAATATCTCATCTATTGAAAGCAATGTCATTGGAAAGGCTTGGATTCTATTGACAGGTTAGCGAACATATGGAAATCTAGCCTTAATGACAAAATAAAACGCGAATTCTTCCAAGCAGTACCCGTGTTCGTACTAAGCTCAGAATAAAAGCAAGGGTGCTATATGATATCTTAACAAATTTTAGAGCTAGCACACCTCATAGCAGTCGATATACAGCTACTTGTTTCCCATCTCATAAACCATCCAAGTAAGACAGGTTGGCTCACTGGTGGAGAATCAAGGACGAATTTATAACCTTTCTCCAGTGGACTCCGACACATGAACGCGCTAGAATTAACAGACCATTAAAAAGTTACATTCGCAAACTCTGTGTGGACAGTGGATGCCGTCTATATGCCGATGGGGATTGATTTCGAGAGTGAGAGTCAAAGAATCCGTACTAACAACATGACGATGATATATATATATATATATATATATATATATATATATATAGTCATCCACAGACAGATCTGTTTCGTCCTATCAGAACTCATCAGTGTGGTTCGACATACTAGCTTCCCGTAACTGGGATCGAAACCCGGTTGACTCAAACGCCAATACAAGCTTCTACCCCTCTGCCATGAGGAAACAGTAGCATCGAAGTAAATTTTAAACAGTTATGAATCACAATTACTATTGTTTACATACATCCGCTCAACGGCTACCGAGATCTCAATTCATATATGAAGAGACTTGCAATAAACGCTAATGGCAACACGATTACTTCATTCACTCGAGAACTCAACTCTACGGGGGTAGGGGAGTATATATCTAAACAGTCATCCACAGACAGATCTGTTTCGTTCTATCAGAACTCATCAGTTCATATATCCTTATTCTTTCTTTGGACCTACAACAGCCCTCTTTATATATATATATATATATATATATATATATATATATATATATATATATAAATATAAAGAGGGTTGTTGTAGGTCCAAAGAAAAAATAAGGATATATTTTAGAATAAGAAGGTCCACGAAGAGATTTGTATTTTTTGATTAAAAAAAATATACATTTATACACACATACAAATATATATATGTATATATATGATTATTTTTATAACTATTCTGATGGTGTGAAAAAACCTAGATGATATAATTTGCGAATAAAAAATATTACACAAACTGATATAGGGGAAAATAATTTCCATAAAAAAGAAAAGTTTAAAAACATACATACTACTTGAAAATTATCAACTAATAACGCATGCCAAGCCGAAAGAAAAAAAAACACCGACAGAATTCCTTAAGCTAAACGTAAGAAGTGCTCAATTCACTCAATAGAGCGAAATATAAATGCCTACAGACTCAGGAAGAATGTGCCAAGGTTTCACCGAACCGGACCATTTGGACAATTCTGATGATTAAGTGAAACCTACGTTGATTCTTTCTGAATATGTAGGCATCTATATTTCGCTCTACTAATTGCACTGAGCACTCTTACGTTTAGCTTAAGAAACCTATAATGATATATATATATATATATATATATATATATATATATATATATATATATATACAGATAGATAGATAGATAGATAGATAAAAATACCGTTATGAAAACTTAAACTTTTATATATATATATATATGTGTGTGTGTGTGTGTGTGTGTGAGCGCACGCGTGAAAAGTACTTTTTTAGAAATATTAATTTTCTTTTACGATCTTTTTTTTTTTTTTTTTGCATTTCTTTATAAACCTGTGATCAGTGCTTTGATTTCTCTTAAGAAAACCTTTTACCAGATTTTCATTCATTATTAGAAACTAATTCATTTTTATTTGTCAAAATAACTCAGTTTCCTTGGTGCGCTTTCTTGTCATATTTTTTTTTCATTATTATTAAGCTTTTAATTAATTTTTCCACGTCAAATATGCCATTTGTTTCGACTCATGAAGTTTACAAAAGTGAAGCTTTGTAATGTTTGACATTTTACTGATATTTCTAGAGTGGTGACGTTCTTTATCCCCTCACGAGAAAAGAAGTATTTTGTTTTGTTTTCAAATAGGAAGCAAATGCCAAACATATAACTTTTAGAAAAAAGTTTCCATTCTAAATATAATGAGAAAGCGCTGGTTGTTAATATTTAGTTTTCTTTATTTTTTCGTTAGAATTTTCTGTCATTAAATAACATGTTGAAAAATGAATTTGACTAATTGAGCTGAAGTTTAGTAAACGTTTACTGATACTAAATTTATGTTATTCCTCAAGAAGATCTTATTTTGATGAATATTATGGTTCTGTCTGTAACCCAAACTATGTCATCACCAACGTCACAATCCCCTTATTAATTTGGTCATATTCTCGATAATCAATAAATAATCATTATTTAAAGTTTAGGTGAGTTAGATTTAACCCCAAACAACCCATGTTTAAATTCCTGTAATATATGCTATATATCTAAGGAATTATGGTTTGCATGGTATACGATGTAGATAATTTGCATATTGGTTTTACCAAAACCGTGTTCCATAAATAATTACAATGTGTTATTGAAGTTCTGTTTCGGTTCCGTCATATAATGGTATATCAACCTTCGTTGGTTATTTAATACCAAAGCTATCCTTGTAGAATGAAAGTGGTGGTACTATTTAACCCATCGCCAGAAGAATAGGAAAGTTTATTCTCTTTGATGTTATTGATTGCTAATTTTATTATTTTACTCAAAAGCGTATTTAAAATAATCATATGTATAATTTCATACAGAAATTAAAAACGCACCTGGTTGAGGGCACGTATTTTTGCTACTATGAATGATAGCTTCCTTGAATGTAAATTCTTTCGTGCTTTGATGGCGATTCCTGACAGCAAAATTCCTTATGAAATAATAATAATAATAATAATAATAATAATAATAATAATAATAATAATAATAATAATAATAAAAGAAAGAAAATTTGCAAAATTGTGGACTTTGCTGTCCCGGCTGACCTCAGAGTAAAACTGAAAGAATGGAAAAAGAAGGATAAGTACTTCGACCTTGCTAGGGAATCGAAAAAACTATGGAACACAAAGGTGACAATTATACCAGTTGTAATTAGTGCTTTCGGTACAGTAACTAAAGGATTATTAAAGGGACTGGAGGACTTAGAAGTTGGAAGACAAGTGAAGACCATCCAAACTACAACATTGTTGAGAACGGCCAGAATACTGAGAAGAGTCCTGAAGACTTGGGAAGACTTGCTGTCACTCAAACTCCAGTGAAAGACCATCAGCTAACACTGATGCGAAAAACTCTAATGAGTGAATAATAATAATAATAATAATAATAATAATAATAATAATAATAATAATAATAATCTGTCGAATGGTGGACTTTGCCGTTCCTGCTAACCAGAGGGTAAAACTGAAAGAAAGCAAAAAGAGAAATAAGTACGTAAACCTTGATAGTGAACTATGGAACAAAAAAGTGATGGTGATATGAACTATAATTGACGTGCTCTGTAAGTCTCGAAAGGATTGGTACAGTGACTGGATGATTTGGAAATAAGAGAACGAATGGAGACCATCCAAACTACAGCATTATAAATATCGGCCAGAATACTGAGAAGAGTCCTGAAAAGAGTCTAGCTGTCACTCAAACTCAAGTGAAAAACAATCAGCTAACGCTGGTGTGAAAAAGTCTTAAAAAAAAACACGAAATACTTCACCTCTAGTTTGAATCTACTATGAGGAACAGAAATCGGACCAAATAAAAAAAGAAGCAAAAATGCGGACAAGTATATAACTTAGTATTTAATAGGGTAATTATTAGTCATAGATATATTAGTACTAATGATAAAGTTACGATATGAATAAAAAGTGCTCAATATCGGTGATGGGGCCGATGTTTACATAGATGAGAAACTGTCATCAAGAGCTGTTAACTATGTCTACACTATTATAACTTAGATATATATACTCTATGACTGACATTAAGGACTTTTCATTTTTAAATATACCAAACAACACACACAGACAGACACTCACATGTATATATATATATATATATATGTAACAATACCCCCTCGGCTCCCCGTTACATCAACTTCTTCGAAACCATTTCAATCTTGGCCGGTGATCATCTAGTGGTTCCGATAGGGGTATCGCACATTTCCTTATGGTCACAAATAATACAATCAAGGGAGTGGGACAAAAAGAACAAAGAACAAACGAACAATATGCTTGGGTTAACTCAAGTGCAAGAAGTTAAGTTGTGACACTCTGCATTCCTTATACATATGTAGACTAACGCTAGCGTGGATTTCTAGCGAACATTCTACAAACCACGAGGAGTGCTGACTCATCTTGACTGGTCTTCCCTCACTGCTGCTGGACTCTATCTCATGCTGATTGGTCTCTTCTGCTGTCCAGTGTCGACTGCCAACTGCTACTCTCCGTCTCTCGTCGCCAACTGCCTTCTCTGTGTTCCTTCTTCTAACTCTCTGACTCGCGTTCCCTTCCTACTTCCGGTCGCGTCGAGATCTCGAGTCCAAACCCTTTGTCTGGTTTCGCGCCAAAACAGACAACGGGATCATCTGCTTGGCAGACCACCTACGTAGTGTCACACACACACACACACATATATATATATATATATATATATACACATATCAACATTTTTTAAAAACGATTTCAGGACTCAGGCCATCAATTTGTTATACATAGAAGTAATATGCCTTACTCTACATTATCTATGTTATTCTTTAAAGTATTGTCTAGTGGGACTTAAATTTAGAATTGTATTTCTCCTAAATTGGTCGCCAATCAAAGTTAGGTTGCTCAGTTTTCCCTTGGAATTTTATGCATTGCCAGGATATATATATATATATATATATATATATATATATATATATATACATTGTCATCCACAAAACGGGCTGTTTCGTTGTATCACAACTCTTCAATATGGCTAGACACGTAGAACGATTCAAGCTGATATTGAAACCTGGACAACTTTTTATATATATATATATATATATATATATATATATATATATATATATATATCAGTATTTCGCGCAGTCAGCCCAGTGTGGCCTGCTAAACAACTTAACATTGTTTTGTTGTTAAGTAAAGTCAATCGCTGGTTTTGGTCGAATACGTACAAACCACGCGTCAGTTCCACCCTCCCAAAAAAAAACGGCTTTCAGAATACATGCAAACGGTAGTCTTATTGACAACAAGTGGTCTTATTTATTCTGTTCTAAAGGTGCGTGTGACACTTTACAATATCGACTTGGGCACTGACCGCTCACTATCAGGATATGAACTGCAGACGAACATTTGATCAGTTTCCTATCACAGTCTGTGTTTAAACAACCGACTGCTAACTTTTGCGTTCCTAGCGACCTTCTACTGCTCGAACTTCCACAAGTCTGGGCTGCAACTCGTCTCTCGTAACTGATTTTTTCATCACCTGATTACTTCCTTGGTTATAAGCGGTCGGGGGTCGGGGATTCTGGAAAAAAAAAGATTTTCTCACACAGACCACCAAATACTAAAGTACCCAAAAATCATAACCTTGTCTACTAACAACAGACTGATTCAAGTTTATTATGAACATTTAAAAACCTAACCCTTTTATCCCCATTGAGAAATGCTTCTTTTTCTATTTTATCATCTATTAAAATCTGCCGACGTCCCTAAATTGTTTAGCAAACTTTTTTGATACTACTATACACACATTCAAGTGTATGTGTGTATATGTGTGAATGTGTGCGCGCGTGTGTGTGTGTGTGTGTGTGTGTGTGTGTGTGTGTGTGTTAGTTTGTTGGTTGGTTGGTTGGTTGGTTGTGTTACGGCATATCAAACTTTGTAGTTTATTTAATGCAAAATCCAATATATATATATATATATATATATATATATATATATATATATATTGTAAAGAAATAGTTTGTTGGCAACAATCTTTAAACGAACCAGATCTTATTTGTTTCCACTCAGTTAAATGGTTCCAAGTCCTGCTATCAAACACTAATAGTTTTATTTGCATGCAGTTAAACGGTTTCAAGTATTCCAATTTAATACTAATAATTCTATTTAACATTAATCGTTTCAAGTCTAGTAAATGATTAAATAATTCTATTTGGCCCATATATGTGACCCTAAAAGGCACTGTTACTCTGGGTCAAAGTTGACCTGGAAGTAATGACAATAAAGTGGTATTCCACATTCCCCAAAGCTCCAGGTCTGAAGCTTCACTATCAGATAGGCAAGTGTCATATCTAGGACACTCGTTGGTAGTGGGGAGGAAGGTCTTATCCCTCTGCAGAGATGCAGTCAGTGTATTCTACAGCCCCAACCCAACCAACTGGGTTGTGTAGGAAGTGCACACCAGGTATTTGAGGACATATCTTTAAGAGATCATAAATTTTCTTTCAGTTATTTTTGGTTCATTTTCTTTGAAGTCGAAAGAGTTCTTATGAATAATAAACCCAAGTACTTACAAGAAAATGCTCCAAAAATAAAAAAACAAATTAAAACTCTAGTGAGAGATGAGCTGGCTCACCCATCATTCTATTCTTTCATCAGTTAATTGTACAAATACAATGTACAGAGTAACGGAGGATGAAACAAGATGCATTGAGGTTGCTTGAATGTTTTCCGAGATGTTTCCTGATTCTCGTTCACGTCCTTACTAAATGTGCCAACAAAACTGACCTTTTTGGTTTATTTTGGCTAAGACTTTTAATTAAACTAATTTCCTTCCCCAATAAACCATTGTACTTTTTAGAAAGTGTATTTCTATCCTTATATCTTATGATATTTGAAAGCGACTCTTTTGGTTGATTGAACAAATTACTTCAACATTATTTGTTAACTGAATGCCGCTTCCAGCAGTGTAGGAGAAAATCTGATATTTAATTATGTTTACTCGTTTTTTTCCCCTATGCAACTGTGTATCAGGTATTTGTAGTAAAACAGCTATATAAATTAATTTTAACATAGAACAGATAGAGAATTTATTTAATTTAAAATTGTTGAATCAAATTTGTTTACTTGCTTTTTCTTCCAGTTTGATTTGTTTACTATACAAATTAAATTCTTATACCAAACATCACACACGCACATACATACATACATACATACGTTCGCTCGAGTGTGTCCTCATGGTGTAATGGTTAAAGCGCTGGATTGCGGAATCGTAATAAGCGAGTTCGAACTCCAGTCGCACTACTAAATTCTCTTTCAGACAAATACTCTAGGGAAATCTATAAACCCCATTATCCTCCCAACTATGGATTAAATTGTTCTGTAAACTGTTCTTCTTGAAGGGTGGCTTTGGCATTAAATATCCCACGAAGGTTGATATGCCATTAACCCACACACACACACACAAATATATATATATATATATATACGTGTGTTGACTGAAAAGTTCATAAGATAACCAAGATACTCACATGAAATATAATCAAATGAGGTTTATTTTTACGCATAATTGTCCTTCATTGGTGTTGCAGAGCTTGAAGTCCATTGATGAAAAAAAAGGCTTCAACAACGGCAGATATTACATTATTATATGAACTTTTCAGCCTATGAATTTTTCAGCCTAACCTTGTATATGTGCACATGAATTATTTGCATCCAATGAATTGTGAAAGTGAAAAAAAAAAGAAAAGAAAAAAAAACAGCAATAGATTAAAATCAAAAATCAAAAATAAAGACATTTCTTCTGACAAGCACATTCATTTATTTTCGTATACCAAAAAAGACGTATCATAATAATTTTGCCTTTTCTCCATCTCTGCATATCTTTTTTTTTTTTATTTTGTTCTCCCTTTATGCATGTATGGGTATGTGCTTTCATACGCAGGAGCAGATGTCTGCATGCATAAACCTCGATGAAAACCACAATTTATTAAATTACAATGGAGCGAATTTATACCAACATTTTTTAAACAAGTTACATATTAAATAAGGTTTTTTTAAACGAATGCAGATTTTTTTATGATTCAAGACACGAAATATTGGATGATTTATTAATAAAAGATAGAATATTACAAATCATTTATGGAAATCGCCCCTATTCTTTTGCGTTCATTTTTTACTCTTCGTTTATTCTTTCTCCTCTACAAAAAGAATATCCTTTTTTAAAATATCATAAGAAATGATTTCCTTTTCATAAAAAAAAGCTAATAGATATCGTATATTCAATATCTTTATCTTGTGCATAAACGATTATTTTTATTTTGTAATAACGTTTCTAAAACTCGACCAGTTTTAATAAAATATACATCATTTTATACAGATAAAAAAAATGAAGAAACGGAAAAAGAGAAAAAAGAAAAGAAGAAAGGGCAAACGAATGGATATTTACAGATTAAAAAGAAAGAAAAAAAAAGAACCTCCCATTGCAAAGTGGGGTAACGATGATACAAATATAGGAAACAGAATTTTTTGTTGTTGTTTAAATTGAGAGTAAGCTATCTATCGTATTTTCATGTGTTTTCGTCTAGATTTCACGTAATGTTATGCAGGATTTTTTTTTATCAGTAACGAAAGCGAACATGGCAGATAGTTAAAGGAAATTTATTTGCTTGTTGGTCTAAAAAGACCAACTTCCCAAATGCACTGTGACTACCGGAAGATACTGAAAGCAGATGAATTACGATTTTTGCGTATGACACAAGGATGCTTGAAACACAAAGAAGACTATTGTTGCTTTTGAAAAGGCAAACAATTACGCCTGTAGTTGTAATCTTTAGGACTGCACAGGAAGGGAAAGAGAAAAAAAATAATTTCTGTAGGATTAATCACTTGGTATATAGAAAAATAAGTGATAGCAAACCATATAGAAAAGAATTTTTCTGTTTTTATTTTGAGTGTTGTATTCATGATGTGTCGACCGGTGTACCCTTTGACTTGCTTGATTTCTAAATTTCCTGAGATTTAAAGAATGCAACAAAAGTACTTGATTGTCGTAGGGAATAGCGGCAGAAACATTACGAATATGACAAACAAGTTTTGGACAGGAGGTCCTGACGCATAAGTTATATATAAAATACACACATATAGGTCATCATATCTGTGAAGGTGGAAGCTCAAACAGTGGTATAATACCTTAAAAGATCTACTACCGAACAGGTTGTTCTATATATAGATTCAAATCTGGGCAACGAATAAAAAGCACTGTTGGATAGTTCGGAGGGAATCTCTCGTGGATGTCGTCCGTCTATAAATTGTCAGCAAAAATTTATGGACTTTCCTATCAGTATATTAACCAATGAAAGGCGACTAAAATGGAAGCAGTAGATTATCCAATCAGACGCCACTAAGTCATATATAAACAATAACAAATGAACAGAGTACCGAGTTAATGCAGCCTTGTTACTTTGTAGGAGTACCTTGTATCGCTCATCGAGAAACAAGATGGCTACCCGAATTCCAACAACCATAATCCGAACATACATTTGACATGCATACTTCCTTATAAAATTCACTTTGCATACTAAAAGATTCGATTCCCTTTTTTGTTTGTTTTACCCTCAAAATTTTTTAGATTATTCAATTTTAAACTAATTATATGACGACACAAAAAAGCTAATTTCAAATGGTGTCTTATTACAAACCGAAAACACGAATGAAATGAAAATTTCAAAAACGTTTACGCTTACCCATTGTTTAATACTTATCATATTGTGTTCGTATGCACGCATGTTGTATTTCGTTTTACATAAGTTATCTATAGCAACATCCAGAGTATATATATATATATATATATATATATATATATATATGTGCGTGTGTGTGTGTGTGTTTGTATGCGTGTGTGTGTTGTTTGTAATTGGGTTAAATTGTGACAAATTGATTGCGTTTATCATATTATATCTGTTCACATAAGAAAAATATTAACTATATATATATATATATATATATATATGTTGATTGCAATTGGGTTAAAATTATGTGGGTGGGTATGGGTGAGAGAGAGAGTGCCATTTTCTTTCATGAATTCATGACATTTTTAAAAAATGTTTTTTCTTTTTCCATCTCATAAGATATTTCTTAATTTCTTTTTTAAAAATGATTTGACGTTTTTATTTTCGTTTTAAAACCGTAAAGAGAGAGATTTAATGACTTCAAGAAATAACAGTTCTCACTATGATGTTAATTTAAAAAAGAACAATTTTTGAGTTTTCACGTAAGTAATATACCGACATAAATCAGCCCAGACAAACACTCTGATTAAACTGTTTTATTTTTAGAATATTTACAATGTTTCCATTCTGAAAAAAGAAAAGTGTTGTTGCTTTTTTCGGCAATAATCTTTTTTTTAATTGTTTAACTTATAGCTTTATTTAGAAAGATACGAGACATCTAATCACTTACAGGGGTACGGAGACGTCTTTTTTGGGTGCAATAATATTTCAGACGACAAACTGACATAACTATACACAAAACAGATGCAATGTTTTAATTCTGTTGTTTACAACCGTAACTTATCAGTCCAGATGGAAATTTGTTAAGAGCATCTGTTTTGAGACAGTTATGAACAGATGATAGAAAAACTAAATTATTCTTGCATCCATTATAGTTAAACAATTACTTCCGAATTGTGGCATCTGGTTTTAAGCAAAACCCCAAAAGAAAGGTGCACATTGCTCATTTATTTTGCTAGTTTGCTCATATTATATCGGCCACAGGTTTAAAGAGAAACAATTACTTCCGAATTGTGGCTTCTGGTTTTAAGTAAAACCCCAAACGAAAGGTGCACGTTTCTCATTTATTTTGCTAGTTTGCTTTTATTACATCGGCCACAGGTTTTTATGGTTTCAACAGAAACACATACTCATTGGAGTTTTTAAAAATGGTTACGTAACTTTTTATTGTTTGGATTTTTTGCAGGTGTAATAAAAGTGGACAGAATAATGAATATTCGGTATGTTCACATTCTCTCAGACTATTCCTCTCGATTTATGTATCACTGAAGCAAATTTCACCTCTGAATTGACCAACGATAATTTGAAAAGTAATTTTTCTTTTGTATCCAGAGTATAAATCGTTAAAGTATCTTTAACGTCATCATTTGATGTCTCACTTATGTACAGTGACAATAACAATTTCGCAAATGATAACAACAGCAATAATCAAAATTATTCTATTTGCTATGCAAGTAAAATGGGGTTTGGTTTGCTTTTATGGCATATCAACAATTGTTGGTTATTTAATGCCAAATCCATTTTTATACATATAAACTGTACTATTTCAAATAATTTAGTTTAACATATGTACAGAATTTAAAATGTCAAAAACAGTTCTATTTCAAACAATCCAGTTTAGCATTAGTACACAGTTTGGTTCTATTTGACCCATAAATAGGACCTTATCAAGTGCAACCACTCAAAACCATTCCCCAAACTCCAGCATTACTGGAATCTCACCAACAGATTGTTTAGTGTCATATGCAGGATGTTTGTTTAGGGAGTCTAATCCTTCTACAGAGATGCAGTCGGTGTATTCTGCATCGCCAGTCGACTGGGCCATAAAAAGTTGATGCATGATTTTTATGATGATTTCAAAGTAAATATATAAGTGAAAAGAAAAATATACAAAGTAATATTTATCTATAAACGTAAAGAAAAAAATTATTTTTCAGATTGCTACATTCCAGTTGGATAAAATTTTCAAACATCAACCCCATTATTTTAAGGTTTTTGGCTGTAGTAAGCGAGATCAAACTCCAATCGCGCTGTTACGTTATCTTTCTGACTTCCATCCAGGTATGGTTTAAATAGTACCACTTCCTTTCCTCTAAAAGGGTGGCTTTGGTTTTAAATAACCAACAAAAATTGATATGTTTACAACTACAGAGTAAACATATAAGGCACGTGTAACATATCAGTAATCGTTGTAGGAAATGGACTCGACATACCGAGTTGACTTATTGGATGAAGCTGTTGGTTTTTAACTTCTTACTAATATCCTTATGAAAGACCTCAATGTGTTGCATATTGTCCTTTGACAGAGTCGGATGTTCCAGCTGTGTAAACAAAGTGATTGAAAGATGTACTTGTGTAAACAGGAGGGCAACGATGCATAGGTGAACCGGAAATGTGTTGGCGTTATGAAATAATATATCACAGGTACGTACAAAATAATGGCCAGTTTCAATCTTGCAGCCAGAAAAGATTCGGTCTGTTATGGAGAGCGGTCACGGGGTGGGCGGCTGCCCAGGGCAGTAACAGTCTTGTAGGAGTCATTCTTCAATCTGGAGTTTTGGGTCAAGCTACGTTCAGTCACCGAGACAGCGGCAAAGATGTAAGGCCCTGAAGATAACAGCGTGGTATGGTCACGAGAAGAAGTTATTGTTTGATTTGATTTCTTTGTTTAATGGCATATCAACTTTCGTGGGTTATTTAATGCCAAAGCAATCCTTCTACAAGAACAGCTGTAATGCTATTCAATCCAATAAGGGGGTTCATATTCATAACTTTCCCGAAAATGAATGTAATAGCGCGACTGGAGCTCGAACTCACTTGCTTCGAGTCCGCAGTCCAGCACTGTAACCATTACACCACGAGGAAACCCTCGAAGAAGTTATGGATCAATATGACAGTCTGTCTCCTTTTGTCTTCGTCTCCCTGTCTCTGTCTCTCTCTCTCTGTCTCTCCCACTACAGAAGTTTCGACCCTTACGAAAAATAAAAGTGTGTTATATATTTATATAATCATTCATCACGGTTATAAAACAAATTTTCTTCTCCTCTACCAAACTATGAGTACGGCAGATTGTGCTGTGGCAATGAATCGAGCGAGAAGAAAAACGCGTAATTAAAAAACCAGTGAACGTGGGTCTTCAAACTTCGTCAGACAAACATTCGCTATCAGCAGACAACGTAAATTAATTTTACCACCAAAAAATATTGAACATGCATACATAGACTTAGGATGAAGACTACCTGCCACTCATTTTTCTCTCTTTCTCTGCACTGGATGTATTAACCAAATAAAAAGTTTGCGCTACCGTTAACAATATAAGCTCATTCCAATGTCCGGAACAACAATAAATATTTGCAACAATCAAACTTAATTTTTTTCTTAAGTGACAAACGAGAAGAGCTGAAAAATAATAAAGATATCTGAATCTTTTTCATAGAAAGAATTTTCGGTATTAAAAGAAAAAATAACTTCATCGGATTTTAGAGAAAAATATCCTTTTAATCATACTCATAAAAATGACCAATGAGGGTAGAAATCACCCAGTGAGAAAACCTCTGTTAATTTTTATGTAAATATTGAATTAAATTTAAGAAATTCCGTTAGACGACTAGAAGAATCAATGAAAATTGTATGAGTTTTTAACAAAATCTGTATAAGAAAAAACTGCTGCGTAAATATTCCCCCCCATATATATATATATATATATATATATATATATATATATATATATATATATATATATATATATATTATTTTTTGTTGATATAAAGGCAAAAGAAAAAAGTTCACTTTCTTGGTATTTTTATAAATTAATTTCAGGTTGGTTTTTAAAAACTTTTAATGTTCCGTAGTATGTAAATTAGGGATAACTATATCTTCTTAGAATATATATATATATATATATATATATATTTATATATATATATATATATATATATATATATATATATATATATATATATATATATATATAATTTCTTTAAAGAAAGTATTGCTCTGTAATATTAATTACATTGAGCTCTCTACCAGGAAAATTTAAATGTTCAGCTTTTGAATGATTTTCTTGTCCTGAAGGAATTACTCCCAACTCTGGTTTAACTGGACCGAATAATAGGAATTACTCCCAACTCTGGTTTAACTGGACCGAATAATACTATATATATATATATATATATATATATATATATATATATATATATATATATATATATATATATATATATGAAAGATAATGAATAAAATATCTTCAATTTTTATTAATTTTTTCTTGTTTAATAAATAGGATAAATAGGTAAAATAAATCATTGAATTTAAAAAAATAAAGAATAAAAACAAGCATTTTTTTCAAATTCCATTCTCGGCGGTAGTAATATGATAACATCTAACTCTAATATTTAATATTTCTAATATCTTATCTGAAGATGGTTTTAATGAAGCTTATCAGTTAAACTTTAAATTTATAAGAATTTGTAGTGATTATATAGAATTATATAGTGATTGCCACCTCTTTAAAAAGGTTACCTCCCAAAAGCCTCAAAAACCACCAGTGGAAATGCATGTGACTCCTTGTAGGTCCTGTCGTATATGTGGAAAAAAATCTGACTTTGTCGTTGACATTAAATCCATGTATTCTTATATGCTCACTCAGACCTGCTGTAGATCAAAGATACTTTGACACATAATTGACACAAATTACCTTTTGGTTTCAGTAGTAATTGTAAGAAAAAACAAAATCAGCCAGACAATATTTGCTGTTATGAGATCTCATATAACTAGCAAGTCTGGCTGTGAACAAGCAGACCCCACTGCAGATGGCATATGTACACGTTTTGGCAGAAAAATATTCGGGATCGAAGTCAAGACCTGTTTCCAAAGTGCTCGTTTTAAGAATGTGCGTTCGATTCTCCGTACTTCAAATGATTTAAAACCATCTTAGATTAGTATTTTCTAAACTGATCGATTTTCGCGTCATCAGCTCCAAATCTCCAAGATCTATAGAAAGCGCCCTAAGATTGTTTGCGGACATCCTTAAAACATTTCTTTGGTTTATGTCTCGGACGTTTATATATATATATATATATATATATGTGTGTGTGTGTGTGTGTGTGTGTGTGTGTGTGTGTGTGTATATATATGTGTGTGTGTGTGTGTGTGTGTGTGTGTGTGTGTGTGTGTGTGTGTGTGTGATGGTTTTTCTTAACACATTCACCAGTGTACGCACGTGTACAAAGATTTTTACAATGTACTTTCGTTGTTATGGTAACGTTTTTTGTATTTCAGATATTTTAAATTAATTTATGGACAACATTTTGCAAATTTAAAGATTTGTAAGCATACCAAAATAATTAGAATTTTAACAATTTATTTTTGTAGATTTTACATATATACTTTTTTACTTTTATGGTTTCCACATTTTATACCCTTTTAAAAACTATGTGAGATTTCCATGAGTACAAAAACTACACTTTGTTCAAACTCAGGAAAAATGGTCCGCAATCAAACATTACTAATCATGACCCTGCGTAAAACATCTTATTCATGACAGACGACAGGGAAGTAACGCTTTGATAAGTGGTGTCTTTACTTGACCATAATAATTACATCTTACAACGCTATTTAGCAGCATACAACTAATAACACACACACACACACACACACACACACACACACACACACACACACACACACACACACACACACACACACACACACTTATATATATATATATATATTGTCATCAACAGACAGACTGTTTCGTTCTATCAGAACTCTTCAGTGTGGCTAGACCCGCAGGACGCTCGATATATATAATATATAAACCTTTATAAAACTATGTTTTAGATGATACATTATTATACTATTATACAAGTGCGGCATCCTTTATGCTAACCATCCAAACATTTTAAAACCTGGATGATACTAAACGAACTATGATGGTTTAGATCCTAACCATGTCAAAAGAGAAGTTTAAAGAGGTGCTTTGGTCACAAGGGACAAACATTGAGTCAACTCAGATGTAACACAAACGATTTCTGTTTATTTGTCTTGTAATTCCAATTCACTATGTGTCGTCATGAACGACTTGCGTCTCTTACTTCTGTTTACGTAGGCCTCCATTTCATTTTCTAAAACGAGGCTCTCAAATAAGAACTAGTCAGACGTGATATCAAAGTTGTGAGAATAACCAAAAGTTTTATAGAAGAATATGCATCATTATCTACAAAACGATAATCTAATTGCTAGTGTTTATTTTATTTTTAGAAAATATCAGTTTTTGTATCAACTTGAGACGTTTTTTCTAGAAATATCCGTTTTCGTCTTCGTTCAGGAATTGAGATTAGGGCATAACATTTTCTACTATAACTGTTCAATGGCAACACTATTTTAGGATTGTTTGAGATTTTAATCCGTTTTTCGACAGATCAGTAATTATGAGAGAAATTTCCAAACTATGTACAAATATTGACAAACAGATACATTTTCAAACTTTATTCTGAGAAAAAGTTTCATTATAAAATATATTAGCATTATAAATCTGGATAAGGCGAAAAATAAACTATTTTATACGTAAAAGATTTGGTTTGGTTTGGTTTTAGGGCATATCAACCATGGTAGATTATTTAATGCTAAATCCATTTTTATACATATCAACAATTCTATTTTAACCAATTCGGTTTAGTAAGTATACAGTTTAGTTATTTTTCAGGTGCTACAACTCCGGTCCAGAGTGGACCTGGGAGCGCTGACAATAAAGGGGTACTCAGCATTCTCCAAATTCCTGCATAACTTTACCTAGTCGGCTGGGGCTGTAGAATACACCGACTGCTTCTCTGCAAAGGGGTAAGACCCCCATCCTCAATGAGTGTCCAGGTATCTGACACGAAACAATTTGATGATGAGGTTCCAGTGATGCTGGAGCTTTGGGGGATGAAGAACACCCCTTCATTGCCATTGCTCCCAGATCCACTCTGGCCCGGAGTGGTAGCGCCTGATAGGGTTCTATCGATGGGTTAAATCGAACTAAACTGTGTATTTTTGCTTAATTGAATTGCTTAGAATAGGACTGTTTTGACATTTAAACTGCGCACTTGTGTTAACTGAATTGTTTGAAATTTAATTCGTCGTTAAATGACTTGAAAAGGGTGGATACGCTGTAAAATCAAACCAACCAACCAACCAACCAACCAACCAACCAACCAACGTATCAATCTAAATTTTAATACATTTAATGCCGAATTGTATAGGAGTTGGTAAACCTCATAAAAACAATATTAGCTATGAACGAAACTTGTTTGTACATGAGTTACGTGGTGCCTTCAATAAGTTTCCAGACTTTTTTGTACAGGCATTTAGAATTGTCGTAAACTCTTAAAAATACAGTATGTTATTGCTATGCTTCTTATGACATGACTGACCAATTTTTATGATTTCAGGTTCAAGTAAACAGCTACAGCAGCAATTGGAATACACACTACTAAAGCTTGATTGTCACAGCTGATGAACTTCAAAAATGAAATCTGGACCTGAGGACACTTTAGAAGAACGATATGCAATAAAATTGTGTTTTAAACTTGGAAAAAATGATGCCACAGAAACGTATGGAATGCTTCAGACTGCTTTTCGACCATCTTGCATGAATTGAGTATCAGTTTTTGAGTGGCATAAGAGATTCAAGGAAGGTAGGGAGTCTGTGAGGGATGATGAGAGGTGTTGGAGGAGTAAGGAAGTCAATACACTAGAGTTGATTGGCCAAAGGGTTAGGGTTAGAGTTAGGGTTACTATGTTGAGGTTTTAAAGGAGTTCAGGAAGAGATTCCGTCGGAAGAGGCCAGCACTCGTCAAATCAGATCAGTGGCATTTCTACCAGGACAATGCACCAGTCCACAACTCCATCCTTTTCCCAGACTATTTGACCAAGATGGGCATCAGGACAGTTCCTCAGCCTCCCTATAGTCCAGACGTTGCTCCCTGTAACTTTTGCTTATTCCCTAAGCTCAGAGGCTGTTGTTATAAGACAATTGAGGAGATGAAAGAGGCTGTGACGAAGGTAATTGTCACGTTCACACAAGAGGACTTCCATGGGACCTTCCAGAAGTTGTTGGAACGGTACAACAAGGGCATTACATCCGGAGGAGATTACTTCGAAGTGGACTAGAGTTTCATGTGTGTACTATTAATAAAAGTGCCCATACGAAAAAAGTCTGGAAACTTATTTAATGATCCCCGTATGTACACTTTTTTTTCTTTGAGGTGCAAATGTGTAGTAAGTTTATTTTCTTTCAAAATGTTTGTTTGAGTTGAGACAGTTTTTTTTGTTTTTTTAGATTTGATCCAATGTATGGTTCTGCTCTCTTTCTTAAGTGAATAAGTAAAGATTATTCCTTAAACTCGGTAAATTTATTTAGGACAAAAAAAAAGTAGTCTTGGTTAGCTGAATTACAGGTTAAGTATTTTTTTCTTTTAAGTTTCTCTGAGAAATAAAAATCTAGAGAATAATTAGAGATGTAATTTTTTTTTACAATAATTCAGAATAGATAAAATCAGAAAAAATAGTCCTGGTTTGTCGAAATAAAAGATAACTTTTTAGTTAACTTTTGAAAACTTTTATTTGGGAGTAACGAATAACATGTAAATATGTTATATTTATTATGAAGAGTGTGGACCCCCACTCATGGATGTGCAAGAGTGGGACGACCAGCACGAACTTACATACAGCAGCTATGTGAGGACACGGGATGTAATCCTGAAGACCTGCCGGAGGCGATGAATGATAGGGAGAGATGGCGAAAGACGGTCAGGGATATCCGCGCAGGCGGCGCGACATGATGATGATGATTATGAAGAAATTGGTGAATAAATAGCAAAGTATCGGTTAGTTGAAATAAAGAGTGATATTCATAGATTGTATGTATGTATGTACATGTATGTATTCACCCAACCCCTCCACTACCACAGCATGTGACATAAGGTATAATTTTTAAGCGGAGTACAGCTGATTTGAACTCGGAGCTTTCCTAGATTGGTTGCCGTACCAAGGTTAATGAATCCCGTCTATCCTAGTATTTATCCATAGCTGGGAAAAGTGATGTATTCATGACTTTCCCAAAGGCATTAGTATGAAGTGAAATACAAACAGCCTTGTATAGGATTTAAACTCTAGTTGCCGATTCTATTTCTAACGACGATAACCATTATTATACGATAACCTCCTTCAAATCGTATGCATCATTCTGAAAATCATGTAGATTCTTGCAGCGATACATATTTTTCAGATGAAGTTAATAAAAGTTGTTTGACGTGTCAGATAACTTGCACGGTTAAACACATTCTTGTAGAATGCAGAGCTTTCGCTGTCATCAGAAAGCGATTTTTCAAAGTAACTAGTTTAACCGAATTGTTCGAAAACATCAAAATAGATGACGTTCTGTCCTTCTTGCGAGAAACAGGGCTGTACGAAAAAATATGACGAATTAAAACTGATTAATCATGTGCAAACAAGTGAAATCCTGCTTATAGAAAATTTTACCAACTAAGTATTCATTGGTAAAAGGTATATATATATATATATATATAGAGAGAGAGAGAGAGAGACAGACAGAATTTGGCGTTAAATAACCTACAAAGGTTGATACGCCATAAAACCCAAACAACCAAACAACCATAATAAAAGTTGTTGTTTTTCATGGATCACATGAAAGTTCTTTTTTTTCTCCCTGAATGATCTAAATTATGGTTGGGATTCTTCAAAATATTCTTGATGCTCAATATAAAACTCGCACACCGTAAACAATTATTGATTCGACTTTTAATGCACTTTATCTTAGTAACGATATTGATCATTTCATTGTTACTTAATTTAGCAAACTCCTTTGTGATATCAAGAATAAAATTTAATCTTATTTCTCTGTGTGGTGTTAGAAAGAAGAGTACTTTTTAAGGAAAGATCACACTCTCCCTAAAGTATTTTATCAGTGCTGACAAGTCTCTTTTTCTTTCCAGGACCCTTCTCAGTATTCTTGCCAAACTTTGTTGTTTCATGGCTCGGGCAGTCTCAATTATCCTTTCTAGTTCACCCAGGAAAATCTAGATGAAGTCTATCAAGTACATTCCAAACATACTAAATCCCAACCTCTGATACACAGTAGCATTGATGATGATGATGATGATCATCATCATCATCATCATCATGTCGCGCCGCCAGCACGGATCTCCCTGGCCCTCTCCCACCACCCTTCTCTATCGTCCATCGCAGCATTCTTGTGTAGTTGCTGTCATGCCTTTTCTTCATACGTTTAGTTAGCGTAGTGCATCCATACAGCAGTATCGATACGACCGCTGCTTGGAAAGACTGTTTTATTTTATCGGTCAGGTCTGACTTCCATATGACCGGTGCCTTTGCTAGTCGCATGTTGATGTCTGTCTCGGTTGATGAGAAAATGATTAATTTTAAGTAAAAACTTTATTACCTTAATTGCCTTTGTTTTGGAATCGGCCGTGTTGGAGACACTTTGTATCTAAGTTACGGCAAGTTTAGAACTAGAAACAAGGTAAGCTCCGATGTTTCAAAATCATATCACATGAAAAGAACGACCTCATGCTTTTGAAGAGAAAAATAAGTCCTTAAAAAGTGTTCATTACACGAGTATATACGCGAATTTCTATTCTTACAAAACAATACAACATTCGATAAATACATAATTATTGTCTCTATGATCCCACAAAAACTTAAATGATGAAAAATCATCACTGTTTGCTTGGTTATGCAGTGATGCTCAAATTTTCCCAATATGTGAAGCCATATTCCAAATGAATGACTCTTCTACTAATTCCATTCTTTGTTCAATCTCTACACCAGCTTTATGGAAAATGCTTTCCTGTAAATATGCAAGCCGATAGACGACAACAACTTAATCTATAGTTCTTATGCAACACTCACACATACACACACACACGCGTGCGCACACATATACGCGCAAACAAACGCATACACACGTAAAGCCTCGAATATAAAAACAAATTTGTTGAATCAAGCCAACTACAATACAACTGGAATACAAGTGCAGAAAACTGTTTGGCATAAATAAATGCTGAACCAATTCTTCAATTTTATTAAAATATATGAAATCAAAAATTTACAGATAATTTTCTATATAAAGATTTTACTTATGCGATTCTGCATAAATTAAATACTGAAATTACTGTATTATTGTTTAATTGAATTACCATGGCCAAAAAATCTGGCAAACACTTGCGTGCGACATACGGAAACACTGAACAGCTATTTCGATCTTATTAGGTCTCATCAGCAGTATATACCGTGATCTCCCCTACTGGAGATCGAACCAGCGACTACAGATCCGAAATTCTACCACTGAGCCACCGGTCCACATCGTACACAAGCGATGCCAAATTAACAAGTCATGGCAATTGCTCGGCCAATTAGCCTGAATGTGTCTTGTAAGTTACATCCGTACTCTACAGAGGACGCAGTCAACTCCAGAGCCACGTCTTCCCAACAGAATTGGAAATCAGCATCCGTGTAATTATTATGACCTCAAGGACAAGGAAATAGATGTACATTTTCTATTTTCATCATCATCATGATCATGTGCTGGTAGCACGGATATCCCTGACCCTCTCTCGCCACTCCTCCCTAGGCAGGTCTTCTGGACAACATCCCGTATCCTCACATAGTTTCTGAATGTATGTTCGTGCTGGTCGTCCTGATTTTGCACGGTCATGTGTGGGGGTCCATAAGAGTACATCACTTATGAGTTCGTCCCTGCTAATCCAGCAGTGTCCTGCATGTCTGGTTCGTCTAACTTGAATAGTTTTCGTGATAAGGTAGGTGGCCGTACAGTTGGTGTTTTGTGGGGTGTTGCCGCCAGGACTTGTTCAAGACTGCACGCAGCATTCTTGTGTAATTGCCGTCTAGCTTTTTCTCCAGCCGTTTTGTTAGCGTCCATGTAGTGCATCCATATAGCAGTATCGATGCGACCGCTGCCTGGAAGAAACTACGTTTCATTTTATCGGTTAGGTCTGATTTCCATATAATCGATAGCCTATTGATAGCTGTCCATGCTTTCGTTAACCTCGTGCCGATGTCCTTTTCGGTTGATGCGACGCTGCTTCCTAGGTAAGTGAATTTGTCTACAAGTTTAAGAGGGGTTCCGTCTAGAGTAGAGATGTCACCCGTTTGATTATAGCACATATATTCCGTTTTGTGTGCATAGAGGAATTATATTGTATATTGAATTACCATGACAAGAAAATCCTGCGAACATCTTCGCACGACATACGGAAACACTGGACAGCTGTTTCAACCGTATTGGGTCTCATCGGCAGTGTATACCGTGATCTCACCCACTGGAGATCGAACCAAAGACCACAGAATGCAGATCCGAAATTCTACCACTGAGTCACCGGTCCACATTGCACACAAGCGATGGCAAATTCACTGAATTATGCTTTTGCTTTTATTCATTAACCCTTTCACGTGCACTCGTGTAAGATAGAGAAAGCAACGTACTTCCAAGACACGAGACCTAGAAAAGCTTAGTAAACAGTGGTTATTAACTTAGTTTACTTTATTTGGACGAGAGATTACTTTTTCAGACGCCGAAAAAGTCCCTTTCAAAAAAAAAAAAAAAAAAAAAAAAAAAAAAAAAATTCCTTAAGACACCTACTTAGATTAACAAACCATTTTCAAGGAATTCAATTCTTACTAGGTGTTTGTACCAAACTTATAAAAAAAGACATGTATATATATATATCTATTGATCTAATGAGTAGAGTGTTCACCAATGGTCCGGTAGAACACAGGTTCAATCACAGGTCGAGTCATACCAAAGACTTAAATACTTGATGCCGCATTGCTTAACACTCAGCCTTATAAGGTAAGGATCAAGTGTAAAGTGGAGCAATCCAGGAAATGGAGTAGCGTCCTCTACTTCACCTCGGTATAGTAGCTATTCAGAAGGGAGCTTTCGAGTCACCCTCGACTAAGGTCGCCAATTTTACTTATATATATATATATATATATGTATGTATAAACCATTTTTAGGGAATTCAATTCTTACTTGGTGTTCCATACTTTTTGATTTGTACCAAACTTATAAAAAAAACAAGTATATATATATATATATATATATATATATATATATATATATATATATAATCTACCAAGGTTTCACTTAACCAGATCATCAAGATGATTCTGACCGAAGAAGGGTTAGACCAAACTACATTTTATTGGTTGAAAGACCGCTCGAAAGAATAAAATTAGCATAAAAAAATAATACCTTATCTCCCAAACAACCAACCTTTCCTATACCTACAAACATTCAGTCTTTCCGATCTTTCGTTAAGTAATTCATTAGGATTATTGTAGGAATCTATGCCAAGTTTCTCCTTCAGACATAAATTGCAATATCTATCCCCGTCTTTATATTTACGGCATTTTTTTATTATCTCCCATTTTAATATAAGATCTGTGCCAAGATTCTTTTTAATTTCCCACACATAGATAAACTAGTTCTGAGTCTGTATATTTTGTATGTAAAACTTCTTTTATGATTGTAATATCTTCTTTGAAAGGTCCTTGTATAGAACCTACAAATACTTTTTATCATTTCAATTAACTTTACTATTGTTAGGTCCACGGCTATTTAGTTAGACTAGGGCCCGCGTCCCACCTAGGGTAGGTCCGGCTTGTTTTCGGTGTTTTCGGACACCGGAAAACAGTCGGCCTCCATTTTTTCGTAGACGGGCAACCAAACGGGGGATTTTTCCTTGGTTTTCGCCTTGTATATAATTCGGGGTTCCTTTCCCATCCCCATCATATGCATTCATTATAAATAAATCACAAATTGTAAATAAAATCATACATAACTTTCGGGGTTTTAAGTAGGTCCTTTTCATTGAGCAAATGTGGTATTTGGGTGGCAGCTGCGCGCATGACGATGGACGAGTGATTATATATTATATTGTTGAATGGGTCGACGAATGTGGCTAGCTAGGTTCCCCTTAGATTACATAGCCAATGCAAGACCGCTTCCTTCCCTTCTCCCCCCAAAACTTAAGGCCCTGTGCCTTCCTTGTATTTTTTCAAGGGAATAAAGGTCCACAGCTATGTACCTCCTCCTTATATATTATACACTCAAATTGACTCTTCCCTTCATGGGGCAATTTGTTTTATTAGTACAATTTCTTTTAGGAGGCTCAATACGTTGATTATTCCTAAGTTTTTTTGTGTTACCTTTATTAAAGATGCCACATTAGGCATATAACTATAGCTTAATTTGACAGTATTTCTATTAAATATTTGGTATAGGTTACTTGAAGGAGGAAAGTTTTTTCTTTAATAATCTAAAATATTCCTTTCCTATCTTCTTAGTGACGGCCATATTGTATGGTGGCGTAAACTAAAAAAATTTTCTTGCTCTATTGTTCCTCCTATTACGTATATCTACTTTTTTTCCCGCCAGTACTTATAAACAAGTTGGGTTTGATAACTACTGTTCTTTTAGCGCAGCCTTATAATCGTATTTATTCTGAGTGAAGATATCGATATTAGAAAATTAGTAAATGATCTAAACATAATATCATAGGGGATATGTCTAATATAGCATGGGTATTTGTTGTTTTTCCTAAGTGGGAACACGTTACCATACCCCCAAGTTGGATGTAACGTCTAAACAATCCGTAATTTCTAAATTAGTTTGGATGTCCAACTTGAATCCAAACTTATTAAACAGCCAAAGTCATTTTCCCTAATGATATCAACTTTTCTAGGCGTGCAGTCAACTACAATAATCAATACATCATCCCGATAAAACCAAGGTCACAGGGGTCAATAATACTATTGAGGTTGTATAACAATAAGCACCCTATAAATTCGGACAATTAGCCCCGTCGAATGAACCCGTGGGATTGTCGAAGTTACCACAAACACCCTTTTTAATCCACAATTCCCCGTTATGGTACAGTATTGATTTACGACGATATTAATCTTATCCTCCGATATCAATATATATTCATTAACCAGCTTTAATGCCTCGTCTACGACCTTTTCCGTAATAGACGGGTAAAATTTCCTGATATCCTATTTAACAAAAGAGCATTTATCATTTTTGACATAGTCATTAAGCCATTTGATACAATCATTGGTATTACGCCATTAGTTTATATTTAAAGCTGTTCTAAGCGTTGTGCAAATATCCTGCAAAATGACCTTAGTAATTTTTTCCTATGGGCGTTTTGAAATGATTAATTAATCTACATGCCGAGTTACAATGAAAATCACTTTTATGATCCTTAAGAATAATAAAACAATTTTTTTAAGATTAAATTTTGGTATCCTATCCTCTAATTTAAATTTTTAGCAAATTATTTAGGTTCTTTATTTAAATCAGCCTTTAAAGTAGGTGGCGGGGGTTTATAATGCTTAATGACTTATTAATGCAACATCTGCTTATATCTTTTCGGACTCATTTTATATAAGATACCCAACTTGTCCAAAATTTTACTATTACCGTAAGATCATTCCTTATTTGTTGTTGTATGTTATGGTTAACCTTTCAATACCTTATAGACCAAACAAACCCAATTAAGTCTGATTCAAAAGTATCTAATTCTTTTATATGAAGAGGGAGTGTTTGTAAGTTTTAAACCCTTAGTGTTCTTCTATATCGCGTTATCTCGTCTGAAAATTGTTTGTAAAAAAAAAAAGAATACTTTCCATCTTATAATTGAGATATAAGATTTTATCTTATTTAATAACGCTAATTTATACTGATGTTTATTAGGTAGCGGTATGTTTTTAAAAGAATAAGAGATGTGCTATTACTTGATAACGTATGGAACTTGGAAAGCGCTCAATAGAATTAACAAGAGCTATATCTATTTTATCAATTTTTATACCTATTCTATAATTCTGATGGGGTAAAAAAACAGATAATATAATTTCTAAATAAAAGAAATATTACACATACTGATATCTGGGGAAAAAATTCCATAAAAAACAAGACTAAAAATATACGTTCTATTTGAAAATAATCAATCAATAACGTATACCTGAAAAGAAAAAAAAATAACACTGACTGAATTCCTATTGGTAAACGTAAGAGTGTTCAATATACTAAGTAAAGCGAAATATAAATTTATATTTTTATTTCGCTCTTCTTAATGTATTGAGCTCTCTTACGTTTAGCTTATATTCATAAATTTATATTTATATTTCACTCTACTTAGTTTATTGAGGACTCTTACGTATAGCTGAAGGAACTCTGTCGGTGTTTTTTCTTTTGACTAGGCATACGATATTGGTTGATTATTTTCAAGTTGTACGAATGTTTTTAGTCTTTTCTTTTCTTAGAGAATTTTTTCCCCAGATATCAGTTTGTGTAATATTTTTTTCTTTGCAAATTGTATCATCTGGGTTTTTTTTCACACCATCATAATTATAGAATATGTATAAAAATGAAATAAAATTGCGTATGTATTCCTCGTAGTGTAATGGTTAAAACGATGGACTACGGAATCGTAGTAAGCGAGATCGAACTCCAGTCCTTCTATTACGTTCCCTTTCAAGCAAATACCCTTGGGAAAGGTATGGACCCTCTTATCCTCCCAGTTATGGGTTAAATTGGAGGTGCCCGTGGTGTAATGGTTATCGTCGTAGGCAATAGACACGGCGACACGAGTTCAAACCTAGACGAGACTGATTGCATTTCACATAGCACTAATACCATTGGGAAAGGTATGAACCCCCTTATCCTCCAAGTTATGGGTTAAATTGGAGGTGCCCGTGGTGTAATGGTTATCGTCGTAGGCAATAGACGCAATAGAAACCTGGACGTGACTGATTGCATTTCACATAGCACTAATACCATTGGGAAAGGTATGAATCCAATTATTCTCCCTCCAGCTATGGGTAAATAGTTGGACAGGCTAGGTTCTTCAGCCTTAGTAAGGTAACTAGTCTAGGAAAAGGAAAACTCTGAATTCAAACCTGTTAAACTCCGCTTAAAAATTGACCTTATGTCACATCCTGTCCGAGCGGAGGGGTTGGGTAAATATGGTTATGGGTTAAATAGTACTACTACTGTTCTTCGAGGAGAATAGCTTTGGCATTAAATAACCTACAAAGGTTGATATGCCATTAAACAAAGAAACCATCTTTCTTGAATAACCATTTGCATATGTATATATAAAGAGAGAAAGAGAAAATACTGTGATTAGAGATGGATAGTTGGATTCATACCCGTTTCCATATTATTAGCTTGATGAAGAAACACAAACAGCCTCATCTAGGGCGTGAACTTGGATTACTGAGACCATTTTTACGACGATAGCCATTACGCCAAGAACGCCTTCACTTACAACGCTAGAGATGGATATAAATAAAGAGAGACAAGAATAAGGAAGTCATTTTACCAAAGAAAAGTTTGAATGAAATTTGAGATTTGTCGATCAGGTTGTTCTAGTTACCATTCCAAAATACTCTGCGGAGGCGGGTGAAGAAAGAACTGACTATCTGTATTTTGTATTAATGATATTAGAATTTGTAACGAAAACATCTTAAGAACCTCAACTAGGATAAACTTCTAATAAATTTCGATTTTGTTTCCTTTCGAATTCAATTTCAAATAAACTAATTTCAAACGCAGACATCTTCCAAAGATATAAAGAGCTTGAAAACAGGCGAGGTCATCAAGTACATATTCCTATAATTCGGTGTTCAAGCAGCCAAATTTAATGCAGTATATTACTAAAAAATAAAAAAAGATTAAAAAAAATAAAAACATTCCAAAATCTTATGTCGGCCTAGTTATCAATAAAATCTATTTTCATACTAAACAATTTTTGCCCATTCAACTTTACAATGAAAAATCTTTTATATATTAGCCTACTCGGCTGGGGCTGTTAAATTCACCGACTGCTTCTCTGCAGAGGGATAAAACTCCCCCAACGAGTGTCCTGAATATGACACTAAACAATATGATAGGGAGGTTTCAGCAATGGTGCTTTCGTTGTTCGGCTTTCATGGCATATCAACCTTTGTAGGTTATTTAATACCAAATCCATTTTTATGCGAATTGTCAGTTCTTTTTCAAACAATTCAGTTTAGCATGAATACACAGATTAATTCTCAAAAACATTTCTATTTCGAGCGATTCAGTTTATTCAAACAATTTTAATTCAGCTAATTTAATTTAGTATAAGTACAGATTTTGTTTACACACAGTTAAATGGCAAAACACTTCTATAATAAACAATTCAGTTTAGTGTAGGTACAGTTTCAATTATAAAAAAACATTTTCATTTCAAACAATTCAGTTAGGCATAAGCACGCAGTTTAAATGTAAGTACAGTTTAATTGTAAAAAAACATTTTTATTTCAAGCTATTCCGTTTAGTCAAACAGTTCTAATTCAAACAATTCAGTTTAGCATAAGTATACAGTTAGTTCTATTTAACCATTAGATAGTGCCCTATCAGGTGCTACCACTCAGGGCCAGAGCGAACCTGGGAGCGATTGCAAAAATGGTTTACACCGCTTTTCCCAACGCTCCAGCATTACTGAAGCCTCACCATCGATTGTTTAGTAGGATATCCAGGACACTCGTTGGAGGAGTCTTACCCCTCTGCCGAGGTGAAGTCGGTGTATTCTATAACCCCAGCTGACTATGCCATTATACTTGTTTGTTTCGTTTTAAATTTCATTGGTAAAAGTGAGTTACTTAAAATTGGCTGTGGCATTTGATACATGATTTACTTCACAATTAGGTAATGCCAATGTTGTAATTCTTTGCAAAATGACTAATTATCATTCACAACTTCCACAACATCTAATTTAAAACAAACCACTCCGTAAAAGAATATTTTCAAGATTTTATAACTATTTTGACTCGTTTCTTTTGGGTTGGCTAAGTGTAATATAATAGCGGAGGGGTTTCGTTTTATATATCTTGCCATTGGGTTTAGTTAGGCTGAGAACCTTTCAGCTCAGTGCATGGATTAGTTAGGTGCAAACTTGAGCGCAGGTGTTGATGCGCGTGCGGGGAGGATGTGTCGTTCACAGATGTCAAAATAAAAATCCCAGATAGAAAGTTTGACCAGTGGATGTGAATGACGTCATGCACCGGAAGTGCGTGCGGAGGATTTTGCGGATTTTGAAAAAGTCAGTTAGTTGAGTTCCTGGCTCGGAAGAAGACGGTTGACTTTCGCTTGCTCGCCGAGGCCTTGTCGCGGGTGCGCACGTGATAGGGGGCAGATGGAAAAGTCAGCATAGAAAGATTGTGCCTCTCTCCTTATGTCAAAAAACCTTTTAACTCAAAGGTAATAAAAATTTTCGTACCTGAACTAAGAAGTTGTTACGTGTTTTTCGTGTTTCGAGATTCCTATGTTCTATGTATATGTGTTATGAACATTCTAATGTACGTTTCATACATAGCCGTATCTGGCTATGGTATACATGAATGTATCTGTTATAGTGGATTTGGTATTTCATTCATAATATGTAAAACAAAGAATATTATTGGATTCTATTTTTTCCTTCTATGAAATTACAATTCCAATGGTACTGAAATTGATCATTACTTGAAAAATAATCAGACTTTGTTAAAATGTAAGGAAGATTTAACAGAAATCATCGAATCTAGTTCGTGTTCTTTTAAATAAGTTTAATTTAGCGATGTTATCTTAAAAGCTACAACAGCAGAAAGTTTTTATTTCATTTAGATATGGCCCACAGGCCTTAAACTTCTGACATTACCTGCTGTTGCTTAAGTGGATACAATTTTAAGTACTAAACAGGCTCATCGTTGTTTAACTTTGGTAGTCTAGCCGGTACTTTCAGCATGACTTCACCATAATTAGAACAGCAAGACATTGATCGAATAGATCGGGAGTGCCCAACGCGTTGATCGGAAAGGTAGTGCGGTTAAATCACACTTTATTAAAAAAATATTTCATGTTTTGTCCAAATAACAGTACATATGGTGTTTATTTGGAAAACTGCTTACGGATGACTACCCGCCGTTACTATACGGATTATGCAATCCTGGCTGACTCCATTCAGTGCAAATAATCAGAGTTAAGTAGTGCCCATGAATGTATTCAAGTGTATGGTACCGTTAGAGTTTATGCAGAGTTCGCGGACCTATATTGTATATATAAAGTATACTCAGTATATATATATATATATATATATATATATATATATATATATATACCAACCCCTCTGCTTGGACAGGATATGACACAAGGTCAATTTTTAAGCTGAGTTTAACAGGTTTGAATTCAGAGTTTTCCTTCTCCTACACTAGTTGCCTTACCAAGGCTGAAGAACCAAGTCTGTCCTACTATTTACCCATGGCTGGAGGGAGAATTATTGGATTCATACCTTTCCCAAGGGTATTAGTGCTATGTGAAATGCAATCAGTTTCGTCCAGGATTTGAACTCGTGTCGCCGTGTCCATTTCCTACGACGTTAACCATTACACCACGGGCACACACACACACACACACACACACACACACACACATATATATATATGTATATGTTTTATTTAATTCGGGTAAATCATTATGACCAGGTCATTTTAAAAATAGCTGGCAAGTCGAAAATGTGTGAGCACTTCATGCAATAGTTTTATCAACCTGTTTATTTCTCAACAGGACCTTTGAATCTGGGTAGAATTTTTATAATTTTATACATCTATTTGCTTTAATACGAATATGTCGAAAAAAAGCAGATATTGACAATTTTTTTTAATTCTAAGATTGTTAAGTTTCTATAATATTATTACTTACGTCAAAATTATTGGTTGTATTTTCAAATCAAAATGAATTATTTTTTATCGATAATTTTTCTACGTTCTTAATTCTTTGAAAAATATTCATTGATAATCCTTCATATTGACAGCAATTATTTGTTGCGTGATTTCATATATGTTGTTTTAAATCATTATTCTTTGTCAATATTGATCAATTATATGTTTACGAGGACGGTTACACACACACACACACACACACACACACACACACACACACACACACACACACACACACACACACATATATATATATATATATATATAAAAATACACACGCACGCATCCACGCACCCAGTTGCTCGCACGCGCCCAAAAAGTAACAAAAATGCTCAAATGCAAAGATTTTACTGACTTCTCCTCAAACCTATCGATTCATTGCTTTTTCTAAATTATAATTAAAATTTTTACGTTCAATTATGTGGAAAATTTACTAAAATATGGTTGTGATTTTACATTCATACTTATATTAACACTGGTGACTATACAGTGTTATTTCTTAACAACTGTTTTATAATAGTTTTTATAGCAGTGTCTCCTCATTAAATGACAAGCCTATGAAATCAACAGACCGGTTCATACACCTCGATAGCAACATCTCATCTACTGAAAGCAACGTCAATATACGTAGAGGTAAAGTGAACTGCTATTAACAGGTTATCGACTACATGAAAATCTGTTTTTTCTGATAAAATAAAACGGAAATTCTTCCAAGATTAGCCCTGTCAGGGCTCCCGTATAGTTCCACATATTGATCTCTAATGAAACACTTGGTGAAAAAGCTAGATGGGAACTACATCATGATGTTGAGTGCCTTTTAAAAGAAATCATGGAAGCAGTACCATATAAAACAGCAATTGTACAACCATTAACCTCCCATCTCACAAACCATTCAAGAACGACTAAGCATGCTGGGTATTGCTGGTGAAATAAGGACGAATCCATAAGCAGCTTTCTTCTATCAGCTCCTACATATGGACGTATCAGTGTTTGTTGACTGCCAAAAACTTATATTCACCAGTTCTGTGTGGAAACTGAAGGCCACCTAGAGAACCTAACAAGAGCGATGGCCAATAGGAATGGATGGAGAGAGAAAGAGAGAGAGAGAGGGGGGGGAATTCGTACTATTCCTAAGCCTTAATGATGATGATGTTAGTTTTTTTTATGGAAAATACGTAGCTACGAATCAAGAAATCATATTAACTCAACCAAAATAAAATGAAATAATATCTCTTCATTTCTATGCATCAACTAGGTTCTTCTGTTAATCTTAAAAGAATCTTAAATTTTTCAGGAAGAGATCCACTGATGCTGAAGAATTCCAAATTAATTCATCCTTACTGCTCAGAGTGTAACAACATGAAGCGTGATTTTAACCCAGCATAAAGAAAGTACAATTCACTGTTGTTGTCTGATGCTTATGTAAGTTCCTTGGAGAACGAATCTCCAAACTAAATAGAATCCTTATTCACATTAAAACATAATTGTTTTATATTCCACGTAAATTGAACATTACAGATAAATAAGATTAAATCATAAAAATTAGTAAGTCTATTATTTATTTTACTCAATTAATACTTTGCAATTGCATCGAATGTATATCAAAACCCTTATATGAAGTGTCTTTTATATGAGTGTGTCTTTTATATGAAGTGTCTTTTATATGCAGTGTATTTTCTAGTCAAGTTTAATACTTTCTGAATGGGAAATGTAACAAAAAAATAAGACAATCCTCTACCTTATCGCGGCCTAATCTTTAAATCGCTGGACTGCAGGATCATAATAAGCGGGTTCGAACGCCAGTCGCGCTATTACGTTAAATACAGGGTGACCCAAAAGAAACAGAACCCATATATTTTTGACTGAAATTCATAAATTTAATTCTAGCCTTTTCTTTTTTTTCAAGATATGTGCAAAGCATCCAAGATTACTGAAACTTTTGGGCATAATCATACTCAGACAGAAGTTCGAGTATACAAAATTATAATTATTCTGCTTTATTTTTGTAAAGTAATAAAATGTTTATGGGTTCTGTTTTCTTTTGGTCACCCTGTAGTACCACAAATGTTCTTCATAAAGGATGGATCTAATTTGAGTAACCCAAAAAGATTGATATGCCATTAAACAAACAAATTTACCTCAGCTGATAGATGCAAAATCACGAATGTTTCCATTTACATAAGATGAAAAGAAACTAAAAAACATATTTACATATTGCCTTCTGTTACTATAACAACGAGTTTTCTCATTACCGAATTCTCTCATCTTTTGTTAGGTAATATTTTTCTGACCGTAAAAAATATTATATACAATATTCTGCGTATTTACTTACAACTAATTTTTTTATATAATAGAAAGGTTCTGCCTCATATTATTCTGTAGTGCCACCGTTATTTTCAAAACTATATGATAAATAAACATCCAAAAATAGTTATTTCTTCGATTAGTATAAAATATAATTAAGTAAGAATAATAAACGCGGCCACAAACATATAAACATACGCACACAAGTGTATTTGTGTATGTGTGTATGTGTATGCTATTTCTTTGTATTTTGATTGTTACAAATTTTAAAATCGATTAACAATAATTTGGATCACGTGTGCACACAGTATTTCATTTGACTGATTATTTGAAACTTAGATTAGAGTTACCTAGCTACTTTAATCCCTTTTCTGTCCGATGATTGTGCGCAACCGGTATTACACATGAAACTCAGAGTCATAGGCTAACGAGCTCATCATTTTGATTTTTTAAGTTTGAAATTTGCTTTGATAATGATAATATTCATTTACTTTTTATCCACTAGTATTTCTCGTGGTCTATCCCTCGTTATTACAACCTGTATGTATGTATGTATGTGTGAGAATCATTAAAAGTCCCCTTTGAAGTAATCTCCTCCGGCTGAAATGCACTTGTTGTACCGTTCCAACAACTTCAGGGAGGACCCATAGAGGTCTTCTTGTATGAGCATGTCAATGACCTTCGTCACAGCCTCTTTCATCTCCTCAATTCTCTCATAACGACAGCCTCTGAGATTAGGGAATAAGCAAAAGTCACAGGGACCAAGGTGTGGACTATAAGGAGGCTGAGGAACTGTCTTGATGCCCATCTTGGTCAAGTAGTGTGTGAAAAGTATGGAGTTGTGGACTGGTACATTGTCCGGGTGGAAAAGTCACTGACCTGATTTGAAGAGTGCTGGCCTCTTCCGACGGAATCTCTTCCTGAACTCCCTTAAAACCTCAATATACTAACCCTAAGCCTAACACTTTGGCCAATCAACTCTGGTGTATTGACTTCCTTACTCCTCCCATACCTCTCGTCATCCCTCACAGACTCCCTGCTTTCCTTGAATCTCTTATGCCACTCAAAAACTGATGCTCGATTCATGCAAGATGCTCCAAAAGCAGTCTGAAGCATTCCATAGGTTTCTGTGGCATTTTTTCCAAGTTTAAAACAGAATTCTATGGCATATCGTTCTTCCTCACGTCCAGATTGCATTTTTGAAATTCACTAGCTGTGACAATCAGGCTTCAGTAGGGTGTATTCCAATTGCTGCTATAGCTGTTCATTTGAATCCGAAATCATAAAAATTGGTCAGTATCTCATAAGATGTATCGCAATAACATACTGAATTTTCAAGAGTCTACGATAATTTTAAATGCCTGTACAAAAAAGTCTGGAAACTTATTGAAGGCACTATGTATGTATGCATGTATAAAGTGAGACAAAAGTACCACCCAAATTTTAAACTGTTACCGGTTTGTTGTACGTGAACTCAAGCAATTTGCCATGAAGGATCTATTTTATTAATGCTTTACGATTCCTTATTCAATAAAACAATCTCAAAGCTGAATCATTTTTATGGGCTGAACGTGTAATAAATTGCACAACAGATTGTCTCACTGTCGGGACATTTGCTGAAGTTCGAGCGCTTTAAAATCTTCCAGGTGTTTGTTTTTCAATCGATCAACCTGTGGTTCTAAAAATTTCAATCTACAACAGTATCGATTTTCAATCTGGAGAAGCGTCATTTAGAAATAGCATGAAATAAAAAAGAAAAAGTTCTCTGTGTTGCAATTAAGGATTCATCAATCTTTAAAAACATTTCAACAGCAAACACGGGAATGATCGTAAATGATTGTAACTGAAGAAAAATAGTAAGAAATTAGTTTGATGGAGCTACCATTATCACGAGGCTAAGTACACTTGTACCACATAGATTACAGCTTAAAATGTGGAAGGTATTCTTGCAGTATATATATACTGCCACCCACAGACAGACTGTTTCGTTCTATCAGAAGTCTTCAGTGTGGTTAGACACGCTGGACGCTTGAAGCCGGGATCGAAACTCATCCAACTTTACCTTAGACCACTCGGTCAACAAGCAGATTACGTTGGCTAAGGGAATTTTTTAGGTATTTATGTAGCAACAGCAGCAGCGTTCGTTTGTTTACATTTTTATTCCCTATCGGCTACCAGAGTCCTCAGTTCTTTCAAAGAGCTTGGCATTATGCGTGCGGCGGCCGACAATTCCTTCGCCAGAGTGCTCAACTCCTCCCCACTCATTGGTTGAGCACTTGAGTGGGGAATTGCCGGCTGCCGTATACACCAAAATGCAAAGCTCTTCTCATGAACTGAGCACTCCGGTATCCAATAAACGTTTATGTAAATGAATATATACGTAAAAATTCTTCGCTTACACTGAAAGGGGCGGTAAATTTGATGTAAGATATCCAACTGACGTAAAGTCAGCTGGGTTTCGATCCCAACTTGAAGTGTCAGGCCACATGTATGAATAAAACAGCCTGTCTGTGGATGACCGCACACACACACACACATACATGCGTGTATATATATATATATATATATATATATTACATTCTACCAATCAAAATATACTTTACTTTTGCATTTATACACCTTTAAAATTAAAATTTCACATTTCAAAACTAAAGTACTTCCTTGAGGCTGATGCATTCTGGCCACTTGGAAGTACTGCAAGTACTCTTCTCTTACGAAGCAGAAAGAAAGAAAGAAAGAAGGAAGGAAGGAAAAAAGAAAGAAAGGAAGGAAGGAAGGAGGAAAAAAAGAAAGAAAGAAAGAAAGAAAGGAAGGAAGGAAGGAAGGAAGGAAGGAAGGAAGGAAAAAAGAAAGAAAAAAAGGAAGGAAGGAAGGAAGGAAGGAAAAAAGAAGGAAAGAAAGGAAGGAGGGAAAAAAGAAAGAAAGAAAGAAAGAAGAAAGAAAGAAATCTGTAATTCCTTATTCTTGATTGAGAATTTCTTACTTCCTATTCCAATTCTTAAATAAAATACCGGATGTGATAAAAATGTATGAAGACTGAGTTTTGGATTGTTAAATTTTCAGAATTTTAGATGTAGATGAAGACGTGTTCACAGCTGAGCAACTTATATGTTAAAGTGATGCTGACTAGACAGCAATCTGGACTAGTCAGGTTTAATTCTCGATACTTTATTATCTGTATTCTTTTTGGTGAAATACTAGTTTATGCAAATGCATATCTCCGACATCTACCGTTTTGTATGGAGGTGCCCGTGGTACAGTCGTTATCGTCGTAGGAAATGGACACGGCAACACGAGTTCAAATCCTGGACGAGACAGATTACATTTCACATAGCACTAATACCCAATATCCAATTATTCTCCCTCCAGCTATGGGTAAATAGTAGGACAGACTAGGTTCTTCAGCCTTGGTGAGGCAACTAGTCTAGGAGAAGGAAAACTCTGAATTCAAACCTGTTAAACTCCGCTTAAAAATTGACCTTGTGTCATATCCTGCCCGAGTGGAGGGGTTGGGTAAATAGTACCTTTTTGTATTTTGTCTTGTTTCCTAAAATGAAAATTCATCTCGAGCGTAATATTTGAGAAACTAGGAGGTAGTAAAAGAAATACGATAATGTGACTTCAGAAATATCAAAAGATGTATTTTGGAAGTTCTTGAACCAATTGCAAAATAGAAGGGAAATTTTAAAAGAAAATTAATGTTTAGATTTTCATTGTTTTTATTTTTGAATGTCAACTTTGACGGAAAGTTGAAGATCGTTTCGATATTGCATTTATTTTGTCAACAGATCACTCAGTCTAAAACCATAAAAAAATAATATTGTTAAAGTCAGACAGAATCCACGAGCAGAGAAATGTTTAGCAAAAAAAGAAAAAAAAAAAAAAAGAAATGATAATTTTTATGAACACATCATTGTTTTGTCAATAATTTCTCTCCCTTCTTTTTATAGAATTTCACCTTCTTTCTGAGGTACCCCTTAATATTAGAATCCTTTTTTTTTTTTTGTTTCCATTATTCTTTTGTCTCGATTAATCATAACAAAGACAAAGCAGTATTCTATCTTTATGGAAATTGTATTTTTAAACAGAGCGATAATAAAATATTAGAAAAAAGAACTAATAAGAAGAAAATGAAATAAGATAAAAATAACCAAACCCAACAAACAATTTGTGCTAGACGCCTAGAAAGAGATCGGAAATAAGAAATGGAAGAAAAGACGCCAAAAGGTTCTGGGGTGTTTTGACATGGAGTCGGAACAATAGATCATGTGATCAATAGCTAGATAAATGGATCTCCCTTCAAAGATATAAAAAAGGAGAAGAAATATTGATGATTCCAAAGGGAAAGGAAATATAAAAAGATTGAAACGATCCGATGAAGGAATATCGAGGCAGAATATGGATAAAAGCAAAAAATAAATAAATAAAGAGGATGTATAAAAAGTAAAAAAATGTAACATGACAAGAAGAAGAAGAAGAAGAAAAAGAAGAAGAAGAAGAAGAAGAAGAGAGAGGCAGAAATAAGTATGAATAAAAGGATAAGTACAGAAGTAAATAAAACTGCATATATATATATATATATATATATATATATATATATATATATATAATAACCAAAGCTACATCAATCACAAGAAAAGACTCCCTAGAATTAAGACCGAAAGTGAAGATGAATCGCCTCCCCTTCGTAACAGTGCCCTGTCGGCTGGGGCTATAGAATACACCGATTGCACCTGTGCAGAGGGCTAAGACCCCGCAATGAGTTTCCTGGATATAACACTGAACAATCCGAAACTAAGGTTCCAGTATTGTTGGAGCTTTAGGGAATGCGGAGTACCGCTTCAATGACATCGCCCCCAGGTCCACTCTAGCCTGGAGTGGTAGCTCCCGATAGAGCCCTATATTTGGATCAAGCTGAACTTAACTGCGTACTTATACTAAACTGAATTACTTGAAATATAACTGTTTTGACAATTAAACTGTGTGCTCATGCTAAACTGAATTGTTTGAAATAGAACTGATTATTTATATAAAAATGGATTTGGCATTAAATAACCTACAAAGGTTGATAGGCCACAAACCCCAAAGAATCAACCAACCAACACTTCGTAACAACCTTCAACAACGCTCTCCTACCACGAGCCGAAATAATCAAGAACTATTGAACTATTTAAAATATATATTTAAAAAACCAGGCATGCTAACCAATGATCGATAGGTAGCAACATTAACTTAACCATAAAAGCAATCCATAGAAAACCCACCGTCAAATTCACTTAATTTTGCCAACTATGAAATATCAAGAACAACTTACGCTGCTAATACGTCAAATCAATTTCATTCACTAGTTTCACAACCAAAAAGGACTTTCAAAAATTTACCACAAAACAAATTGCAGAAGCAAAAATGTAATTTATTTACTGGAATATGCGTGCTGCTAAAAACAGTATATTAGAAAGTCAGAATGACCGTTTTATTTTAGATTAAATAACTACAAACACGGGATCAAATCTGTGTCTCAGAAGACGATCAAATCTTTTTATCTGAACAATATAATATTGGTCGAACAATACTTCCGCACAAACGGTCACAACTTCAACAGATATGCAAAATTCATATATTCTTATAAATAAAAGAGCAACCAAAGACTGATTATACAACATTGTTCATTTGATTAATGGATATGCTACGCCAAAAGTACATTTTGTATCACCTTTTATTTAGCATATGAACTCCGTCAAAAAAAAAAATTAATCTGTAAGAAACTGAAAAAAGCTACCTTCATAAAGTTATATCAGTACAAGCAATTCTAACGAAAAGTAAACGCCATATATTTTGTTAGTAGAAATAGTTTAGCGATGTTGATAATAAATGCGTACTGGAGGAATTGAATGGGGAAAAGGATCTGAAATTCCCTTATGAGAAATAATTACGAAATGAGCAGCTATAGAGACGAATCTCACTTGCAAACTAAATAATAGTGTATTTTATCGCTTTATTTTGTGGTCCTACGTTAGTCATGCTATTTGATTATGGCCTTAAGTCCGTGACTACCACATATTTTTTCCGGCTCGTTGGTTTATCAACTTCTCCAGTGCTCACATTGTGTTTGAAAGATCCACTGATAGAGGGCGACACAATTTATCCGGAACTTCTTCTGATAGTTGGAGTGGTTTATTGGAACAAGTTGTCTGGATGTTGGCAACACAAAGACAAGAAAAACTTTCTTTTACTAAGAATTAAAATCTATTTATTGAAACACAATGGTGCAACAATCTTCATCATCATGTGCTGCTTCCGGCAAGTCTTCTAGACTAAATGTATCCGTACAGAGCTGTTCTAGTTGGTCGTCCAACACTGGCGCATCCATGTGAAGGGGTCGATAGGAGAACATCACTAATTAGTTCGTTCTTACTTGTCTAGCAATGTCTTACATGTCTTGTCCGTCTTATTTAGATGGTTTTAGAGATGGGATGTAGGTGGCCGTACAGCTGCTGCTTTCTGGGATATTGCTTCCAAGATTTGCTTAATATAGTTCGAAGCATTCTTGAGCAATTCTTTTCTGGGTTTTTCTCTATACGCTTAATCAGTGTCCGTGCGGTGCATCCATATAGTAGAATTGACACGACTGCTGCTTGGAAAATTACGTTAAATTTTGTCAGATAAGTCTGATCTCCATATTATTGAGAGCTTATCGATTGCAGTCCATGCATTTGTTTCTTAAAATACTAAAACCAATTGCTTACCTTTAGTTTCCTGAATTTCTTATCGTTCATAAGGCGATATCAGATATTTTCTATGAACTACATGCGTACAAAAACTCACAGATACATATACGTGAGTTTGGTTCTGAAAGAGAGAGAGAGAGAGAGAGAGAGAGAGAGAGAGAGAGAGAGAGAGAGAGAGAATGTTCGTGTCTGTGTTCCAAAAACGTATGTGCATCTATATGCTACCGAATACCCATATTAAATTTATCATATTAAAAGTGCATTTTCATATATTCCTAAAAATATAGACTTTTTGATATATATATATATATATATATATATGTGTGTGTGTGTGTGTGTGTGTGTGTGTGTGTGTGTGTGTGTGTCCGTGGGTGTGTGTATGTATGTGTGTGTACATATATACATTTATTATGAAATGATTTATAAGTCATGTTAATGAATTCATAATGATATAAGTATGAAATCCTACATTCATTGCGAATGTATAGTGAAAGTTTTAGGTATAATGTTACAGAAGCGTTTCATCGAACTGGAAAAGATTTTGAATTTTTTTCTTGATCACGGTTTGACAATTTGGGGCAGCTAATAGTTAACACGTTAGATTATTACTACCGAGTTCTATTATCACTGGGAACCTTATACGATCATCACCCGGTAATCCATACCTCTGGTCTTGGGCTAAACTCAAATAGCTACATTTTATATTTTTCTGAAACGATTCTTTTAGAAGCAAATTGCGCATAACTTAAATTTGTGTATGTAATTTGCTTCCTTTTCATATTCTAATTAGTATTTGCCTGTTAAATTAAGTTTGATTATGTGTATTTTACATTAAATCCCAAGTTTCTTATGATATATATATATATATATATATATAGTCATCCACAGACAGATCTGTTTCGTTCTATCAGAAGGAAATTTAAACGGTTATGAATCACAATTGTTATTGTTTACATAAATCCGCTTAACGGCTACCGAGAGCTCCATTTATATGAAGAGCCTTGCATATACGCTAATGGCAACACAATTACTTCATTCGCTAGAGAGCTCAACCCTACAGGGGTAAGGGAGTATATATATATATATATTGTCATCAACAGACAGATCTGTTTCGTTCTATCAGGACTCACCAATGCGGCTAGACAGGCTAGATTACCGAAGCTTGGATCGAAACCCGGTTGACTCAAACGCCAATCCAAGATTCTACCACTCAGCCACGAGGAAACCAGCGCAAGCGAAGGAAATTTAAACGGTTATGAATCACAATTGTTATTGTTTACCTATATCCGCTTAACGGCTACCAAGAGCTCGATTCATATGAAGAGCCTTGCATATACGCTAATGGCAACACAGTTACTTCTTTCGCTAGAGAGCTCAACACTACAGGGGTAGGGGACCACACACACACACACACACACACACACACACACACACACACACACACACACACACATATATATATATATATATATATATCAAACCAGTCCGCATAAATGGGATGGGAGACAAGATTAATTTTTAAGCGGAGTTGAACACGTTTGATTTTAGTTTTCCTTTTTGTAGACAGGTTACCATATCAAGGTTAAAGTGGCCATTCTGCCCAACTATTTACCCATAGGTGTAGGGGGAATAATTGGATTAAGGATTTTCCAAAGAATATTAATGTTTTCTGAAATGTAAACTGCCTTATCCAGGATTTGAAGTCAACAATGACAGTTCCACTACGAGCGACTCCGAATATCAATATCAGATAGATGGTTAGTTGGTTGGGTTGTTTGGGTTTATGGCATATCAACTTTTGTGGGTTATTTAAGGCCAAATCCATTTTTATACGAATAATCAGCTCTATTTCAAACAATTCAGTTTAGCATTTGTACACAGTTTAATCGTCAAAAACATTTTGTATTTCAAGCTATTCAGTTTAGTCAAACAGTTCTATTTCAAACAATCCAGTTTAGTACAAGTACAGTTTTTGCCCACACAGTTTACATGTCACAGCAGTTCTATTTCAAATAATTCAGTATAACATAAGTACGCAGTTTAGTCCTATTCGACCAATAGATCGGGCCCCATCACAAGCTTCCCCTCCGCGCCAGAGGTAACCTGGGAGTGATGGCAATGAAGGGGTACTCCGTATTCCCCAAAGCAACGGCATTATTGGAACCTCAGCAACAGATTGTTTAATATCATAAACAGAACAGTCGTTGGGGTGGGGGCTTACCCCTCAGCATAGAAGCAGTCGGTTTATTTTACCGTGCCAGCCGACTGAATAATAGATAGATAGATAGATAGATAGATACTATTGATACTATTATAGCGTTATAAATACGACGGTTAGCTCATCTTGTTACGGGGGGGTGTCTTCGTGACGTAATGGTTAAAGTGGTAGACTGTGGACTCGTAGTAAGCGTGAACGAACTCTAGTCGCGCTATCACGTTCACTTTCGGACAAATACCTTTGGGAAAGGCATGAACCCCATTATCCTCCCATCTATGGGTTAAACAGTACCACTACTTCTAAAAGATGAATTTGGCATTAGATAACCCGAGAAGGTCGATATGCCTTTAAACAAACAAACAAACAAACATCTTCTTGGTACGGTTGATATTTTTCTTTTTTTCTCAAATTATCTGTTTTTTCTTCTTTCTTTTTATTTTCTCTTGCTGTCATCATCTTTTTCCGCTGTTTTCATGTTTGTTCTTAAGCCACATATAAGTGCATGACTCTACGGACTTCCAAATTAAATTTGTTTATTCACAGAAAAACATTATGAGATTATCTCGATACCTCTGTATCGAGAATCGCCCGTATTCACTGACAACATTTAACAACTAACATTCAATGACATTATCCATAAATGCTGTCCCCTTTTAAATTTCTGCGTAGTCTCCGCTTCTGAATGGGAAATTATCGCCCAGTTTTATCAATTTTAAAAATTCCCTTTCTTATACTGTTACTACTTGTTGAAAGCTGTATAAAAGAATAAAAACCTGAACAACATTCGTATTTTTCTGCCTAAATATTATTAAACACAGATATTATCTATTTTATTGTTATGTGACGAGGAATTTTACGCTTACCTCAATAATTTTATTTTATTGCAGTTTGAAATTGAATTTCTCGGTGTATGTGTATGTCAGCTGATTTAGAGTTCGTACTTACTTCTCCAGCAGTGTCCATTCTTGAAGATAATTCACTTATAATCAACATAAAGTTTCTATTTTTACTACTATGAGGGTGAGTCAAAAGTTTTACGATATCTTAGTACATAAAAGATTGTGGTGAAACCAAAAACATTTGTTGAGTGACAAAATGAAAGTACAGTTGATTAAAGCAGAGTAACAGATGGTTCAAAAAATTTCGATCTAGTTGCAAGAACGTCAACGTTCAAGTTAGTTCAGGTAAGCCTAAAAGCGTGAATTCAGAAGTCATTGTTCCTCACCTTCTCAACCACAGCATAAATATCAGGAGCTGCCGACTTGTGTCTCACTTTACCATAATATTGCAAAATTTTTAACTCACTCAAGCAGTTTTGAAAGTAATTAGAAACAAACAGGGTGAATTCCAGGGGTGTGCTGGCTAAAGAGCTTTTTTGTTTTTGTTTTTGCTTTGTTTTACGGCATATCAACCTCATCGGTCATTTAATGCCGAATCAAGTTAAAGAAGATAAATCTGAAAAGAAATTCAAAGGAGAGGTCTTAGGAATTAATGATAAACTTTAGATAACTAGTTGGTTATTTGTTTTTACTTTAATGTTTAAGGTGGTGTCCTCGTGGTGTAATGGTTACAGCGATGGACTGCGGAATCGTAGTAAGCGAGTTCGTACTCCAGTCGCGCTATTACGTTCACTTTCAGGCAAAAACCTTTGGGAAAGGTATGAACCCCCTTCTCCTCCCAGCTATGGGTTAAGTAGTACCACGACTGTTCTTCTTGGAGAATGGCTTTGGCATTAAGCAACCTACAAAGTTTGGTATGCCATTAAACAACCAAACCATTTTATTTTAATTTTTTATTCGGAGTTTATTTGTAGGGAATCATGATCATAACCCCCCCCCCCAAAAAAACAAAACAAACTGTGAACTGCTGCCTCGAAGTAGGGTGATTTCAAATTCTAGTCGTGCTATTACGCTCATTTTCAGAGTGACATGAATCACTTACCCGCCCCCAACTATGGGTTAAATAGTACAATTACTATTCTAGAAGGATAGCTTTAAATAACCCACTAAGGTTGATATACCATCAAACAAAGAAACCAAGTCAACCAAACCAAGAGACATGCTATCTTTAAGTTCACATTTCCTCAGACGTAAAAGTTACAATTTTGTACCATGGAGATATTAGTCACTCTGGGTAAGATTAAAATCTACTCTTGGTTAAAAGGCATCAAATTCTTTGCTGCACTCTAAAAATAATGTAATTCCGTTTCTATTCAAGTGTATGTTGGCACATTGTGTAAAAATCGATGTGTGTGCGTTAAGCGCTGAAAATCCGCCAATAACAGAAAATTGGATTTTCAATTTATACAACTTCAAATTCTCAATTTCCACGTCATGTTCAAAAAAGTTTATTAATACAGGAATATATTTCTTATACTTTCTAAGGTTTAATTATAAAATAATTGTAGCGGTAATTTAAGCCAAACTAAATTTACTCTTTCAATACGGAACAAGTGAAATTGGATTCGGTTATGCTTTATCTGCATCTGCAAACGTATATAATGGTGAGAGTTTGTCTTTTTTAATTCTTGTATTTTCTTATTCAGCTCCAGACTGGTGAAATGAGATTTAGCTATTTGTTTTCTAAATCAATTTGATATATTTCAATTTATGTAAGATGCATATGTTATCAGCGCTGTCACATTTTTTACACTTATGTGTATGTGCGCGCGCATTTTCATCGAAGAAAAATGTCTGTCTATCATATCTGGCACTGGCTAGCAAACAGGAATACGAGTCGCTTCCAGAAAAAAAATCGAACCCATCAATTTTTCCAAAGTGCTTCAATACTTGTGTAACATGATAAATTGGCGAAATCTATTATTGGCAGGAAGTGTACATTAGTGTGAATAAATTCAAACTGTTAGAATGTCACGCGGTGCGGAAAAGACCGTAAGATTTGAGTGATGAATGGTAACCTGGTGATCAAATGAAATCTTGGCCCTCACTGAATGTGAGTAATAACATGAAAGTTTAGAAGTTAGATAGAAACTTCAGTTAGTGAGAAGCGCCTGAACGAAGCGGCTAGTTGTTCCATCAATGCTCACCAATTCCCCGTAAGTTGGCAACTGATAATTCTGTAGTATCGTAAAAAATACAATATTGTATGCACATAAATAGTGTCCGAGTTGTTTGTCCCCCCCCCAGCAAATGAAGAACTAAGAATGTTCGGGTGGCAAGCGAGGTACAAAAAAACCGACACGAAGCGATAGACAAGAACAAAAATGGCGAACAACGGAATAGGCACAACGACGAGAGAAAGACGCATACAACACGACGAAAGAACGAGTGCAGAGCTAGTCGCTTGGCTAACCAATACAGAAGTTAAAATACAAACGTAACATCATAACGTATACCCAGAATGGGTACGGAACACTTGTATTTTATCTCTGAAACTGGAAGATGGAAGTAACGGCAGGTGAGACCACAATTTAACTAAAATTCTAATTTGTTTGTTTGTTTGAGTTTTATAGCATAGGTCATTTAATGCCAAATCCATTTTTATACAAAGAAACGATTCTATTTCAAGCAAATCAGTTTAGCATAAGTACACAGTTTAATTGTCAAAAACATTTTTATTTTAAGTTATTCTGTTTATTCAAAAAGTTCTATTTCAACAATCTAGTTTAGTATACGTATAGTTTTTTTTTTTTACACACAGTTAAATGTCAAAACAGTTCTATCTCAAACAATTCAGTTTAGCAAAAGTACGCAGTTTAAATAACAAAACAGTTCTATTTCAAACAATTCAGTTTAGCATAAGTACACAGTTTAGTTCTATCTGACCGATAGATAGGACCCTATCAGATGCTACCACTTTTGGCTAGAGTGGACCTGGGAGCGATGGCAATGAAGGGGTACTCGGCATTCCTCAAAGCTCCTGCATCATTGGAACCTCATCATCTTATTGTTTAGTATCATATCCAGGATACTCGTTCGGCGGGAGGGAATCATCCCTCTGCAGAGAAGCAGTTGGTGTATTTTACAGCCCCAGCCGACTGGGCAATTTAATTTGTTGTGTTCGTTTTATTTTGATGGTTAATGAAATGGAAAGTGGCCGTACAACTACGGTTTTGTGTAATGCTACTTCAAGGATTTGTTCAAAAAAGCAGGTAGAATTTCCATTTAGCCTTTATTCTCATATTTACCCAACCCCTCCGCTCGGGCAGGATATGACACAAGGTCAATTTTTAAGCGGAGTTTAACAGGCTTGAATTCAGAGTTTTCCTTCTCCTAGACTAGTTGCCTTACCAAGGCTGAAGAACCTAGTCTGCCCTATAATTTACCCATAGCTGGAGGGAGAATAATTGGATTCATACCTTTCCCAAGGGTATTAGTGCTATGTGAAATGCAATCAGTCTCGTCCAGGACTTGAACTCGTGTCGCCGTGTCCATTTCCTATAACGATAACCATTACACCACGTGCACTTCCCTTTAGCCTTTATTCTTAAAGCGTTTAGGGTTCAGCTGGTGCATCCTTACAGTAATACCGACATTACCACAATTTGGAAGAAATTCCGTTTAATTTTATCAAAGAGATCAGATGTCTATATGGTCGACATCTTGTCATGCTGGGCAAAGTTGGATATGTAACGACGAACTCATAAGCGACGCTCTCTGATAGACACCAGGGCTGGCCGACCAGCAAGGATTTACATACAGCAGCTTGTGTATGGAGACTGGATAAAATCTAGAAAGCCAACCGGGAACGATGGACGATAAAAACTAAAAAATCAAGTTTTATAAAGTGACAGTGTGTTGTCAGAAAAAGTTAAGTTATGCCCTTTTTATCACCAGAGACTTAGAACTTTTTGAACAACCCTCGTATCAATGAGACGTTAAAAAACATGCTTCAATATTATAACTGTTCATTGTTTCAATATAACTTTTTCGCTGGGAACAGACAAATGTATAGTTAGTTTACGTAATATCAACAATAAATCATTGATTTTCTCTCACAAAAGTACGGTACAATAAATAAATAATTAAAAGTTTTCCTAAAGGCCAAATTCCTTATTTGGGTCTTCCGTTGGAACTAACTTTGAATCTCGCACATAAGGAGCACTTTCATCAAGTTTTAAAGCAATATGCCTATTTAATCGTGATTGTCTTGGATGTATGTTACCAATAATGAAGTCTGAAAACCCAACATCAATATCGTCAAGGCCATACTCCTGAAGTGCTAGCTACGCAAGGCAGGACACTTTTCCAGGATTTTACCCAGCGGGAAGCTTTTTATTGGCCATTATGATCAAAGAAGTACCAGACAAGTGATTTAACGACTTCTGAGAACCACAACACTTTCTTTCTCAACACCAACAATGCTGTCTCCTTTGAAAACGGCCGAAGGGCCGCTGTCAAGGAGAAACACCAACACTATACTAAGATCATCAACTGCGGCTGTTACGAGCGTGTCTCGTCTCGTATCGGCCTTTTCAGTCATGAACACGTATACTGTCGGCGTTGACCAGTCCCTTCTTGATCTTCATTCATAAAAGCCAAGCCATGATGAAGGTATTACCTTCCTTGATTAATTCTGATTGGGTAATCTTTCCTGCAAGAGGAGAACCATTCTATCGGTTATAAAACAGCTACTTTTTTTTTACTCTTTTTCATTTCTGCATATATATATATATACATATATATATAAGTTGGTAGCCGTTGTCGGATATGGTCCGAAGGCGCCCTTTTTAATAGCTTCTACACCGAGGTGTAGGGGAGGACCTTTCCCTGGATGCTCCACTAGTCCTTGATCCATACCTTATAATGCTGAGTGTTAAACAAGGAGGCATCAAGTACCAAATTTTAAGCCTTTAGTATGACTCGACCTGGGGTAGAACTCCGTTCTTCTGGGTCATTGGCAAACACTCAAACCATTTTGCTAATGGGCTAGTTATATATATATATATATATATATATATATATATATATATATGTATAGATATAAGTATATATATATATATATATATATATGTAATCTTCAAATTAGCTTGAATGTCTAACTTGAATTCAATTTAGACATTAAAACTAATTTGACGATTGTTGATTATTTAAATGTGACGTTTAACTTATACGATGAGAAGGTGTACCCTTTAGGAAAAAACGATCAATATCCATGCTACATAAATATAGGGTCTAATCACCCGAAGAAAGTCTTTAAACAAATCCCTTATATCATTATGATAAGTTTATCAACAAATTCATCAAACGAGGATAGTTTTACTCAAAATTAACAAGATCATGAAATATCCTAAAAAAAGTGGATATAAAGAAAAACTCATATATAAAAGTAGAGAAGACAAAGCAAACATATAGAATAGTAGTAATAATAGGAAAAGGAAAATCTTATAGTTTACACCTCCAGGTATTTGTCGCTGCCTCCCACCAGACAGGACTTGGCACAAGGCCAAAAGCCCGAAGGCCGATTAAAGTGGGGATAAAGGAGAGGGGAAGGTCGGGAACGAGCCGAGACTCGAACCCTGCAAGACATTAACCCACTAAGTGCAATGTGGCTCTAATGAGTCAAGCAGTATCACGGACCTAAATCTAGATCCAGGCACGTATGCCAGAATATAGCTTGAACTAGACCGTGAGGTCTAGTGCTATACAAGGGGTGCATAGGGGACAAAAAAGCAGCTCGCCCACCTGATGGTGGCCCAACCGAAGTTGGGGGCCTTTCGGCCTCGAATCTGCCATTGGTTTCGATACTCCTAGACCAGGTAGTGTTACTCCTAATCCAGGTAAGTATATAGTTTACACCTCCATATAACATGGCTGTAGTCACAAAAGTAGGAAGAGAATTTTTTAGAATATTTGGAAAAAATTTTCCTAAGACGAGTAATTTATCAAAAATATTTGATAGAAACACCGTGAAATTAAGTTACAGCTGTATTCCTAACATTTCCACCATAGTTAGTAAAGGCAACTCAAAAAGTTAACGAGAAATAAAAATACTGAAACCCTAATTATAAATGTATTAAGAAGGAAAACAGCTCCCTCAAGGGAAGATGTCAAACAGAGTGTGTAGTGTATAAAGCTGAGGTACCCATCCTGAACAGTAACAGTGACAAAAGGAATGAATAAAAAGTGTATGTGGGTTCAACGCATAACCCTTTCAAACAAAGATATTACGATCATAAAAGTAGCTTCGTACATGAAATATATAGACATAAAACTAGTTTATCCAACTACGTATGGGAAGTAAAAAACAAATTTGGTATAGATCTTATATCAAAATTGGAAATTGAGAGAAGATGTAAGGGGGGAGATAGATATTGTAAACTATGTATGGAGGAAAAATTATCCATAGCTACATATAATAAATCAAAGGAATTGCTTAACCAAAGATCCGAAATATTTAATATTTGTACACATTGGAAAAATGGGTTAATTAGTGGATAAAAGGATTGATAAAGATTGTTCAACGTAGAAAAAGGGAAATATTTTTAATGCTAATTTTTGTATAGGTGAAGGGTCTTTTTAATCTATAAAATCTATTTTATACTAACCCACTTCGCCAGTGCGATCCTGAAGAGCCGTTTGGTGAAACCTAGGTAGAGTCACTCTTGGCCATGTATGAATTATTTTAATTATATATATATATATATATATATATATATATATATATATATATATGTGTGTGTGTGTGTGTGTGTGTGTATGTGTGTGTATAAATATATATGTATGTATGTGTATATATATATGTATATATATATAAATATGTGTGTCTGTGTTTGCGTCTATGTGTGTCTTTGTCTGTGTATGTGCGTGTGTATTTACCGACCCCTCAACGTGAGCAGGGTTTGGCTTAAGGTCAATTTTTAAATGAAGTTTAACGAACATGAATTCAGAGTCTTCTTTCTCCTAGACCAGTTGCCATACCGAGGTTAATAAGCCCAATCCTTCCTTCTATATACGCATAACTGAGGGGAGAATAGCAGGACACGTATCTTTCCCAAAGGTTTTAGCTTTCTGTGAAATGAAAACAGGTTCTTCAGGTCTTTGAAATCGGGTTGCCGTGCCCATTTCCAACGACGATAACTATTACATTAGTTGATATACCTCGGTAGCAATATCTCATCAACTGAAAGCGATACGCATAGGAAAGGTATAGATGGCTATTGACAGGTTAACGACCCTGTGGAAATCTGATCTCTGTGATAGAATAAAACGGGAACTTTTCATAGATCTGGTTGAGTCAGTTTACTTTTTCTTATATATAACAAGCTGAAAAGTGACATTTTCATTCTAGGCACAAAAACAACAGTTTAATCTCTTGGAAAATTCACGGGCAAACAAGTAGAAAAATGAAAAAAATAAGAAAAAGAACTATCACAGTGATCATTTGAAAGACAGGTCAGGAGACTTTTCTCCTCTGAAATATTCCCGGGGAGTTTCCATGGAGTAATGCCTCAAAGTAAGCAGGTTCGAATTCCTGTCGTGCTTTTCTGTCCACTTTCAGACTAATTCACAAGGGAATGGTTTAAACTCCCAAGTTTAAATCTACTACTGTTCAACAAGGATGGCTTTGGCTTTAAATAACCCGCGAATTTTGATATGCCATTAAACTTAAAAAAAACAGACTTGAGTCTACGACAGTTTAATTAAATCATTCACTCTAGTTTTTATTATACGATTCTCGAATACATTCTATTAGTCGCTTTGAGCGATTTAGTGTCAACCTAGGAGCTTATTTATTTCTATGTCTTCTTTTGTTTGAAATCACTGACCATTCTCGCTGGAATTCAGTTACACACACACACACACACATATATATATATATATATAAATATATATATATATACATACTAATTTACTATCTATCAGCATTCACGGTGACAAAGAAAAAGAAAAAAAAAACCAGGATTCAGAGATAACAAATCTCGAATCACTGCCTGGGGGGAAAAAAGTGCTCAATACTAAATAGAGCCAATTACAAAAATTAAATCGCGAGTCGGGACAATCCTACTACAGTTTTGCCTAAAACGGCTCCTCAGAGTACCTAGCACTGGTGACCTAGAGTCGGTGCTAGGTACCCCGAGGAGCTGTTTTAGGCAAAACTGTAGTAGGATAGTCCCGACTCGCGATTTAATTTATATATATATAGTGAGAGATAGAGAGAGAGAGGGGGGAGAGAGGGGGAGAGAGAGATTTCTCGGCTACTCTATCAGATACTTGAATACAGTTACATTATATTTTTGGTTGAACTAGGTAATATACCTATTACCAATAACTGTCTTCATCTTTTATTCTCACGACTACTAAGGAAGTAAATTAAAGTTGGTGACCGTAGTCGATGGTGACCCCAAGTCTCCCTTTTCAAAAGTTACTACACCAAGGTGTAGCGGAGGGCGCTACTCCTCTCCCTGGATTGCTCCACTTAACCCTTGATCCGTACCTTATAATACTGAGTGTTAAGCAAGGAAGCATCGAGTACCATTTTTTGAGTCTTTGGTATGATTCGACCTGGGATTGAACCCATGCCTCCCAGGTCATTGGCAAACACTCTAACCATTATTTCCAAATAATAATGTTGCTTAGCTTTTTCAATCACATTGCAAATTGATTCTGAATGAAATTTTGGCAAGGGAGAAAAATTAGTATAATTCATATTACAATCTAAATTTTTTTCAATTTTTTCTTCTAAAATCTAAAAAGCGTCAAAAGTTCAGCTTTTCATTTTTTTGTTTTTGCTAAGAGTAAAACCAAAAAATTTCTAAATTGTTAGATCAGGATGACCTGTGAAATCAATTCAATCAGATGAAAAATATATCTGAGTCCATAACCTACGGGATTGGAGAAAATATGTTTGTGAACTTGAGGAAGAAGTAAACACGAAGTTACCAGACCGTAAAAATTATCAAAAAATAAAGACAAAATCATCAAGAAATACTCATAGAGTTAAAATCTATTCCTAAGGTAAAAAACATAAGTAAACAGTTAAAGTTTGCCTGAAAATATAAAAAGTGGATAACAAGTGGCTTGCAACAAAGAAGAAGAAGAAGAAGAAGAAGAAGAAGAAGAAGAAGAAGAAGAAGAAGAAGAAGAAGAAGAAGAAGAATCAAATAATAATGATACTTATGGGAGTTTTTCACAACGGTTTTAGCTGATGGTTTTTCACTGGAGTTTCAGTGACAGTAAGTCTCCTCAAGTTTCCAAGACTCTTCTCAGTATTCTGGTCGTTCTCAATTAAGCTGTTGTTTGGATGGTCTCCATTCATCCTCTAACTTCGAAGTTCTCAAGTCCCCTTTAATAATCCTTTAGTTACTGTACCGAAAGCATCAATCACAATCGGTATTATTGTCACCTTCCTGTTCCATAGTTTTTTTTAAAAATTCCCTTGCAAGGTTGAGGTACTTATACTTCTTTTCACATTCTTTCAGTTTTATTCTGTGGTCAGCAGGGACTGTAAAGTTCATAATTTTACTACTACTACTACTACTACTACTACTACTACTACTACTATCATTATTTGTGTTATTATTTACTCCTTGAGAGTTTTTCACTGGAGATTGAGTGACAGCAAGTCTCCTCAAGTCTCCAGGACTCTTATTATTCAGGCCGTTCTCAATAATGTAGTAGTTTGGATGGTCTCCACTCGTCCGCCAACTTCTAAATCCTCCAGTCCCTTTAGTAATCCTTTAGTTATTGTTCCAAATGCACCAAGTACAATTGGTAGACCTTCAAAAGTTCGAACTCTTTGGTAACAATCGAAGAGAATAAATGCGGAAAAGAAAAAAGAAGCAGCATTTTTCCACTGAGTAAAAAGCCTTAGTTAAGTTATTGTTATGATCTAGGTTTACTTTTCTGCTGATAGTGTCTGTGCTATCCGTTTAATAAGTGGTATCATATATAAAAAAAAGAAGTGTCACTAGCGTCCATGTAGTGCATCCATATAGCAGTATCGAAACAATCGCTGCTTGGAAGAAACTGTGTTTCATTTTATCGGTCAGGTCTGACTTCCATATGACCGATAGCCAATTGATAGCTGTCTATGCCTTTGTTATTCACGTGTCGATGTCTGTTTCGGTCGATGAGACACTGTTTCCTAGGTAGGGGAACTTGTCTATTAGTTTCAGAGAGCTACCGATTCTCAGGAAGAAGCAAAATGGCTTCCGGATAAATAGATCCACGACCCCACAGATATTGACTATCTGTAGAATTCTAGAAGACGTACAAACAAAAAACCTACAGGCAACAATATTATTTATCGACTTTTCAAAGGCCTTTGATTCCATACACAGAGGGAAGATGGAGCAAATTCTCCTCGCATACGGTCTACCAAAAGAAACCGTCGCAGCCATAATGATTCTCTATAGAAACACCAAAGTGAAAGTGCATTCTTCGGATGGAGATTCAGACTACTTCGACATTGTAGCTGGGGTACTGCAAGGAGACACACTTGCCCCATACCTCTTTATCATCTGGATGTGCCCGTGGTGTAATGGTTATCGTCACAGGATATGGACACGGCGATACGAGTTCAATTCCTGGACAAGACTGATTGCATTTCACATAGCACTAATACCCTTGGGAAAGGTATGAATCCAATTATTCTCCCTCCAGCTATGGGTAAATAGTAGGACAGACTAAATTCTTCAGCCTTGGTAAGGCAACTAGTCTAGAAGGAAAACTCTGAATTCAAACCTGCTAAACTCCGCTTAAAAAATTGACCTTGTGTCATATCCTGCCCGAGCGGAGGGGTTGGGTAAATAGAATCATCTGTCTAGACTACGTGCTTAGAATATCGATCGATAAAATCAAAGAAAACGATTCGAGCTGACAAAGAGAAGAAGCAGAAGGTACCCCACAAAAACAATCACCGACGTCGACTACGCCGATAACAGCGATTCTGGCAAATTCACCCACCCAAGACGAAACCCTATTGCATAGTTTGGAACGAGCAGCCGCAGGCATTGGTCTCCATGTCATTGCACACAAAACGGAATATATGTGCTTTTATCAAACAGGTGACATATCCATATTGCACTATATATATATATACACTTCTAGCACAGATTTCTCTGACTCTCCCTCGCCCACTCAACTCTATCGTCCATGGCTTCCAGCAGGTCTTCTAGGCTATATCCTGTGTCTTCACAGAGCTGCTGTAGATAAGTTCTAGTTGGTCGTTCAACACTTGTTTGTCCATGTGAAGAGGTCCATAGGAGAACGTCGCTTATGAGTTCGACCATACTTCTTCAGCAGTGTCTTGCATGTTATGTTTGTCGGATTTTGATGGTTTTAGAAATGGGAGGCAAGTGGCCGTATAACCACTGCTTTGTAAGATGTTCCCTGTACTTTTTCAGATATTTAGTACTGTTCATATGCCCAGCTATGTGTTGAATATTACCACTACTGTTCTTCTATAAGAATGGCTTTGGCATAAAATAATCCACGAAGATTGATTTACCAATAATAAAAGAAGCCAAGCTTTTTCATATGTATATGAATGAGTAGAAATTTAAAAAATTTAACGTTCATTTTTTAAACTTTAAATCCTAGAGATACATACAAAATTTCTGTTCGTTTAAAAGCATATGAACAGAACCACACACACACACACACACACACACACACACACACACACATATATATATATATATATATATATATATATATATATATATATATGTTTGTGTGTGTGTGTATGTGTGTGTGTGAATACTCGAGTAATGAACAATTTCATATTATAAATTACACTAATTTTCAGCCACAAAATGTTTTTTATCATATGTTGTATTTAATGAACAATTGCTTTGTTAGACATCTAAGATATTTCTTCTTCAACATATGATATAAAGAGAAAACAGTCAAACGCTTATTTATACGTTCAATCAAAATCAATGCAATACTGTAAATAAACAATAAAATCTAGATCTTGATGTCGAGCCAATGCCGAAATGAAGGCTTTTACTTTAAGATAATGAAGTATTCCATTGTTTACTATTCATTATATGTGTACATATATGCACAGATATTATAAATAGTAAGCAATATTAAGTAAAAACTTGATTTTCTTAACTAATAGCCTTTGTTTAGGTATAGGTTTCCTGGTAGGTCTTTGGATCGAAGTAATCACATTGTTAGGTCTTGAAACATGTTAAGATTCGATGTCTCAAAAACATTTCTCGTGTAATGAATAAATCATTGTTTATGGATGAAAGATTGGTCTTAGAATATCGTTCATTACACGAATAATATCATATTAATGGGTTGCATCTATTTTTAGACTGTTTTGGTTTAGTTTGGTTTGGTTTTATGGCATATCAAATATTGTAGGTTATTCAATGCCAAATATTTTTTATCCATATAAACTGTTCTATTTCAAACATTTCAGTTTAGCATTAGTACCCAGTTTAAATGTAAAAACAGTTTTATTTTCTGTTTAGATATCAAAGTTAAATGGTTCCAAGTATTGCTATGTATCACTAACAATTCAACATCAGTCATTTATTTACACACAGTACAATGTAAAAACTGTTCTATTTTCAAAAATTCAGTTTCGCATTAGCTCACAGTTTAGTTCTATTTGACCGGCAGATAGGACCCTATCAGGTGCTACCTCTCCGGGCCAGAGTGGGCTAGGGGATGACGGCAATAAAGGGGTACTCCGCATTCCCCAAAGCTCCAACATTGCTGGAGCCTCACCATCAGATTGTTTAGTGTCCTATCCTGGATACTCGCTGGGGGAATCTTACCTCTCTGCAGAAAAGCAGTCCGTGTATTCTGCAGTTCCAGCCGACAGGGCTGTGAGATAGTTTTGAATGATTTTGTCTCCAAATAAATAGTGATGCAAAATATTTTTTCTCTCTTGTCCAAGACATTGTGATCAAGGATTAATAGTTGTTACTGAATACTATTTTCAAATCTGAAACAAAAATGAACACAACATTATTATTTGTACAGTTATTAGCAGTCACATGGGTCCCATGAATATGGAGACACCGTGTATAAAATAATTTTACGCCTTCATATGACTAGCAGGTCCTACTATTAATGGTACGGTGAAATGCCGAAGGATTTTAATCTGGATTAAAGATATATGCTTAATGAATTGTGATACTATTACAAATATCAGGGTTGCCTATTTTCGAACATATATTTGTCTAGATTTGATCGTATGATTATTTTCAGCCATATCAATGTTTCTCAACAAAAATATGAAAATAGATATCAAGCTTTGAATGTTATGAAACGAAAAAAGCTTTATATACTTATTTTTCATTTTACTGTTATTATAAAATCTACTAGGAATTGAAAAATTTTACAACCACATAACTATAAAATCCGCTAGGAATTTAAAAATTTACCAACCACATGACTATAAAATCCACTAGGAATTTAAAAATTAATGACCTCTGAACCCAGTCCCCTACCAACTACACCACGTGAAATACTCTCTTAAATATATCAATAATTACGTCCATAAAATGTCAACAAATTAAAGACTACTGCGCGGTTTCCCTAACTCATAGAAATGGAATTAATTCGATGTTCTTTGTATGATGTGATAGATAAAGAGGTAATACACATGAAGGATTGTAGCTCTTGCAATTATAAGGTAACTTAAATTATACGAGGAATATGCTAAATCTGGATAGACATCAAAGTCAAATAGCAAATGAAAACTGTTAAGGCCTACGGTTAATAAAAAAAGAGACTATTGGCAACTGAAAAGTAGGGTACCTCATCCTGAGTGAAGAGAAATGCTGTATCAAACCGTTATCCAGGTGCGACACACATCAGTCTATGTACAGCGTATACTACATTCTATGGGATTTGGAGTCGTCAGCTAACTAGTATATCCTTATTAACAGCAATGGTTATTTTAGTGAAAATACCTGACAATGATTTGGCTTTTAGCCTTTATATTCGTCTTTTCTTGTTGACGAGTGTGACGTCGCAAATCTGGTGATAAAAACAGTCTAAAATCCGTATAAGTGTAGTCAGAGTCAAGGTCATTTCCACCATTTTAGGTCATTGTCAAGGCTGCTGGTACTCCTTTGTTGTCGAGTACTGCATTTATTCTGTGCTAAAGGAATTTTTCTACTCGGTGTATATATATATATATATACATATATATATATATTGACTGATAGACAAAGCGATTAAAACATATGTATATAGCTATTGATAAAATAAGTCATTCACTTTCACATACATGTTGCGTGCGCACGCGTGTGTGTGTATGTGTGTGTGTGTGTGTATGTTACGTCAGGCAATTTGAATGTCTCGTGAACTAATGGCGCAATCAACATCTTATTTCGCCACCAATCAAAAGGAACTCTAGATGGAGACCCCATAAATTGAAATTGTGTATTCTGTGACACTCACCTTCAGAATGACCGAACAGGTAGATTTTCCTCATCTGGTTTTAGTATCTTAAAAATGAAAAACTTCGCATAATCCAAGTCGATCAGGCTTCTGTTGAGTCAAAATTTGGCTTCTTATTGCTTCTTACTTTTCTCAAAACAATAATGATCGTGGAAGCATCTCTGATGTGATTTCCGAGAAAAAGGACGATGTAGGTGATCACGACAGACCACTTTACCGACTGATTTGAAAATTGTAAAGGAGACTGCAAATAATGTCTACGATCAAGAAATTCCCTTATTATTAAATTGATACTTTTGGCAGAGAAATTATATATATATATATATATATATATATATATATATATATATATATATATATATATATATATATATACATATATATATATATATATATATATATATGAGTTTGAGCAGTAAACAATTTTTTAACACTTATCAAACTGTTATATACCCTACCTATGAACATTAATGGGTATGTCCCATTCCTCATAAATATGTTGGACACTATTGTGAGGGGGTGAAATATGTTAACTAAGTAGTCCACCACTAGCAGTGGTTACCTTCTTGACGCTGCTTGCAAGTATTGTATTTGTTATAGTATAAAGATTTCCGTTTCATTTTCCACCCCCGTTTTGGTTATTTCTCATTCAGTAACCTTTTGTTAGGTTACAACGCAAACGTAATCTTTAAAGTGTATTCAATGTTAGATTAGGACTTTAACCTTTAATTTTTGAAACATCAGGCCATAGAATTCCCATATTTTCTGAGTTGAACAATTAAATATGATTATCAGATGGATTAAAAGATTTCCCTTGCTTTTAATTTTTGGTTGGTTGTAGAAGCTCACAATCTTCACAATGGATTTAATCTGAAATCCTCTTTGTGGCATTTTATAGGAATAAAATATCTCTTTTTCACTTCCTTCATGATGTTATCTCTTTTTAATCTAGTTACTATATTATAGATTTCTACATTGATATAATTCATTCAATTTTCAGGTAAATTTTAATGAATAAGAATTTTCAGGTAAATTTTAATGAATTTTCAGGTAAATTTTCAGGTAAATTTTAATGAATAAGAATACGTGTAAATTTTAATGAATAAGAATACGTGCAAAACTTAAGTCTATAAAAACTTATAGACTTAAGTTTTGCACGTATTCTTTTATAATTCTTCGTGCAAACACACCTGTTCAAGTCGAATCTATGCTGAATGTATATCGGTAGCAATATCTCTACTGAATGATGTTGACAGCAGTGCTTCTGAAACTTTTACAAGTTGCGGACCGGTTGACATTTTTTTGATTGATGCACTGACTTGTGTATAAATCTAAAGAATTTGTTAAACTTCGAATAAAAAGTATTTATGCAGGCATGATAGAATTAGCTTCATTTAATACAGAAAGCTATCATCAATATAAACTAACCCCCTGTGTACAGTCAACGGGAACAGTAATACTGCTTCTTATTTGTCAATTTGTTAAGTCTTGACTTGATAGAAGAGAGTGGTACACGCAATGGTTCTCGAATATCCAAATTGTTATGCTAATGTCAGCAGCAAGTTTCAGCATTTGGTTTTCCAATGTATTTGACAACCAGTGCAGATCTTCCTCTGATGAAGATTACACCTCAAAGTGCCCTGACAGAGCCATCAAGTGTTGAGTGACAATGCTTTTATGATGTATGTCTCAAACTTGCTGTCAGCTTCTTTGACACTTGCTGACAGGTTGTGGAACATATCGAAACAATCTTTAAACGCGTGATTCTTCCACATTTCCAATTTCCATTTGATTACATCAATCTTGTCGGCCATTGTGAAGCAGGGTGCCTTTTTTCCTTGTATGGAGATGTTCCAGGTGTGGCAGATATCAAAAATATCTGCCAGATATGCCAGTTTTGCTGTCCATTGAAATTCTGTGGTTGTGCTGACGATTGCGTTTTCTAAATTTGTTGGAATTGGGTGAGCTCATTTCGTAGTTCGAATACTCGAACGAGAACCCTGTTCCTCAACAACCAACGTACATCAACATGCAGTATGACTTGAGTGAGCTCAGTATTTGCATCATCACACAATGCCGCAAACAATCGTAAATTCAGTGGGTTGCCCTTCGTATGATTCACAATTTTCGTAAGTTCACTCAGCATTGAGTTAAATTGGGGGTGGGCATCTTTATGACTAAACAATCTCTCTGGATGATACAGTGTTTTGCTTTGCATTCAAGTGCTAAGTTCTAATCTGGGTTGTCAAACCTGAATGATGCCATTGCTACTACACCATCTGTACAGAAGCATAATCAAGATCTACCGGCTTTCTATCGTCAAATTTGAGCCTCTCATAAGGTCTTACTTTATTCAAAAGTACTGGAATAATGTTGCTATTAGTTCTTAATTTTCTATTAGGAAAATACTTTTATGAGTAAATGTAATGTTACAGAAGATTTTATTGAAATCAGAAAAAAATAATACCTGATTTTTGCTAGATTTTAAAAACCAAGGTGTAATTCACCAACAGATGATGAAAGTCTCCATTTTTTATCATTTGATACAAACAAGTTTACATATAAAATTCTGTTCCTATCATTATTCTCATTAGACAAAACTTTTTTTGAGTAAAATTAGAATTTGATAAGTTTCAAATGTTTAATCATAACAAGTCACTGGTTAAAAGTTTGTAAAGATTCTTGTATGACGTTATTGCTTAGATAACATTACTACTTAGATGACATTGCTGTTTATATGAAATTACTACGTATATGAAATTACTACTTAGATGAGATTACTACTTAGATGACGTTACTACTTAGATGAAATTACTACTTATATGACATTACTACTTATATGAAATTACTACTTATATGACATTACTACTTAGATGACATTACTACTTATATGACATTACTACTTAGATGACATTACTGTTTATATGAAATTACTACTTATATGAAATTACTACTTATATGACATTACTACTTAGATGACATTACTGTTTATATGAAATTACTACTTATATAAAATTACTACTTATATGACATTACTACTTAGATGAGATTACTACTTAGATGAGATTACTACTTAGATGAAATTTCTACTTAGATTACATTACTACTTATATGAAATTACTACTTATATGAAATTACTACTTAGATGAGATTACTACTTAGATGAGATTACTACTTAGAAGAGATTTCTACTTAGATGACATTATTACTTATATGAAATTACTACTTAGACGACATTACTACTTAGATGAGATTACTACTTAGAGGAGATTACTACTTATATGAAATTACTACTTAGATGAAATTACTACTAAGATGAAATTACTACTTATATGAAATTGCTACTTAGCTGACATTATTACTTATATGAAATTACTACTTAGATGTCATTACTACTTACATAATATTACTACTTATATGAAATTACTACTTAGATGACATTACTACTTTCTCGTATTGTTGAATTACACTTATACTGACCTGGTTGTATGTCTTTGTAAAACGTCTTTATACAATTCATTGACCCACAAACATGTACTCAGCATAAATGAGTCAAACTTATTTTCACTTGAATTTTTCAATTGACGTGATATTGAAATTAAAGCGTCATTTTCAAAATGGCTTAATTTTGCATATCATCTCCTTTTTCCTCCAAAGAAAGAGAACGTTTTTTTAAGAAAGGAGATGTAAGTCATTTGAGGCAAAGTTTGTACGACGGTCTATGATTGATCTAATCAAGTTATCCTAATCAAAAGAAAGAGGAATCGATAAAGATTCGAATTCACAGTCAGACTGAATACTGAGATTATTCAGAGCATTATGGGATTGCTTTGAGAAGGATTGCAATCGAATTAGTTACTTAAAAAAGATTAGATTTTTTTGTCTGTTTCAGTCGAGACGAGCCTAAGTTTTGTATTTACTGTAATCAAAATCCAAACAATTACTGCTCCTTTTTAAAAAAAAACCCAAAAAAACCCCCAACAACATCCGTCCATCGCTCTTAACCCCCCACCCCCAAAAAACTTATCAGACTGTAAGAAGTTATCATGGGATTCTAATATGTAAGTAAATTATTCTCTGATATTATCACCTGATGCTTTCAATCGTTCACGATTTTACATATAATCAGAGATTCAATTTAATGTTGTCTTTGTAATTTATATAATATTTATTTTGTAACAATATCTTTCAAAATCGCTACTTAAAAGCTAATCTGCTATTTCTTTTTCTTAAATGGCAAGAAAGGGGGACTTACTTTGAAAAGATATAGTTTAATAACAAGTGTAGAAGGATGTTGAGTGCTTTTCCTCTGTTCAACTCCAAAATAATACGTATCGGATAAATTTAAAGAAATTTAATTTTTTCATAAACAATGATTGTTTGAAGAAATACGTTTTTCTCGTGTACATATAAAAGGAGATAAATGTGTATTGCATTTGAAAGATCAGGATTGTTTCTGTGCGTACACGTGTGCGTATGCATCTCTTATTTCAGCGCTAACAGTTTTAAAGTGTTAGAAAAAAACAAAAAACATTGTATATAAACTAATTGCTTTAAGGCCTAAAGTTAAGTGTATAATTAGCAAAGTAATGGGATTGAATAATTTCGTAATTAAAATCTCAAAAGAAAACCATATAAACATTGAAAGAAGAAAATAATTTTTACAAATATTACCAATTGTATCATCATCATCATCATCATCATCATCATCATCATCTATGCGAGCCAACAACACATATTCCTTTGACTCTCTCTCTCTCTCTCTCTCTCTCTCTCTCTCTCTCTCTCTCTCTCAATCTATCTCTCTATCTATCTAGGCAATCACACTTCTTAAGTACTCTAGATGGCTCCTAGTGTCCGCACTGAGCTGATGAATGTAAATTTTTCAGCTTTCGTCAAAATACTATTCATTGTAACTCTATCATTATTTTCACGGATAACATTTTTTTTTCTTTCCAATTTTATCTTTGATTCCTTCAATTTTCAATAGAAATGAAAATAAAAGATATCAAAATGATTTATAGATTGCTGACCTATTACCTCTACGGCAATTTTAAAACTAAATAAACGAAGCCGTAATATTCCGTTAATTCACCAAAATGAGTAATTTTCCTAATCTTTTATCAAATGAGGAGAATAAAACAATCTTCTGTGATAAATCAGGAATGTTGACTTTATTTGACAGGTCATTAATTTCACAATTAAAATGATAACTGAAATGTCCCAAGTTTCTCTGTTGGGATTGTTAATTGCTTTTTTTTCTTGATGATGCTGTAAATCTTAAATAGGGGGTGTCCTCGTGGTGTAATGGTTAAAGCGTTGGACTGCAGAATCGTAGTACGCGAGTTCGTACTCCAGTCGCGCTATTACATTCACTTTCGGGCAAATACCCTTGGGAAAGGTATGAACCCCCTTATCCTCCCAGCTATGGGTTAAATAGCACCGCTACTGTTCTTCTTGGAGAATGGCTTTGGCATTAAATAACCTAAAAAGAATTGATATGCCATTAAACAAAGAAACCAAACCAAACCAAATCTTAAATAATTTGAACTCCTGTTCAACATGTTTTGCTTCATTTGGCCTCTCAATAGCCAAATCAATGTAGACAGTTGCTCAGACTATTGATCTTACTCTTTTGTTGTAACCTTCATTTGACCTTATCCATTTTCTGATCGTCTTAAGATATACGATCCATATGAAAAGAAACACCCTCCCAACAACTTCCACAAGGAAGTGTATATCTGAAGAAGGCTATAAAGATTGGCAGGAATGTTGTATATAAAGGTACCAAATTATCTTTATATAATAGTGTCAGATGAGAATTGCTCGATGTAAGAGACATTGTCAGTTTGGGTAATTTTATCATCATTCAGTGTTTGTTCGCATAATCCACACAACAGTGTAAACGAGGTTTATTTTATTTAATAGTCAGTTTCATTTTTGTTCTGCGAATATGAGTTGCTGTGAATACTAATAAAATCACATATTAATTCATGTCGTTTGAATATTACTTACCGACAAGCACAATTAATTTTGATTAATAATGCTTGACGTTGAATCAAAGCCAGATTGTATTGGAAGAGTTTCGAGATAAAGTGGGAAAATTATATGAATTTCAAACTACTTGAGTGAGCTAAAAGTTTTGCAATATTTCGCTAAAGTTTGGTACAATTCAGCAGCCTTTCTCAAGGCCATGAAGGTAACGAACCACACTGGACTGTGAGATGACAAGCTCACCTGATACTCTTCGAGCCCTTCTCGTCGGATTTGCAGAGGTCGTAAAGGGGAGGAGTCATACTACAATATGAAATGACAAGCTCGCCTGATACTCTCCGAGTATACCACGGTGGATTTGCCAAGATCCTGAAGGTGACGAACTACACTGGACTGTGAGGGCACCCCTGGTAGTGTAATGGTTAGCAAGTTAGACTAGCAAACCTACACGAGTGAGTTCAAGTTTCATTGGGTGCCCCATTCATTTGGCCTTGTGCTAAATCGAAGTAAAGACCTTCGTAAATTCCTACACTGGACTGTGAGATGACGAGCTCGCCTGATACTCTTCGAGCCCTTCTCGTCGGATTTGCAGAGGTCGTAAAGGGGAGGAGCAATACTAAAATATGAAATGACAAGCTCGCCTGATACTCTCCGAGTGTACATTGGTGGATTTGCCAAGGTCCCGAAGGTAACAAACAACACTGGACTGTGAGAGGACGAGCTCGCCTAATTCTCTTGCATCCTCGGAATTTTACTGTTTTAGGCTTATCAGATCTTAACTGGTCATCGTGGTTTTCACAACCCGAGCGAAACTTTTTTTATTCATCAAGTAACTATATTGTGATCAACTGTGCCTTCACTTTTTGTACAATTTTTTTTTTTTGCTTCTACGGGGATATAGACCAGTTCTAATTCGTAAAGCATAGTTTCTGAATTAACTTCGTTAGCATTCAGTTGAGCAGCTTTCAAATCCCGCCGTTAGCGTAGCAATTCACAAAGTGTCAGCGCACTAACTATCATGATACTACCTGCTAAAGTGGGTACCTGTGTTGTATATTGACCTCCGACCCGACCTAGCAGTCAAAATAAGAAATGCACCAGTGTAAATAACAGGTGCATCCGGTCGAGAGGTTGAATTGAGTGCGAAATTGTGACGCTCGCAGGAAGAAGAGTGGGCGTCAAATTATTATATAACCCTGGCGACAAGAAGTTGAGATCAGTTGGAGAGAAGATGCTGGAATGAGGAACATGTCCCAGAGAGGCTAGGTCCCCAGGCCCCCGGTTGAGCAGCCCAGGAGAACGGGAAAGAAACGCTGTTATGGCCATAAGAGTTGGGGTCAATATATTGCAGTTCTGTTCAGCCTCCAACTCACCTCTCACACAGTAAAACCTTTAGTAACCCTTTGAAATAAAGTGAGAGGTATATTTTTCTAGAACTGTGTCGCTCATCTTTATTGTATATGCATTATGTGGCTATACAACACCTGCCATGGCTTGAACTGCTTCGATCACCTGTTATAGCCGCTGCAAACTAGCACATACCAAAATATTAGAAACCTTTAACCTCTCCTCTGGCTCATTGGCCAAGTGGGTAAAGTGTTCGCCAATGGTCTGGGAGACCTGGGTTCAATTCCAGGTTGCGTCATACTAAAGACTTTAAAAATGGTATTTGATACCTCCTTGCTATATAAAGTACGTATCAAGGGTAGAGTGAATCAATCCCGGGAAAGGAGTAGCGCCCTCCCCTACACCTCAGTGTAGTAGCTATTGAAAAGGGAGCCATCAGTTCGCCTTCGACTACGGTCGTCAACTTTACTTACCTACTTAACCTCTCCTAGTATCATCCCCGTACATTATATATATATATATATATACTGCAAAAAGCTCTTCACTTTATTCTTGTTCCCTGTAAAGACAATGGTTCTCCGCAAAAAGTTTTATCCTCAATAAAATTCTTTGAATAGAATTGTGTTTCACTTTAGGCAGAGAATATTTTTTATATCAATATCATTAGGAATTTGTGGGAAGTTCGATTTGAAAGTAATAAGCAACATAAGGAACTTTTCAGGGTCATAACTGATGGCTGGATAGAATAGAAACCAACTTTACACAAAAGCTTGTTTGATTTCATAGTATGGAAAATCTATCCTTTTTCTTTCTTTTTTTTTTTTTTTTTTTTTGCTAAAGTGGTATTTGTTATTTCTCATTTATAACAGATTGAAATGCTTTAGATGCATTGAAATATATCTGGTATTCTTTAAAATAATTTTTTTTATCTCTGGTGTTCTTTGAGTGCGGTTGTATTTGTTTCCCATAAGTTTTAATCAATGTGTGGAATATTTATCTTTTGTATTGAAAACTCCGTTTATGAGGAGGTCTTGTACTTTCGATATATCTATATATATTGAGAGAGAGAGAGAGAGAGAGAGAGAGAGAGAGAGAGAAATATGTGTATGTGTATATTTGCGGGTGTGTATATATATACATATATATATTTGGGCCAGTGATCCAAGATTTTCACTCTTACTCGACGTAGACGACAAACTCAGCTCGTATATATATATATATATAGTGTAATCGGATGGAAACTCAAACTTGGTTAAGTTGTCATTATGAATTTATTTCAGCGGAGAATATTAATATACTCTCCGTCTCGTCAGATTACTTTTTACATGCCTTTCTCGAAGTTGCAAAACAGAAAATGTGGAGTTACAGTTCGTATTTAACAAATAAAAAATAAAAAAAACATAAAAAAATTTAAAAAATAATTTAAATTCACAGGTGAGTGCAGAGGTGGTTAAAATATTAGGTGTTTGAAGCATAAAAAAACAGGAGAGAAATTTCTCTGTAGGTCAACCCATCCTAATTTACGCACTTGTCGGTGGTTTCGTAGCAGGTGTTATTTTCTGAACAATCTACGATCGTAGAACTAATGACTATCCCTATATATACTTTACATTTACTCCTAATACATCTGTTAATTATCTCAGCTGTTGTAATCCAAGATATTCCTCCGAATTTAATTAGGAACAAGATAATTAAATAAGATAAAGGTGAAGAAATTTTTATCGTAAATATCAAGTGTCTTTAATTGACCCTAAAATGGCCAAGGGGAATTAACTACTTTAGAGTCAAAGGCCTTAATTTTTGGATTAATATCCGACGTTCATCGGATCATCATTTATCTTTAAATTTCCCCGCTCTGATGATATCCACTACTGAATTGATCATAATTAATTTCTAATAAATCCTTATCATTATCCTTGCAATTACAAAGGAATCGGTGTTTCAGTGGCTCTCAGTCAGGATAATTTAAATTTTTCTCTATGTCTACACTTAAACACGAGCTCATTTATTTCGTTCAACAGTTGTCTTCGATTTCTGAAATTAATAATACTAAATTTCTCATCTATGCATAAGTTACATCTACCGTTGAAGCTATTCGCAGTAGAAGAGTGTCTGATTATCTTCCACTTAATTTGTGGAGACAGCCCCTGATCTGTAAGGCCCCAAAAATATTTTGATAGGGCAGTCTGGTTTCTAAGTCGTGGATTGGAGAAAGAATGCCTATGATTATATCATCTTTGCTTCCAATTTCCAGCGGAGATGCCTATGTAGACTCTCTCTCCGTCGTTTTATATTCTATAGGAGAAATGCATGACTGGTATACGATATTTCTCGAATTGCAACGTCCGCATTGCAAAACTTCCCCTCACCTAAGTTTTTCAATATTCCTTTCTCTAGAGGTCAGAGTTGTCTCAGAATCCTTAAATTTTCAAAACTAAAACTTCTATTGAAACGTTTTCAACGAGATTAAAAACAGCACCAGGCAGTTGATTGTATTTCCGAAAGAGGACTTTATCAACTGAAAGGTTAATGATATACATGTCATAAGCAGGTGAGGTCTCTAGAGATGTATTTTGAATTCAACAAAGGGGACATTGGTGTAGGTGGGCTATTGTTTGTCGATATCAGATAGTTGGATAGTTTCCAGAAATTCTTCTTATACAACCACAGGCAAAAAATATGGTTTTAGAACTTTTCCTCTTTTGATTTTAATCGATAAAAAAAGTAAGCAGAAATCTGAGACAAAACCTGAGGAACAAATCATGGAATTGCTAAATTATGAAGAAAAAATTAGGTAATCACCACAAGAATAATACCCTATCAATGGAATCTTCTTGCCAGTTGTAGGGGACCTGTCATAATTTATTTATAGAGGTCTTTTTCTGAGTAACTAAGATTTATTTTCAGCAGTTGATAAGGATTTGCCTGATAAACATTTGCCAATCAGAACAAGAAATTTACTCCCCTACTTTCTACTGATACCATTCGGAGAAATCTCATTTGAAATAATGGGTAAAAATTATAAAGAAAGAAAACTAAAGTGGAATGTGGTTAAAACTATTGGTTTTTCAGAGACAGCAATATAAAAAAAATGATCTAAGTTTTAATTAAATGGGAAGATCTTGAAAGGAAAATATACCGGTAGGCCCCAGAAGAGATCAAAGCTTCCGGAAGAAACCCTTAAAGCAATATGGTTTGCAAATAGAAAAAGGAAAATCATGCAAATTAGAAATAAATGGGTGGAAACCGGAGTTAACGTCTGTGAAATAGACTTGATAAAATGGGGTTTGAATACAGAAAGGTCAAACATAAAGCAGCCCTAACAGCTAAACATAAGAAAGCAAGATCGCTATTGGCTAAAAAGAAGAAATCATAGCGTGTGGATGAGTGGATGAAAGTAATATTCAGGGACGAACCATGAATCTCTGTTGGCCAAGACGAGGATACAAGAACTTTAATCTGGCATCATGCAAAAGAAATGTATGATGATGAATATCTGTTAAAAAAGAAATCTATCTGTCATTTATGATACGGGATTATATGTCAAGAAAATAACCTCAATAATTTATACAGAAGTGTACAATCAAACTTTGAACAATTTTAAAATTCCATAAAAAGATGTTTTATGATGAGGAAGTTATCTTAAGGATGAAAAAGTATCTTCTCAGAAAACGAAGATGGTGAAAACTTTTCTTCATAATGAAACGAAAACAAAATAGCCAGCAAACAGTGCAGATCTTAATGAGATCGAAAATTAATGGTGAAAATTTGAAAAAAAATGAAAATAAAAAAATGTCTCGACTGATTTATCAAACAATATCCAAAGGCTGGACTTTGCTTGATGAAAAAAAAATTGACTTTCGTTAATTATCTTTATGCATTGAAGAATTGAGATTACTATAAAAGTCAGAGTTGGGATAACAAAATTCAGATGTAGTTTTTTGTTGGTGATTCCATAATTCTTTCTTTAAAATTTCGTGACTCCATAATTCTTTTGATAGGTCTTATGTTGAGAACGGCTTGGCTATTTTAAATAATCAAATTATTCAAAATAATTGATGGCTTGTATCAGGAAACTAGAAGCTTTGGCTACTAAATAAAGATTTCTTTTTCGTCGATTCAAAAAAAACGAAAGAAAGTTTCAAAAAGTGGTGATTGCGCATTTTTTGGCCAGGGGTTGTATATCAAGCATAAGTATATTTATTGTAGCATATTTTGTGGTTACTAACTGTCCAAACATAATAACTATACCAAACAAAACTAAAAACGAAACAATTTTTGTAAGTAATTAATTGGGAAAAATCTCTTTAAAAACAAAAGCAAAAATCAACTTAGCAATAACAGATTTTACATTTAAACAAAAATATTTGAGGCTATTTACAGACAAAACCCATGCTTATAGACTAATCAAATATTGAGCATGTTCATACTTTACGAAATCAAAACGTATATCTGCTTCCTATAAAGTAAAAGGCTAATTAAAAGTGAACGTTGATGTATATCAGTTAATTTTATGTGCCTGCTGCGTTTCTCAGGCAACATAATTGGCCATGAAAAAAGTAAACAAAACAAAACATCGCAGTGATTATTGCAAAATGGACAAATAATGATTTTTGAATTTTCAGAGTAGCTAATGGTATTTATGTCAATGACTGATACGTTATTCTAAAAAGCAGGTACACATGAACATTAAATCTTATTTCAGTTATCCAAAGACTAATATATAAATAGATATTCTCCTCGTCGGTGGGGCTTAGAATATGCTGATTGTATCCCTTGTGGAAGGTGTAACACCTTCCAAAAAGAGGTATCGTGGGTATGACCTTAAACTCAATCTGATGGTGGGGCTACAGTTCTAGAGGGTGTGGAGTAATTCTCTATTGACATTACTTCCCGGTTTATGCTGACCTAGAGTGATAGAATCCGTTTGTTTGGTTTGGTTTGGTTTCATAGCATATCAACCATTGAAAGTTATTTGATGCTAAATCTTTTTTGTACAATATATTAAATATATATGTTCTAAACACATTTTGTTGATAACATTTTAAAATGAGCCTGAGCTTATTTTTTAGCACACAGTTAAATGGTTTCACTTATTTCTATCGAATACGAATAAATAGTTTAATGTAAAAACCATTCAATTTCAAACAATTCAGTTTAACATGTGAACTAAGTTAAACGGTTCCAAATATTGCTATGTATCATTAAAAATTCAATTAAACATCAATCATTTGTTTACACACAGTTAAATGATCAAACAGTTCTATTTCAAACAATTTAGTTTAACATAAATACATTTTTGGTTACGCACAGTTAAATTGTCAAAACAGTTCTATTCCAAACAACTGAATTCAGCATAAGTACCCAGTTTAAATGTCAAAAATTTCTATTTAACCCATATGTAGGACCCTATCAGATGCTACCATTCTGGGCCAGAGTTGTCATGGGGGTGATGTCAATGAAGAAGTACTCCGTATTCTCCAAAGATCTAGTATTACTGAAGCCTCACCATTAGATTATTTAGGTGCCCGTGGTGTAGTCGTTATCGCCGTAGGAAATGAACACGGCGATACGAGTTCAAATCCTGGACGAGACTGATTGCATTTCACATAGCACTAATACCCTTGGGAAAGGTATGAATCCAATTATTCTCCCTTACACGACCCAGATCACCAGAATTGGAATCTCATCATCATATACAGTTAAGTATCATGCTCTGGATAACCTTTTTTGTACAGAATACAATCAGCGCATTCTAACCCTTCCGGGCTGTGTTCTCTAAGAAGTAACTCAAAGAAACAATATTTAAGGTGTTCAGTTAGTCAATTACGGTTTTGAGACATTTTTACCGAAAAATTTTTTTTTTTGTAACTAAATGTCGGTAAACGAGTACTTGGATTTAAAAGGTTATTCAGTTTGTCATTTAATGAACTGTTAATTATAACATTAGCTATAAACATGAACACCTGCTATAAACACATGAAAGAAAAAGATTTTATACTAAAAAAAGGCAAGAATCAGTTGATATCCCCATGGATGCAAAAAGCACAGATAATCTAGCGCTTCTCGTGAATTCACCTGCTCAAAGCGAATCAGTGTTGCACAGCCTGCAGCAGGCAGTACTTTTCATGGGTCTCTATTATAACACAGATAAAGCAGAGTTCTTGTGTTTTAAACAAAATAGAGCCATCCCCTCATTGAATAGCAAGCCTCTGAAATAAGTAGATCAGTTTACATACTTTAGTAGCAATATCTCATCTACAGAAAGTGATGTGTGTACGCATAAGAAAGGCAAAGACAGCTATTGACAGTCCATTATCTCTCTGATGAATAAAAATAGAATTCTTCCAAGCTGTAGCCGTATCAGTACTACTGTATGGTTGCACAACGTGGGCTCTGGCAAAACACTTCGAGAAAAAACTAGATAGGAACTACTCAAGAATGCTGCGAGCAACAATTCAAGAAAGAGCACCTTATAAAACAGTTATTGTACGGCTACTAACCTTGCATCTCACAAAACATCCAAGTAAGATAAACTAGACATCCTGGACACTGCTGGAGAAGCAGGGCCGATATCATAAACGACGTCCTGCTTTAGACTTCTACACAAGGCTACACCAGTGTCGGGGAGACCAGCAAAAATGTACTTCAGCTCTGTGCGGATGCTGCAAAGACGACTTACCAAAAGCGATAGTGATAGAGACTGATGATGAGAGAGAGTCCAGGGGGTCTGTGCCATCAGCATATCTTAATGATGATGATGATGATGATGATGTTCGTTTGTATGGAAAATATATTGCGAAGAGTAAGGAAATCATATTAAGTCAACCGAAGTAAAATGAAATTATATCCCTTAATTTCAGCACCACTCGATGATGATAAAGATATCCGTATATATCAATATGTAATATATCATTGTATAAATACATCTATATCTGCACAAAGGCACTTATCCGTATGTCGCGTGTCAACAAAGTACGAGCACTTCCTGTTAGAAAGAAGATAAACACAATAGTTTGCCAAAACAACTGTCTTCTGGTTCGGTCATTTCACCAGCTCTTTGTTATACATCATCATCATCATGTCGTGCTGGTAGCACGGATATCCCTGACCCTCTCTCGCCACTTTTCCCTATCGTTCATCGCCTCCGGCAGGTCTTCCGGACAACATCCCATATCCTCAGATAGTTGCTGAATGTATGTTCCTGCTGGCCGTCCTGCTTTTGCCCGACCATGTGTGGGGGTCCATAAGAGTACATCACTTATGAGTTCGTCCCTGCTTCTCCAGCAGTGTCCTGCATGTCTGGTTCGTCTAACTTGAATAGTTTTCGTGATAAGGCAGGTGGCCGTACAGTTGGTGTCTTGTGGGGTGTTGCCGCCAGGACTTGTTCAAGATTGTTCGCAGCATTCTTGTGTAATTGCCGTCTAGCTTCTTCTCCAGCCGTTTTGTTAGAGTCCATGTAGTGCATCCATATAGCAGTATCGATGCGACCGCTGCCTGGAAAAAACTGCGTTTCATTTCATCGGTCAGGTCTGACTTCAATATAATCGATAGCCTATTGATAGCTGTCCATGCTTTCGTTAACCTCGTGTCGATGTCCTTTTCAGTTGATGCGACGCTGCTTCCTAGGTAAGCGAATTTGTCTACTAGTTTAAGAGGGGTTCCTTCTCGAGTGAAGATGTCTCCCGTTTGATTATAGCACATATATTCCGTTTTGTGTGCATCGACATAGAAGCCTATGCCTGCGGCTGCTCGTTCCAAACTATGCAGTAGTGTTTCGGCTTGGTCGGGTGTATTTGCTAGTATCGCTATGTCATCGGCGTAGTCGGCGTCGGTAATTGTTTTTGCGGGGTACCTTCTGATACTTTTCTTTTCTTTGTCAGCTCGAAGCCATTCTCTCTGATTTTGTCAATCAATGTTCTAAGTGCGTAGACTAGACAAATGATAAAGAAGTACGGAGCCAGCGTGTCCCCTTGTAGTACTCTAACAAAAAAAGTGTTGGGTTTTTTTTTAAATAGCTACCTTGGGCAAGTTTTATAGCAGAAATATATTGATTCGAATAAAAAGAGATTGAGTGAGAGACAAAACAAAGTAAAAAAAAAAAAAAAGATAAATAAAACGCAAATTACAGAAATTATTTTCCAACTGGTGTATTTACGGTATTAAGTATTCTTACTGAAAGCAGGAAAATTGAATTCCATATTTGTTTTGATAATTCAGTTGTTAACCTACGTGGCGTTTGTAGCTTAACGTAGAAAATGGAGATGGCAACCAGAACGAGGCTTTATCAAATTGTACATAGCACACAAATATCCTAGGAAAATGTATGAATTCAACTATACTCCCTCCGATTGTTGGTAAATACTACGGCAAATTGGGATCTTTGACCTTGGTATGGCAACCCCTCTAGGAGAAGGAAAACTAAATTTGCTATAGTTGTAGACCTGTTTAAGACAAGCTACATGAGTGTTATGCTAGGGGACCATGTGAACGTAAATGTTACGTTGCCGGTCATGTCGAAAGGCGTAAGACACGCAAAGTGACTCCGTTTGTTCTTAGATACGAAAATTTATTGTGCTCTGTAACATTCCCAGTTGTCATCACGAACCGAGAGAGATAGAATAAAAAAATTACGCCAATTCACATAGACTTCATTTCTTCCTCACCCCGTCTAAGCTTCACATCCAGGGACTGCTTGTCGTCTAACTGACCAACTAACCGACTAACTCCTCGATTAACCAATTCCAACTTACTTCCTCTTAGAACTCTTCTTATATCTATTCAAGTTATGTTCTTAACCAGCCCGATAATAACACGTAAACCTCTTAAATTTTCCAGTCTACGTCATTCTAAAATCAGCTGACATTGAGGAATGCAGAGTACCCTTTCATTGCCATCGCTCCCTCGTCCACTATGACCCTGAACCAAACTGCGTACTTATGCTAAACTGAATTGTTTAAAATAGAACTGTTTTTCACACTGAAACTACTTACACTAAACTGAATTGTTCGAAATTGAACTATTTTGATATTTAACGGTGTATAAACTAAGACTATACTTATACTAAACTAAGTTGTTTGAATTATAACTGCTTGACTAAACTGAATAGCTTGAAATAGAGATGTTTTTGACAATTAAACTGTGTATTAACGCTAAACTGAATCGTTTGAAATAAAAATGTTCATTTGTATAAAAATGGATTCGGCATTAAATAACCTACAAAGGTTGATATGCTATAAACACAAACAAACAAACAAACAAACGAACGAACGATCGAGCGAACAAACAAATAAACAAACATAAGCAAATGTTTATTTCAAAATAAACTTTTAATTTGACAAAAGTGACATGTGAACGAATCCAAGCTCCACTCGCCTGACATTTCCAACGTGAACTTGCACTTATAAAGTCCAATTCAATATTTTTAACTATCCCACAATTTTATCACTAAGATAAAATAATTAACTAAGATAATTAATTAAAATCCCTAATTATATTACATGAATTGCCCTCGTACGATCAAACAAGATGATCAATGAGTGAGTCAGCCAATTATATATTCCCACTTATACAAATATATAAAATTTAATACTGCAATACTAATAGTCATAAGTTGAAATATACGTTAAAAATTACTAAAATATCTTAAAATATGTCACAATTAGTTGTTTGTTGGGTTGGTTGGGTTTTATGGCATATCAACCTTTGTTGGTTATTTAACGCCAAATCCATTTTACGTAAATAATCAGTTCTATTTCAAACAGTTTAGCGTGAGTACACAGTTTAATTGTCAAAAACATTTTTATTTCAAACTATTCAGTTTATTCAAACAGTTATATATAACAATTCAGTTTAGTGTACACCTATGGACCCCCACATATGGCCGAGCAAAAGTAGGACGACCAGCTAGAACATACACACAGCAGCTATGTGAGGATACGGGATGTAACCCTGAATACCTGCCAGAGGCAATGAACGATAGGGAGAAGTGGCAACAATTCAGTTTAGCATAAGCACGCAGTTTAAATGTAAGTACGGTTTAATTGTTAAAAGCATTTCTATTTCAAGCTAATCAGTTTAATCAAACAATTCAGTTTAGCATAAGTATGCCATTAGTTCTATTTAACCCATAGGTGCTACCACTCCGGGCCAGAGTGGACCTGGGAGCGCTGGCAATAACGGGGTACTCCGCATTCCCCAAAGCTCCAGCATTGCAGGAACCTCACCATCAGATTGTTTAGTGTCATATCCAGGACCCTCGTTGGGGGAGTCTTATCCCTCTGCAGAGAAGCAGTCGGTGTATTCTACAGCCCCAGCCGACCTTGCAAATGTCACAATTAAAATCTATTCCTACCAAAATACGTATAAGCAAAATGAAGATTTCCGTGTCAAAGAAAAGAAAACGTATTGGAATCATTTTTGTTGCATTCCTAATGTTTGGGACGGTATTTTTTCAGTTAATGTCTTTCATTTTATTCCTTCTTCAACATTTTATCCTTTCATTTTAGTTTTATTCGTTTATTTTCATTTTTATTTTCATTCTTTTTAAATTTATTCGTTTAAAGAATTTTTTCTTTTTCATTTAAATCTTTCTTCTTCATTCCAGTCATTCTATTTCATTTTTTCTTCACTTGCATTAAATTTTTTCTCTAGCTGTTCATTTTTTTTTCATTTTATTCTTTCTTTTTCATTTTTATGGTCCTTTTCATTTTCTTTCACTTTCAGTTTATTCTTTCTTTCTCATCTTATTCTTTCTTGTTTATTTCATTCTTTCGCTTTTATTTTATTCATACCTTTTCATCTTATTCTTTTTTCATCCCATTCGTTCTTTTTCATTTCCTTTAATTTTCATTTTATTATTCTTTCTCACTTCATTCTTTCGTTATAATTTTATTATTTCTTTTTATGTTATTCTCTCTCAACCATTTGGTTCTTTCTTTTTATTTTATTTTTCCTCTTTAATTTTTTTCTTTCTATTTTATTTTATTCTATGGCTTTCATTTTATTCTATCTTTTTTCTTTTATTAGTTGTCTTTCCTTTCCTTTTGCTTTCATTTTATTCTTTCTCTTTCATTGTATTACATCTCTTTCATTTTATTTGATTGCCACGTTTTTTTCCTTTTTCATTTTATTCCTTTTCGTTTATTTTCTCTTTCTCTTTCATTTCTTTAATTCTATTTTCTTTATATTTTATTCTCTCGTTCTTATTTTGTTTTTTCACTTTCTTTTCATTCCGTCCCTTTCATTTTACTATTTCTTTTTTATTTTATTCTACCATTTTCATGTGTGGAGTTAATATATCTAAATTGTCTAAACTGTCGTTTGCACATACGCACGTTTGCGCATGTGCATACACAAAAACCAATACACAAATCTAGATAGAAGCTTCGAAAGAAAATTCTGTCGATCTTTTATTGAGACATAATTGGCTTATTTTTAAGAATCAATTACAAATTCAATCAAGCTTACAATAGTTTCTTTTAATTTCAGTGATATACTCTTATCGAACCGGTATGTTATTAATGACTTGGGTATAACTTTTGGTGGAGATTTCGAATGCAAATGAATAAATAAATAAAAACATTGATATCTTTTTATCATTTTCATAATAAGCATTTTGTAACGGTTCAAGAAAATGATGTAAACATCTGAACCTGTGATAATCCAATAAACCAACATCAGGAGAGTTGATGTGCAATTTCCATTTTCTGTGCCATTGTTTCCTCCCCTTCTGTGTCTTTTGAAACTTATAATATTACATCGTCATTGAAGAATAATACGCTATTCTGATTGATGATACTCTCTCTTTCATCAAAATTCACCCTCTCAGAAGTTTACTCTGTCTTTGATGGTTTTTACTTATTTACCCAACCCCTCCGCACGGGCAGGATATGACACAAGGTCAGTTTTTAAGCTGAGCTTAACAGGTTTGAATTCAGAGTTTTCCTTCTCCTAGACTAGTTTTCTAACCAAGGCTGAAGAACCTTGTCTGGCCGACTATTTACCCATAGCTAGAGGGAGAATAATTGGATTCATACCTTTCCCAAGGGTATTAGTGCTATGTGAAATGCGATCAGTCTCATCCAGGATTTGAACTCGTATCACTGTGTCCATTTCCTACGACGATAACCATTACATCACGGGCACCTCCATGTCTTTAATGGTTTTTCATTCGCTTGTAACAATTGTCTTTTGTTCTAAATATGCTTTATAAAAGACCGATCGTTTATACTCAAGTAACGAACGACCTATGATTTTGAGCCACAAAAAAGTATTTTTTATCATATATTCTATGTAAAGAACGCAATTCTAGCCTACAAAGATATTTCTGTAACATCTCATGAAATAAAGAGAAAATATTTGAACACTTATACTTTCAACACAACTGTAATACGATTAAAATCAGTTTATAAATGCTCATTGATTTAGTGGGTAGAGTGTTTGCCAATGGTCCGGGAGACCTGTGTTCAATCCCAGGTCACGTCATGCCAAAGACTTTAAAAATGGTACTTGATACCTACTTGCTTAACACTCAGCAATATAAGGTACGTATCAATGATAAAGTGGAGAAATCCAGGGAAAAGAGTAGCGTCCTTCCCTACACCTTAATGTAGTAGCTATTGAAAAGGGAGCTTTCTGCTCGCCCTCGACTACGGTCGCCAACTTTACTTTACTAGTTATAATATTTGTACATATAATATGGTCAGGTGTTATTCATAATAAATGCTTCGTAAAACCTTAGTTCTCTTAACTTATTATTTTGTTTTAACATTTATTTTATTCTTTCTCTTTCTTAAATGAATTCTTGGTTTGGTTTGGTTTTATAGCATATCAACCATTGTAGGTTTATCATACTGATATACAGTTCTGTTTCAAACAATTCAGTTTAGCATAAATACGCAGTTTAGTTTTATTTGACCCATTGATTGTAATCTATCAAATGCTACCATTCCGGGTGAAAGAGGACTAGGGAGCGATGGCAATGAAGGGATGCTCTGCATTCCCCAAAGCTCCGGCATTACTGGAACCTTACCATCAGATTGTTTAGCGTCGTATCCCGAACACTCATTGTGGGGTCTTACTCCCTCTGCAGAGGTGCAGTTGGTGTATTCTACAGCCCCAGTCTACTAAGCAATTAAATACATTCTCCTGTAATTCTTTGCTTACCTATTGGCTACACGGGGACACGTTTCTAACACATTTCTAATGTAATGAACGAGGTGAAAAATTGGTCTTAAAAAGTCGTTCATTGCTCGAGTGGAAATGGTAACTTTCTTTATTTGTCACGACCCTTTCCGGAAATAGCTTTGTAGCGTGTCTTGTTTTTAATGACGAATAATCTTTAACGTAACTAGAAAAGTGTCCCTCTTGGAAAAAGAGCTCTCATCGAGAGGTGATCGCAAAGAATTATTAAAAAATTACATAGAAACCTTATCGCTTAAAGACCTAACTAATCTGATTTCAATTTTCAAACTTGGTGAAAAAATTAATTGACGAATTAATTCGGTTGATAGCCGTAAAACATTAATGCTTAATTCGGACTAAAGAATCTGCATAAATACAAAATGTGTCACACAAATGAATTAAAATTTATTTCTCTAACAAAAATCTATGAAATGTTTCACAGAATAATTCTAACTTCAAAAGTTAATATAAAAACATAACTGATGCATATATTTTCTGTTCTGTGGATTTATATTTTATAGTAAAAATTAGTTTTGTAACTGTTTTGTGTAAAGATAAAAGTTTAGAAATCTTATTCAGGTTACACGAGTACAGATATAAAGGAAATGCCAAATGATAGTTTTAGAATGTTCGATAATAATTTTTGTTGTTACAAGATTGTATTATTGATTACAGTTATTCAGTCCTGTTATTTATTCAACCTAGAGCTGTATCGTAAACAAGTACGGGGGGGGGGCGGTAACCAATTAATCTGGAGCATGACTTGCAGTTATGAGCTGAACTTTCATCTGAAATGTTTACTGTAGGATTATTTGCTCTCTATGATTAATCGAAAAACGTTGACGGAATAATTCTAACGGCATGTAGATCAGTCTTATATTATTTTATGCTTGAAAGTTAGGGAATCGCATTCATTGTACATTCCTCATTACACTTTATGTGTAGTTCTATCTTTTTGTTTTTATTCACACGGGCATATCGAATCGAAATAATTTTTAAACAGGTCTATTTAACCCATAGATGGGAACCAAACAGGTACTAAAGTGGACCTGGGGGTAAAAAGTTATACACAAACCCTAGATCGTCGGAATTGGAGTCTCACTATCACAGTTTTGTGTCATACCCATGACACCCCTTACACTATGCACGGTTATAATCAGCGGAGCTTAGAATACCTAAGCGCCGCTGACAGAGAGAAGAAAACCGTTGAAAAGTGCATTGACAGGAAATAAACAATGTTGGAAAATAAATATCTCTTGATAAATGTCTTTATTTTTAGAATTAGTTTTCTGTCTTACATATTAGTATTTTTGTTCGTTATGAACTTATTTTGGTTCGATTTCTTTGTTAGATGGCTTGTCAACCTTTGTAGGTTATTTAATGCTAAATCCACCCTTTTAGAAGAACGGCAGTGATGCTATTTAACCCATAGCTGGGTGGATAAGGGGGTTTATACCTTTCGCAAGGGTATTTGTCAGAAAGTGAATATAATAGCGCGACCGAAGATCGAAGTCGCTTACTACGATTCCGCTGTCCATCGCCTTAACCATTATACCACGAGAACACCCCTGAACCTATTTCGTTCAAATACAAAATGCTTGATGTATCAAAAGAAAAATCAGTATTCTGTTAGGCTTGTTTCAGTGAATGTTTCATATGGTTGACGTTCTTTTCTAGTATGCTTTGTGAAAATTACTTTCGGAATACAAGAAGCATCTAAATGCTTTTTTTATCATTAAGGGATTTCGGACTATTGTCTTCATCTTTACTGTTATTTCTTCAACGTTTCGACCAATATGTCCTCCGGACTTCTTCAGGTGTTTGTCGAACTCGGGAACCTACTCGGAACTTCAAACTACGTCCTTTATTGAATCCACGGGGGTCGCTTGTTCTGATTCCGTTAGCCATAACCGGGTACAAGTGTTAAGTATTCCTGTATTGTTACCTTCAGTCAGGATTGAACCTGCAACCTCCAGATGATTGTCTCCTTAGAAGCTTCGGGAATCAACGCCTATAACTGTTACACTATGTATTATCCTGTACACCTCTAAGGAATCTTCTATAAAAAAAAAAAAAAAAACGACGGGAAGCTGACAGGATTGCTTGTGTTGTCTATCAAGGTAGCATCTGCTTAACATAAAGCTCTAATCCGTTAATTTAGACAGACTTCTTTTATCTGATATATTATTTGTGAACATTATGAGTTATTTAAAAAAGTGATATCAGACTATATAGTGTACAGTTAGCTGAAAATTGCCCCCAGTATATTCTCAACTCAAGTTGATTCTGAGGAAAACCTGGCATGCACAGCTAAAAAATACAATTTTCCATGGTTTCGAAATGTATATTTAGATATTTTATATATTTTCAGCCATTCTATTATTCAAGTTAGCGTGATCATACCATAAACCTTTTGTATCTAATCGATGGAAGAATTTTCTTTCGTTATTTAGGAAGGTCCTGTTTAGCTTATATTGCTTGACAATATCACGGTATCTTTTGAGTCTCCCTTCTTTCGCCAATATCTTTTGAATTATTTCTTCCATTTGTATGGTCAATCTTGTCTGCTGTTATCTTTTTTCGGTCTATTTATTCAATTTTGTCGTTGTGTGCTTTTTCTTCTTTAGTACTTTCACTTATTTCTTTACTTGTCCTCCTAGCCGCATTCCCCCCACCGTCTTTCGAATTACTGTTAGAGTGCCTTGGGGGATACTAATTTTATCACTGACTCGTTTGGTTGAAGCATAAATTAGATCATTTAGTTCACTGATGTTGGCCGTTGATATTTTAATGATTTATTCACCCTTTTGGTTTTTACCTTGACTTTTTCTAGTCTTGATCCTTTACGGGTGGTAATGTAGCCATCTTTTTGGTAATTTTTTTGTCAACTCTCCATTGTTTCTTTCGTCTAGTGGTAACATTGATGCTGAAGTACTGAGTTCCGTGATATTCTAGTTTTCAATAATTTGTTTGAGATCGTGTAGGAGGCTGCTTTTGAGAATATTCTTCACGATTTTCCTCTTCACATATTTTTTTTTACCTCGAGGTCAGAAAAACAACTTAAAAAAAAAATCATCATCGCTTTGTTATCAAGTATTTGGCTTGTATTATTATTATTATTATTATTATTATTATTATTATTATTATTATTATTATTATTATTATTATTATTATTATTATCTCATTGAGAGTTTTTCACATCAGAGTTAGCTGATGGTTTTCACTGAGGTTTGAGTGACAGCAAGTCTCTTCAAGTTTCCAGGACTCTTCTCGGTATTCTGGTCGATCTCAATAATGCAGTAGTTTGGATGGTCTCTACTCATCTTTTTATTTCCAAGTCCTCCAGTCCCTTTAATATTCCTTCGGTGACTATACCAAGAGTAACAACCACAATTGATATAATATCTACTTTCATGTTTCACAGTTTTATTCAATTCCCTATCAAGTTTGACGTACGTACCCTTCTTTTTATTTTCTTTCGATTTTACTCTGGGTTAGCCGGGACAGAAAAGTCCGCAATTTTGCAAGTTTTCTTTTTTTTTGTGTAAATTATTATAAGTTCTGGTCGTCTAGCCGATATTAGGTGATCCCTTTGTATGTTAATATCACAGAGGATTTTTATGTGTCTCATTCTCCAGGACTGATGCTGGGTTGTACATGTACCATTTGTTCGTATGGTCAAAATTAAATTCCTTGCACAACCCCCAATGGATCACCTTATTATTACTATATTTATTCATTAGAATTTTTTTTTACATCAGCGTTAGCTGATGGACTTTCACTGGAGTTTGAGTGACAGCAAGTCTCCTCAAGTCTCCAGGACTCTTCTCAGTATTCTGGCCGTTCTCAATGATATTGTAGTTTGGATGGTCTCCACTCGTCCGCCAAATTCCAAGTCCTCCAGTCCGTTTAATAATCCTTTAATTACTGTACCAAAAGTGCCAATCACAATAGGTATAATTGTTACCTTCATGTTCCATTGTTTTTTTTCAATTAGGTCGAGGTACTAATCTTTCTTTTCACATTCTTTCAGCTTCATTCTGTAGTCAGTCGGGAGAGCAAAGTCGACAATTTTGCAAATTATTTTCTTTTTAATATAGATGATGATTTTTAGGTTTGATCTTCTGGCCGAGATTATGTGATCCATCTGTATGTCAAAGTCCCATAGGCGTTTACGTGTGTCATTTTCTATGACAGCAGCTGGGTTGTGCATATAGCATTTGTTCGTATGGTCACATTTCAATTTCTTGCACATCTCCCAGTGTATCACCTTGTCGACCCAATCATGTCTAGTCTTATACTCCTGTGCTAATTTGCTGCATTCACTTATTATGTGATTGATGGTTTCATCTCTGCCACCGTATAGCCTACATTTGCTATTTTATTGCGTCTTCTCAATTCTCGCTTTGCCCAGTCGGCTGGGGCAGTAGAATACACCAACTGCTTCTCTGCAGAGGGATAAGACCCCCCCCCAACGAATGTCCTATTTATGACACTAAACAATTCGATGGTGAAGTTCCAGCAATGCTGGAGCTTTGGGGAATGCTGTGTACCCCTTCATTGCCATCGCTCCCAGGTCCACTCTGACCCGGGGTGGTAGCACCTGATAGGGCCCTATCTATGGGTTGAATAGAACTAATGGCATACTTATGCTAAAATGAATTGTTTGAGTAAACTGAATAGCTTGAAATAGAAATGTTTTTGCCCATTAAACCGTAACCTCATTTTAACTGCGTGCTTATGCTTAACTGAATTATTTCAAAAAGAACTGTTTTTCGACATTAAAACTGTATTTACACTTAACTGAATTGTTACATATAACAGCTAGAATAGTTTGAAATAGAAATGTTTTTGACAATCAAATTGTGCACTTATGCTAAACTGAATTGTTTTAAGTAGAACAGATTATTTACATAAAAATGGATTTGGCGTTAAATAACCTACAAAGGTTGATATGCCATAAAATCCAATAAACCAAACAAACCAACTTAATTCTTGCTTTGATATGATTGGTTCTTATGGCGTTGTTTTGTGCTGCTATTAGGAGAGATTCTGGTTCTCTTTTGAAGTTTCCTTTTCTAAGCTAAATTCAGGTTTTCTCGTGTGATATGTTGTTTATTAGTCGTTTAAAACGCCCATAGATTTGTTTTTCTTCCTACTTTTGTTTCCTAGTTATTGTCATCATGTTGTCAATATCGTTTCTGATAGCTGTAATCAGTCCTCCTTCGTGTTTTTCAGTGTAGTCTTCGAGTCATTGTATCCATGTGTCAATGCTGTCTTCGATGCTGCCAAGTCCTCTTCCTCCCTCTTTTCTTGATACATATTTTCTGTCAACGTCCTCCCTGGAATGTAATGACTTATGCATGGTCATTAGTTTTCTTGTTCTTTGGTCCATTTGTTTAAGTTCGTCTCTGGTCCACTTCAAAAAGGTTCCCGAATATCTAACGTGGGGTACAGCCCAGGTATTTATACCTTTGATAAGGTTTCTGCTTGACAGTTTTGTCTCATGTAGTTTTCTAGTTCTCCTGAGATATTCTTTTTGAATTTTGTCTTTCATTTCCACTTGTTTGATGGTGTCAGCCTCCAAGATTCCGAAGTATTTGTAGGTTTCGTTTTCTGCGAGCGTTCTAATCGTGTCTTGATTTGACAGTTCCATTCCGTCAGTTATATATCGTTTGCCACTTTTCATTACAAGCATGGCACATTTTTCTATGCCAAATTCCATTCCTATGTCCTGACTGTATATTCTAACTGCGTGTGTTAGAGTTTCTAGTTCTTTTTCATTTTTTGCAAATAGTTTGATGTTATCCATGTACATTAGGTGATTGATCTTTTCTGGCCATTGACTATGTTTGTATCCGCCTGTGCATTTTCTGAGTTGGTGGTTATTACTCTTTGCGAGCTTTTCACACCAGGGTTAGCAGATGGTCTTTCACAGGAGTCTGAGTGTCAGCAAGTCTCCTCAAGTCTCTAGAACTCTTTTCACTATTCTGGTCGACCTCAACAATGCTTTAGCTTTGATAGTCTCAACTGGTCCTCCGATTTCCAAATTACCAGTCCCCTTATCAAGCCTGTAGGGATCGTACAACTGGTATCATTATCACCTTCATGTTCTCTAGCTTTTTTAGTTCTCTGGTAAAGTCCAACTACTCTCTTTTATCTTTCTTTGATTTTCACCCTGCAGTCTGCCGAGACGGCAAAGTCTTCTATTTGATAGATTCTCTTTTTGTTTCTTAACTATCACTAGCCATGGTCTTCTGGCCTAGATTAAGTGATTTGTTTGTATCTCGAAAATCCAGAGAATTTTGTTCATCTCATTTTCCAGAACAGATTCTGGTTTGTGCATATACAATTTGATAGTATGTTCAAATTTCAATTTTTTGCATTATTCCTAGTTGATCACTTTCTCTGACCAATTTTCTTTATCATTATCATTTTCACTCGAGAGTTTTTCACACCAGCGTTAGCCGATAATTACTTAATGGAGCTTGGGTGGCAGCAAGTCCCCTCAAGTTTCCAGGACTCTTCTCAGTATTCTGGCCGATCTTAATAATGTAGTTTGGATGGTCTCTACTCGTTCTCTTATTTCCAAGTTTTCTAGTCCCTGTATCAATCGGTTGGTGACTCTACTGAGCGCACCAATTACAATTGGTATCATCGTCACGTTCATGTTCAACAGTTTTTTTTCATTTTCCAGGCACTTTCTTTCAATTTTACTCTGTGGTCTACCAGGACAGCAAAATTCACAACTCGGCAAGTTCTCTTCTTTTTTTTTTTTGTTGACTATCACTAGGTCTGGTCGTCTGGCTGAGATCAGGTGATCTATTTGTATCTCAATATCCCAGAGCAGTTTGTGCGTATCAGTCTCCAGGTCAGATTATGGAATGTGCATATACCATTTTTTCGCATGATCGAATTCAAATTTCTTGCACAATTCCCAATGGATCATCTTGCCCAACCAGTCGTGTCTAGTCTTATACTCTTTCTGAGCTAGTTTACTGCATTCACTTATAATGTGATGGATCGTTTTGTCTCTGTCACCACATAACCCACATTTACTCTTTTGTTGCTTCTTATCTATTTTTGCTTTGATATAATTGGTTCTTATGGCATTGTTTTTTGCTCTTGTCAAAAGAGATTCATTTTCTCTCTAAAGGTTTCCTTTTATTATTATTATTATTATTATTATTATTATTATTATTAATAATAATAATATTTTAGTCCCTGCAAGTTCTTAACACCAGCTAGAACTGATATTTTTTTCCCTGGAGTCTGAACGACAGCAAGTTTCCTTGAGTCTCCAAGACACTTCTTAGTATCCTAGACTTTTGGACTAATGCTGTGATCTTTACAGTTTCAACTCTTCCTATAATCTCTAGTTAATAGAGTTTCTTTTTCAGAGGCTTCAATATTGTAGTAATTTCTATGCTTGACAGACAAAGTTGTTAGAACCAAACATGCGCACCGATTCTTTCAATTGCCTTATTTTCGAGTATCGTTGCTTACTTTCCTTGTATTATTCTGAATTTATTCTACAGGGTTTTTGACCGGGAAAAATTGGAAAATTTAACTGATGCGTGATATCCTCTACACATTGACAGTGAAATGAGAGCAACCTACCCTGGGGGATTGAATAATAGGTTTGGTTCAAAATTCTCAAGTTACTGATTACGATAAACACCTGAAAAGGTTGATGGGTACAACGATTGAAAGATTGTATTTATAACAACAAACACGAAGACACTAGTACAATTACGTTGATTTATTATAATTTTTATCTCTTTATTTCCCTTTCTTTTCTAACACTTTTCTTTTTGTTTATTCCGTTCGGTTTCTTTCATTTTAATATAGATATATGCCTGTCTTTCTTTCTTTCTTTCTTTCTTTTTTCTTCTTTTTCTAATATTTGACACCGAAGATAGAAGTCCTAGAACTTTAAGTGCAAAACCCCAATAACAAAAAGCAAAAGTGATTTTTTCAGAATTCCAGCCAACCCTAAGACGTACATGTTTTAACTTTTAAAGTTTTTACATTTTCAGTAATAAGTAAATAATGGAGTAGATTAGGTTCTTTAACCTCGGGAAGGCAACCAGTCTCGGAGAGGGAAAACCCTGGATTTAAACCAGCTTTACTCCGCTTAAAAATAATCTTGTATCCCATCCTATCCGTTGAGGAAGGGTTGAGTAGATTCATACATTGTCAAAAGGGTACTATTTGGGGTCAGAAAGAAAACACCTGAAGACTTAGATGATTATAATAATCTTTCGTATTTTTTAAATTTTCATATGACATGGAAGAAAATTTTTCTATGGAATAAACGGAAAGCAATGTTTAAAAACGTATAAAATGCAATGATTATAAATTTTCACGCTTTCAGAACGAGGATTTATTCGATATTCAATGCACGTTTTAATAATATACGAGAAATCGTCATATTTAAGACTAGTCCTTCGGATATTTTAAAGATAATTTTGTTTTTGAATTTCGATGAAATATAATGTCTCATAGTCATAAAAAACACCAAAAAACCAAATGAAAAAAATCGGGTTGAAGACAACAAATTAAATGTTGTTTTTATGTAGCCTTGCTAGGTGTTGATTATTTAACTGCGACCCAATCTGCCACTGTATCCTCATCAATACCTGGATTTTATGATTCATAACACTTAAATCAAAGAAATTTCTACCTTGCTCACAGAAATCAATATATTCATTACAACTCAGGTATGACTTCTTATATTTCTTTATTCAAACTTTACATTTGGCTATCTTAATATTTGCAAATTTGAATTTAGTTCCAGTGCTATAATAATCTTGTATTTTTGTCTAAAAGACAAAGATGCCAACTGAATATGCAATGCAAAATGGCGGTGATCCTTTTAGAACTACTGAAATCAGTTGTTGAGACACTTCAGATTTGTTTACCAGCATAAAACCTACTTGATACCGGCCCTTATGACCTGGGTATGTTGTGTTTCTTTATTTGTTTAGCATAACGCAACTTGAATTATTTTTCTTTTCTAATAGCCATATATGAAATCCACTCAATCAAAAATAGTTACCTTGAAGTTTCAAGATGGATAAGAGACGAAATTCGAATTAATCATAATCATTATGATAAGAATCATCATCATCATCATCATTGGGCATATCGACAACATGGATTTTCTTGACTCACTCTCGCAATCTGTTCCTACTAGATATCAGACTTGTTAAGTCCTCTCGATGACATTCAGTTTCCGCACAAAGCTGATGAATGTAAGGTTTTGCTGGTCCGCAATCATTGATATGTCCATGTGAAGTCTCTGCTTCTCCGACAATACTCAATATGTCTTGCTCATCGTACTTGGATGTTTTGTGTGATGGAAAGAAATGGCCCGACAGCTACAATTTTGTGGGGCACTGCTTCCAGGATATGTCCAAAAGAGCACTCAGCATCCTCGTGTAGCTTTCATTTAGTTTTTTAAATCGTTTCTTTTGATTCCAAGAGGTGTGACCGTACTGTAGTATTGACACGGCTACAGTTTGGAAGAAACCAGTCAATTACAGTTTATGTTCTACCGATGTGTGTGTTGACATCGTTTTTAGTAGTTTACTACCGGAGGTTTATTATGATTATAGTCTTATCCATTTACGGCAAAGAGAAAGTGGCCCAAAATAAGAGTCTTTGACGCTTATAATAGAAGCAAAGAAAAATACTCATAATTTTTAGATTTAATTTTTTTACAACGTGGTATATTTTTGAAAGAAAAATTATTGCTAGTAAAATCTCTTTTCAGTAAACACTGCGAACTCATTCTTAATTCGTGAACAGCTCTCGTTCTTTTTCAATTTGAATGACAATTTCTGTTCTTCTTTCGATTCTATAAATACATCAACCTCAAAACCAAATGACGCTCTGTTGGCGTGACCTTTGATTAAGCATACTGTATACCCTTCAAAGATGTAAGACCCCTCCCAAAAATGGGGTTTTCTGTGTATAACACTAAACAGCATATGGTGGTCAGACTCCAGTTCTGGAGATTCATGGAGAGCGTAATACCACTTTATTGACATTACTCTCAGGTCCACTCTGACCCAGGGTAATAGTACCTCTTATACTCCTATCCATGGGTATTACGTCACCTGATGTGTAATCTCGCTGCATAATGATTTAGTTCAGTTATTGCAGGTTCGGGTTAAACTTATACAAGTCACGAGACAGTGTCACAAAGGGACGAAAAGAACAAAGATATAACCTCCCTAGTCGGCTGGGGCTGTAGAATATACCGAAAGCTTCTCTGCAGAGGGGCAACACCCCCTCAACGATTGTCCTGATAACAATTTGATGATGAGGTTCCATTAATGCTGGAATGCGGAGCAGCCCTTCATTGCCATAGCTTTCAGGTCTACTTTGGTCCGGAGTGGTAACACCTGATAGGGTCCAATCTATGGGTCAAATAAAACTTAACGAATTGAATTGCTTGAAATAAAACTGTTTTAACATTTAAACTGTGTACTTCTGCTAAACTGAATTGTTTAAAATAGAACTGTATTGACATTTTAAAACTGCGTACTTATGCTAAACTGAATTCCTCGAAATATAACTGTTTTGATATTTAAACTGAGTACTTATGGAAAACTGAATTGTCTGAAATAGTACTGTTTTTATATACTAAACTGAATTGTTTGAAATAAAACTAGTTTTACATTTAACTGTGCGTAAACGAAAAACTGTACTTATGCTAAACTGAATTCTTTGAAATAGGTCTGCTTTTTTGTATAAAAATGGATTTGACATTAAAGAACCTACAATGGTTGATATGCCATAAAACCAAACCAAACCAAATCAAAGAAAAATCTTTGAGGATATTTTTCTTAGATGGGTGTGTGGGTCACATCGCAACCCAGTTACCCCTAACACAATAGACGAGATGGGCACCTCGATCCACTCTTTCCTTTTTGCTTTCGGATTGAGTGTGATCCTAACTTCTGAGCTGAACTGGTCAACAATATTTTCATGGGCCGGACCGTCCTCTAGCGTGCATTCAGCGCAACTAAACTCACGTCTCCATTCTCATATATAGGTCGCTTACTCATAAACCCCAAAAGAACACAAGTCTCACAATGGTACGTTGCTTAAATCAGCCAAAACCTTATCTAACGACCCCCGACTGTGCCTTACGCCAAAAATATATGCTCATAAGAGATATTTAAAAAAACTTTTCGTCTAAAAATATTTTTAACAAAATTCGTTTTCTATCTGATCTTACCTCTTCCCAAGTTCATTTACTCTTCTGTTGATATCCCCACACACAGATCCATGCACGCAATACATATATTTTATCCCCTACGCAAACGTATCTATACAGATATGCTTAACTACACATTCACATACATATATACATTCGCACATATATGCCTACCCAACCCCCATTGAATATATTTCGTCTCGGGGACGCGGTGGTGGTGTAAATCGATATCGTCATCGGAAATTGATGCACCAACCCAAGTTCAATTCCTGGACGAGGCTGTTTGCATTTCACATAGCTCTAATACTCTTGGAAAACGTATTCTCCCTCCAGCTATGGATAAATTGTAAAGCACACTGGGCTCTTTAACCTTGGTATGACAAGAAGGAAGCTCTGAATTCAAACCTATTAAACTTTGTTTTAAATTGACCTTGTGTCGCATGTTGCTTGTACTGAAGAATTATTTAAGTATATACCTCGTCCAGGAGGAGGAGTACCCGTAATGTAGTGGACTGCAACATTGTAGTAAGCGTGTTCGAACTCTGCTTGCACTCTTACGTTCACTTTCGAACTAATACTCTGTGGAAAAGTGTGAAATTGCTAGTTCTTTCAGCTAGAGTGTTAAATAGTACCAATATTGTTCAAGAAGGATGGCTTTGGCATTAAATGACCTTCGAAGTTTCATTTTGTTATTAAACAAAGAAATCAAACCAAACCATATTTCCTCTGTCAGATCATAATAACAATGGTACCGAATATGACAGATATTACAAAACACGGTCTCAAATTAGGTTCAAGTTTTGCACCAAAATATCTGATAAAGTGGCAGTCAGTCAAGTGAAGGTAAATGACACATTTTGGTATCATTAATTACAAACATCTTATTCTTTTGAGGTTTTCTTGGTTGCAGCCCAAGTTTGTTTTTTTTTGTTTTGTTATTCATGCTCCATCCACTGGATTTTCTTCATGTTGATCCATTCTATGCTGTTGATACTAGAAGCATAAGTATATCATCCAGTGCATTAATCAGTTATAATATTTTCAAATAAATAGGGTAACCCTATAACATAAATAGGGTAACCCTATAACATGTTGATTCATTCTATGCTGTTGATACAAGAAGCATAAGTTTTTCATCCAGTGCATTAATCAGTTTTAATATTTTCAAATAAATAGGGTAACCCTATAACATAAATAGGGTAACCCTATAACATGTTGATTTATTCTATGCTGTTGATACTAGAAGCATAAGTTTATCATCCAGTGCATTAATCAGTTATAATATTTTCAAATAAATAGGGTAACCCTATAACATAAATAGAGTAACCCTATAACATGTTGATTTATTCTATGCTGTTGATACTAGAAGCATAAGTTTATCATCCAGTGCATTAATCAGTTATAATATTTTCAAATAAATAGGGTAACCCTATAACATAAATAGGGTAACCCTATAACATGTTGATTCATTCTATGCTGTTGATACTAGAAGCATAAGTTTATCATCCAGTGCATTAATCAGTTATAACATTTTCAAATAAACAGGATTAACATTTATAGTAATTATTTATTCATTTTGGCTATTACAGATTTGTTTGTTTGATTTTTATGGAATATCAACCATTGGAGGTTATTTAAGGCTAAATCCATTTTTATACAAATAAACTGTTCTATTTCAAACCATTCAATTTCGTATAAGTATAGTTTTTGTTTACACCCTGTTAAATGCAAAAACAGTTCTACTTCAAACAACTCAGTTTAACATAAGTACGCAGTTTAAATTTAAAAAACAGATCTATTTCAAGCAATTCAGTTTAGCATAAGTATACAGTTTATTTTTATTTGAACCATAGATAGGACCCTATCAGGTACTACCACTTCCGGCCATAGTGGACCTGGGAGCTATAGAAATGAAGGTGCACTCTGCATTTCCCAAAGCTCCAGCATTACTGGAACCTCACTCTCAGATTGTTTAGTGTCATATCCAGGACGCTCGTTGGGGTTACCCCTCTGCGCAAATGCAGTCGGTGTTTTCTACAGCCTTAGCCAAATGGGTAAGGCTATTACAGAGATAGCAACGAACTTTCTTGTAGAACTAACGTCAAACCGGGATTTAGTCGGTTACATGATTACCTGAGAGTAGTGTATTCAGTTTTGCTGAAACTTCTTTGATTAATATTTGTTAGCATACAAGAAAGTACTTTTCTTCTTTGACATATGTCATGTAAAACAAAATTCCCTTTAACCAAAGAAGAGGACTCTCTTTATGACCATGTGTGCATGGGAATGAACCAGTTTATTTCTCTCCACTTTCTAGATAGCCGGAAAAGAAAACTTAACTAGTTACAGAGATAATGTTAGAATGCCCGACTCACGCAATCGTTAACACGTTCAACGACAATGGAGAAATCTCTGCGATCTAAGATCCAGTTTTCGTCTGTAAAGGTTTTCACCTGCCAATTGAGTTCGCTTTGGTGTTTAAAGACATTTTCTTGTTTATAAACTTGTTATTCCTTTCAATTGCTTCGCTGTCCAATCTTGAATAAAAGATGAATCACCCAGGTTCTAAACATCAGCAAAATAAATGAAAATTGAAATAGAATTTCTTCTCTTTCAAAACTATTTTGACGAATTTATCAGAAAAGGAAAGTTTGGTTTTTAATTTAAACGAAAGAGTTTTCAGAATCCTAGCAGAAATTTATGCAATAAATATTTTTCATGCACGTTTAATGAATATACGTATATATTTGCGTTCCACTTCGTGCTAATGCCCCTAGAAAAGGCATGAATCCATCTCTTCTTTTTCCAACTATGGGTAAATAGTTAAGTCGAATGGGTTTTTTAGTTCTTGATCAGGTAATCAGTCTAGTCGATGGAAAACTCTTAATTCAAACCAGCCTTTCTCTGCTTAATATCAACTAATAGAGGAGGGGATATATCATCATCATCATGTCGCACCATCAGCACAGATATCCCTGACCCATTCTCGCCATCCATCCCTATCGTCCATCGATTCCAGCAGGTCATCAGGGCTACCAATCAGTTCTACACAGAGTTGTTGTATGTAGGTTCGAGATGGTCGCCCTGCCTTTGCTCGGGCATGTGAAGGGGTCCACAAGTGTACGTCACTTATATATATATATATATATATATATATATATATATATATGCATTTTTAAAGCCATTTAAAACCATTCGAAAACATAAATAATCTGATGATAATACGTGCTGATGATTGATTACCTCATAAATTTCATGAATAAACAGTGTATGTTTGCATCATGAATGTATCTATCTTTAGTGTTTCGTGAATTTCTAGCGATAGATCCGAGAGAAATTTTTTTTTTGATTAGTTATATCTAATATCAGTTCATGAAAAAAAAGTCGAACTCATACCTTCTAGGGTTGATTCTGAAAATGTTCTGCAAATTATTATTTCTTCAAAGTATTTTTTAACTATTTCTTTAGCACTTATATAAAAAATACTCTGTCAAATCAAAAATCATGAAATTATATTTCTTTTGCGTTATAATAATAATAATAATAATAATATAAATAATAATAATATAAAGAAGAAGAAGAAGAAGAAGAAGAAGAAGAAGAAGAAGAAGAAGAAGAAGAAGAAGAAGAACCTCAACAACAACAACAACAACAACAACATCAACAACAACAACAACAACCAGAACAAAATCTTTATAAAATCACTGGAAAAGATAAACTACTTGATATAAATGGATGATATTGAAATATTTACCAAGAAAGAAAAAGAAATTCAAACCCTTGTACAAATTATTAGAATCAACAATCAATATATAAGAATGGAATCTTGGATTTAAAAAATGCTTATACTGAAAAAAGGAAAGAAAAAAAAACAATGGAAAAAATAGAACTGTCCAGTCCGGAAAGCATGTGAATACTTGAGAAAAAATAGAAAGTTCCAAAAATCTGGAAATATTAGAAGTGCATACCATTAAGCAAACAAGGATGAAAGAAAAAATAGGAAAAGAGTACGTCATAAGAGCAACCCCCACAAAAAAAAAAAAAAAAAAAAAAAAAATCGAGACCAAACACAACATAATAAATCTTATCAAAGGAATAGATATCTGAGGATAGCCCCAATCGACAAGGAAGGACATGAACCAAAGAACGAGGAAATCGATGACCTTCCACAAGGCCTTATTTCTCGAGAGATGACTGAGACTGTCACGAAAATTAGGGAGAGTAATTGCCAGCATTGAGAATTGCATGATGCAATAATTAAAGGGGTCGAGGAATATACACCTCAGCTAAACCTTTTCTCCAGGTTTTGATGGTTTTCGTTAGGAACTTTAACACTTGTCGGCTTATCTTGTGCATTATGAGACAGTCTTTGCGGCGGCACCATCTCGTATGCCAATTTGTAGCCAATCCATGCGATAGATATATTTTTTCGTCTTTTGTTGCTCTCATTGAGGATGTATTGATCTCTGAATTGATCCCCGTATTGATCACTGTATAGTACATCTCCTATTCCTTTGGTCCTCTTGCGGCATCATTTCTATTCTTCAGCGAACAGTCTGCAGCTTATTTGCGAATCGTAAATCTCCTCCCTAATCTGTGCTGTTAGTATTTCCCATATCATCAGTAGGCACGTTATGGGTCTTTAGTTGTGGCGAGCGGTTCCTTTTTGGGGATCTTTTTAGATCAAGGTGCTCTTTTTTTTTTTTTTTTTTTTTTGCCATCCATTCCGCTGTGTCTTTTTCTTCTAAGCATCTATTCATTTCGATAGCCAGTCTGTCATTAAAAGAAGGGAATTTTTTAAACCACTATCCATGTATGTCATCATGGCCTGGTGTTTTCCGATTTGGTACGTTTTTGAGTTTTGCTCAGAGTGAATCAATGTGTATTTTCACCGAAGATCCTTCTTCGAGTCCTTGCAACTCTTTTTTCATATTGTTTATCTATTCAGATTTTCTGTGATGTTCTCTCTGTTCACATGTTTTACTCCAAAATTGTTTTGCTTTTCACCCGGTTATCGGTATGTCTTCGTGCATACTTGCAGGTAGAATTTTCTTTCGTTGCTTTGGAATGTCCTGTTTTGTCTGTATTATTTGATCGTGTCTTGATATTTTTTGCTCTTCCTACTTTCGCCAGTACCTTCTGATTTATTTCCAAGAGTTGTTTGTTTTAATTTTTGTGTTGCTTTTTATTTCTCGTCACAACATATTCTAGTATTTTTCCTCTGTCTTAACCCTTTTGCTTATTGTCGTAGATCTCTTATCTGTGTTTCCAGTCTAATTTCACATCCAGATTTTGAGTTTTTATGCGTCTTCTTTAGGAGAACACCCATTTTAGCACAGACTAATTTCGCTCCAGCATAGATTTGTTCGTTTACTTCCGTTATGCTGTTCGTTGGGATATGCGTGAATAACTTATTTATTTTTTCAGTTTCTCTCTTGACTGTTTTTCTGTTTATGTTCCTGAAAGATGATAACGTGGTCTTCTTTTCAGATATAATTCTTCTTATAATCTGTAGTTTCTACGTTCAGTTTTTCTTCTTGTGTTAATCTTTGTTCAGTATGATTTTGATGTGAGGTGTTTCGATTACTATTGTTTTGCGTTTCAATTCTTGTTTTTCAGTTTTTATTGTCTTGATCATTGTATTAGATACTTGTTGACATGATCCCCTATTTATTGGTTGGTTTATTTCTAATATAACCGGCTCATTGGCCTAGTGGTTAAAGTGTTCGCCAATGGTCCGGGAGACCTGGGTTCAATCCCTGGTTGCGTCATACCAAATACTTTTAAAATGGTACTTGATACCTCCTTGCTTAACACTCAGCAATATAAGATACGTATCAAGGGTAAAGTGGAACAATTCAGGGAATTGCGCCCTCCCCTACAACTCGGTGTAGTAGCTATTGAAAAGGGAGCCTTATGGTCGCCAACTTTGCTTTTTATTTCTAACATTTCAAAGTCAGAAAGCCATCCTTTTTTTTATTATTCTAGCTTGGTCAGTGAGTTTTTAGCTTGATGTCTTAAATATAGTGGAATCAGACCAGGTTTCAGCACATTAGTCATTAATCTACGGAGGTTACCCTCTATCTTTTTGGAGTTAATCAACTTTTACAAACAAGAATATAAAGAACATTATGATAATAGTATAATAATAACAAACCATGCTATCACTATGAAGAAGTTGGAAGAGAATTTTTTGTCTATCCCCTTAGAATATGTTAACTATATCCCGGGCAAAGGGGTAAGACAGCTAAAGAAAGAAATTTCTTTGATATGGAACTAAACTGCATCAAATAACCAGGCTCCAGTTCCGGAGATCTGGGCAGTATAGGGAGCATCTTCGTTGCCATTACTTCCAAGTTCACTCTGACCCGAAATGGTTGTACCTGCTAGGGTCCCATCAATGGGTTAAAATAGACATGTTCAAGAATTTATTCTTATTCGATCAAACAGATCATCAGAAAAAAATATTAAAAAATGTACATATGACCTTACAATGAATGCAATTCCCCGATTGATTAAAAATCAATCATTCGACCAATAAATCTGTAGACGGCCAAGCGATTTGACGTAGAGTACCAAATATGACATGATAATTCAGTCCAATGAAATGTTTTTTACGCAAGAAATATTTTTGTATAAATCTCCGTGAAATTTTTCGCAAAAAATATCAACTTGATGAGATTGTATAAAAAGATAAATCTCTTTTTTTGGGGATGTGGGTTAATCAGTTGCAATAACAAATATCGTTCGTAATTATCTGATGTAATTTTAATTGATAGCAAAGATTGTAACATAAACAGGTGCGGTCCCAGCGTAGAGGGGTACTTCAACTAGATAATATATTATCAACATAATATTGGTAATAATGAAAGAAGTGTTTTTTTTTAATACTTAATACGTACGTGAGTATGTTTTTAGTTCGATATTTGGTCTGGATTTCAATGCTGTAGGTGATAATTACTTGCCGAATCTACAGGGAAGCTTTGTTTCTGTCTATAACATCTGCGACGTTTTTTTTAATTGGCCGTATACGCAATGATTCTTCCTCATCTTAATCTACCGAATGACTCTTTTTCTCATCCTGGCCAAATACGACCACTTCACATTCACCTGCGCCTCCCAATTAACCTCAGTTCAAGTAGTTTACTGTTTACTAACGGATGACTGATTTTTTTCTTTTTTTTTTCTTGATGATTGTACTTCTATCTGAGAGATTTTCTACAAGTATAATATCAACATGTTTTCAACTCTTAAATGTTTCTTTTTTCATTACAAAGATTGACTAGATATGTGATGAAATATTTACAAAATGATTTATCGTGCGGCGTTTTATAAACTCATTCCTTCCTCGACTTGATTGATTGATTTTAACGGCATGCCAGACCGTCTACAGTTATTTTACGCTCGTTTAGAGGTTCATTGTACGTTCATATTTACATTTTTTGTGTGGGAGTTTCTTTTGCGTTTTTTTGCACACGGTTCTATCGAATACGAATTTTTTAAAACAAATCAATTTGACGCATACATAGAACCCTAATAGGTACTCCCAGTTTGTGTCAGAGTTGACATGAGAGTAATGGCAATAAATGGGTACTCAATAAGTAAGTAAGTTAGTAAAGTTGGCGACTGTAGTCGAGGGTGACTCGTAGGCTCCCTTTACGATAGTTACTACACCAATGTGTAGAGGAAGGCGCTACTTTATTCCCTGGATTGCCCCACTGCCCTTGATAGGTACCTTATAGTGCTGAGTGTTAAGCAAGGAGGCATCAAGTACCATTTTTTGAGTCTTTGGCATGAATCAACCTGGGATTGAACCCTGGTCTCCCGGGCCGGTTGGCGAACACTCTAACCATCATGCCAAGATTAACACCAATGGAGCCCAACCATCAGATGCAGTTTAGTGTCATACCAATGGATACCCCTTTTTTTGTGGGTTTTACCACTCCACAAACAGTATAACCAGCGTATTTTAAGTCTCACCGACAAGTGTGCAATTGTTAAAAAATTGATAATTTATTATCATTCAAAAAACGGAAAATGTGGCATCAAACAACTTCTGATTCTTAACTTAGCAGATAAAAGTTTCTCAAACAAAATGAAATAAAAAAGGGGGAGTAAAAAGTTTTGTGTTCAACTGATTGAGTTTCAAAAATTTAATGAGATTGTTGAAAACATTCTAGTATTGCGTATAAAGGGATAAGAAGACTTTATCCAAATCTCTGCTAAGCCAAATTTTATTCAAGCGGAATTAAAATTGTCCTAGAACAGATTGAGAATATCTCAAGAAACACATTTAACGTCTCGAATTCCAGCAAAAAAATGTAATCTCAATATACAAATAAAAAAACTGTCTTTTTGATAGTTTAACATAATCCACTTCATTACCGAGATCAAATTGTTTTTTATCGATTATAAGAGTGTGTTGCATTAAAATGGTTCATACACACAAATATTGTTTAAGACTAGACAAATTTTTTTATTCACTAATTTATGAGATGATAAATAGGTTATAAATTTTTGGATATACCTCTCTCGCTTTCTCTCTCTCTCTTTCTCTCTCTCTCTCTCTCACACACACTCTTTATATATATATATATATATATATATATATATATATATATCAGGGTGCGATATGTATGTTAAAATTAAAATGACACTGATACCTCACTTTATCAGATATATTAATCAAATTTGCAAGAAAATATCTCGAAATACTACCGTTTAAATTTATTCAACGAAACCTCTATTGGTTTTAACCACGGCATCCAGACGACTTCGGAATCTCTTGAAAGCTTATCCGACGGTCTTCTAGTTTAAATTAGTAAATGCTACCATTATCTTTACCTTCAGTTTATCTTTAGTGTTGCAAAGAATTTTCGTTGTTTCTTGCTCATCAGCAGCTCATACATGATAATCAAGAGGAATGCAATCGGGGGGGAGTTGAGTCGCCGAATGTTTGGGGAGATGTGGCGCAGTCTTGTTGCCCGACGTTGGGTCTTCCAGCAATCACTCTCTCAATCCAGTGAAATACAAGGTCCTCTAGATACTTGATAAAGCCCTCTATGTTGAGATTGAGAACACGGGGAAGATGAATAAAAGCATTATTGTTAGTGACAATCCAAAACACTATGATATGGACCGGGTAATCATTAGTGGTCTCATCCAGCTCTTTTCGAATCCTCCTCACGATCATCAGATTGACACCCAAACACAGAAACTTTCGTTTTAGATCTTCAAACTTGAACTCTAATCAATACAATACTGCGTTTTCAAATTTCTGGAGAAATGAATTGCGTCATGTTGCTGTTTGCCGCATAGATAATGTCCAACGGATTATAGCTTGCTGCATAGTAGACAAAATCTGAAACAAATAAAGTGCATGTGCGAAATAGTTTAAAATGGCAACAATTTACCCATCGTATCGCGGGTGCAGTCGGCTGGGGGTTAGAGAATATACCACCTGCTTCTCTGCAGAGGGGCCAGACCCCCCACAACGAATGTCTTGGATATGACACTAACCAATCTGATGGTGAGACTATAGTAACGCTGAAACTTTGAGGAATGCAGGGTACCCCTTTATTGGCATTGTTCCCAGATCTACTCTGGCCAGGAGAGGTAGCACCTGATAGGGTCCTATCTATGGGTCAAATACAACAAAACAGTGTACTTATGCTAAACGGAATTGTTTAAAATAGAACTATTATGACATTTAAGCTGTGTACTTATGTTAAGCCGAATTGGTTGAAATAAGACTGTTTATACGTATAAAAATTTAGTTGGCATTAAATAACCTACAATGGTTGATATGCCATAAAAACCAAACCAAACCATTATACCCTGCATATATTTTATGTCATATCAACCATTGTAGGTTATTTAATGCCAAATAGATTTTTATACATATAAACAGCTTTATATATATATATATATATATATATATATATATATATATATGCACACATGTATGTGTGTGTGTGTGTCCATCTGTGTTAATGAAAGTGGAATGAAAATGAACAGAATTATTTACTCAAACAATTTCCTTAAAAAATTTCTCTCCAAAAATTTCTTCCAAATAATTTCCTTGAAAAATTTTCTTTGAAATCGTACTTTGAATTCAAACAACTGATTATGCTTTTCTTATGAGCAAACAATGCACACATTTTGTAAAAATGCGTTTTATTTTTATCAACTGTTATCCTTTGCTCATCTAAACAGCTCATTATACTGGCCATCTCAGAAATTGCATTAATGATTCGATAACAACGATGATTGATTGCATGACGAACTTTTTCAAGGGTTTCATTTCGATTTATGGATGCTCAGACAAATTGTAATTGGTTTTCAAGTGTCATTTCATCATGTTTGAAATGTGAATACCACACTTTCGTTTTTGTTTTATTTAACACTTGTCCTTAAAGTTTCAATGCATCACCAATAGTTTCAGCAAATGAAAACAAATCTTTAAACACGCCCTCTGTTCTTTAAAATAAAATAAGAAATAATCAGTTAATCTTAATTGAGCAGAAAATTACAGCAACAACAAGAAAAACAAAATGAGTTCAAAAATCATTTTCTTCAATATATGAATTGCTCTTCATTTTATTCCTACCGAATACAAATAATTGAATTGATCTTCATTTTATTCCTACCGAATACAAATAATTCTTCAGCAAATCTATTTGATCTATTGATGGAGCAATAACAGGTACTACCCGTCGAAGTCGGAATGGGCATAAGAGTAATGACACTGAAGAGATACTCCATACTCCCTAAATCTCTACTATCAGTCCGAGTCTGTGTGAACCTGGGATTAATGGAAATGAACGGGTACTCCACACTTTGCAGATCTCCAAAACTGGAGTCTCAACATAAAATGCTCTTTAGTAGTATACCGCGAAACCCTTTTTCTAGTGGTTATTACTCCTCTGCAGAGGGTGAAGTCAGTGGCATTTTAGTGAATAATGTACTGAATTAGTTTTTTAAAAGAACTATATTTTTTTCCTCTTGGTACGGACATAATTTTTAAAACTTATCCTTTGACTCATTGTTATCCCTCTCGATTCTTGTAAATGTTTCCAACTTGTGTGTGAATGTTTTTATTTAATACTTCTCAAAAATAGAAAAAGAAATTTATTCAAGCTGCTAAAAAATGTGGATTAGATTTTTTACTCCAAGAGACACAAGTAAACAATTAGAGATCTGAAGCGAAAAATGCAATAAATATCAGCATGAAATATCCAGTGAAAACTTTTCATGCATTTAAGTGCCTTTAGGCTATTGCAATGTGTCTATTTTTGTATAACATAGCGGGAAGAAACACCCTTCTTCCAAAAAAATAAAAAATGGCAGGATAAGATAGTGATCATTCAGTTTTTATAGCTCTTTAATTGGTGGATGATATAACCGATTCTCACAGGAAATGAAATCGGCAAATCAAGTTCAAATTCAAGCTGAGACAATTTGTCTTCATTTTGTAACATAGCCAGATATAAATAATACGAATACGTAAAACATACAGATACGTTGAATATACGGATGTATAAAACGTTCGCGTGCATAGGATTCCCGAAACACTGACGACTCTCTTGGTTCAGGTACGAAACTTTTATTATCTTCTTGACTTTTAGGCTTTCGACACGAGGAGAGAGAGTGACACACAATTTTTACTATGCTGACCGTTCGTTCAGCGTCAGCTCTCAACTCACTGACCCAACCAATGCGCGTGCACCCCGCAGCAGGCAACTGGACTGGCTTCGCCCAGATTCGAACCCCAAATCGCTTCGTCCAGTCTCAAATCTCAGCTAACTGACCCAACAAACGCGCGCGCACCCCGCAGTCCCAACTGGACTCGTCTAGGTTTAAATCTCAACTAACTGCTTTTTTTTCAAAAATCACCAAGAATCCCCAGCCCATCGCTTCCGGGCATGACGCCATTCACATCCCCAGTCAAATTTCCTATCCGGGATTTTTATTATGATATCTGTGATTGCCACATCCTCCCCGCGCGAGCGTGAATACCTGCGCTCAATGTGTGCCCCTACCCGTGCACTAAGCCGAATAGTTCTAAGCCTAACTAAGCCGAAAGATGAGATATAACTAACGAAAAAGGGTAATATAAAAAAAATCCTTCCGCAGTTATATAACAATTTTTCATAGGGACAAGGCATAAACCGTTCGATTCTAGCCGGAAATAAAGTAGTAGAGCAGATTAAGCTTTCTAGCCTTAGTAGACAACCAGTATAAGAGAAGACCAAGTTTTTATTCGAAACCAAGAGCCAACAGCTCTCAAGCAAACTATAATGCACGCACATGATGGCAGACTTCAACTGGTGACTGAAATATATGAAAATACTGCAACCTGTGCAGCAACTAATTTTCTTTGACTTTCTATTCCATTGATATCAAACTATGCATACCAGGGTAGTAAAAATGTTGGTCCGTGCAACCTTTCCCGCACTTTATTTATTTCTTGTATGTTCGCCTATTTCCTCAGAGGAAACGGTGGCATTATCTAATTATTTTTTATAGGTGTTCATAAAAAAGAATTAGACAAATATACACACTATATAATTCATCAATTGGACTGATTAGTTTTTATCAGTAGGTTCTGAATGCCTGTGTTTAATTATGAAGTGCTTGTAGCATAATCATATTTACCAACCCCTTCGCTCGGGCAGGATATGACACAAGGTCAATTTTTAAGCGGGGTTTAACAGGTTAGAATTCAGAGTATTCTTTCTCCTCGACTAGTTGCCTCACCAAGGCTGAAGAACCCAGTCTGTTCTACAACTTACCTATAGCTGGAGGGAGAATAATTGGATTCGTACCTTTCCGATAATGGGTTCAAATTTAGCTAATAAATGTTTGCTCTCCCTCAGCTTTGAGTAAAGCCAAAAAATCCTTTGCTTTTCTTCCCTAGTAAAATAGTAGGACAGACTTGGCTTCTTAGTATTTGTGCGCAGCCATTCCATGAAAAAGACAACTCTGACTCCAAGACTTTGACTCTGACTCGTGACTGGAGTCTAGCAAGATGTTGCAACTTGCACAGTCGCTGATCGTCTCGGAAATTTGTTACTCCTGGAGTCCAACTGTGCAAATCAAAATCGTGTTGATAGTGGTCCTTGAAAACCATTCAGAATTTTAATTCCTTTAGGTACTCCAAAAGCAAGAAAATAATGACGTTATCGTCAATATTGATGGACTAATTTGGTGAATGTTATTTTCATGGTCATTTTTGTTCCAGACTTTAAAAAATTAAATTTTCAGAGCAACTATTGAAAAAAGAAACTACTTAATTGAATTAACGAGGTAATTATTTCATGAAAAAGTATTTTCCATATTTATGAATGCTTATGCAATAAAATGTGTTGATTGTTGCTGACTGCAAATCTATTATGGAAATAAATCATATATGACATGGCTTCAAGTTTAAGTATAGATGAATGTCTCTTTTGATGAGAAATGGGTTGTGCATTTCTAAATCTCTGAAAGACAACAACTAAAAACATGAATGTAAAAAGTTTGCATTGATGCCCTTAGCCAAAGTTTTATTATTCATTACTGGAAAAATAGAACATTTCAATGTATATAAAATCTAGTTAGAAACAAACTGTCTATGTTTAATGACCCGGAGGAATCATATACTTTACGATAACTAATCACGTACCGAACCCAAAAGAGAAAATGTGCTATTAGAGATTTTTGTTACAACTGGTAAGATAATATGTTTCTTTGTATTCGAAAAAAAAATAATTGATTAAAATTTGAAAGAATGCACTGATATTTCTACCAACATGATAAAGAAATATAATTGCATAAAACAAAGAGTAAAATAATGAATGAAAAAGCAAAAATAAAAACGCAAAGTTAAAAAAGAAGAAAACTTTTCATCTGCTATCTATAAAAAGTTGTGCGAGATGAAACTGAGTTCACTATTACCTGATTAGTACTCAGAAGTGCCTATCCTCACCAGCTATGAGTTGAACCGTACCACTGCTGTTCTTTTACTTGGTTTTAGCATTGAATAACTCACGAAGGTTGATATGCCATAAAACAAAGAAACAAAACTATCAAAATTGTGGTATCACGTCAAGTTTTTAAGATGAGCACCCAATTATACATGTATATTCTCCAGCAGTTCCTGGCATGTCATACTTATCTCACTTGGATGGTTTGCGAGATGGGAGGTAAATGGCTGAACAGCTGCTATTTTGTAGGGTGCTGCTTCCAGGATTTGTTAAAAAAAGTACGCAGCATTCTTTATGTAGTTCCCATCTAGCTTTCCTCAAAGCTGTTCGATGTTAACGTTTTATTAGTTATATTAGTTATATAAGTATTAGATTGATACTGTATATTAATACTGTATATAGTATATTTATGTTCAAAACAAGTAGTGGAGGAATCCTCATGGCATTGTCGTTACCGTGCCGGACTGCAGCTTCGTAGGAAGAAGTTGGAACTCCAATCACGTTATCACGTTCATTTTTCAGACTTGCGAAATGTATAAACCCCCTTATCTCCCATGCTATGGGTTAAATAATATCATTACAGTTCTCATCATCATCATGTCGCGCTGGTAGCACGGATATCCCTGACCCTCTCTCGCCACTCCTCCCTATCGTTCATCGTCCTAGGTAGGTCTTCAGGACAACATTCCGTATCCTCACATAGCTGCTGAATGTATGTTCGTGCTGGTCGTCCTGCTTTTGCACGGCCATGTGTGGGGGTCCATAAGAGTACATCTCTTATGAGTTCGTCCCTGCTTCTCCAGCAGTGTCCTGCATGTCTGGTTCGTCTAACTTGAATAGTTTTCGTGATAGGGAGTAGGTGGCCGTACAGTTGGTGTCTCGTGTGGTGTTGCCGCCTGGACTTGTTCATGATTGCACGCAGCATTCTTGTGTAATTACGTCTAGCTTCTTCTCCTGCCGTTTTGTTAGCGTCCATGTAGTGCACCCATATAGCAGTATCGATGTGACCGCTGCCTGGAAGAAACTGGGTTTAGGCAGTAAATATCCCACGAAAGTTGATATACCAAAAGACAAATAGTATATTAGTAGATTGCTGATTTATGTTCAAGGAAATTGAAACGACGATGGGTAATAACCAACTATTAAATATTCACTTTATTTCTGATATTTTCTTAAGTGTTTGAGACATTTGCTTTTATGCTTTTGAGGTGAGATGAACTTCTACCGTAGAAAACATCATGATTGTGCTGAACCGACCTGGATGCATTATTTCCATCTCAATATCAGATATATTTTAGTAGTAAAGTTAGCGATTGTAGTCGAGGGCGACTAGAAGGCTCCCTTTTCAATAGCTACTACACCAAGGTGTAGGGGAGGATTGCTCCACTTTACCCTTGATACGTACCTTATATTGCTGAGTGTTAAGCAAGGAGGCATCAAGTACCATTTTTAAAGTATTTGGTATGACGCGACCTGGGATTGAACCCATGTCTCCCAGACCATTGGCAAACACTCTACCCACTAGGCCAATGAGCCGGGTTATATCAGATATATATATCAGAAACGAACTGTCTACCTTTAATGGCCTGGGGCTATCAAATACTTTACAATGTCTCAGTACATACCGAACTGGTGGAAACCTCACTATTCTTATCACGTACGGTACCCAGATCTGTTGGGAAAAATGATGTTGTGAATACAAGAAGAGCATTTTAGGAGACGCCGGTCGTCCCAATCTTTGAAATCTTGTTATTCTACTTTTTCAGCAGTAAATTTGCCTACACAACTAATTAATAATGCTTAATCAAATATGAAATAGTGTTTTTTTGGCATGGCAAATAATTTATTAACTTTTCTTTTAGTGTCTAGAAATTCAAACTCTGTATAAACTTTGCAACAAAGCATCCTGTTGATAATTGTCTTTGTTGTTAGAAATCACTCTTAATGAGATTCTTATTTCCTTGTGATAAACAATATTTCTACGTTGAAACTTACCTCTACATCTAATAAGCATGCATGCTAAATTTGGTATCTCTACATCAAACTGTTTGGCTGTCTATAAAGGAGAGAAAACACTTCTCAGATATTAACGTAGATGTCAGTGTCTCTCTGTCTCTACGTATGCGTTGCTAGAGGCTGTGTTATTAATTTCAATAATACATCAATATTTCCCCTGCGTTACGACTCAATAAACACTAGTAAGAAATACTTTTCCAAAAGACATTAAATAAGTATCCAATAAATTTTAAATATATATAAACCGAATCAGTATATGAGAACAGTGTTGCTGTTCTGTCTCATTTTAAAACTTCTTTCTATTAAGTATCGTGCATTGACAAAAGGTTGTTTTATTTTTAGTCTAGCATGTAATGTACAAAGGAGGGTTATGAAGTTGGTTTATATATTTAAAGTCCGTTTTTTTTCATTATCTCTGGCTAAAAACTTTATAGATAGATTTAAAATCACATTAAACTGAGCCAAAGCATTCAAACACACACAAACACACGCCGACTAACTCAAAAACACACTTATGTATAGGAGAAATACATTCACAAACTCATTAAATCCATAAAACACTCTTGAAAATATATGTTTATACGAGTGTATATACACATAAGTGTACATACATATATAACTGTGTTGCCCTGTCGGCTGGAGCTGTAGAATACACCTACTGCATCTCCACAGAAGTTTAAGACCCCCTCCTAACGAGTGTCCTAGATATGACACTAAACAATCTGATGGTGAGGTTCCAGTAATGCTGGAGCGTTGGGGAATGCGGAGTACCCTTTCATTGCTATTGCTCCCAGGTTCACTCTGGCCCGGAGTAGCAGTACCTGATAGGCCCTATCTATGGGTCAAATAGAACTAAACTGTATACTCATGCTAAACTGAATTGTTTAAAATAGAACTGTTTTTGACATTGAAGCTGTACTTACACTAAACTGAATTGTTTGAAATAGAACTGTTTTGAAATTTAAGTGTGTGTAAACAAAAACTATATTTATACTAAACCATATTGTTTGAATTAGGACTGTTTGACTAAACTGAATAGCTTGAAACAGAAATGTTTTTGACAATCAAACTGTGTACTAATGCTAAACTGAATTGTTTGAAATTGAACTGTTCATTAGTATAAAAATAAATTTGGCTTTAAATAACTTACAAAGTTTGATATGCCACAAACCCAAACAAACAAATAGTATGTATGTGTGTGTGCGCAGACAGACAGACAGACACACAGAATACGTACATAAAAAAACATTGAATTAAAATACACATTTACATAGACTAGAGATAAAAATAAGAGAACGAAAAAAAAAAAAAAACGACCAGTCGCAGAAAAAACAAAAATCTTCAAGAATAAATAACTACATTAGGACAATCACTGACACTTGTATTCAACAAAATAAAAAAAAAAATCTATCAATTTTTACTATAAAAGGAACACTGAGACAAAATTCAAATGTCGACTTACTGCCCAAAGAGGACTGAAATATCCCAAATAAGTTTTGAACAAGTATATGGAAAAATAAACAAAAAAAATCTTTAAATATCAAATAATTTGTGGATTTATTCATCTTAATTTATATATATATATATATATATATATATACGAATTAATGTTATATTAATTGAATTACTATGACCAGAAAACTCAGCAACGGCCTACATATTACATACGGAGCAGCTGTTTCGACTTTATTGGGTCTCATCAGCAGTGCACACCATAATCTTAGATATCGAACCAGCAACCACAGAACGCAGATCCGAAACTCTACCATTGGGTCAACGGTCCATATCACGCATAAGCGATGCCACGTACTGTTTTGAATAAATCCTGTAAGAATCACTCAACAAAACAGCAGTTATACGGCCATTTATTTGCCATTTAGCAAACAATTCATGAAATGCAAGCAAGATATGCTGGACGCTGCCGAATAAGTAAGGATATTTATCCATGCCTCCCACCAGCTCGGATTTGACACTAATTCTTTTTTATAGTGGAGATTTTAGGAGAGGAGGAGGTAGGCCACGAGCCGAAACTCATGCCCTGCTCGACTATGCAGATCATAGTATTACTTGGTGTAATGTGAACTATGCTTGCTTTTGCTAAGTCTCCCGGCACGAAGCCAGGTGACCTTGCAGGTCATAGATTCACGAGACCCAAAGGTCCAGGGCAATCTGTGCTTGTCTTTGATACTGCTTCTGACACGTATATCTAGTGGGTACCCACAGAACAAGCTCGGTTGAATAAGTAAGGATAAAGTTCTTAGCACCTGTCTCTTATGGTTTCCTACAAAGAGATACTCCAGTTTGTTTGTTTGTTTGGGTTTATGGCATATCAACCTTTGTAGGTTATTTAATATCAAATCCATTTTTATACAAATTAACAGATCTATTTCAAACAATTCACTTAAGCATAAGTACGCAGTTTAATTGTCAAAAACATTTCGATTCAAGCTATTCAGTTTAGTCAAAGAGTTCTAATTCAAACAATTCAGTTTAGCGTAACTACACAGTTTAATTGTCAAAAAACATTTCTATTTAAAGCCATTCAATTTAGCCAAACAGTTCTATTTCAAACAATTCAGTTTCGCGTAACCAAAAACAGTTTCAATACCAAAAACAGTTCTATTTCAAACAATTCAGTTTTACATAAATACGCAGTTTAAGTGTCAAAACAGTTCAATTTCAAAGAATTCAGGTTAGCATAAGTACGCAGTTTAGTTCTATTTGATCCATAGATAGGACCCTATTAGGTGCCACCACTCCGGGCTAGAGTGAACCAGGGATCGATGACAATGAAGGGGTACTCCGCATTACCCAAAGCTCCAGCATTACTGGAAACTCATCATCAGATTGTGTAGTGTTATATCCAGTACACTCGCTGGGAGGGGATCTTACCCGTCTGCAGGGATGCAACAGTCCCAGCCCACTGGGCAAAGGCACATCAATGTAAGCCGACAAGAAGAATCTTCTATTAATCATTTCCGTGCAGATACTGGGTACCACCTAAAGGACTTACAATATGCAATAGAAGATAGGGACGGATTGCAAAAGAGAGTAAAAAAATCGTTGCTTTTGATACGCCTTCATGATAATAATGATGATTAAGAGAAGGAGGGGGAGGAGGATGAGTTTGACGACGACGAGGACGATGGCAATGACGAAAGGTCACGCTATGCTTACCATATAACTGTTATTGATCCTACGAAATTATAATGATCGGACTGAGTTTAGTTAATACTCTACAACATTATTATTGATTTGAAAATTTGCTGTTTTACCTCTAAAAATTGTTGACGCTATAACACAGATGCTTAAAGTAAAAATACACTTAACAAATCTTGTTTTTTTTTTCTCGTTTTGTTACTTCTGTTAAAAAAAGTTATTTGAAATCTCATTTTTGGCTATCTCATACAGAAGGCCAAACGATTTCATACGATCTATCCATTAGTCAATGCAATATGCAGTGCACACACACACACACACACACACACACACACACATATATATATATATAATTCTATGGACTCTGACGTCGCCATTTTCAGACTCAATTGAACTCATGAGGGACATGTTGCAAATACTGGTAAATTCCCTGCAGTCACACCCAACAAGCATAACTTAGTTATGAACAGCCTTGGGACGTGCCTGGAAAGATATACCTACACAACAACTCCGACATTTGGTAGACACCATGCCGCGTTGTGTGTCTACCGTTATCTAGAAAAATGATCACTCTCTTCAGTTGGACAGAGACGCATGTGGAGTCTTGCATGAAATCGTTGCATTTGTAGATATCTCTAAATGAATGGTTATTCACTTTATGTGTGTGTGTGTGTGTGTGTGTGTGTGTGGACATATGCGAAAAGATAAAATCTGCTCAACTCAATGCTTATTCCTTGCTTTTTCTTCAGATCCGTTTATGACAAGTGTTTTTGTTCATAGATTGATTGACTGATAATTTGATTTTAACGGCATGTCAAACATTCTTGGGTTATTTTCAGCCTAAAGGTTAGGACATTGTATTCATTGTACGTTGATGTTAACATTTTCGTGAAGTTGTTTCTTAACAATACGAATAATTCAACCACAGTTCTCGTATTTGACCTATACGTAGGATTCTGATAGAGGCTATCATTCCAGATCAAAATGGGCTTGGGAATAATAGCAATGAAAGGGTAGTTCATACTCACCAGATCTTTAGAACTGGAACCGCAACATTAGATGCAGTTTAATGCCAGATCCAGGACACCCCTTTTCAGGAGATAGCGTATTCTAAACCTCGTCGACAGTGAGCTTTTGTTTATACAGTAATAATCTACTGAGCAAAGTTATGTCTATAATCATTCTATAATGAAGAACAGAAAATACAGATGGTCGACTAAATTTGATGTATGATAAGAGTGTCGAAGCCTAGTGATAAAAAAAGTCAGTAATTCATTCGGCGTCAGTTAGATTAGCAACGTTTTCGTATTAAAAAAAAAACAGAAAAGAAAAGATTAAAAAATCGCTTAAAGAATAAAAGTCTTAAATAAGGAGGAAAAATTGTGAACGAAGCAAAATAAATAAATGAATAAATAAATAAATAATGACTAAAAATAAAGAAAAACAAAGCGGAAAATAAGATAAATCTATAGCGAAGCAACAAACTGGTATACAGAAGAATTTTTTAAAAATCCCAAGAAAAAATAAAATACGATAAATAAATAAACAAATAAATAAATAAATAAATAAATAAAATAAGACTGTATTCTATTTCTGTGAAAAAGTCCCAGAGAAAACCGCCTTCAAAATGGATCTCAATTTTCTCTACTCTGTGCCAAAAGAAATGTCTATTTACAAATGACATGCATTATCCCCGTGGATAATGAGAGAAAAAAAAGAAAGAAAGAAAGAAAGAAAGAAAGAAAGAAAAAGAAGCCATCTGGGACAAAATCGCCAACTGAGTTTTCTGCGTACACACTGCGCTCGGTTTCTTTTCGCTAAATGAGGGGCCAAAACAACTAAAGCAATAGTATAAATATGCCTGACTTCCATATATGGAAATAATCGCGTATGATTTTTTGTGCATTTTGATTAACAGTTGTGTTTGACAGGAGATGTATTCATACCAATGCAATGATGACCGCACGTTATCGGCCAGAGGCGAAACCTCACCAATCTATATAATCATATTTATGCATTTATTCTCTTCAGAAAATTCATACGTGAGTAATATATGCATTTAATTTATTGTGAATATGAGTAACTTATGAGTATATATAAATATGCAATATTTATCTTTATTCCAAGAATATATATATATATACATATATATATATATATATATATATATATATATATATATATATATATATATATATATATATATATATATATGCCCAGTCGGATGGAGCTGTAGAATACACCGACTGTATCTCTGAAGAACGGTAAGACTCCACCAACGAGTGTCCTGCATATGACACTAAACAATCTGATGGTGAGGCTTCAGTGATGCTGGAGCGTTGGGTAATGTGGAGTCGCCTTCATTGCCATCACTCCCAGGTTCAATCTGGCCCGTAGTGGTAACACCTAATGGAGTCCTATCTATAGTTTGAATAGAACTAAGCTGTAATTATGCTAAACTGAATAGATTGAAATTAATTGTGTTTACATTTAACTGTGTTTAAACTGCAGACTTATGTTAAATTGAATGGTTTAAAATACAAGTGTTTTTGACATTTAAACTGCATAATTATTACTTTGGATAAACTGAATTGTTTGAAATAGAACTGTTGTATAACGTGAGTAAGTCTACCGGGCCATTGACCTAATGAGTAGAGTGTTCACCAATCACTCGGGAGACCGTAGTTCAATCCCAGTTCGAGTCATACCAAAGACTCAAAAAATGGTACTTCATGCTGCCTTGCTTAACACTCATCACTATAAGATAAGGATCAAGGGTAAAGTGGAGCAATCGAGGGAATGGAGTAGCGCCCTCCCCCACTCTTCGGTGTAGTAGCTATTAAAAAGAGAGCCTTCAGGTCACCCTTGACGAAGGTCGCCAACTTTACTTTATTTGTATAAAAATGTATTTGGCTTTAAATAACCAATAATAGTTGATATGCCATAAAAACCAACCCCCACATATACATATATATAGAGAGAGAGAGAGGCATTTATACTGTAGATGGTTTGGTTTGGTTTCTTTGTTTAATGGCATATCAACCTTTGTAAGGTTATTTAATGCCAAAACTATTCCCCTAGAAGAACTGTAATGGTACTATTTAACCCATAGCTGGGAGGATAAGGGGGTTCATACCTTTCCCAAGGGTATTTGCCCGAAAGTGAACGTAATAGCGCGACTGGAGTACGAACTCGCGTACTACGATTCCGCAGTTCATCGCTTTAACCATTACACCACGAGGACAACCCCACTGTAGATTATAGAGTTTTCAAGGATTATTTGCTATTTGTGGAAAAAGTGTGAATTACTCTTACGCGAACGGCTTACCTGTTATTAAAATCTGCAACCAAAATATGTTTTTTTACGCAAATATTAAAAACAATTCTCATAAAACATACATTCTTGAGCACTTTTCTGGATATTGATCCTTTTTTTTCTAAACTTACGTACGAAAACGAATTTAAAAGTTGTTTCAACTATTCTTAAATTATTTGGGATCTTAATATTTTTTCATAAAATATGTGGAGGCAGCACCATTATTACTCCATTCACAATATAATTTGGTACTTTCTCAAATATATTTCATACATATACAGTGAAATCTACCAACATATTTATAAAACATGCGCATACATACCTTTCATTAAGTACCGTGACTACTCACTTTCATATCTGCATATTTATCCAATTAAAACTATTTTCATCGCTAACGTCCCCCTCTCTATCGTTTGCCATAAAAATAGGTTCTGATTGGTGCAGAAATCGATTTTTCCCGAAAGTGAAATTTGGTATTGCATTTTAAATAGGTTCTTTCTTCAGCCTATTCGAACATTTCAAAGTTAATTGTCTTAATTTGCTAGTATGAAGACTTCACTCTCGAGTAAGTTCTTTTTCTTTTTTTTTTCTTCTTCATTTATTTGAGGAACTTTAAGACAAAATCCATAGTTTTCCTTCTAACGTTTTAAAATGATATTTATAAGCATGATTTTCACAGTTTCAACACATTCTGTAAAATGATTTTTTTACCACAAAAGGTGAAGTTTCATATGTTCTTCGAATAAACTATTCAGAGTGGCAAAAATTCATTCAAATATGCGAGGTTTGACCATTCAATTCACGAAATGACCACATCATGTGGCTAGGCTGCAGCAACAAGAAAGCATTTGTGTCTGAGTACGTTCGAACTGTTCTAAATTCCGTTTTTTTTTGGGGGGGCGGGGGTTGTGATGCAGACCAGGTAAGTCATTAGGTGCCAAGCCAGAGAGGAAGTTATAGGTGTTCATTTAATACTGTTGGCGGAAATTAGTGAAAAGAATCCAAAGCAACTGATTAACATTGTGTTTTCTTAGAAGAACGGATGCAAGTGTGAACTGGGTGTGAATTTAGGGTTTAGTGTACGACTAGTGACAGAAGAACTGAATATGAATTGGAAAATAGTGTAGCAGGTTCTAACCGAGGCTTTGGAAATGAGAAAATTTTCCCCATAGATTTTGACGTGAATCTTGACTAATGATGAGAAACAACATTGGTTTCATTTGTCTAAATTTCTATGACGAAACTTGATAATCATTATTTCATAGAATATTGGGACGATTGACCTCATCTTTATTATTAAACTCACAATATTTCGGCCGACATGTCCTTCGGCCTTCTTCTTCAGAATTGGAAGTCTACCCTTGTGATTCAAATAAAGTGTTCAGTTCGAGATTCTGTGTGGACTCCTGCATCCGACATGAAACACCTGAAGAAGATTGAAAGACATATCGGCCGAAGCGTTGTGATTATATCAAAAAAGACTTGGTCAGTTGTCGGAATATTCTATATAATAATAACATCGGTTTCATTTAACATTCAGTCTCTTTTTTGTCTCAATTATAGTTACACGTAGCATTAATAATTTAATCTAACATCAGTCATTTATTTGTACACAGTTAAATGGTTAATCATACATTAAATCTATGATTTATAAACGAATTTGTAAACGAATACTTTGTTGGTAACATTTCAAAAAAGCTAAAGCTCATTTGTTTGCACACAGTTGAATGGGTTCAAGAATTGTTACACGTAGCATAAACAATTTAATCTAACATCAGTCATTTATTTGTACACAGTTAAATGGTCACACATATATGATTTATAAGTGAATAGTTTGTTGGTAATTTTATCTTTAAATGAGTTAGAGATAATTTATTGCACACAAATATATATATTTAATATTACTCATTTGTTTGCATACAGTTAAGTGGTTTCCACTATTGCCAAGACAAATAGTTTTATTTGCATATAGTTAAATGACTTCAAGTGTTGCTTTTCAAAACTAATAATTCTATTCCACATTACTCATTCGTTAGCACACAGGTAAATGGCTTCAATTATTACTACGTAATACTAACAATTCAATCAAACATCGGTCATTTGTTTGCACTCAGTTAATTGCTTATACAGTTCTATTGAACAATCGATACAATCCTATGTGGTATCAATGATATTGCAAAACCTTTTACTCTTGTAGTTTAGTGAGTATTTTTGAGGCTTTGAAAAATCTGATTTTCTCATTAAAAAACAACAACCAACGATGAATGTGTTGAAGTATAAACAGATATATAAATCTATCGATTCTTCAAAGTTTTAAAAGTTTATAACCATATTTACCAGCCCCACCACTCGGGCAGGATATGACACAAGCGGAGTTTAACAGGTTTGAATTCAGTTTTCCTTCTCCTAGACTAGTTGCCTCACCAAGGCTGAAGAACCCAGTCCGTCCTACTATTTACCCATAGCAGGAAGGAGAATTATTGGATTCATACCTTTCCCAAGGGTATTAGTGCTATGTGAAATGTCATCAGTCTCGTCCAGGATTTGAACTCGTGTCGCCGTGTCCATTTCCTACGACGACAACCATTTCACCACGGGCACCTCCATCACGAGAAACTCTGGAATATCAATCGCGATAAAGTTTATAACCCTTAATTTTTGAGCGTTAACTATGCAGTCAAACATATTCAGATAACAAGCTAACTTTTGATATTATCCATGTTTTTTGAAGTCTTGGCACATTTTCATTATAAATGAAAACTTTCGGTATATTCAAAGAAGAAATTATAACTTTTCCAATCAATCCATGTTTTCTTTTATTTCTTACTGTTATACCGGAACTATACACTCAGTGACTCTTTTTAGTATGACACCGGTAAAGATATAAATGGACGGTGTCTGACTACCTCAAGAGAGGGTAAAAGCGTTAATCGCTCTCCGATAGACTTGCCAACTCTTCGGCTTGTACCTGTGGAATACCGCTATTGAACCAAAGATACAACACTTACAAATATTTTTTTTCTCATGTCCAAGATCATACCGAAATTTCAGAGAAGCTTTTTAGATTAAAAGAAAAAACAAAAAAAAAACACCTTTACTTTTCCTAAGTAAACATTCTTATAAAGAAAATCTGAAAGTAAAATATTTGTATAAGTGTATGCATTTCATCATCATCATCATCATCATGTCGTGCTGGTAGCACGGATATCCCTGACCCTCTCTCGCCACTTTTCCCTATCGTTCATCTCCTCTGGCAGGTATTCTGGACTACATCCCGTATCCTCACATAGTTGCTGAATGTATGTTCGTGCTGGTCGTCCTGCTTTTGCTCGGCCATGTGTGGGGGTCCATTAAGTATGTATTTACAGCTACCAAATTCTGGACGTTTCACCCATAAATATTGTAAAATAGATTCGGCATTGATAGATTCATGTAATCATTAAAATACGTTGAATTTTTATTCAAAATCTTTGGCTATTTTAATTATTTACATCATAGGTCGGCGTGGAAGTGTCTACTTGCCTTTGTGCGTGGGTAAAATGACTGGTTACTTTCGGATTTAGAAGAAAAATAAAGTATATTATTCAAAAAGAGATATTTAAAGAATACATTGTTTTTGACTCGATGCAACAAAATAATATGGAATAAAAAGCGACACATCACGATTGATAATCCAGAGTTTCTCGTGAATGTATCTTAAATGTAACATTGTGCTTAAAAAGTACTTAATAAAAATACTTAAACTCGACAAAAACAATCTCATATATAAAACAGAGTGTGTGTATGATAACGCTCATCATCAGATAACTCTTATGCCATCCATCTTGCTCGTTCTTCAAATGCAATAATCCGACATTCTAAGTTTTGACTTTTTGATAACCAGTTAAAGTCATGGGATAAAAACTGGCATAACATTGGTTTTTGACAAAGGAATTATTTTCAGCTGCATGTTTATTTTGTATGAATAAATAAAATGATGAATGGAGGCACTTTATCTTATATCCAATATCTTGAATATTAGTAAGCAGTGTTAGCCAACCAGCAAGGACTTACATGCATCAATTCAATGCGGACACTGGATACAGTCTTAAAGACCTGCAAAGAGCGATAGATGATAGGGATTAATGGAGAGAAAGAGCGAGAGAGAGAGAGAGAGAGAGAGAGAGGAAATTTTGTATTCTCTGCACGAATTGTTGATATCTGGTCTTAGTTCTATCTATTTGTTGAGTTAGTGGCGCGTATTTTGTTAGAAAGTGAAAGAACCGATGGCATAATTTTTATTGACGTAAAAAATGGAATCATTGAACCAAGTTCAAATCCCGGTTGAGGCTTTTTGCTTTCATTTCTCTCAAATAACATTTGAAAAAAAAAATGAAGCCATCTCTTTTTTCCTAACTTTTATAGGGAAGCGTAGGCTCTTTAGGCTTGATAGGCTACAAGTCTTGCGGAAGAACTAGTCTGACTTCTGAGTCTTTGTAGGAAGTTGCACTTGAAACGGAGATAACATGACTGCAAAAGAAAAAGACGAATGCAACCAAGACAGATGTTCATGACAACAATAGACCCTAACAGAAGGAAAACAATAATGATTTTCATAGAGTCGATGATGATTTTAATATTTTTGCCACCCAAACTGACGCTTTGTCATCGTTTATTTTTTAATCTACCAATTTCGTTTCTAAAGTTTCTTTTTAGCGTCTGTAGTGTTTGGTTTAATGCTTTGTCTTTTCCTCTGTTTATCTACTTGTAACATTTAGTTTCGTTTGGAACGTGAGGTTATGTGTGTTTTGTGAATCCTTTATACCTTTTAATCTTTCTTCTTTATGCAGTCTTTTTGCTTTATTTCCTCTACTGCAGCATTTTTGTTTTATTTATTTTTCGTTTAATCTTATACTCATAATCTGATGTGGAGACTATTCTCGTTGATCGACTTGTCTTTTAGTGATCTTGCTTTTTCTTGCTTAGAAATCGGTCTTTCTAATCTGATTTCCTAAGCCATTTTTATTCTTGTTGATTATAGATTTCTCCTGGTTTATAAACTTTCCAGTCACTCGTCTTTCAACAGCTCATTCAGCTTAGTTGTGTTTTTAGTTTCAATATTATAAAAGATTTTACTGTCGCTCTCAGATTCTGTTGTTTGACAATCTTTGCCTCTCAGGAATTGTAGCTATTGTTTTTTGTTCGACATCTTTTTTTGTGAAGTATGCGTATTTGATATTTTCCCTATACTTTCCATGGTTCCTCATCTTGAGTCGGTCATGACAATTTATAATGTCTTATTAAATTTCGGTTTTCATTTTCCATTTTTTTTCTCGATTATATGCATCTATATATTTGATTGAAACTTTCAGGATATTTTGGCTTCATCATCAACTCCTAAGCAAGACGTTTCCACGAGAGTATTTTCTTTCTAAATAGAAAAGATCCATTTACTGTATTCACTTGTGTAGAGCTTACCTTTTAGGTATCAATTAATGACTAAATTATTTTTTTCGTTCCTATATTTTTCTTTTCTCTGGCCTGCAGTCAGTGGATAATGACTATGTCCCTCCTGTAAAGCCATCAGAACCCCAAGTGCAGCCAACAGTCACTAGATTCACCAGACGATAATCCTTCTGCTGGAAAAACCTACCTATGTTTATTGATTATCTGATTATTTGCGTTAGCAATGAGAAACACTAGTGTAAGGTCATGCTTGGCCCTGAAAGTTTGGTAAACTTTATTACAATCAGGGTAATCTGTGTTGCCCTATCTGTTTCTTTTACCTATAGGATGCCATAATGAGCTAAAATGAATGCAGGAAAATTATATGGAATTGAACGTAGTTGAATGTCCCTTGCAAGCATATGTGTCTGATGTACAGTTAAGATAAAACTACTAATATAAACATGTTTATGGTACTGCGTATACCATAGTTGGTAAAAAAAAACGGTATTTTTATTACAGTAATACACTGGTTAGTGCTACCCCTTATAGTG
>OY757919.1:50508671-50608671 GCA_963585895.1 Sepioteuthis lessoniana
GTGTTGATTCGATATCATGCTCTTTTTCCAAAATCATTCGAACTAAATTTAGTAATGTTAAATTCCCGAAATAAATACAAAGGAAAGCGCCATAGTCACTATCCAACAGTAAAGTATTTTTTCGTTAATATTTCATATGAATGAAAATAAACATTTACACAGTATTTTTCATCGACATTAGATTATATTTTACCGACTTTGAAAAGTAAATATCAGATGAGATACACAGTATTAAACCTTTCTGATTCAATAACCGCATCTTTTATTTTAAAACGATCACTTGCCAATTGTTTTAAGTGGAATAACTCTACATTATGACGATAAATGTACACTAAAAGAAAATTTCAACCACCTCATATTAATTTCCATATAAATCAAAGTTGCTTTCTTTTAATAGTCTGTTAAGTTCATATCTCTATTTATGCTCTGTTACAAGGAATCCATACGACCCTGTTTGATTTACTGATAGATTTTTAGTTCATATACCTCAAAAGAAAATTTATACCATCTCATGTGTATTTCCATAGAAATCAATGTTGCATTCTTTTAATAGTCTGTTAAGTTCATATCTCTATTTATGCTCTGTTACAAAGAATCCATACGACCCAGTTTGATTTACTGATAGATTTTTAGCTTGTAATGCTAATAATCTACGTTATATGCAAAACGAAATAAAAATCAAATGCGAAATTGTTAATAGGTTAACTTATACAGTTTACAGTAAAATATCATCCTACGATTGGTTATTTTTAATTTTTCTTTATTTTCGTATTTGTCGGGCCACTTTAGAAAATTTAGACGTTACATTCAAAAGTTTTTCGAATTCTTGGAATTTTTTTACCGTTAATTTTTGATATGGCGGATCTTTTGTTTAATTATATCATGACAGTCACATGAAAAAAGGCGGTGGTAAAGCGTATTTTCTTTTAATAATAACAAATCTTACCTGTTTTTGACCAGCTCATTGGCCTAGTGGTTAGAGTGTTCGCCAATGGTCCGGGAGACCTGGGTTCAATCCCAGGTCGCGTCATACCAAAGACTTTAAAAAGGTACTTGATACTTCCTTGCTTAACACTCAGCAATATAAGGTACGTATCAAGGGCAAACTGGAGCAATCCAAGGAAAGGAGTAGCTCCCTTTCCTACTCCTCGGTGTAGTAGCTATTGAAAAGGGAGCCTTCTGGTCGCCCTCGACTACGGTCGCCAACTTTACTTACTTACATGTGTTTCAAAATATTCGAATTCATTTTTAAAATGGTTAATTTTTCAAATCTTCCAACAAAAAAATGAACGAGGTAATAGCTTGATTTGAAGTTTTATAGAAATATAACACATCTGTTCTCAGTTAGGCTGGCCTTTTTTTTAAAGATATAGGCAGCTAATACAGGTGGAGAAAACTATGGTTGACTTCACCTCAACTTTTTTCAGATTTTTCTTCTTACTTTTTATTTAGGATATTTAGAAAAATAAAATTCTTTTTATTTACGTCTTCAACCTTTTAACAGTTTAAAGTTAGCGTAAAATTTCCCTAAATCATTAATACTGTCACGTGTTGGTAATTTCTACCATTTTATTGTTATTTCATCGAAGTTATTTGTTGGATATGACCAGAGAATCACGCTGAGTCTTCACAAATCTCGAGCAGCTCTTCAAAGTTTTTTCAAAGAACCTCAGCACCTCTTTAAGGTTATTCCACAGATCTCCTTCCATCTCTTCAAAATTCTTCCGGAATCTCCTGCCATCTCTTTTCTAGTACTTCTGCAAAATTCTTCCACAGATCTCCAGCACCTTTTTATAGTTCTTCCATAGATCTCCAGCAATCTCTTCAAAGTTCTTCCAAAGATTTACTCCCTTCTCTCCAAAATTCTTCCACAGATCTCCAGTAAACTCTTCAAAGGTATTCCACAGATCTACTCCCATCCCTCCAAAATTCTTCCACAGATCTCCTGTCATCTCTTTAAAGTTCTTCCACAGATTTACTCCTATCTCCCCAAAATTCTTCCACAGATCTCCTGTCATATCTCTAAAGTTCTTCTTCAGATCCCAAAAATCTTCCACAGATCTCCAGCACCTTTTTATAGTTCTTCCATAGATCTCCAGCAATCTCTTCAAAGTTCTTCCATAGATCTCCAGCAATCTCTTCAAAGTTCTTCCAAAGATTTACTCCCATCTCTCCAAAATTCTTCCACAGATCTCCAGTAAACTCTTCAAAGGTATTCCACAGATCTACTCCCATCCCTCCAAAATTCTTCCACAGATCTCCTGTCATCTCTTTAAAGTTCTTCCACAGATTTACTCCTATCTCCCCAAAATTCTTCCACAGATCTCCTGTCATATCTCTAAAGTTCTTCTTCAGATCCCCTGCCTTCTCTTTAAAATTCTTTCGCAGTTCCCCTATCATCTCTCCAAAATTCTTTCATAGATTTTCGGCAATCTCTGCAAAGTTCTTTAACAGATATCCTTCAATCTCTTTGCACTATTTTTGATCCCGTTTCAGATTCCTTAAAAATTTATTTTAGGCCTTAACAGAAATATGCAGCTGCTAAAAAAGTTTTTTAGATCCCTCACCCTGGAAAAAAATTGACTAATCATCGGATTTTAATGAAGTTTCCATACTTAATCAATAAAAGACAAGACTTATTTTAAAAGAAATTTTTACTCAAAATTCTGGAGAAGACGAGTTTTAAATTCTTTTTGTCATTTTCAATTCCCCTTAATTATCTAATTAATTCGTCTTAGTTACTTAAGTCCCAATTTAATAATTTTCACATTTTTTTAAAAAGCTAATTCCTTGGAGAAATATCTTTTTTTTTTACCTTTTTTATTACTGCACATTGAGGTGTTCGTATAAACGCCTTACTTTCTTGGTTTAAAACGGTATAATATTGCTATTCTAGCAATTTAGAAAAAAATTAGTTCTTTAATATTTAGATATACAGTCTTACATATCTAACTTTTTCATTTTGAAAAAAATTATAAAATTAACAACTACTGACTTGGATTTTGATTATTTAATGTAAAAACACTGAGTAAATAAATGACTGATTTGATGATAAAATGTTAAATATTCATATAATTTTACTTACTATTTATCCCCAAAATAGGGATAATAAGAAGGTTCATATCCCTGCTTAGGGTATTAGTCTGAAAAAACATAATTTCGCGACTGGAGTTCGAACTCGCTCACTACGCTGTAGCAGTACAGCTCTTTAGCCACTACACTACGCTATAGTGCTCGTTCCAGGAAATCCTATTTATTTTCTAATTTTCTCTTTCACCAGAACTAATAAAGACGGAAAATTCGACTGTGACGTATTTTCATTTTTACATCAACAAATATTTTATTTGGTTTCATAGCATGAACAGACTTTGGATTTATCCGACTTCCTATCAAATCAGATTTGACATGAAGTCATTTTAATGTGTATGTGTGTGAGAGGGGGGGTACGCTTGAGTCTCGAATCATTCGTGGCTGTCACAAAAATGTTTAGTCACCTCCATCAGGAATTGAGTATATTGAGTTTATTTCAAAGTTTTAAACTTTTCTACTGTCCCTCTTCTTAAAAATATCTGTAGGTTAATACAGTTTGTTTTATGACCCCATTATAGCTGTTTGCATACTTTCAAGGGAATCAATAGTCCTACCCAATCATATATGCATGTGTACATTCTTTATGTAATTTTATTTAATGCTATTATTTCTGTACATGTTAATCCGATACGACTTACCAATATACTCGAGGAATAAACGACTTCGTGCAATGAACGACTCCTAATTTTTTAACACAAAATGGCATTTTTTCAAATATTGCATGTAATGACTTTTTGGCTACACAAGCCTACCAAAATATTTCTTCGACATTCAATAGCGTATAGAAAAAATCCTTTAAACACTTATTTATACTTTTAAAAATATTGTAATATATTCAAAATCAATGCAGTGGCATAAATAAATGATTTATTCTCGACTTCGATATAGCCTACCGAATATACTCGTCATTCGAAATATACTAAAAACAAACCATTAATATAAAATAGCATTGATGATATCATAATCACCTATGTACAGGCCATCGTATCCATGAATCGGTCAAATTTACTGTTAATTCAATTAAACTTATTTCTGCACAACCTAGCGAGAGCTTCCTCCGTATAATCAAGTTTGTACCTGAGTTTGATTACTGTTTACAATATTTGTACATATAAGAAAAATATTTGTACATATAAGTACAATATTTGTACATATAATATTTGTACATACAATATTTGTACATATAAGTAAAACATTTTTTATCTTAATTAATAGATTCTGTTTAGGTATAGGCTATGCGGGGATTCTTTGGATCGAAGATACGGCAAGTTTAGTCCAAGGAACAAGGTAAGCTTCGACATTTCAAAAACATATCTTGTGTAATGAACGGGCCATTGTTTTTAAGATGAAAAATTGGTCTTAAAAAGCCGTTCATTACTCGAGTTATTTTTAAGTATTTCGCTTATCTTACAGAAATTTTAGACTTAAATTCTAATTTGATGTTAAATCTTCAAAAAGTAAAAAAATTGTACGTGAAATTTCAAACCTTTCCAGAGTGAAATTATTTCAAACATATTTTTCAGGTAACTTAAATCAGATATATACTTGAATAAAACGAAAACGTATTTGAATTTTTTAAAACAAATTTATATTAAGTAAATCTTTCCAGCAGACTTGTATGATAAGATTTCGTTATTAAAAAAAGGCCCCAACAAAAACAACTATGGTTTTAAACTTGCGAGATTAACTTTATCATCGCTAAAACTTAAATATCCCCCCTTCATGCCCATAATTTAGTGATATAACGATTAGATATTAATAATTGAGTATTTTTTCATCGTTTATTTGTTTGAAATTGATCATATAAAATTCTATAATGGGTGTTGGCGAGTTGTAAAAAATATAAATTCAGAACTATTTTGAATGAAGCCGAAACAGAGCATTCAAAACAAGATAAATTAACATACGTGGTGCATACTATAAGTTTCCAGACTTTTTTGTATGGGCACTTTTATTGAGAGTACACACATGGAAATCTAGTCCCCTTCGAAGTAATCTCCTCCGGCTGCAAGGCACTTGTACACTTCCAAAAATTTCTCGAAGGTCCCATGGAAGTCCTCTTGTGTGAGCGTATCAATGACCTTCGTCACAGCCTCTTTCGTCTCCTCAATTGTCTCATAACGACAACCTCTGAGCTAAGGGAATAACCAAAAGTCACAGGGAGCAAGGTCTGGACTATAGGGAGCCTGAGGAACTGTCTTGGTGCTCGTCTTGGTCAAATAGTCTGTCACAAGGATGGAGTTGTCGACTGGTGTATTGTCCGGCTGGAAATGCTACTGGGCCGATTTGAAGAGTGTTGGCCTCTTCCGACGGAATCTCTTCCTGAACTCCCTTAAAATCTCAACATAGTAACCCTAACCCTAACCCCTTAGCCAATCAACTGTGGTTTATTGACTTCCTTACTCCTCCTACACTTCTCACTATCCCTCAGAGACTCCCTGCCTTCCTTGAATCTCTTATGCCACTCAAAAACTGATGCTCGATTCATGCAAGATTGTCTAAAAGCAGTCTGAAGCATTCCATAGGTTTCTGTGGCATTTTTTCCAAGTTTAAAACAAAATTTTATTGCACATCGTTCTTCTAATGTGTCAGATTGCATTTTTGAAATTCACCAGCTGTGACAATGAGGTTTTAGTAGGGTGTACTACAATTCCTACTGTACGTGTTCATTTGAACCTGAAATCATAAAAACTAGCCAGTCATCTCTTTAGATGTATAGCAATAATATAGTGAATTTTCAAGAGTCTACAACAATTTGAAATGCCCATACGAAAAAAGTCTGGAAATTTATCGTATGCACCTTGTAGTCGTCTGCATAATCTACAAAATAATAAGGTGTGAACCCCCTTATCCTCCCAGCTATGGGTTAAATAGTACCACTACTGTTCTTCTAGGAGAATGGCTCTGGCATTAAATAACCTACAAAGGTTGAGATGCCATTAAAAACAAACTAAATAATACAAAATAATTAAAATAATAAATGTTTAAAAGTTATCGTCAAGCATTTCCACTTAAATAAAAAGAATCTTGCAAATTTTCTTGGCTGTATATTGCTTTTATTTTTTCTTTTTTATCGTAATTATCTCACAAACAAATGACAAAAGCTTAATTTTTAAAAATATCTTTCTCTTTCGGACGAATCTGTTTTAGAAAGAAAAAAACATGACGTTGTAATGATAATAATAAATGTCTGAAAATTATTGAAATATGAAAGACAAAGAGAGATTGACAGAAAGTAAAAAGGAAATAAGTAAAATGATTATAAATGGATTGAAAATGTAAGATTAATTAGATAAATGGATTTAAAAAATAATGAACGATCCTGGATTAAATATCATCATCATCATCATCATCATCATCATGTCGCGCCGCCAGCACGGATATCCCTGACCCTCTCTCGCCACTTCTCCCTATCATTCATCGCCTCCGGCAGGTCTTCAGGGTTACATCCTGTGTCCTCACATAGTTGCTGTATGTAAGTTCGTGCTGGTCGTCCTGCTTTTGCACATCCATCAATATGTGGGGGTCCATAGGAGTACATCGCTTATGAGCTCGTCCTTGCTTCTCCAGCAGTGTCCTGCGTGTCTGGTTCGTCTAACTTGTATAGTTTTCGTGATGGGGGGGGGGCAAGTGTCCGTATAGTTGGTGTCTCGTGGGGTTTTGTCGCCAGGACTTGTTCAATACTGCTCTCAACATTCTTGTGTAATTTCCGTCTAGTTTTTTCTCCAGCCGTTTAGTTAGCGGATTAAATATACTTATTCATTACTGATAGAGATCAAATAATAAGTATATTTAAATACTAAAACATCCTTATAGTTTAATTATAATCAATGTTAAATAAGATCAATATATGTGCCCAACAGAAAAAGTTGTTTTTATCAAATAAAAGATGTAATTTAAGAAGAAAATATGTATTTATAAAAAGAAAGGAATAAACAAATTGTAAAACGAAAACTTTATTGAAATAAATGTGTTTAACTCTTTTTGTAATATTGAAGTAAATCTTATGATTAATGAAGATAACATTTCGGCAAACCTTTTTTTTTTTTTTTTGCAATGACTGATTGAAATGAAATAAACGCCAAGAATTCTGTGAAATCGATATATATATATATATATATATATATATATATATATATATATATATATATAATTTGTAAAACTTAATATATAGAAGACGAATGCAGAATAAAACTTCACGACTCTGAGTTTCACGATCACAATCCTCAAGTGAGTTAGTATTCAACACGCTTGATTTTTTTCAAATGAAAGCTCACCTGAGGATAATTATCATGAAACTGCGTCGTGATTTATCATCTTGTTTTTCATTCTATCTATTTTTTTACAATATTGTGATATTGTTCTGCATTAGGTAAAAATTTTACGAATTAAAATCGTTTTTAGCGTTATATATATATATATCGCTAAAAATGTTTTTAATTGTAGGTATAAAAAGGTTTGGTTTCTTAGTGGGTAAGGTATGATATCTTTCATTTTTTTTTTATTTTCCTGAGAATTTTGTTCTTTCTGTTGATCTTTTGATTAATAAACTGTAGTTTGGTCCAACCCTTCTTCAGTCAAGATCGTCCTGATGATCCGGTTAGGTGAAACCAAAGTAAATTTTTCGGACTCTGTATGTATATATATCCAGCTGGGATGAGTCAATTGTCGTCTAAATTATGCAAAGATTAAAATAACACAGTCATCTTACTTTATTAGATATATTCATCAGAATTATATGAAAATATATTGAAATACTTCAGATTAATTTTTTTCAAATAAATCGCCATTAGCTTCAACTATGGCATCCAGATGTATTCGGAATCTTCTGCAAGGCTTTCTGACGATCACCTTATTTAAATTGGCAAATGCTGCTGTTATCCTTGCCTTCAGTTCATCGCTGGTGTTACACGGAATTTTGTTGGTTTTTACTCTACCGCGCTCCACACATAATAAAAGGGGCTGTGATCTGCGGAGTTAGGTGGTTAGAAGTTTAGGTGAAGTGGTTACAAAAATTTCATTACAGTCAACACTGGATTCTCTGGCATATGTGGTATGGTGCAGAGTTCTGTTGCCAGACGTAGGGTCTTCCAGCAGCTACCCAGGGAGGCACTAACTCCTCCAGGTACTTGATGTAGGCTTCTGTGTTGAGTCTGAGGCCATGCAGGAAGATTAAAGGAAGCTTAACATCACCATCACTAATGACCACCCCAAACATCGTAATGTGGACTGGATATTTGGTTTTCATCAATATGCATCTGTCCTCAGATTGACACAAAAATAGTCTGAAATTTTTATATTAGAGCATCCGGCTTGAACGCCACAATGTATGGCATGCTCTTTCTGAATTTCTGGATGCGTTAATAGCTGCTGCTTTGCTCACGGACAATGCCCGACTGACTCTTGTTTGCTGTACAGTAGACAAAACCTGAAACAAATAAAGTGCAAGCGCCAAATCAGTAATTTAAAATGACAATTTACTCATCGCATATATATATATATATATATATATATGACCAGTAAATGAGTATTTTGAGTGATGTTCTGATATAGTTGAGTAAAGTCGGTGCAAACTAGTCAGAGGTTGCTCGACTGCACGTCAAAGAGTTTAAATTTTACTATCATCCTTTTGAGTGTGTCTCAGAGACATACAGTGTGGCAATAGTTTTATGTTCGCTTTGCGGGGTCAACGGTGAGAGGACTTTGTCAAATGACCCACAAAAATTCAGTGTTTTTTTTTTTGTTTTTTTTTTGCAAATTGACCTGTTGAGCTGGGAGCACGCTCGCAGCGAAAACTCGACTAGATACCTTTGAGAAAGTTAGAAGTCACTCTTTTGAGTCGGCAATGTTGAGTTCTTTCCGATGTTAGATGTAGTCAGCGATAAGTGCCATGCGCCGATCTTCCTCCGAGATTTTAAGTCGCACGCGACTTATTCCATTTGTGGGAACATTTTTATATTCTCTTGGACCCAGTCCTAAGCTTCGCATTTTCAGTTAACACCAGCGATTTCACAGAGTGAGAAGTAGTCGTCTCCGAAATTTCACGTGACCAGGAAGAGTACCACAAATGGTTGCCGCGATCAAAGATGTGACCTCACAGCAATAACAGAATCTATCAACTCACGCAACTTGACAGGAAAAAAAGAGACGATCATAGAAAAGACACGGTGAATAAAAGAACATTTTGAAACGATATTACGAAATGAAAGAAATTGATCGACACACACACAAACGGGCATCTAAATTTCTTGTCTTAACGAAAGAAAAAATAAAAAAATAAATTAGTGATAGGACATAGTAAACAGTTAAAGTAAAATAAAATAAAATTGAGATGCATAAGCAGAATTTCGTTTTCTCCTTTTTTTTCCAATCAGTCTCTCGTTGGCATATTTTTTCTTTGCTTAAAAAATGAATGCGGTGAATATTGTTTGTTCAAGTGGTTCAAAAATACCAGTATTCACGAAGATAACCTCAGAATTCCAAACCCGGATTTGAACCTTAAAAAGAAAAAAAAAAGAAGAAATATAGAATCCATCAACTTCCACAGAAAGATATAGTGAACGTAGCATATGACGACTTAAATGGAGTACCATTAGAATACAAGGGTTATATAGGAAAGATCATTCTGACTGTTACGGGGAAGAGCTTCTAGAGCAGTTAACTAATCAATATGGTGTTAATTTACTAAGCTTTTTGCTTAGATGTAGCACAAGGCCGCATGAATTGGGCACCCAATGAGAATCGAACTCACTCGTGTAGGTTTGCTAGTCTACCTTGCTAACCACTACACCACCCGAGGAGCCCAACTAATCAATATGGTGACTTCAGTAGTGCAGCCAACTTTGCCAGAGATTTAAAATTAGAGAGAGAGAGATAGAGAGAGAGAGACCGTCATAGAATTTGCCAGTAGGGTCCTACAACTGCTTATAAAGACGCAACTAAGATGGAGATGGAGGTGTCCAGATACGGCTAGCATAGTATATTACTGACGCCATCGAGAATTTGTTTTTAAGGGAGAAGACAGCCAAGACACATCCTCTAATGTAATCAGAGGCATTCAATACATCGCGACAAAGTTTCGGACTGCTCAAAAGACAAGTAGTTTCTTGAGAGGAAACTTTTAGCGACGAATGGTTCGGCGAAAGAAGATTTACATAGGCAGATTTTCCTCGAAGCAACTAGTGTTGTTCAGATTAGAGCCCGGTGGGCTACTGTTAAGAGAACTAAGCCCCCCCCCCCAAGGTTGAAGACAAAACCTGGGCCCTGGGAGACCGGGGAATTGGGGACATGGACAAGCAGAACACTTGATGAGGGTATGTCCTCATGGAAAACGGGGCTTCTTGTATCGAGAGAGGGAAGGAATAACCTTGGGAAATAGACGAATGCCACCTTGTAAAATGTAAAAGTGTAGAAATTTATACGCTGTTTGGCCTGGGTACTGATGCAATGACTAAGATACTTGCAGAGACTAACCTTATATGGACATTGTTAGATATGGGTGTCTCTATATCAATAAGGCTGAAAGAAATCAGTGAAATCAAGCTTAAAAATAAAAATAAATGAAAACTAGCACTTTGAGAACAGTTTAGGCTAACGGATAGAAAAATCGATATATTGAACAAGATAGTGTTACATAAAAAATTGTGTGGAGTATCTGCCATCTAAAGCTATATGTGCCCCCTAGAATTTGTAGGAATATGATATTAAGTAAAAACTATGTGGAAAAAAATAAAGCGCTGATAAGCTTCCATGCGACCATTCTAAAAATAGGTTGAAAGTTTTCCCTTTGAACCCGAAAGATTGAAGTGCCTATTGTGTTTAACAATTGATGTTCTCCATACACATCCATTTCTTGTCATGGGAGGCTGTTCGTTGCAGGATATCCAGGATATATGCCAAGTAACTTCGACAAGTAATAGTTTCTTTGAGGAAGGGTAAAGTGCATTATGTGAATCGATTGTCAAGTGTAAGGGCATAATGAAATTCCAATTGTCAAGGACAATAAAACAGACACAACATTGAGGATCCCCAAGGGGGAGAAGATAATAAGTGTAGTAGCTATAAATATCATAGAGTAAGAGGTGGGAGAGAAAAAAATCAAACCACAACAAGGCGATCCCAGTAGTCATTAAAGGAGTGGTTGTAGTACCTACTGAGCACATAGGAAGTACAATACAACAATCAAACAGAAACAGAAAAATAATGGCTAACTCGAATAAAGATTTGGGCTGAACCTAATCGGGGCAAATAAAGATTAATGCCGATGATCACCTACCGGAAAAACTCAGGTCCTAATGATCGCTACTATTTAAGTTAGAAGAAGACGCAGTTAGGGATACGCTGAAAGCATATATAATTGAACGCTCAATATCATGGAGCTTCCCTCAAGTGGTTGTTAGCAAGAAAGATGGAAGGAACATTGATTCTGTGTGGACATAGGAACTTTTAACATCAGAAAACCTTTTGCCTAACTCTTGCCATACCTTATTCCCCAACCATTGCTAGGGAAATACTCATAATTTTCCACGATTAGCGATCAGTATATTGGTAGATGACCCTGAACAAGCTTGATCAAGAAAAAGCTACCTTTGTACCTCATGTAGGATTTTATAAATTTAGGGTAATTTGGACCTAATGCAGTTGTGCTGGGAGGATTAGAAATATTTTTAATGGCCGATGTGGATGATATACTGGTTTTCTCAGAAAGTGATCGTGAATATTTTCAAATGATGTTTGTTCATAAAGAGAACACCGGTTGAATATTCATCATCATCATCATGTCGCGCCGCCTGCGCGGATATCCCTGACCGTCTCTCGCCATTTCTCCCTATCATTCATCGCCTCCGGCAGGTCCTCAGGATTACAACCCGTGTCCTCACATAGCTGCTGTATGTAAGTTCGTGCTGGTCGTCCCACTCTTGCACATCCATGAGTGGGGGTCCACAGGAGTACATCGCTTATGAGCTCGTCCTTGCTTCTCCAGCAGTGTCCTGCGTGTCTGGTTCGTCGAACTTGTATAGTTTTTGTGATGGGGGGCAAGTGTCCGTATAGTTGGAGTCTCGTGGGGTGTTGTCGCCAGGACTTGTTTAATACTGCTCTCAACATTCTTGTGTAATTTCCGTCCATACAGTTTATGCTTAAAGATACCAAGTACGTAGGATTTATTATTAATGAGAAAGTTGACAAATCAGATGCAAATAAGATCGGGGTAATCCAGGCAAATATCAGAACTAAAAACAGTCAGTAAATTTAAAGGCTTTAAAGGATCAAAAGGTTGTTATAAGATATTCGTTCCGGCGTTTTCAAGAATAGCACCTCCACTTATAACATTAACAAAAAAGTATGTATGATTCAAGTTGACAGAAGATTGTCAACGATTTTTGACGACTTAGCCTTACTTAAGTAGGTTGATGGTACCAATGCAAATTTTGCTTGACCCTACCCTGCCTTAGAAAGGACAGACCAGTGTCAGATATATCAGAAGAGATTCCCATTTCTTTTATGTCGCGAGATTTCTCTCGACCTGTAGAGGGTTTCAGTGATTGAGAATGAAGATTTTGGTTTAGAATTTACTCTAGAAAAGTTGAACTATTATCTGAACGGGACTAGATTCAATAATGAGATCGATAATAATCTCCGTTCAGTTCCTGTTTGAAGCAGAAAGGTCCAATAAAAAATCCAACTATGGTCAATTAAACTAAGTTCAAAATATAGTACTTAGCAGGTAAGAAAAATAAATGTGCTGATTTATTATCACGAATTCCTATAAAAATCGATGAGGAATCAATAAGTATAGGTGATAGGGCGTACCAGATAAACATGATCAACTCATAAAAAAAGGGAGATGTTCTAAATGACAGGGATGGTTACTGTTTGCCAAAGATATCCTTTCAATATGTAACAGACGATGAAATTAATTTCCTTAAAGAAGCGATAGAGACCGGGAAAGGTAACAGCAACATATGCAAATAAATATTAAGTTCAAGACGATAGACTGTACAACTTCTCAAATCGAAATGAAGAAGTGAGGCCTTCGAAATGAAATCCTCAGACAGTACCATGATGCATTGTGAAACATAGGTATCAATAAAACGTATAAGCTTATGAACCGGAAATATTACCGACGTGCGCTGTATAAAAAGGTTAATACGTACATGAATAGCTGTATCTCATATTCGGCCAGAATTAGCAAGCATGAAATAGCACCTCTTATGGAAATGGATGTTCCCGAATATCCATATGAGTAGATACATTTAAAAGTTTCAGGACCAGCTTATTGGCCTTGTGGGTAAAGTGTTCGTCAATGGTCTGGGAGACCTGGGTTCAATCCCAGGTCGAGTCATACCAGAGACTTTAAAAATAGTACTTGATACATACTTGCTTAACACTCAGCAATATAAGATACGTATCAAGGGTAAAGTGGAGCAATCCAGGGAAAGGAGTAGCGCCCTCCCATACACCTCGGTGTAGTAGCTATTGAAAAAGGAGCCTTCGGGTTGCCCTCGACTAAAGAGAGAGAACTTTACTTATAGTGAAGCTCATCGGGGAAATATCAATATAGTCAGCTTTGTTGACTGGTTTACCAATTGGCTTGAAGCAAAAGCAGTAAGAGGTAAGAAGACTCAAACGATACTGTTTGATTTTGATGGAGATATTTCCAAGATATGAGTCCCTTTAGAATTAGTCACCGATCATGGTACTGAAGGTGCCTGTGGTGTAGTCGTTATCGTCGTAGGAAATGAAAACGGCGACACGAATTCAAAACCTGGACGAGACTGATTGCATTTCACATTGCACTAATACCCTTGGGGAAGGTATGAATCCAATTATTCTCCCTCCAGCTATGGGTAAATAGTAGGACAGACTAGTTTCTTCAGCATTGGTGAGGCAACTAGTCAAGGAGAAGGAAAACTCTGAATTCAAACCTGTTAAACTCCGCTTAAAAATTGACCTTGTGTCATATCCTGTAAATACGATCATGGTACTGAAAAATTTAATTATATGAAGAAAACACACATTGTTCTAAAATTAATGCAAATAATGTTATGTTTTGACCTTCGACCAAGCCCCCAAAAATGCTATTCCAAGGTGATGCACCGGAAGGAAGTGACACATTCCAATGGCCAGTAATCGAAAGAGATCGCGTGGGCGGATTAAGGCTTATAATATGGGACAAGGTGAAGGTCCCACTGTGCCAATAAAGACTGATGCACCGGAAGAGAGTGACCTCTGAACTGCATGACAGTTATTTCCGCTTGATGACGATTAAACATTCGATTTCAAAGATCCAGTGGGCGATCGTGTGGGCGTTGAATTATTATTTAACTCAGTTGAGTTCGAGTCCAAGAAGCAGATAGCAGTTGGCAGTGGCAGGGGCATTTGCGGCCAGTTGAGTTGCGGGCAGTTAAGTTGAAGATCGGACGGAGTTATTGACGAAATGTGGTAGGGAAAGCCACATCCGACCGAGGGGGCCCTCGGTAACCCCGATGGAGTGGACCCCAGCATCAGGAGAACAAGAAAGACACAACGTGACGGTCATAACAGTGGGGTCAAGATATTACAGTTTATGTTCGGTCTCCAGCTCCCTCTTACATGCAGCCCTTGAACAACCCTTTCGAAACCTTATAAATAGAGTGAGAGGTAAAATATTGTTAAAGAACTCTTCCTGCGTCTTCCTTCCTGCGTCTTTGTCATTATCATGCTTGCGTCTGATTAATTCATTGCGTCAGTATGTATCCAGCATATATATATATATATTTCTGCATGAATCAGCAGATGACAATATAACAATAACTTCTTCCCTAAAACATCCGCTAAGCAATGCTAAGGTTGAAAACTTACACCTATTCTTTGACGATACCTTAGCTAAACTAGCTGAAGGGGAAAATGAGAATCGGGAACTGATTCAACCCAGGAGCTGGTTGCAAAGTTTTCTATGAGGGAAAGGACTAAATTCTCGTTCTATTATGATATTTGGGCGTGATGTAGTTCTTCCAGAAAACAATCTGCTGAAGCCTCGTGAAGGACATCATCACCTTATCATCGAACAACAGCATAAAACCTTTGCCAGGTTCAGGTAGGGTAAAACTGGTTTAGAAAACGAGAAATAGAGCTATTAAGATTTGTCGAGTGGTAAAGCTAGGGCAAGGTGTCCAAGTATATCGCCAAGCACAAGTTTGGCATGATGAATTGGATCAAAGGTAAAGGTCCCTCATTAAAACAGTAGAACAAACTGGTCCCGTCTCGTTTGTAATTTGAGATCTGATAGTGGGTAAGATGAAAAGTGTAAATGCCAATGACTTGAAGGTAGCCAAAACCCGAGGATGAGAAACTCCTGAGGTTGGAGGCCGCAAGAGACTCATTAGAAAGTTGATACTGGCTGCAACTCCTCCGATCTCGCGGATTCTGAGTCAGTTAACCCCTGTAGACATAGCAAGGAAGAATCGCAACCCTCATTCCTCTCTGTAGAACCGATAAGAGAGGGATTTTGAGGACGAAGTGCCTCTGACAGAGTTTAGGTTACGTTCAATCCAATTCCCATCTGGAAGTTGAAAGGTTGGAGCAGATATACCCCTAAGTAGGTTAGAGTCCAGGTGACGGAACAGAACTTATTTCCGAGCGGAGAAGTGGGCGTGTGAACCCCTTACTCTCAATTACTACATTCTGAAGTGTGTACAACACAGTGAATGACAAAAAAGGAATTGAACAAGAATAAGGCTGGAAATATTTTTCCATTTTGATAGTGATTTGTGGTTTGAGCGAGTATCATAGTTGGAATCTTTCTATTAGACATTTTAACGACCAGGGGGAAGTGGTGATTATTAGGATGTTAGATGGGAGGTTGGTTGGTTGGTTGGTCGTTTTGTTTTACAGCGTATCAACCATTTTCAGGTCATCTAATGCCGAATTAAATTTCAAACAAATCAGTTTAGTACAATATAGTTTTTTTTTTATTTACACATAGTTAAATATAAAAACAATTCTATTTCAAGCAATTCAATTTAGCATAAGTACACAGTTTAGTTCTATTTGACCAATAGATAGGGCCCTATCAGATGCTAATACTACGGTCTAGAGTTGACCTAGGAGCAATGGCAATGGAGAGGTAATCCGCATTCCCCAAAGCTCCAGCATTACTGGAACCTCACCATCAGATTGTTTAGTGCTCTATCTAGGACACTCATTGGGAAGTCTAACTCCCCCTGCAGAGACACAGGTGGTGTATTCTACAGTCCCAACCGACTGTGCAAAAGATAAGGGGTGTGCTGTCGAGGTAACTGAGTGAAAGAGAGGAAGCAACAATAGATATGCCGATTAAAGTACCAGAAGATACCGCAGTTAACTATGAAAGGGAAAATTAACCAGAGAAACGATTTGGGTTAACCGCCGTAAGAATAAATGCCTTTAAAAAGTGGAGGCCTAATCGATAGCTTCGCTTATATTTTGTGGGGGACTTTTCGCTTATTTTTCCATTACGGAGCGAAGGGGCGTCTCATGTTCTTTAAAGAAAACGTTCTACCACCGGACGCTTTTTCCTCCTCAATGTTTTGTTTATTTTTCCCGTTGTTTTTCGTCTTTCTTTGTTGCACCTGTTTGAAGGAATTTGGAATAGAACTCTCCACCTAAAAAAGACAAAGATAAGATTTATGAAAGAAAAATGTTGTCTTATAGTATTGGATGTCCCCTTCCCTCCTAAAAATAAAAAGATTGTGTAAAAATTGAACCATTTTTTATTATTGGCACAAGTTTTAATGAAACTTGAATGGTTTAGACACATAGGAAGTGATTATTTTCCTTGATTATTTTTGTCAAAATTCCCTTAGTTGTAGGAAAAAGTCATTAGCAAACAACTAATTGAAATATGGCCACTATGGACCTTTTGTAGTGCAATAAATCACCACTCCTAATTGAAAAAAAAAAAAATAGGGAATTATCCAATTTTAATGAAATTTTCAGTGTAGATTTGTTATTGAATGAATTTTGTTATGCCTCTGTTATTTTATTAGGTCACTTAAAAAGGGTTAACCTTAAGTTTGCGTTAGATTTTGATTTACTTTCTCCAATCACAGACTAAATCTAAATGATGTTATTGAATAAAAAATATTTTTACTAATTGAAAAATATAGATTTTAAAGCAAGAAACTAGGAGCTTTTTTTTACCTTGTTTAAAAAAGACGAAGACGAAGGATATGAAGGATTTAGAGGAGAGAGACATTTTCCTTTCAAAGGCGATTTAAAAAAGGAACAAAAGAGAGGAACAAAAAAAAATCAACAACCTTTGTGCTTATAGTTGCATTAAAATTCCTTTTATAACCGTGGAAAAGATATCCTAAAAGTGCTGCATTTGTTTTTTATATGATTTCTTTTGTTTTGATTTTCTTGGGGAGAGAAGGTGAATTTTCCCCTTTATTGTAAGCTGCACATTATTTTTCTCTCTCTTCCCCCATGTCACAACTAACATAGCGTGGGGTCATGTCAAACTCTTCAGTTGAACTTGGGCATCTCGGAGTTAGGAGGAAGAGGGACTATTCTTTTGATAATCCCAGATGTTGATTGATGGGGAAAATTAAGAGTTTCCTCCCCCAAAAAGTAAAATCGGTATTGAGGAAGTACGCTTGTAAAATGAAGTTTTAAAAAGTGGTTAAGATATCGGAGATAAACCTAAAAGACTTGCCCAGTCGGCTGGGGCAGTAGAATATCCCGACTGCACCTCTGCAGAAGGGTGAGACCCCCGCCCAACGAGTGTCCTGATATGACACTAAACAAATCTAATGGTGAGGTTCCAATGATGCTAAGGCTTTGGCGAATATATATATACATATATATATATATATATATATATATATATATATATATTGTCATCCACAGACAGATCTGTTTCGTTCTATGAGAGCACATCAGTGTGGCTTGACATACTAGATTCCCGTAGCTGGGATCGAAACCCGAAGTAAATTTTAAACGGTTATAAATCACAATTACTATTGTATACATACATCCGCTTAACGGCTGCCGAGAGCTCAATTCATATATGAAGAGCCTTGCATATACGCTAATGGCAACGCGATTACTTCATTTGCTAGAATGCTCAATCCTACGGGGGTAGGGGAGCATATACATATTGTCATATATATATATATATATATATATAGGATTGGGCATTGAATAGCCGACAATACTATAAAACTAAACTAAACCAAACCAAACTAAACCAAACTACAGCTATACGCATGATTTACTAAGCTGACATTGACAGGGGAAAATGAAATTAGAATATTCAAAGTTACCTGGAGAGTGATTCACCAAAGTAAAAATGTCTAGTGAATGGATATCTGGTCTGATAAAGTTTAAAAAAAAACAGACGGTGAAAACTAGTTAGAAGTTTTACTCGGCTGCATTTAAAAAATGAGTTCAAATTTTATTATCATCATTTTGAATGTTTCTTGGAGACATACAGTCGGGCAGTGTTTGAACTTTGTGTAACATATCCACGTCCAAAAATATGACCAAGATATGAATACGTTAAAAATACATATGTTCATAAAATGTTCATAATGTTCATCGAATGTTCATACGCGTAGAGGAATCCGAAAAACACGAAACCCTTACGACTCTCTTTTTTGGTTCAGGTACGAAACTTTTATTTACCTTTTTGAGTTTAAGGTTTTTCGACATGAGGAGAGAGTGACACAATTTCTTATTATGCTGTCTTTTCCATCTGACCCCACCATGTGCGGCACCCTGCCGCAAACTACTGGTCTGGCCTCGGCGAGCTCCGAAAACCAACTTCCTTCCTCTAGCGTCGAATCTCAACTAACTCCTTTTTTCAAATTTCAAAATCCTCAGCCCATCGCTTCCGGTCATGCGCTGACCTTGCATCGTAATTTTAATTCTCATACGGATATAAAATTTTCAACTTATTCAATTTATGGAACTTTTTCGATTTATTCCCTTAGTTGGGCCCCGTCCGAAGCTTCGACATTTCTATTTAACGTCGACAAAGTCACAGCGTGGGAAATACAGTGCGCAATACGTGGAACGGTACATAGAAGACAATTCTCACACTTACTCTTGAAGGTTCTCACAATAAACTCGACTGTCAATCACATTTCACGCTTTTAAAGAGGTGGATAAATACTTCTCGCTTAAAATGATTCCACTTGTTAATCAAATTTTTTCAATGTGGTTGATTGGTGTTTTGTTTTACGGCGTATCAACCCTTTTCGGGTCATTTAACGCCGAATTAAATTTTAAACAATTCAATCTTGTATAAGTATAGTTTTTGTTTACCATCAGTTAAGTGTCAAAACAGTTCAGTTAAATGTCACAACATTTCCATTTCAAACAATTCATTTTAGCATAAATACGCAGTTTAAATGTCAAAATAGTCCTATTTCAAGTAGTTCAGTTTAGCATAAGTACACAGTCTAGTTCTATTTGACCCTTAGATAGGACCCTATCAGATGCTATCACGAGGGGCCAGAGTGGACCTGAGAGCGATGGCAGTGAAGGGGTACTCCGCATTCCCCAAAGCTCCAGCATTACTGGAACCTCATCATCAAATTATTTAGTGCCATAATCAGGACGCTCGTTGGGAGGAATCTTACACCTCTGCCAAGACGCAATCGGTGTAATCTATGACCCCAGCCGACTGGGCAATAATCTGTTTGCTTCTTTTTATTTCATCTGATTTTTTTTTCAGTTACTCCAAAGGTATTTTCAATTAAACTGGAAAGCCGTCACTGATCTTGATAGATAATAATCCTGCATATATAAATTGGTCAAAAGATAAATTAAAAAGTTTTATGAGTTTACCTTTCTTGATCAGAGTCGCTTTAGAAATTGATGACATAAAAATGTCTTCTGACTTTTTGATTGAAGTTGCGTTCTTTTGGGTTAGTTTCATTAAAAATACTTTAATTAAAATCACCTGAAATATATGCCAATTTTTGCTTTTCAATAAACAGGAATATAATCATTTGTTGATTGAATTGACATATTTTGTCATATGTCGGTCTAAATTTTTTAGGATTACATTTTTTAAATTGGGTCCGTAAATTTCAATAAATTCTACTTCAACATCTTAATTAGAACTAAACCCTCTCGTTCTTTTCCTATAAGGTTTTGACACATGTTACATAACAATTTCTTTTCATTTTCTATAACCTCAGAGTAAATTATCGCTCCTTGAACCAGATATAGCAAATCTAGCAACTAATTTTTCTTTCAAATATGTCTCCGGCAGACAAATAACAGATTAAGAAAAATGTAGTTCGCTTAGAAATATTTTCAGTTCGTGAAGATTTTAAGCCAAACGCTTCATATCCAAATTTATTATAGAGAGTGAATTTTTTTTAAAGAATTTGCCAATTTCTCTATATCGCTTAATGGATATTCGCAAATTGGGGTAATTTGAACTTTTGATGAAATTTCTATATTTATGAATAGATCTGAATCAATATGCCGTGAATTAAGTCGATTGTATTATTTAATAATTGGTTCAATGTGTCGTTATCTGAGGTTTTAGTATTGATGCCCATATTTGAAAGAGGAAAGCAGTACACTAATTCATTTTTATATTTTAATTAACGAAGATAATAGCAAAAAATTGCAACTTACTGGTCATTAATGATATTATTAGTTTCAGCTTCATTTGGTTTTCTTTATACTGTCGCTAACCTTTGAATCATATGTTATTAATCTAAAATAAATCCTTTTTGAATTTTGCCTTCCACTTGTGATTTTTCGTTCCTCTAAAAAGTTTTTTTAGACTGTCCTTTTGCTGTAGTCATTATTTATTTGCTTTCCTTCCATTGTTTATTTTCTTTAAATTTATTTAAGACGACAGGTTTTTTCTTCTTTAAAATTAAGAAGTTTTGTTACTTTCGTAGTTTTGTTGTTGAATTTATTCCTTAATCGGTGAGGTCTTTCAACTGTGAAGTTTTTCTTTATACTAAAGGATTCTATGATTTTTTTTTTGGCAATACTTCAGTTGTAGTTTTATACGATTCAGTATCAGCATCTTCAATCCCATCAATTAGCAAATTAGTTTGCTGATTCCAATCTTCTAGCTCAGCCATTTTATCCAGAATTTCTTCACTGTCTTTTCAGTTGTTGTTTTATTTTCTTCTGATTTTTTTTTCGATTTTCTATCTAATATTTCACTATGAAACTGATAACTGCTCTTAAGCTCAGCAACCTCAAGCCTTAAAGTTTTATTTTCAGATGTTATTTTCTCATTTTTAAAAAAATGCCAATCGTTTAATGGAAGCATTCAAACACTTAATGAGTTTTGCTTCGTGCATTTAAAAAAATTTTCTTCACTTGGCCAGGTGAAAAATTCTTAGCCACGACTTATAATTGGTTAACCAAAAAGTTCAAAAACGGTGAGATTAATGTATCAGTCGTGGATCTTCCATTAAATTCAAAACACAAAATAAGTGTCCAGATGAGCATTATACATACATTGTAAATCAAAAAGAAAGAATGTAAAAGGTTTTGGAATTTTCCAAAGACAAATATCCTAAAAAAAATGCCTTGGTGGCTCGTAAGTAACCACAGGAAATTTGGTTGTCATGAATTGTACGATGACTAAAAAGGCTCAAAAATTGTTCATTAGAGTCTCGAATCATATATGGAACAGAAATTTATCTTCAATGATTTTAAGCTGGCAAACACTTCATAATCTGAAACGGGTTTATTTGAGTTATAGCTAGGACTCGAACAGGTACTCCCACTCCAGATCAAAGTGGATCTGAGAGTAATGGCAACACTGGGGGGACTCCATATTGCCAAAATCTAGAGCGTCATCACCGGTTGCATTTCAGGGTCATACCCAGGATCCCCCTTTAGGAGGTGTCTTAACCCTCTGCAAAACCATGAATTCCAATCTCCAATCGTAGAATGAATAATATAATAAAGTTTTTAACTCGTGTTTAATACTTTGTCATATAAATTGTCGCTATTGTTGTTGGCGTCATAAAACATTAACAGTCGAACAGGCAAGTGTATTGAAAATTATAGTGAGGAACGTGATTGATTCAGCTACCAAGATTACGGGGCAAAAGTAAGCTACCTGTAAAGAAATGAGTGCCAAAATCTGACCTCATTGTGTTTTTCACCAAGCAATAGAATTTATAATGTTGGACAGGCGAGGAAGTCAAGCGAGCCGCAAGCATTTTAATCAAAAACCCTGAGATATCAGTGTTGACAGACAGTGATTGGGCACAAAAGGCGAACAGTTATGTTTTGCATCTGAAGCTGAAATTTCTTCATGTCCAAAAGAATTGGTAATGGACAAGTTCAATAATGAGGATGGGAAGATATTCAGGAACAATGTCCAGTTGAATAGGAAAGAATGAATATTTAAGGATGGAAGGAAGGGAAAATATGGGAAAGAAAAAGGATAGTAATCAAGAAAAAATTAAGGTTACTAAAAATGTCAAATACAAAAATAGGAAAGGGAATGTCATTAGCAGTGAAATAGAGGTGCAACAAGTTTATAGAAAAAGAAGATCTACACTGACTAAAAGTGACAAAAGATAGTAACAAAATGAAAACCTATAGATGCCTACAGGAAACTTTGCAAATAATAAAACAGTGGAATAATTAAATGTAATAAAATAAATGAATAAAATGTTGTTGTTTTTTTAAAAAATGATCATTGAAATTAAGAATAAAAGATAACGGATTCAAATTTCATTAATTTTCTTTGATATGAAAATCTCTTAAGTAAAATTACTATATGAACGTAATAACTTATTTCAGTAAAGATTGTTTTTTTTTTTATTTGAGCCTTAATAAGTTTGATACAATGCTACCTTGATGGAAGGCTCAAAAAGTTTCAAAATCAGTTTTGTAACTCCTCTGGCCAATCAGTTTTACTGCTGTAGCATATATACCAGGATAATTGACAGGAAATACTGTAAGTAAAGTGCAGTTTTCTTTTTTATATAGCGTAAATATTGAAATATAAAAATATATTATCTAAGCAGAGGAATTCAATAATACGAGGATCATTAAATAAGTTTCCAGACTTTTTTCGTATGGGTTCTTTTATTGATAGTATACACATGAAACTCTAGTCTCCTTCGAAGTAATCTCCTCCGGCTTCAATGTACTTGTTGTACCGTTCCAAAAACTTCTGGAAGATCCCATCGAGGTCCTCTTGTGTGAGCGTGTCAATGACCTTCGTCACAGCCTCTTTCATCTTCTCAATTGTCTCATAACCACAGCCTCTGAGCTTACGCAATAATCAAAAGTCACTGGGAGCAAGGTCTGAACTATAGGGAGGGTGGGGAACTGTCTTGATGCCCATATTGGACAAATAGTCTGTGACAAGGATGGAGTTGTGGACTGGTATATTGTTCTGGTGGAAATGCCACTGACCCGATTTGAAGAGTGCTGGACTCTTCTGACGGAATCTCTTTCTGAACTCCCTTAAAACTTCAACATAGTAACTCTAACCCTAACCTTTTGGCCAATCAACTGTGGTGTATTGACTTCCTTACTCCTCCCACACCTCTCATCATCCCTCACAGACTCCCTGCCTTCCTTGAATCTCTTATGCCACTCAAAAACCGATGCTCGATTCATGCAAGATGGTTAAAAGCAGTCTGAAGCATTCCATAGGTTTCTGTGGCATTTTTTCCAAGTTTAAAACAGAATTTTATTGCATATCGTTCTTCTAAAGTGTCTTCCCGTCCAGATTGCATTTTTGAAATTCACCAGCTGAGACAATCAGGCTATAGTAGGGTGTATTCCAATTGCTGCTGTAGCTGTTCACTTGAACCTGAAATCATGAAAATTGGTCAGTCATCTTATAAGATGTATAGCAATAACATACTGAATTTTCAAGAGTCTATGACAATTTTAAATGCCCATACAAAAAAGTCTGGAAACTTATTGAATGCATCACGTTTTTTTCATAAATTAGAATGTTAATTATCATGTAACTCTTTTGAAATAAAAAAAAACATGAAAAATCAATATTATTTTAGCATTTTACACATGTCTCATAAACTATTAAGCACGTCTGGTTACAATGTCGTGTAACTCTTCTTCCCCTAGAACAGTGCGGCTCACTTAGTAGTGACTATCTCCTCTTGTATCCTACAGATTGGGTTGCATGGTACGACTATCAGGGATCTATCTTTGACCTAACCCATTAGACCTAACATTCGTTGCCTTTGTAAGACTAAAAGGCCCAAACTATCTTGCGATTTAACCTTTGTTGGGACATTAGCGTGATGTCAACGCAATATTTATCTGTCAGAGTTCGGAATCGTTTCTGTGATTCTATAATCCGTGTTGTTAGCAATTATGTCATCCACATCCCTTGTTTTTGCATTGTGTCACTGAATTTCATATTAGACAGAAGATGATTGATACGTTTTTAAGCAAAATACAATGACATTTAAAAATGCGAGATAAAAAGCAGATGATGTTTTTTTGGCGTCAATAATAATGTTTTTTTAATTATGTAAGCATTAATAGATATTTTTAATTTACCCTAATTTGCAATGATTCTTATATACACCAAATATTTTTAACGATGAAAGTATCACCAAATATGTTTAAAGTAAAAAGTAAAGTTGGCGAGCGTAGTCTCGAAGGCTTCCTTTTCAATAACTACAACCATTCCCTAGATTGCTCCACTTTACCCTTGATCCTTACCTTATAATGCGGAGTGTCAAGCAAGGCAGCATCAAGTACCATTTTTGAGTCTTTGGTATGATTCAACCTGGGATTGAACTCCGGTCTCCCGGGCGATTGGCGAACACTCTACTCAATAGGCCAATAGCACGGTTTAACATGTATAAATAACTGAAAATACTGTTTAATGCTTTGTTTTTATTTCTGGTATAGAAATGCCATTCAATAAAAAGATGTTCAAACATAAAACGAACAATTTTGAGTTTAAATTTGAGATATTTGATTATTTGAACGAGAATTGATTACGAAATGATATCATTTTTTTCGAAATGCCTTGTATTTGATTTAAAAGAAAATAATTGGTTTTTCTATTTAAAACTTAGCGGCTGAAGTCGCTTCAAAAATTTGGAAAGTGGAAGTAAATGAAACAGTATTCAACCGTACTACTCAAAAAGGGTTTAAAGGGTTTTCAGGTTGATAACTTGAAACACATAGCCATCAGTTATTGACAGAAACTCAAAAGTTAGGAGAGATGAAGCAAAAATTTTCCATAAGATATCCAATTTTCCGTACTTTGCACATATTGATGCAATGAATTCCCACCCCTTCTGTCTGTAAAAAAAAAAAAAAAAAACGGAAAGTATCTGAAAATGACAGTCTATTTTACCTAACAAGTCCTAAGGTTTTCGAATGAGTATTTTCATAATGACTTTGAAGGCAAGAAGACATAACTTGACGAACGACAATTCTTACCCGTTTACTAAACTTCTTCACATGAAATTCAGTAAATTTTGATTCTGCTAAGGAGTCATGGTAGCCAAAATTGAATGAGAATTACTTGCTTACAAGTATCCATTATTATAATTTAATGCAGATTTACAAATGTTTTACTGTTGTATTCATGACTTGCTGTTCTTTTCTTGTCGACCATCAGAATCTTTGACCTTTATATTTATGTCAGAAGAGATGTGGCTCCATTAAGGTTAGTATCTATTCACGAAAGTTGTGGAATAAATGTCATAAGTAGGAAAGGGTCATATCATTGTGTTTCTGCATCACATCAAATCGATGACATTTGATGTTGAGCAACATTAGTAAATGTTACACAGGTTTTCTCACTTCTGCCTAAGAACTCAAGTCATCCATCACCTTTAGTTTTCACAATCTGGTGATTTATTCTTGTAAGTTCGTGTCCGATTTACTAGGTTAAGTTTTTATGATATCTATCGACATAATCGAGTTTCACTTGGGTCGGTGTTTTTCAAACTTATTATTCTAAATTAAAGAGGAAGCGTGAGAGATGTAACGGTTATTATCGTAGAAGATGGTCTCGATAATCCAAGTTCAAATTCTAGACGCAGGTGCGCGTGTGTTTCACTTGGTGCTAATGCTTGTATGAAAGGCGTGAACCCATCTCTTTTCTCCACAGCTTTTAGATAAACAGGAAAGACAATCCTATTTAACTTTCTATGTAGACAAATCGATCCAAGAGAAGGAGGAACAGCTGTTAATTTAAAACCAAAAGGCATGGAGCAAATAACTTCAGCCCATAAAGATCGAAAAAACCCCAAACAAACAGAACTATTACAGACGTGGCATTTTGCTCTACAAGGTGTCTACAAGGAGTCTATTGCCACCACCACCACCATGATCCATAATACAAGAAATTTGTTTACTATTATGAGGTGTTTTCAGGTTCATGAAGAGGGTACCGTCTCCATGTTAAGCCTCAGAAATTAGTAGACAAGTTCATATAACTCGGTAGCAATATCTAATCTACTAAAAATGATACCAACATCATCATCATCATGCCCTGCCGCCAGCACGGATATCCCTGACCCTCTCTCGTCACTTCTCCCAATCGTTCATCACCTCTGACAGGTCTTCAGGGCCACATCCCGTATCCTCACATAGCTGCTGTATGTATGTTCGAGCAGGTCGTCCTGCTTTTACTCGGCCATATGTGGAGGTCCATAGGAGTACATCACTTATGAGCTCTTCCCTGCTTCTCCAGTAGTGTCCTGCGTGTCTAGTTCGTCTAACTTGGATAGTTTTCTTGATGGGAGGCAGGTGGCCGTATAGTTGGTGTTTTGTGGGTTGTTGCCTCCAGGACTTATTCAATATTGCTCGCAGTATTCTTCTACAATTGCCGTCTAGCTTTTTCTCCAGCCGTTTTGTTAGCGTCCAAGTAGTGCATCCATATAGCAGTATCGACACGACCGCTGCTTGGAAGAAACTGAGTCTAATTTTATCGGTGAGGTCTGACTTCCATATGATCGATAGCTTATCGATAGCTGTCCATGTCTTCGTTAGCCACGTGTCGATGTCTTTTTCGGTTGATGAGACGCTGCTTCCTAGGTAGGTGAACTTGTCTACCAGTTTCAGAGAGGTTCCGTCGAGTGTGGAGGTTGTCAATCATTAAAAAATCTAAGTTCTCTGATAAAATAAAACGGGAATTCTTGCAAGCTGTAGCCGTATCAGTACTACTGTATGGTTACACCACTTGGACTCAAGCAAAACGTTTGATGAAAAAGCAAGAGAAGCAGCATCCTCCAAACTGAAACTGTATGGTCATTTACATCCCCTAACACAAACCATCTGAAGTGAGACGAACGAAACATACTGGGTACTGTTGGAGAAAAAAGAACGAACTCAATAACGACGTTCTTCTATGGACTACTACAAATGGACACACCAGTACTAGCCGACCAGCAAAAAACAAACATCGTGCTGATTAGAGCACCTATAAAAAGCGATGGCCGATAGAGACGAATGGGGAGAAAGTCAAAGGAATCCGTGCTATCGATATGCCAAGATGATGATAATCAATTTGTTATACAGACTCTTTCTTTGTCACTGAGCATCATTTGGAATCATCCATGTTAATGACCAGATCTATTCAGGAATCTTTATTATTCACTAACACATCCGAGAACAGAAGTGTAATATATATATATATATATATATATATATATATATATATATATATATATATATATATTCCTGTGTCTATTCTGAATTATTTTATCCATTAGATCTGAAGAATTCCTGTTATTTTTGGTGTTATTGATTTATATCAATACCCATAACAGGATGGAAATAAATTTATAATCCTAATATGACCAGTTTTTTGTTTTTCTTAAAGAAATTATTGCTCTGTGATGTTTGCTACATTGACCTCTTTACCAGGAAAATTTAAATGTTCATAGCTGAATGATTTTTTGTCCTGACTGAATTATTCCCGACTCCAATTTAACTGGACTGAATAACACACACACACACTCTCTCTCTCACACACACACACATATATATATATATATGAAAGTAGGAGAAAAAACATAATCCAAATAGGTGAATATATTATGATGTAAAATCGACGTTAACGTTTCAGTTTCAGTAACCATCATCTGGACTTGGATACCAGAATAGTTCACATAGCGATGGATGCTTGCTGAGATGACAGAAGCAAATGAGAAATATACAACGAAAAGATACATAAATGTGCACATAGCATTCATAATTCAAAAGTCATTAGAACGTGTCTGGCACGTGGAAAAATATTTGAAATATTGGATTTCCCAAAGAAACGAGAAAAAACCTCCCTTTTATTGAGAAATACGCAACAAATAAGTTTCCATATGCATAGACCGTTTGGAATCATCCATGTTAAATGTTATGCAAGAATGTATTTGGTATTTGTTTTTTCCGAAAAGACAGTATGAAAGTAAATATGGATAAAAGGAATATTCATACTGTCGGATTTTATCCATATTTACTTTCATATATATATATATATATATATATATATAGTGGCGGCCATAATGTTCAGAACGACATAGTTTCGTCAGAAAAGGTAGTTAACTCTTTTCATCTAAGTTGTTTTACATTCTATAACTTTCACAGAAATAAATACGATATTAACTGTTATTCTGTGAAATTTTGTTGTTATTTGAGATGATAATAAAAAAGTATTGAATGATTTAGTGATTTACTGCAAAACCCAGGGCGGCCAAAATGATCAGACCTTCTGAACATTATGCCCGCCAATGTATGTAGAGAGAGAGAGAGACAGACAGACAAACCGGCCGACTGATCAAATTTCAGGTTTGATATATTTGTTTAATGGCATATTAGCCTTCGTAGTTTCTTCAACTCATAGCTGGAAGAATAAAGGGGGATTCATTCTTTGCCTGAAAATAGTTGTAATTTATGAAGCTCTTTGTTTCGCTGTGACAGAAGGCTGAATGAATGGGGTACCAATGAAACTCGAACTCAGTCATGTAGGTTTGCTAGTCTAGTTTGCTAACCATTACATCACCAAGAGGTGCCCCTTTACTGAAGATAGTAGTCCCAAAGTAAACGTTATAGTACGACTCGAGTTCGAACTCTCTTACTTCAAGGCCACAGTCAAACATTTTAGCCATTGCACCAGAGAGGCTTCACCGAATCAGCTTTATTCGTTACCAAGTTATTCTATTTATCTTACTTTCTCTTGACCAATTCATTCTCTCTCTCTCTCTCTCTCTCTCACTCTCTCTCTCTCTCTCACACACACACACACACACACATATATATTGTTTTAATATACATGAAAAAGCATCACGATCCATAAAGAATCTGTTGGAATAGACTGGCAAATCTCCATCTTATTAAAACTTACTTATATAGGTCTTTCCCTTCTGGGGAAAATCTCGCATATCCTCGTTTAGGAAACAAGATCCACCACCGGTTCATTCAGCTTAACTTTGCCAATCAAAGAAAAAAAACACAGTAACGTCAGGAAGTTATGTTATATGGAAACAGTGAATCCATATATTTCGATCAGATAAGAAATTGTAGAACAAAACTCGATAGTGCAGAGAGAATCAGAATAGATAGTAAAGAAATACGTTTACTTAACAAGACCAAGAGAAAGAGAGAAAATAAGAGACAATGCTATATGGTTTCCTGAGATCTGATATCGCAAAATAAATAAATAAATATTTTTTTAAAAAAATCACTCAATGGTAAAAATAAAGAAAAAGGAAACAGAAAACATAAAATCGAAATAAATTAATGAGACCAGAAAAATGGAGATGCGTTTCTTCTTCTTCTTCTTCTTCTTCTTCTTCTTCTTCTTCTTCTTCTTCTTCTTCTTCTTCTTCTTCTTCTTCTTCTTCTTTCCGTATCAACGGGGCGTAGAATACGTTAACTGTACACCCTGTTGAGAGGTAAGACCCTTTGCGAAAAAAGGGGTGTTTTTGGTGTGACACCTGACTGAATCTGATGGTGAGGTTCCAATCCTGGAGATCTAGAGATCATTGCTATTACTTCCAGGTTCAGAGTTTTAGAACTACCTGACTTTGCCATATCACCGAGTTTCTTGTAACCCGAAATATGTTTATTCATCCATCTACTTAAGGTACTGTGATCAACTGCATCTTCATCTTCATACCACAAATGCTTTTTGGGGGGTGTCCTCGTGGTGTAATGCTTTAAGCGATGGACTGCGGAATCGTAGTGAGTTCGTATTCCAGTGCAAATACCCTTGGGAAAGGTATTAACCCCCTTATCCTCCCAGCTATAGTACCACTACTGTTCTTCTAGAAGAATGGCTTTGGCATTAAATAATCTACAAAGGTTGATATGCCATTAAACAAAGAAACCAACAAAAAAAAAACACAAATGTTTTTGGTTGTTTCCGCAGTGATTTGACTCAGTTCAAACTCTTAAAGCATACGTTTCTGAATTAGACTAGGTTGCAGATTCATCTGTGCGGCTTTCAGATTAGATATGGAGTATCATGCATAATATGATAGCGTACCAACTACCACGTTACTGCCAACAACAGTTGGTACCTACCACAATCTGTTTCAATCATGTGATATACGCTTCGCACATGAGCACGGAGCAAATTATTGCAAAACTTTTGACTCGCGCTTGTACTTGCTATCGCAGTAATTATAACAAAAGCATGGGAAGATATGCATAGAAATCAAAGAGAAAACATATAAAAAAGACCTAAAATAGTATTTACTGATTATAATCTCACATTCACACACATGAAAAGATCTCGAGAGACATATACATAAAATGATATTAAGGTTTCTTTGTTTAATGGCATATCAACCTTTTAAGTTATTTAACGCCAAAGCTATTCTCCGAGAAGAACAGTAGTGGTACTATTTAACCCATAGCTGGGAGGATAAGGAGGTTCATACCTTTCCCAAGGGTATTTGCCCGAAAGTGAACGTAATAGTGCGACTGGAATACGAACTCGCTTACTCCGATTCTGCAGTCCATCGCTTTAACCATTACACCACGAGGACACCCCGGTGAAATGATATTAAAACAAAGATATGATTGGTTATATATTGTAATAAATCAGATTATTTTGAAATTTGTTCTTATATCATAGAAGAAGTAAGCACAGATTTAGTACATGTGGCGAGATTTTGTTAATCATACAAGATCAGGAATATAATAAGTAAAGCAGGAATTCGATAATCTGGTGTGTTTATGTTCATTTGTTTGTGTGTGCATGTGTGTATGTGTATGTGTGCGTAATTGTTTGTTTGTGTGTGTGTGTGTATGTGTGCGGAATTATTTGTGTGTGTGTGTATGTGTGTGTATGTGTGTGTGTGTCGCATTTACACGCATTTCCTTTTACCTTTTTGCAGCTGATACAGTTATCTTGTCTGGTCGCTTTGTTCGGCTAAAAAGTAGCTGAGTCTCATGTAATATTTCGAAGAGGTGGGAGTCGGATCTCAAGACTAATCTCTTTGAGGATTTTACCTTATCAAATAATTTTAACGTTTTGATAGTTCAAATTTGAAATTTACTTCAAAATGTTGTAAACAATATATTTTGTCTAAATTTCTTTAATGAAGCTTGATAATTGTTATTTCTTAGAATACTTGTACAGTTGGTGAGTGTTCGCCAATGGTCTGAGAGACCTGGGTTCAATCTCAGGTCGCGTCATACCAAAGACTTCAAAATGGTACTTGATACCTCCTTGCTTAACACTCAGGAATATAAGTACGTATCAAGGGCAAAGTGGAGCAATCCAAGGAAAGGAGACGCGTCCTCCTCTACACCTCAGTGTAGTAGCTATTGAAAAGGGAGCCTTCTAGTCGCCCTCGACTACGGTTGTCAACTACTTTCTTGTTATACTCCCAATGTTTCGGCCGATATGTCCTCCAGCCTTCTTGAGGTGCTTCAGGTCGAACTCGGGATTCTATACACAAAGAAAGAATTGTGATACAGCTATAGTACAAAAACATCTGCTTTGATTGTAGAGAAGGAGACATTAGGTTTTAAGTTCCAAAAATTCACTCTGAAACGTCCGGTAAGGACAAATGTCACAGTGGATAAGTCGTTTTGTAGAAAAGTACTTCTGAGGGAAATCATCTGGAGATTGAAGGTTCGATCCCAACAATCAGTAGAAAGAATACTTACTTTAACTAAACACTTGTGTCGGTCATGGTTAACAGAATTGGAACAGTCTACAATAAAAATTTATTTCTAAGAAAAAAAAAAAAAAGCTGACCACGTGCGGCACTTGATTTGGCCTAGTGGTAAAAGGAGAAGTTATCCCAGACACCAAAAAGCTACTGCCTCTTTTTGTCAAGAACTACTATTCAAACCCTCAGTACGAATTTGGGGACCGAACTGATAGCACGAAAAACTTAAGCTAGCAGATGGATTTCGTCTCTCGCTTCTTGAATGGAGCTTCCCAAGAAATAAAGTGAAATTAAACGAAAGTCGACTACTGAAATTCTACCGAGTTAAACGACTGAAAGAAAATTCAACCGAGAATTCTGCTGAAAATGACTTTAAAGAAAAATACTCAAATTCACAGAACATTGTTTCCAGGACTCTCTCTCTCTCTCTCTCTCTCTCTCTCTCTCTCTCTCTCTCTCTCTCTCAGAGAAGTTCCAGCAAATTGTACCAAAAATTTGCAACACTTTATCTTTTCTATTCCTTTCTTTCTTGTTTCGTTTCAATAAAACTCCCTTTTAAAAACTTTATAGTCTGTGTAATCTTTTCGAATCAATATCCGACCTAGAGAGCTGCGGAACGTCCTATTTAAAGTTATTATTTAAACTTACTGTTTAATAGCAAACTAAAGTCCCTTAAAAGCATTACCCAGTTCAATAATATAGTGTCATTCACATTTCTACAAATTTGATCCCTTAAAATATCTTTACTACCCCTCTGGTTATTTGGGTTTACAATATTTGTCTTTTGCATTTAAAGCACAGATAATATACAGCTGTGCTTTTACAAAAAATAAAATCTTTTATGAATTTTAAAATGACAATATTGTAAAAGATTAAATCATCTAACCGTCAGTTGATCTCTGCAAAAGGTAGAGTGAATTTGCCTTGGGTTTGGTTGTAAGCTTTCATTTTTTTTTGACACAGTCCGTTCATTCTAATGTCATCTGGGCTCCTAAATTTTTCCTCTTTTATTTAGATATACACGTTTTTTAGCACTTGGCGGGGAGGATCCTTCAGTTATTCAGTTTCCTTTTTTTTCCTCTTTTTCTCTTAATATTTCGTCATTTACACAAAATTCCCAAAATTGTTCTAGCCTTACTCTAACTTTGATTTTTAATTTCTAATAAAGTCCAAAAGTATTAGCATCTTTTAACAAGGTTCGACTGTTACTTGGAAAATACACTATTTGTCGTTTTACATTTAAAGCACAGATAATATACTTCAGTAATTTTACAAAAAATAAAATCTTTCATACATTTTAAAATGTCAATATAATAAAAGACAAAAAAATCAAACCGTCAGTTGACCGCTGCCGATACAGATATCAACACGCGACTAGCAAAAGCATGGACAGCTGTCAATAGGCTATCGATCATATAGAAGTCAGACCTGACCGATAAAACAAAAGGCAGATTTTTCCAAGCAGCAGTCGTGTCGATACTGCTATAAGGATGCACTACATGGACACTAACTAAACGTATGAAGAAAAAGTTTGACCGCAATTACACAAGAATGCTGCGAGCAATACTGAACAAGTCCTGGAGGCAGCACCCCATAAAGCAGCAGCTGTACTGCCACCCATCACGAAAACTATCCAGGTTAGACGCACCAGACATGCTGGGCACTGCTGGAAAAGTAAGGACGAACTCATAAGCGACATACTCGTGTGGACCCCATCACATTGACGAGCAAAGACAGGACGACCAGCTAGAACCTATATACAATAGCTCTGTGTCGATACTAGATGTAGCCTGAAAGACCTCCCAGGAACGATGGACTATAGAGACGGATGGCGAAAGAGGGTCAAGGAGCGACATGATGATGATGATGACCCCTGTGTTTCAAATAAAGGGTTCTGTTCAAGATTCTGTACGGACATAAAACACCTAAAGAAGGTCGAGGAACATATCGGCCGAAACATTTTGAGTATAACCATAAAGATGCGGTCAATAGTCCGAATATTCTAAGTAATAACAATATATTTTGTATTTTAAGATTTTACATTGTCATTTTAGTTCAATACTGACACCAAAAAAGTTTGGAATGAAGAAGAAAATAAAACAAATATTTAGATACCATTTGATAATGAAAATATTAAAATAAATGTGTCAAAATCTTATTAAGCTGTTCATTACTTTTTATATTTCAATGTTAGTACATGAAAAACAAATTTCTTTGTTATTACGTATTTACATTTAAACCTTTTAGCTATTAAAACCTGTAAAAAAAACATTGAGAAGATTTTAAAATAGCTTGCTGATGAAATCGATTTTTCAAATTGAAAAAATCTGCACTTGAAATTATTTTCTTTGATCAGACACACAAAAATCTGATTCTTATTGCAGTGTTACAAATTATTTTATCATCCAAAGTTTTTTTTTAATTATATTACGCAAACAAATATTTCACTATGACGTGCAATTTTTGTTATGTAACTGTAAAATGCATTCCAAAACCTGGCCTAGTTGGCTGGGGGCTGGAGAATACACTGACTGCATATTTGTATTTAGAATTAAGACTCACCCAACGAGTGACCTTTGGCCTAGTGGGCTGGGGCTAGATAATAGTCCGATTGTATCTCTAGAGAGGGGTAAGACTCCCTAACCAACGCGTGTCCTTTGGCCCATTCGGCTAGGGGCTAGAGAATACACTGACTGCATCTTTGCAGAAGGATAAGACTCCCCTAACGAGTGTCCTTTGGCCTAGTCGACTGGGGGCTAGAGAATACACTGACTGCATCTTTGCAGAAGGATAAGACTCCCCTAACGAGTGTCCTTTGGCCTAGTCGACTGGGGGCTAGAGAATACTCCGACTGCATCTCTAGACAGGGGTAAGACTCCCTAACCAACGCGTGTCCTTTGGCCCATTCGGTCGGGGACTAGAGAATACACTGACTGCAGTCTTTGCATAGGGATAGATTCTTATCTATTTTTAAATAAATATTCTACTATAATTTTTATAAATGAAAAATTTATACTGATCGCTCTCAAACGGTAATGGCCCTGTCGGTGGGGTTGTAGAATACATTGACTGCATCTCTGTAGAGCGGTAAGACTCTCCCCAATGAGTGTCCTGCATATGACACTAAACAATCTGATTGTTAGGTTCCAGTAATGCAGGAACTTTGGGGAATGAGGAGTACACTTTTATTGCCATCGCTCCCAGGTCCACTCGGTCTCGTAGCGGTAGCACCTGATAGGGTCCTATCAATGGGTCAAATAGAACTAAACAGTATACTTATACTAAACTGAATTACTTGAAATGGATCTGTTTTGACATTTAATACAGTGTAAACAAAAATCTGTATTCATGCTAAACTGAATTGTTTGAAATAGAACTGTTTCTGTGTATAAAATAGATTTGGCATTAAATAACCTACAATGGTTGATATGCCTTAAAACCAACCAACCAACCAACAAACCAACATCTAAACAGCAGAATATTATAATATAGGGGACAAATTTTTATTCATGATAATATACAATCAATGATTCTCCCAAATTTATTAAAAAAACTCGAGTCGTGAAAGTTTTTGGGCTAAAATGTTATTATAATGACGTCATATATGCAGTTGATAACTTTTTGACCAATGGGATCCAAATCCTGCAATACTAATGGAAGAAATTATTTGAAAGAGGTATTATATTGAAAAATAAACATAAGTTCCTTACATTTCATAGGCGTATCTGGGTCAGCCTGTGAACTTTTCAGCCGACCTTCGTAAATCAAATTTTGGTTGATGCTCTGCCAGAGAGGCTCCAGTTCTTGAGTTCTGGGAAATGTGGAGTACTTCGGCATTGCCATTACTCCCAGGCCCACGTTGACCATAAATATTTGAAGGCTCCCATCTATTTATCTTATAAATTTAGGAATACTTAATATCATATAAATGAGTGAGTTAAGTTGGCGACCGTAGTTGAGGGCGACCCGAAGACTCTCTTTTCAATTGGTACTACGCCGTGGTGTAGGGGAGGGTGTAACTCATTTCCCTAGATTGTCCCACTTTACCCTTGATCAGTACCATACTACTGAGTGTTAAGCAAGGCGACATCAAGTACCATTTTTGAGTCTTTGGTAATGCCGCATATTGACAATTGATGCACGTGTGTAAATTAGCGGAAATGGTCATGGGATCTATCGGAAGTTGTAGGCGTTGTGAAATAATATATCCAGATACTGTAAAATACAGCTTGGCTCACAATATGAGACAAGGTAAAAATTCTCACTGTGCCGTAAAAAAAGTGATGCGCCGGAAGAGATTGACCTATGAACTGCATGATAGTTATTTTCGCTCGATGATGATCACACCTGCAATTCCGAAGATAGCGGATGTGACACATCCCAATGGCCAATAATCGAAAGAAATCGCGCAGGTGTGGTCGGCTGATAATATGGGACAAGGTGAAGGTCCCACTTCAATGATGCACCGGAAGAGAGCGACCTGTGAACTGCATGACAGTTATTTCCGCTCGACGACGATCACACAGGCCATTCCAAATGAGCGGAAGTAACACATCCCAATCGCCTGAGATCGGAAAAATTGCAGAGGCGTAGAGGCGTGTCGTTATCTCTGCGTGGGAGTTTGAAGGTAATATAAGGCCGACGAATTGAACCGAAGAAGACAGAGAAAAAAGGATCCCGCTGTTCACGAAACCTCTCTCGTCGTCACGCTGAGTGCGTTTTCTCGGCCATCGTCTCCTGACATCGAAAAGTTCAAGCCTCATCGACGAACGATCCTAATTTCTCTCCTGACTGCTCCTACTTCACACAAGCGTCCGTCGAGAAAATAAATATATATTGTTATATACAAATTCCGTGTTGTCGTTTGTTTGACCAGAGGACGGAACGTAACAATACCTGCTTGTGAGTTAGAGTCAGTGAGGGTCTGAGTAAGAGCTATTTTGTTGTCACGGAGAGCGCTTCCGGTTGAGTAGAAGATGTGCTAAGTGGGGGTCTTGAAGATAACACAACATTGTATGGTCAAGAGAAGAAGAAATTATGGGTCATTATAGCAATCTGTCTTTATCTCTCTCTCTCTATCCAACTCACACATTGTTATGTTTTGACCTTTTGACCCGGTCAAAAATGCCATTCAAGGTGATGCACCGGAAGGAAGTGACACATTCTAATGGCAGTTATGAGAGGAAATCGCGTGGGCGGAAACTGGCTGATGAAATGGGATGAGGTAAAAATATCCCATGATACTCTCATAGACTGACGCTCCGGAAGAGATTGACCTCTGAACTGCATGACAGTTATTTCCGCTTGATGACGATTAAACATTCGATTTCAAAGATCGAGTGGGCGTCGAGTTGAGTTCGACGAGCCAGTTGAATTGAGTTCCGGTTCCAGTTGACTTCGACGCCCAGGGGGCCAGTGGAGTTGCCAGTAGAGTTCCAGACAGTTGGAGTGAGATGTGGTAGGGAAAGCCGCAGGCGACTGAGGGGGTACTCGGGAACCCCAATGGAGTTTGGGGTCCAGATAAGATGCTGATAAGATACAATAAAGAAAACCAGCATCCAGCAGAGTGGGCCCTAGGCCTCTGGTTGAGTAGCCCTAGAGAACAAGAAAGACCCAACGTGACGGTCATAACAGTGGGGTCAAAATATTACAGTTATGTTCGATCTCCAGCTCCCTCTCACAATAAAACCCCACACAACCTTTTCGAAACCTTGCAATAAAGTGAGAGGTAAATATTGTTAAAGAAGTATTCCTGCGTCTTTGTAATTGCGTCTGTCTTTATCATTGCGTCGGTTTATTTATTGTGTCGTTATGATGCTGTAGATGAGCATATAACAACATCACAGAAGTTTTAGACTCCAAGAAGAATGAAAAGAGATATATATTTAATGAAGAAGTGCTGTCCTTCTTCTTTCATCCCGATATGTAACAGTAAGACTCGACCTGAGATTGAACCCTGGTCTCCAGGGCCATTGGCGAACATTTTACTGATTAGGCCCATCAGCCATCGGGCAAAAATTCCCTTAAGAAACAACAATAATAATAAGGAACATATGAATGTAAAATAAACAAAATTTCCTAACCTCTGCACCTAAAATACCACTATATGAGTTGACATGTCTTTAAAATCAATCAATCAAACAACGTTTGGTTGTTACTTATCATTTAATCTCTCAAATAAGCCTTTTAAGAGAATAAATTTCTGATTACGAGAAAAATATACAACGCTTTTAAATACTTTTTACTTTAAAATTTCTTTTTAAAGCGATAGAATGCCTTATTATAGCCGAAAAGATGATGCACATGTATGTGCTTAAATGTTCGGTTATATTTGCAATACGTGTTAAAAGTTAGAAAATTCATAACAAAAGAGAAACGCGTTAGCGTGCCTATATGACAGTCTTAACTAGAATGAGTAAAAACACACCTGAAAATTGACGTCATGCTATTTTATTTATGTATACGTGTATGGCTTTTTCTCCAGAAAACTTTTTCAAACAGTTAATGTACTAAAAAATTAACTGAAGGCCTAAAAATTCTATCTCGGAATAAAAAGGCAGCTGAAGCCTGACTCTGACTATCACCTTAGGGAACTTAAAATGTATGCTTAACGTACATCTATTTCTTTGAGATTCAGTGTGCAAATAACAGAGGTGCGTATTAGTATGGATTTCTGTTAATATATTTGTAAGCATTTCAACTTCGTCTACACATTTTTTTACAATTAATATGTATAATTTATATGAATTCGAATCTCTTCACCAGTTTATCCGCTATGTCTAAATATAAATCTCTCTCTCTATCTCTCTCTCTCTCTCTCTCTCTCTCTCTCTCAATCTATCTATCTATCTCTTTTCTTCTCCACACGCACACTGACACACGCACACACATAGATGTCGTGTATATAAGATCGAGAGAAGGGGAAAGAGAAAGCACATTATATATATATATATATATAATCAAATTTCTGTTACACTTGTATCGTGGCTATATGTGTGTCAGTGTAATATATATATATATATATATGTATGTGTGTGTATCTTCTCATTTTCTCTCTCTCTCTCTCTCTCTCTCTCTCTCTCTCTCTCTCTCTCTCTCTCTCTGTTATGGCATCAGTGAGTCTCACTAGCGCCCGTGTACCTGCACCCGGATCTCGGCACAGACCAGTGCAACATTATACGGCAGACCAACAATTACCTATGTTGTAAATCTTCTCTTATACCCGACACCCATGTCATCCAAAGGAGGGAAAATATGCTATACAATTTGGCAGGAGAATTTGCCAGAACGAGGCTTCAGACAACGTCATACTAACTTTATTAATGTAGAGATTTTATTTTCCGTGACCAGTAACTCTGTCAAGGCATATATATGAGGTGTGCGACGTAACGGTAACAGTTGTAGAATATATATATATATATATATATATATATATATTGTCGACCTTAGTCGAGGGTGAACCGAAAACTCCTTTTTCAATAGCTACTACACCGAGGTGTTGGGGAGGGCGCTAATCGATTCCCTGTATTGCTCCACTTTACCCTTGATCTTTACCTTATAATGCTGAGTGCTAAGCAAGGCGGTATCATATACCATTTTTTGAGTCTTTGATATGACTCGACTAAGGATTGAACCCCGATCTCCCGGACCATTGGCGAACTCATTAGGCCAATGGCCTGGTACCATATATATATGTGTGTGTGTGTGTGTTTAAGATTTTCTTATTTTGTCACATGATTTTGCAATCTTGAAACGACTGGTAGCGATCTGTTTTATTTTTTTAAATGTTTAGAAGACATTAAATTTCTGATATTTAAGAAATTTAAGGTCTTCTGAGTTTTTTTACTACATATTATAAGAGACATTATGTGTATATTATAAGAGACATTGGACTTTTACGAAGAAATCTTTGTTAGCTTGTCATATAAACTTTTCAGGTTTATTTACATTATTTACGCGGATTATTTAAGACTATGGAAATGGTTTAGGAATTGTTCCAAAAGATGACTGACTAAAGAATAAAAACATTGGTAAAGAGCTTTTAGTTGAGGTCTACCCGGAAGTATTACTTTAAAATGAAAATAAGAATGAAAATTTATAAAGATCGAAGAAGCGAAATGATAGTAAAGATAAATAACTCAACGGCTTAAGAAAAATATCGATGCAAAAAATAAATTGTATTATATTACATAGAAATGCAAATATAATCGATAACGCTTCTTCCATCAGTTTTTCTCGGATTCTTTTCAAAAAAGTTTCGTTATATTCATTTGAGTCACCTATTGAAATTTACATTAAATGAAAAATTCAAAAGAAAAATCTATAAATATACATCAATTGAATAAGTCAGCATATTTGTTATTTTCGGGCATTTTCAAGCCAGTTTTTTTCACTGGTTATAGAACTGTAGTTATAAAGTAAAGAAAATGTTTGGAACAGTTATGGGTAACAAGGAATATTTCTTGGTCATCCAAAACAAGAAGTATAGAGAAAAATTGGTTTATGGTTGTCCGTTACCAGTGATCCCAATAGAAATAAATATAGAGAAACATTGGTTTACAGTTGTCTTTTACCAGTGATCCCAATAGAAATAAGTACAGAGAAAAATTGGCTTATGGTTGTCCGTTACCAGTGATCCCAATAGAAATAAATATAGAGAAAAATTGGTTTACAGCTGTCTTTTACCAGTGATTCCAATAGCAATAGATACAGAGAAAAATTGGTTTACAGTTGTCAGTTACCAGTGATCCCAATAGAAATAAATATAGAGAAAAATTGGTTTACAGTTGTCTTTTACCAGTGATCCCAATAGTAATAGGTACAGAGAAAAATTGGCTAATGGTTGTCCGTTACCAGTGATCCCAATAGCAATAGGTATAGAGAAAAATTGGTTTATGGTCGTCCGTTACCAGTGATCCCAATAGAAATAAATATAGAGAAAAATTGGTTTACAGTTGTCTTTTACCAGTGATCCCAATAGCAATAGGTACAGAGAAAAATTGGCTTATGGTTGTCAGTTACCAGTATCCCAATAGAAATAAATATAGAGAAAAATTGGTTTACAGTTGTCTTTTACCAGTGATCCCAATAGCAATAGGTACAGAGAAAAATTGGTTTATGGTTGTCAGTTACCAGTGATCCCAATAGAAATAAATATAGAGAAAAATTGGTTTACAGTTGTCTTTTACCAGTGATCCCAATAGCAATAGGTACAGAGAAAAATTGGCTTATGGTTGTCCGTTGTTAGTGATCCCAATAGCAATAGGTATAGAGAAAAATTGGTTTATGGTTGTCCGTTACCAGTGATCCCAATAGAAATGAATATAGAGAAAAATTGGTTTACAGTTGTCTTTTACCAGTGATCCCAATAGAAATAAGTACAGAGAAAAATTGGTTTACAGTTGTCTTTTACCAGTGATCCCAATAGCAATAGGTACAGAGAAAAATTGGCTTATGGTTGTCCGTTACCAGTGATCCCAATAGCAATAGGTACAGAGAATAATTGGCTTATGGTTGTCCGTTACCTGTGATCCCAATAGCAATAGGTACAGAGAAAAATTGGCTTATGGTTGTCCGTTACCAGTGATCCCAATATCAATAGGTATAGAGAAAAATTGGTTTATGGTTGTAAGTTACCAGTATCCCAATAGAGATAACTCACCACCTTGGGTTTTGCAGTGTACACAGCATGAAAAAACAAACAAACAAACAAAGGAATAGATAGTTCGATGTTATGTATAGATCAATGTTATCCCATGAAAAGTAATGGTCGACAATGGATGCGTGCAGGTGTGAATACATCTCCAAGAAAAAGAAAACGACACGGAAAATTTAGGATGATGGTAATATAATGGCTTTGAGAAGAATGAAAAGTTTCCTATCAAAATTCCTAAAAACCTTTCGAGTGCCACATCTTTTAGGTGAATAACCTGTGAATAGACAGACGAAGATGTCATTTATCGAACAATAATATCATAAAAACAATTTGAAAAAAATCAGTTACTCATCAACTAAAAAGAAATGAGTACCTTGGCAGAACTTGCGTAATACCAGGATGCGTCAAAAGTTTTGCAATATTTTGATAACGTGAGGCACAATTCAGCAGATGCGGACGTGTTTGCTGAGGTTGTGACGTTGATGAGCCACACTCGACTGTGAGAGGTCAAGCTCGCCTGGTACTCTTCGAGTGCTTCTCGTCGGATTTGCCTCTAAGTCTTGGAGCATGGCCTCGAAAAACACGGTTTTAGGCCTGCCTGGCTTTGCCTGATTATCGAGGTTCTTTTACCTGAGACAAATTCTTTCAAATGTCTGGTTACTGTATCGTGAGCAACTGAACATTCACTTTTTGCATAACGAATATTCCGTGGTATCATGGCTCAGTGAAGTATAAGTGAAGTATAAGTTCCCGAAGTAGACTGCGTTGCATGTTCATATGTGTTCATCATACACAAAGTGAAGCCATGCACAATGTGTCAGCGTACCGACTACCACTATACTACCAGCAACTCCTTTGATCACCGAATATAGGCACCTTAAACTAGCTAGTAGCAAAATATTGCAAAACTTTTAACTCAACCTAGTAAAATAAAGTCTTGAACATCAATAAAAAATCAGTTATGGCTTTCGTATTTCAATAATTCTATTCTTTTACTCTCTAAGATAATTTGATGGGAGAAAGAAACCTATCACCTGTTTTCAACAATCAATAAGTTATTCATTTGTTGCTTAAAGGTAAACTTTGTGAGAATCTTTAATTTAGAAATAAAGTTTTTATAAAAGTAGAGACGGCTAAAAGTGTCAAGAAGAATTATATTTTAGAGCAATTGAAAATTTCACGATTTGGGTGAAAATAAAGAATTATTGACTCTGCCATCAGAATAAATGATAAGCAAATTAGAATTTGACAATTATCGAGCTTTTGGGCGACTGAAATTAAGAAATAACTAGAATGAAATTAACATCGAAATTTTATGATAAATTTTGTTTTATTTCACAGTTTTATTTCAAGAAAATAATTATTTCTTCTTCAAACAGGCCAAGATGTGCGTATTTGCGTACAGAGAAAGATTCATAATGCACAGTTATTTCAAATATCTATGCACAAAATGTACTGCATAAATCCAAGGCTAGTAGAAATAAAAAAGTTTATTTAACACAAATTTTACCCTTGACCAAATGAAATCACCAAAAACACGGGAATATCCAACATTGAATATTTCTAAACTGTTGTCAAAATCCCAAAATTTCTATCCTGACTTTTTGAGAAAATGATATAACTGAATGAAAAGCCGGTTCACTATCCTCTCTTACGAGATGAATTGCGAGACAAGTTATAATTTATTCTAATGGAATTTGGTTATATAAGAGCTAAAATTAAAACTGCAAGTGACTGAAATTAGAATGCCTGTCACAGAACTATTTGGTTTATTTGATCGATCGAAAGATTGATTGATATGAACAGAATGAAATAATTTTGAAAAATATCCAGCTGTACTAGATAGATAGATAGATAGATAGATATTAACAGATTGAGAGAGACCTATCTATCTATTTGTCAATCTATTTCGTCCAGTAGGATACTTTTCAACCAACAAACATTCATGTTTGTTGGTTAAACAAAGCCAAGCGAGATATATTGCTAAATTCAAGAAATTCTTGTTTTACTAAAACATAAATTTAACAACATCGTTATAGTGTGTGTAGATCAATACATTAAAAATGTTCAAATGTTGATTCTGTTAAATGATTGCCTGAAGAAAAATATGAAATCCATGAATCGTATTTTTTGCGTGTTGCAAAATTTTTCACTCTAAGAAAATGATTCCCCTTTTTCTCGTTCATAAAAGTTTTGCACATTGACTTTTTTACACTTTATTTTTGAGAGTCATATACGCTGATACTTTTATCACAAAGGATTCATTTAATGTTTAGTTTATTTAGATTTCTTTGTAATATTTCCGAATTTATCTCTCGTTCAGACCTTTCTTGTTTCTTATCCAGTATTTTCCTGTAAATGCAATTTCACCATATTGATACTCTAACAGCTAAAATTGTGCTATATCTTCTCCCTATTAATAGGAATAAATTTGAATTTCTGAACGCTTTACTTCACTTATGCTAACATTAAAACAGCCTGTATAATTCTAAATCTCTTGTACGGATGATGAACGTTCTACATTATAGTACTAAATGATGAACGTACATTATCTCTAGTACAAAATGATGAACGTACATTATCTCTAGTACAAAATGATGAACGTACATTATCTCTAGTACTACATGATGAACGTACAGTATCTCTAGTACTACATGATGAACGTACATTATCTCTAGTACAAAATGATGAACGTACATTATCTCTAGTACTACATGATGAACGTACATTATCTCTAGTACTACATGATGAACGTACATTATCTCTAGTACAAAATGATGAACGTACATTATCTCTAGTACTACATGATGAACGTACATTATCTCTAGTACAAAATGATGAACGTACATTATCTCTAGTACAAAATGATGAACGTACATTATCTCTAGTACTACATGATGAACGTACATTATCTCTAGTACAAAATGATGAAGTACATTATCTCTAGTACAAAATGATGAACGTACATTATCTCTAGTACTACATGATGAACGTACATTATCTCTAGTACTACATGATGAACGTACATTATCTCTAGTACAAAATGATGAACGTACATTATCTCTAGTACTACATGATGAACGTACATTATCTCTAGTACAAAATGATGAACGTACATTATCTCTAGTACAAAATGATGAACGTACATTATCTCTAGTACTACATGATGAACGTACATTATCTCTAGTACAAAATGATGAACATACATTATCTCTAGTACTACATGATGAACGTACATTATCTCTAGTACTACATGATGAACGTACATTATCTCTAGTACTACATGATGAACGTAAATTATCTCTAGTACAAAATGATGAACGTACATTATCTCTAGTACAAAATGATGAACGTACATTATCTCTAGTACAAAATGATGAACGTACATTATCTCTAGCACTACATGATGAACGTACATTATCTCTAGTACAAAATGATGAAGTACATTATCTCTAGTACTAAATGATGAACGTACATTATCTCTAGTACTACATGATGAACGTACATTATCTCTAGTACAAAATGATGAACGTACATTATCTCTAGTACTACATGATGAACGTACATTATCTCTAGTACAAAATGATGAACGTACATTATCTCTAGTACAAAATGATGAACGTACATTATCTCTAGTACTACATGATGAACGTACATTATCTCTAGTACTACATGATGAACGTACATTATCTCTAGTACTACATGATGAACGTACATTATCTCTAGTACAAAATGATGAACGTACATTATCTCTAGTACAAAATGATGAACGTACATTATCTCTAGTACAAAATGATGAACGTACATTATCTCTAGTACTACATGATGAACGTACATTATCTCTAGTACTACATGATGAACGTACATTATCTCTAGTACAAAATGATGAACGTACATTATCTCTAGTACTACATGATGAACGTACATTATCTCTAGTACAAAATGATGAACGTACATTATCTCTAGTACTACATGATGAACGTACATTATCTCTTGTACAAAATGATGAACGTACATTATCTCTGGTACAAAATGATGAACGTACATTATCTCTAGTACAAAATGATGAACGTACATTATCTCTAGTACTACATGATGAACGTACATTATCTCTAGTACAAAATGATGAACGTACATTATCTCTAGTACAAAATGATGAACGTACATTATCTCTAGTACTACATGATGAACGTACATTATCTCTAGTACAAAATGATGAACGTACATTATCTCTAGTACTACATGATGAACGTACATTATCTCTAGTACTACATGATGAACGTACATTATCTCTAGTACTACATGATGAACGTACATTATCTCTAGTACAAAATGATGAACGTACATTATCTCTAGTACTACATGATGAACGTACATTATCTCTAGTACAAAATGATGAACGTACATTATCTCTAGTACTACATGATGAACGTACATTATCTCTAGTACAAAATGATGAACGTACATTATCTCTAGTACTACATGATGAACGTACATTATCTCTAGTACAAAATGATGAACGTACATTATCTCTAGTACTACATGATGAACGTACATTATCTCTAGTACAAAATGATGAACGTACATTATCTCTAGTACAAAATGATGAACGTACATTATCTCTAGTACTACATGATGAACGTACATTATCTCTAGTACAAAATGATGAAGTACATTATCTCTAGTACTAAATGATGAACGTACATTATCTCTAGTACTACATGATGAACGTACATTATCTCTAGTACAAAATGATGAACGTACATTATCTCTAGTACAAAATGATGAACGTACATTATCTCTAGTACTACATGATGAACGTACATTATCTCTAGTACAAAATGATGAACGTACATTATCTCTAGTACTACATGATGAACGTACATTATCTCTAGTACAAAATGATGAACGTACATTATCTCTAGTACTACATGATGAACGTACATTATCTCTAGTACAAAATGATGAACGTACATTATCTCTAGTACAAAATGATGAACGTACATTATCTCTAGTACTACATGATGAACGTACATTATCTCTAGTACAAAATGATGAACGTACATTATCTCTAGTACTACATGATGAACGTACAGTATCTCTAGTACTACATGATGAACATACGTTATCTCTAGTACAAAATGATGAACGTACATTATCTCTAGTACTACATGATGAACGTACATTATCTCTAGTACAAAATGATGAACGTACATTATCTCTAGTACTAAATGATGAACGTACATTATCTCTAGTACAAAATGATGAACGTATATTATCTCTAGTACTACATGATGAACGTACATTATCTCTAGTACAAAATGATGAACGTACATTATCTCTAGTACAAAATGATGAACGTACATTATCTCTAGTACTACATGATGAACGTACATTATAGGAAGTACCAAATGTTGTTTATCGCAGTCAAGCGGTGTCTAATTTCCATGATTTACAAAAGAAGTTTTAGTGTAATATAATGACGGAGTGATTTCGTTTTATATATCTTGCCTTTCGGTTTAGTTAGGATGAGAACCTTTCACTTAGTTCATGGGTTAGTTAGGTGCAACATTAACGAAGCTGTTCAGGCGCGCGCGGATAGGATGTGTCATTCAGAGATGTCAAAATAAAAATCTCAAATAGGAATTGAGACCAGGGGATGTGAGTAACATCACGCACCAGAAGTGTGGGCTGAGGATTTTGCGATTTGAGAAAAAGCAGGGAGTTGAGTTCCTGCCTCCGAACGAGAGAGTCCACATTCAGAGCTGGGCGAGGCTAGACGAATTTGTGTGCTACGGGCACCGTGCGTTGGTTGGGTTGAGAGCTGACGATGTAAAAGCAGTCAGCATATAAATATTGTGTCTCTCTCTCCTCATGTCGAAAAATCTTAAACTAAAAGGTAATAAAAAGTTTCGTACCAGAACTAAGAAGTCGTAAAGTGTTTCGCGTGTATTTCGGATTCCCTATGTCTCTTTCACATATCCGTATCATGGCTATGTAAATAAAGGATTTTTTGTATTTATATCTTATTTTATTTCATACGAACATACATAAAAACAGCACACACGCACACACACACACACACACATACACATCTGAAACGTCCAAGTTTATTACTTAAAATTTCGAAAAAAATTTTTTTTTTCTAATTTTGAATAAATAGATCCTAAAATATAAAATGGGATACTTATTCCGTACCGTTAAGTTTTTTATTTTTATTTTTGAAATATACTCGTTAAACTTTTAATATGAGTAGTTTTGTTCTGATCAAGATAAGCAAAAGAGAGAAAATTTACATATTTTCTCTCTATTTCATGAGATAGAGAAAATATGTTTTAAGTTTTGAAACTGCAGCAAGTATATTATGCAGTTGCGTATACTCAGTTTAGAAAGTTTAAGGTATTTGAAAAGAACATGAATTCATACACTTTCTTTAAGACAAATTCAAATAAATAAATATTGTTTTTTTTTTTTTCAACTTTGCTTGTAAAATGAAAAGAAATTAATACCACTATACATTCTATTTTCTATATAAATAGATGTTGAAAAAAATGTGAATATAATCTGAGTTGCTAATTAAATTGGAAATATCTCTAAGGTGTGCTGTTTTTGCTGTGCTGCGTAAAATATATACATTAAAATCATATCTTTATAATATAGATATTTGTATTTCATCAAATTCTGAAGAATACAACGCAAATAAACGTGTAAACTATGGACCTCCTACTTCTATATAATTTTTGAATCGATAAAGATGAAAGTTTACTATGATTAAAAGAAATCCTAGACTTAATATTATTTTTGCATTATTTCAGGAGAATATAATTAATAATCTCATCAAAGTAAGGAGTCAATGATTCGAGCAAAAAATTCAGGAAATCACTGCAGTGCTTATATTAAATGTTTTCCTTGTCAAACAACAATTTCAGGACAAAAGAATTTCACTGACTGTAAGTTTGAGTCATACTTTATTTTGCTTTAACTAAAGAAGTCGCCCTTTTTCTAATCATCTGATTGTATATCTTTCAAAAGTTTACAAAACTTAGTTTAGATATTTAATTAGTATCTCTGGTTTATTAAAAAAGAATACATTAAAAAAAAGAATAATGAAAAAGTCTAAATAGTTTATGATTTAGAAAATAATTTAAATCGTATCACGGAAGGTGTATCCAAACTTGTAGGAGTGACACATCAAGTCATTCTTTTTTATGCCAATACTCATACAAAGATGTATTACTTGGCACTCGTCCATCCTTTACTAGTAATATATGACAGACTGTACTGGGTTACATGTTAATAGTAGCAATGATTGATCAAGGAACATCAAAGGTAATTTGCTTTTAAAAGGCTTCCAACAACTCGGCTATTTAAAGTAAACTGGGAGAGAAATCGATTAATTCTTTTTCAAATGAAATAAGTGCAAATTTACTCTGTCGGGGTTTAAATGCAGTTCTCCGATTCTATCCTTCCTACGTGGCGCCTTCAATAAGTTTCCGGACTTTTTTTTTTTTGTACAGCCATTTAAGATTGTCGTAGACTCTTGAAAATTCACTATGTTATTGCTATACATCTTATGAGATGACTAACCAATTTTTATGATTTCAGCTTAAAATCAACTGCGACTGCAGCAATTGGAAAACACCCTACTAAAGCCTAATTGTCACAGCTGGTGAATTTCAAAAATGCAATCTGGACGGGAGGACACTTTACAAGAACGATATGCAATAAAATTCTGTTTTAAGCTTGGAAGAAATGCCACAGAAACGGATGGAATGCTTCAGACTGCTTTTAGACCATTTTGCATGAATCGAGCATCAGTTTTTGAGTGGCATAAGAGATTCAAGGAAGGCAGGGAGTCTGTGAGGGATGATGAGAGGTGTGGGAGGAGTAAGGAAGCCAATACACGAGAGTTGATTGGCCAAAGGGTTAGGGTTACTATGTTGAGGTTTTAAGGGAGTTCAGGAAGAGATTCCGTCGGAAAAGGCTAGCACCCTTCAAATCGGCTCAGTGGTATTTCCAGCAGGACAATATACCAGTCCACAACTCCATCCTTGTCACAGACCTTTTGACCAAGATGGGCATCAAGACAGCTCTTGGGCCTCCCTATAGTCTAGACGTTGCTACCTGTGACTTTTGATTATTCCCTAAGCTCAGAGGCTGTCGTTATGAGACAATTGAGATGATGAAAGAGACTGTGATGAAGGTCATTGACACGCTCACACAAGAGGACTTTCATGTGGCCTTCCAGAAGTTGTTGGAACGGTCCAACAAGTGCATTTCAACCGGAGGAGATTACTTCGAAAGGGACTAGAGTTTCACGTGTGTACTATCAATAAAAGTGCCCATGCAAAAAAAAAGTCTGGAAACTTATTTAATGATCCTCATATATCACCTGTAACTCCAAACATGAATAAAATTCTAAATTAAGGTTTGTGTTCTTCGTTTAATCCTTCTTAGAAAAGGTACGCATTGTTGTCCGTGTCTATGGAGTAATGTCTGAAGTTACTAATTGGATCGCTCCGGTTTTTAGTTTATTTTTATGAACAAAAGAATTATAACACTTTATTGTTCTTCTCGATAAAATATATTCTTACTCTTTCTTTCTGGTGCCAGGATAAAGAAACCATCAGGATTTCAAACTCTTGGAAGACCAACAAATTTGCCAATGAGAATTGTGAATAGTCGTGAGACAGACACTGACAGGAAACAGGAACCTTTTAGATTTAAATGGCAAGTCAGTTAGTCTCAGACGATTCTTTAAATGAAGAAATTGTTCCAATCAAATTGTTTTGACATGACTGTAGCTTCCAGGACACGAAGCATCATAAATTTTAATGGTAAGTCTTGTGTCATTGCAAATCTTTGGAGGACTGAGGTTACACAGTAGAATTATTTGTGTCCCAAGCCTGGGTATCAGATTCTGTTGTTTCAAAACCATTGAGAAATTCAAGCGAATGATTAACAACCTGGTCTTGGAAACTGACAGTATCAACTGATTTATATCATTTTTCCTCTCAGGAGAACATATCAAAAAATCTTATATGAATTTTACTGCTTGAAACTTTTTTGCTACTAAAATTATCCGATCACAAAAGCCATTTGGTATCAATGTGTTGAATACGAACGCTATTCTTAAAATTTTTCACGCCCAAAACTCGTTAATTTAAAATTACCTTGAATTTTTTTTATTGATTTTTATTTACTCTGTGGTCTTTCCAAATATGTTTTTCTCCATTTCGTTTCAATTTAATAACGTTTCATTATTTTTTGTTCTGCTTAAACACGCACACACACACACACACACACAAAAAAAAAAAAACCCAAAGAAATAAAAAAAAAAAAAGCCGCTCGTAAAGTATCTTTTAGTTATAAAAAAAATCTTTTATTGTAAATAATCCCGTTACAATGAGACAATAAAAAGTTGCTCCCTTTTTACACTTCGAAACACTATTATCTAAGTACTATAGAAATATTCATCGTAAATAATTTGGTGTCTCACATACATATTCTCAACAAAATTTCGACCCACAGAAATTCATCGCTTTTTGAATCATACGATTTAATAGAAATACCGTGAAATCTTTATTTTCTTTTGTCTGATGCTCCAAAAATGGTAGGTATGGTGAATTAATTTTGAAATTTCCTTAGTTTATTTGTTCGTTTTCATTTTTAAGGTTAATTTTACATTTTTTACATCTTCTCTTAACAATATTGATATAATACAAGACGACAAGGACAAATTAGGGTACCCTTGCTAACAATTAAGAAAGAATTTCAAAACATTAAAAAATGTCATTGAAAACAAAAATAAATCTTAAAAACATGTTCAGTCACAAGTATGTAGACAATATTAAAATTAAAAATTATAACTTTGTATAAAGCAACTAAAAAAGCTGTATTCATTTTATTGCATTTCTGTTGCATGATTCAGATGAAATTTTCTATATCTCCTCACAAAGGTTTAAAAAAAAAAACAACTTTCACTGATCTAAATTTCCGAGATAATTATTCTCATCTGACAATGATTATTTTATGTTCGACTTCAGCTGTAGTGGAAATTTCATAATGGAGGATGGGGTGGTGACTGGTTTAAAAGAAAAATTTTCTATGAGTTTTCTAAAAAAACATTTGCTCAGATAAATATTTACACGACACGTTATTCTAACATCTCTTCTCTCCATATATATATATATATATATATATATATATATATATATATATATATATATATTTCCTTCAGCTATGGGTAAGTAGTGCTGCAGAGTAAATTATTTAAGATTGATATATCAGCTGATGTAGGAGAAGGAAAACTCTGATTTAAAACCTGTTAAACTTCGCTTAAAATTGTCCTTGTATATATATATATATATATATATATATATATATATATATATATTAATCTTTATAACTAATCTATAATTCTGTTGGTGTGAAAAAAACAGATTGTGCAATTTGAAAATTGTACAAACTGATATCTGTGAAAAAAATTCAGTTAAAAAAAGAAAAGACGAGAAAAAAAAAAAAACACGAGCTACTTGAAAAGTAATCAAACAGCACGTATGTCTAGTCAAAAGAAAAAAGACATAATTACTTAAGCTAAAGCTTTTGAGATGAAGCTTGATGATCTTTATTATTAAGGGTTTTCGGACTATTGTTTTCATCTTTATTACCACAACGATTCGGCCGATATGTCCCCCAGGCTTCTTCAGGTGTTTGTCGAACTCGGGAACCTACACAGAACTTCGAACTACGTCCTTTATTGAATCCACGAGGGTCGCCTGTTCTGATTCCATAAGCAGGTACAAGTGTTATGTATTCATCTATTGTTACTCGCCTGTAGTCAGGATTGAACCAGATGATCGTCTTCTTAGAAGCTTAGGGAACCAACGCCCTTAATGTTTTTACTTGACTAGGATTACTACTATTATGTATGATTTTTTTACCTATGCCTATTATGTCAGTTTTTTTTACCAAACCTTTTTAATTATCAGTTTCCATATTGTATTCAACTCTATCCTTGGTCTACTCAGCAGGTCATTGTATCCCAACATATGTGCTGATTCCTTAAGGCGCCTAATCGTCCAATGTTCAGCTCTATCAATCATTTCAACTTCATCCCATAAGAGCAGATGATTTCCCTTTTCCTTCCATATATGATCCACCATAACCGACTTTTCAATCTCACCTCGTTATACTGCCTTCCGATGTTCTTCTAGCCTTACTTTTAGTAGGCGACCTATCTCGCGTTTGTATATTTTACCATAACTGCAAGGGATAGAGTAAATACAATTCTTGATCATGTTGAATTCAGTTGGTGGCTTGACCCGGAAGAGATATCTCCGGAGAGTTGAACCACCTGTGAACACTGTCCTGATGGCGTATGGACTATATATATATATATATATATATATGTGTGTGTGTGTGTGTGTGGTCATCCATAGACAGACTGTTTCGTTGTATCACAACAATTCAGAATGGCTAGACTCGTGAGATGCTTCACGTTGGGATCGAAACCCAGATATCTTACCCCAAAACCAATCGCTATTTTCAACGTAAGCGAAGGAATTTTTTTATGTGCACATTTTTACATATACGCAATTGGCTACCGGAGTGCTCAATTCATGAGAAGAGCTTTGCATTTACGGGAATGTGGCAGCCGGCAATTCTCCACCAGAGTGCTCAACCCACTGATGGGAGCATATATACTGTCACCCACAGACAGATTGATTCGTTGTATTACAACTATTCTGTATATATATATATATATATATATATATATATATATATATTACTTTCCCTTCTTTTTACGTAACCCATATTTCATTAGAGAGGGTTATCGTCTTTTCATCAGCCTTTTGTCTTCTCGGGATTATTTTCTGCTAAATGCACTCCACGACATCTTGAGCAATAATCAATTCATCGATCAACTGAGCCGATATGAAAACAAAAGCAAAACCAGAAACAAAACTAAAAAAAAAAAGCAAACAATTGTAAAATAAAACAGAATAAACGGGAACAAATGTATGCATAGACGCATGTAAATAATTTCATTGACGCTGAGAAAGAAATCTTACAAAATGCAGCTATGCCTGCGTATCAGAAGTAAACAGACACCCTAGAATGCACTGAGGACTATCCAATGCCCCTAAAAATGACTAAACATTAATTAATTTACTCTTATTTTATTCATTATTTATTTTACATCAATCTGTTATTCATATAGAAGTAGATATACCTTTGTTCATCCATAAAATTGTCTTTCGTCTACAGCCATTCATGTCAATAGGCTTGGTCCTCAAGCAGCTATCTTGCTCAGTCGGCTGGGCTGCAGAATACACCAACTGCATCTCTGAAGAGGGGTATGACAGCCCTCACCAGATGAGTGTCCTGATATGGCAATAAACAATCTGATGGAGGTGCCCGTGGTGAAATGGTTATCGCCGTAGGAAATGAACTCGGCGACTCGAGTTTAAGTCCTGGACGAGACTGATTGCATTTCACATAGCACTAATACCCTTGGGAAAGGTATGAATCCAATAATTCTCCCTCCAGCTATGGGTAAATAGTAGGACAGATTGGGTTCTTCAGCCTTGGTGAGGCAACTAGTCTAGGAGAAGGAAAACTCTGAATTCAAACCTGTTATACTCCGCTTAAAAATTGACCTTGTGTTATATCCTGCCCGAGCGGAGGGGTGGGTAAATAGGATAAACAATCTGATGATGAGGTTCCAGTAATGCTGGGGCTTTGAGGAATGCAGACTACCTCTTCATTGCCATCGCTCCTTGTCCCACAGGGTCCTATCTATGGGTCAAATAGAACTAAAGTATTTATTTATGCTAAACATAATTGTTCGAAATAAAATTATCTTGAAATTTAAACCACGTATTTATGCTAAACTGAATCGTTTGAAATGAAACTATTTTGACGAAAACTGTGCTTGTACTGAACTGAGTTGTTTGGTTAGAACTGTTTGATTAAACTGAATTGTTTGAAAAAGAACTGTTTATTTGTATAAAATTGGATTTTGTATCAAACACTCTACAAAGGTTGACATGTCATAAAATCGAAACAAACAAACAAACAATATATATATATATATATAGATAGATAATGTATATATATGTATATATATACATATATATATATACATGTACATATATATGTATATATATGTATATATATATACATATATATATCTATATATATATATAAGTATATATACATATACATATATGCATGTATATACATATACATATATATATATATACACATATATATATATATATGTATATATATATGTATACACATATATGTATATGTATACTTCAGCAATACTGCTGTATAAATTGTGAACGTTCACTTCTTACCAAGTAGTAATCCACTAGCAAAGGCTACATTGCTGTTGCAATATATACATGCCCTAATGATTGTCCAAGATTGGGCAGAAAGAACTAGGGAAGCAATTAATCATGGAAGTTTCATTAACCAATTCCTGCTGGATATCATAAAATCGATACGGTAACTTTAAAGGATAAATACAAAAATATGTCGACAAAAAGGTCAAAATTGTTTAATAAAAAATGTACAAACGAAGAAATGCTACCCAAACACACACACACACACACACATATATATATATATATATATATACTGGAAATTACATGAGAAACATGCATCCTAATTATATTAATTTGAATAATAAATAACATTCTGAGAAAAAGCGTGGTCGAGTTCTATTTCTATTTAAACAAAACTAAAGGTATTTTGTTAATCTTTACTGTGAATATTAGTGCTGGTTGGTACCAGTATGCAAGACATGAACCTGAGTTTGAATTTTGTTCACGGACCCGGGGAACGTTGTTGATCATTCATCATTCCACCCTTGTTCATTCCACCAACGCTGCCCAAGAGAAGTGTCCAATACATCTTGATAGCAATATAATTGCAGGAGTTGCCAGAACGAAGTTGTTGGCTGAGTGCCTAGGATGCACCAATTCCTTCTTCTGAATCATCCTTATGAGTTTTCATTCTTTGAGACTAATTTCTCACCAAAGACGTGACGGTTCATTCTTTTCTACTTGCGTGGAAGAAATGGCTCCACACCATCCCTAAGGCTGAGTTAATCCTAACAGTCCCAGTGGGAATCTTAACCCAGAATGCCGATTTTATTTTCGGTGCTGATAATAATTACACAAACTGCACTTTCAATTATATATATATATATATATATATATGTATGTATGTGTGTGTTAGTGTGTGCAATACACAAATTCTGATATGAGATTGACATTAAAGACCCCCATCCTTATGCCCAAAAGCACATTATATCCTTAATAGGAAAACAGCGAACATCTGCCAACGAACTATTGTGTTGAGTCATTGGTAATTTTCATTTGTTAAAACCAATTTGTAACTAGGCATTTCAAACTACCAATGTTTTAAATGCAACCGGAAACTAACTGATTAACGGGTGCCTTCATTGGTCATTCTTAATTCAGTTGTGAAAAAGTGCGCATGATAATTAAATCTACGATCTCACGCCTCTAAAATGGAGGAGCTGAAAATGCATTTTGACTACAATGTCGTGGCTGTTTAATTATTACAAAAACACCAGGGAAGCGGCTAAGAAAATTTCTAGTGTTTAAGGTCAAGGTGATGTTACTGACCACCAAGTGCTACACTGGTTTTTGATGTTTCGTTCAGATGATATGTCATTGAGAAATGAATCCAGTCTAGGACGTTCATCAGACCTCGTTCATCCATCATATTCGCCTGACTTTACACCAAGTGATTTTTATCTTTATCTTTCTCTAAAAAATGCTCTGAATAACATGAAATTTTCTCAAGATTAAGTGAAAACGTTTGTGGAAATCATTTTGAGCTGGAAACAGGCTAAATTTTTTCTTGAGAGTAATCAAAAAACAATCTTATAAATGGCAAGTGGTGATTCAAAATAATGGCCAATATATGATTGATGGAAATTAATTCATGGCTAAATTATTCAGGAATGAATTATATTTTACTAAAACAGAAATTATTTACGACTCAACCCAATTAATTCTGAAATATTTTTAAAAAACTTAAATCATAACTCAAAATTAATTTCAATGCCTCTCTAAAAATGGGATTAATCTAAGAATGCTTAACATTCTTAACTATGAAATTATTAATTCTAGCTATATTTATTTAAAGACTTAATAAGACCACGATGAAATCGATACTTTTTCATTCTAGTCGAATCTGGAGGGCTTTCACTGAAGAGTGATAGCAAGTCTCCTCAGCTTTCTCAAAATCTTCTAAATATCATAACTGATTTCAGCTGAGTTGTAACCTGGACGGCTTCATTTCCTGCTCAGATTTCTTGTTTTCCCCAGTTTCTTGGTCAGGGTTTTAGAGATTGTTCTGGGGGCTCCAATCATGATTGGTATCACTGTCAGCTTCATAGTTCCCTTACTTTTCAACTCTGTGGCCAAGACAAAATATTTATCAAGTATTTTTCTCTCGTTTATTTTTACTCCAAGATTTAATGGAACAATGAAGTCTCCTTCCAAACAATTTTTTTTTCTTTTTTCCTTTTTCTTTTTTTTTTTTTTTTTACATCGTTCTTCGCTGAAATGACGAATTCTTCATATTGACATTTTTTTTCTTGTTAATTAACACGCGGTCGGGTCATCTTGTCTGGATCCGATGATCCGTTTTTATATCAAAATCCTACATCATTTTGTGTATCTCATTTCCAAGGAAAGATTCTGGTTAGTTCATGAACCACATGCCAATTTGATCAAATTTTAGTCATTTTCACCATTCCCGATGGATCACCATTCACCTCTCAATTGCGCCTGTCCTTGAACATATCTACCAATCTGTTTCATTCGCTTATGTAGTTTACTGCTTCATCTCTTTCTCCACATTGTCTATATTTGCTATTCTCCTGTCTATTGTACATTTCAGTGTTTACCTAATTAGTTCGTTTATCATTAGTTCCGGCTGTTATTAATAGAGATTCACTTACTCTTTTTAGGTTTCTTTTTTGGTTTCTAGTTTGCTAAATTCTGTTTTCTGATCTTTTTTTTTTTGTCATTTTCTTTTGCTCTTGTTATTATTAGCTGCTGCAACTAATCTCTCTCTGTTCTTATTTGTATATTCTTTGAACCTCTGGGTTGTCTTCTTACAATTTTCTTGTAAAATATATCCATCAACATCATCTTTTGTGTGAAAGATCTTATGAAGTGTCATCAATTTTCTAGTTCTGTGGTGCATATTCTAAGTTACTCTCTTGTACATTAATATTGTTTATTAGAATCACTATTATTTGACTCTTTGCGAGTTTTTTTCCATCCATTAGTTTTCATTGTAGTCTGAGTGACTGCTAGTCTCCTCAGGTGTCCAGGACTCTTCTCGGTATTACGGTCGATCTCAACAATGCAGTTGTCTAGATGGTCTCGATTCCTCTTCTGATTGGTAATTATTCTAATTCTGTTACCAAACCTTTAAGGACTGTTCCAAGTGCAACAACTACAATTGGTAAGATCGTCACTTTCATGTTTGATAAGTTTTCTTTGTTTTCTGGCAAAGACCAAGTACTTTTCTCTCTTTTCGCTTTCTAGGTAGAATGGTCAAAGTTCAATATTTTGCAAAATTCTTAGAGGATCACCTTTCCTACTCAGTCGTACCTGTTCTTGTGTTTTTTATGCTCGTTTGCTATATTGGCTTACAATATGATTATTTAATTCATCTCTTTTTCTACATAACATACACTAGCTATTTTGGTGCGTATTTTCCTTTAACATGATTGGTTCTTTTTGCTTTATTTTGTGCTGCTATTAGAAGAAATTGGGTTCCTTTCTTGAGATTTTCCTTTCTTAAACATATCCATGTCTTCTTGTGATCAATTTCGCTAGTTTGTCCAGCGAAATATTCATACAGTAGTTTTTCTTCCCATTTCTGTTTCCTAATTGTTTTTGTTTTGTTTTTTGTTTTTTTATCTGTATTTACGTTGGCAATGTTGATTGCAGTATTCAATCTTTCTTTGTTCTATTTAATATAGTCCTCGAGTCCTTGCATTGATGTATCTATGTAATTCTCTATGCTGGCGAGTCCTCTTACACCTTCTTTTCTTGACACATTCAGTCTATGACATCTCACGGATGTAAGGTCTTGTAATCTTATTTACCAACCCCTCCGCTCGGGTAGGATATGACACAAGGTCAATTTTTAAGTGGAGTTTAACAGGTCTGAATTCAGAGTTTTCCTTCTCCTAGACTAGTTACCTCACCAAGGCTGAACAATCTCGTCTGCTCTACTATTTACCCATAGCTGGAGAGAAAATTATTGGATTCATACCTTTCCCAAGGGTATTAGTGCAATATGAAATGCAATCAGTCTCGTCCAGGATTTGAACTCGTGTCGCCATTTCCTACGATGATAACCATTTCACCAAGGTCTTGTAATGGTCTCCAATTTTCTTATCCTTTGATCCATTTGAGTTCCTCTCTTTTCCATTGTAAGAATTGTCCTGAGTATCTTACAAAGGATACTGCCAATTTATATATCCCTTGGATGAGATTTCTGCTGCAGAGCTTGGCTTTAAGAAGTTTTCTTTTTCTTCTCAGGGGCTCGTTTCTTTTTTTTTTCTTTCATCTCCTCTTGTTTTAGGGTTTCCACTTCAAATATTTCCAAATACAGGGAATTTCCTTCTATCTAAGCGTCCACATGCTTTTCTGATTTGGTAGTTCTGTTCCTTTGCTGTTTCTCTTTTTTCCACTCGCCATCATGAGCAAAGCTCATTTTTCACAGCTAAATTCCATTCCTATATCCTGGCAATATATTCTAATTGTTTTTGTTAAAGGTCTGTTTTTATATCACCCATGTACATAAGGTGATATATATTTTCTTGTAATTTTGTAGACTCCTCTGCATTTTTTTAAGTGTTGGGTTGAATAGTATCATTACGAATTGTAGTGACCAGAGTGAGTTTTCCAGGAAGATGCCTCTTTGAAATTTTACCTCTAAAATGTTTTTTTTTATTTCGCTGTCAATTCCACCTTCCAGTTTTTCATGGGATTCTCGATGAAGTTTAAAACTTTGTCGGATATATTGTACATTTTCAGACACTCTTATTTTACTCGTTTGCAAGACCATATCATAGGTCATTTTGTACTCAATCCAAGACATAGCAACATGTTCCGCCTCTTTTTGGCTTCTTTATGGATGTGCTAGTTTATATATAGTTGGTCATTTGTTCGTCTTCTTCCTTTGCGGTATCCTTTTTGTTCTTCTGGAAATAGACCGCGGCAGTCATGCGAGTAATAGATTTTTTTCCCTTATCTATGTGATCAGGATTTTCCACATCATCACTGAATACATTATCTGTCTATAATTGCTTGAAATGGACATTTTTGGGGTACTTTTTGATCAGGGTAGTTTTCTCTTTCGTCCTCCATTCGGGTATGCTTGCTTATCGCAGGCATTTATTCAGTTGCATGGCCGATCTCTCGTGGGTGGACGTAAACCATAATCCATGTATGCCATCATAGCCTGGCGGTTTCCACTTTAGTATTTTCTTGAGTTTTGCTCTAAGCAAGCCAAGGTGTGTATTCACTTTGCCGCCTTCTTCAAGTTGTTCTAAATCCATTTTCACGTTATTTATCCATTCAGCATTTCTGCCATGTTCTTTTCGTTTCCCTATTTTACTCCATACTTTTTTTTTTTTTTTTTTTTGACTGGCAGCTGAATTGTGCACTCTCCACTAACCTGATTGAAGACATTTATTTCATATCTTAAAAAAGGCTTGTTATATTTGTTTTGCTTAATCCGACCCCAGTGCCTTTTGAGTCTTCCTTTTTTCGCCAATATCTTTTGACTTTTTTGTTCTTTCCGTTGTATTGTCAGACCTCTCTGTAAATGTCTTTTGGGGTCTTTTCATTCCGTTCGGTTTTGCGTGTTTTACCTAGAAGTCTTGCTTGTTGTCGCAGTTTCTTTATTTTTTCTTCTAGCCTCATTTCCTAACCAGTTTTTGTATTTATTTCCGAATCCATTAGGGAGATAACTATTTTGTCATTGACTAGTTTTGCTCCTGCATAGATTAACTCAATCACTTCTGAGATGCTGTCTGTTGGGATAAGTAGAAATAATTTATATACTGTTTTCGTCACTACCTCGCTCTTTTTCAGCCTTGATTCCTTAGAGATGGTAATATAGTCTTCTGCTCAATCATGATTTTTTTTATCAATTTAACATTTGTCCTGTCTTCGTGTGTTAATGCTGATATTATGATATTGGGCTCATTGCTGATTTGGTTTTCATAAATTTTCTGTTTCAATTCGTTTAGGGGGCTCTTTTTTAGTATGTTCTTCACGATTTTCCAGTCCATATACTGTTTTGTGCTATCTCAAGGTTAGACAAAGAGCGTTTCTTTAAAATACTTAATTGGTTGGCCAACGGGTTCTGCCAGAGATTCCTAATTAGTAGTTATCAATACACTCTTTGCGTTTGGGTTGCATTTAAAATGACTGAGGATTACTTTTTTCTTGTTTTCTCTTGTCAATTTTTTCCCTTTGTCCCTCAAATACATTGTTGTTTTGGTCTTTGTTTGTATCCCTGAAATAAAAACAGCCAACATTTGTAGAATGCCGATAGTATCCCATTTTACTATCAAGGGAGACCCTTTATAATCTTATATTATTACTCTTTAGAGTTTTTCAGATTAGCGTTAACTGATGGTTTTTCAATAGAGTTTGAGTGACAGCAGATCTCCTCAAGTCTCCAGGACTCTTCTCAGTATTCTGGCCGTTCTCAATAATGCTGTCGTTTTGATGGTCTCCGCTCGTCCTCTGATTTCCAAGTCCTCCAGTCTCTTTAATTATCCTTTACTTACTATGCCAAAAGCACCAATAACAATTGGTATAATCGTCATCTTCATGTTCCATAGTTTTTTTTCGATTCTCGAGTAAAATCGAGGTACTTATCATTCTTTTCACATTCTTTTAGTTTTATTCTATGGTCAGCCGGACAGCTAAGTCGACAATTTTGCAAATTCTCTTTTTTTGTTGATTATCATAAGGTCTGGCCTTGTCAAAATTAGTTTATGATTTACCACCAAGCTGTATACAGTTGGAAAAGTTATGAATCTCATTACCCCCCCCAGCTATGGGTTAACTAGTAACACTGCTGTTCATCTCCAAGGATGGCTTTAACGTTAGATAACAGACGAAGGTTGATATGCCATTAAAACAGAGAAACCAAAGAAAGAAACAATCAAGTTAGCACTTGAGACACTTAATCAAGCAATCCACAAAAATTCAAAAATCTTTCAACGCTATAAACTAAATAAGTACTTAGTTATCTAAGAAGATTACTCAGCTTTGTTCAAACTGTTTTTTAGTAAAATAGTTTTATTAAGTCCACATGTTGTCCCAAAAGGATTGTTACTGAAAATGTCCTAGAATATATATATATATATATATATATATATATATATATATATATATATATATATATATATATATATATATAACACCATCTTATTAATAAAACTGATATCAAGGTCCATTTGTTGATAATTCTGTCCCAAAAGATTGTCACTGAAAATGTCCTCTGAATAATTATATATATATATATATATATATATATATATATATATATATATATATATATATAACGCTATTATATATATATATATATATATATATATATATATATTTATATATATATATATATATATATATATATAACACTAATTTGAGAGGAAGGCCTCGAAACGGTGCACATTCTCTTCTGATGACCTTAGTAAGATTTTTCGAAAAGAAAAAGATTAAGGCTAAAACTTTCATTTAACGAAGAATATTCCATTACGTAGAGTTACTCTGTGGAATGTCAATGACAAGAGAAGTATCTGTCTGCTCACTTTTTGGTGATAATCAATTACTTATTAAGTAATTTCCTTCTTTTATATATATAACACCATTTTATAAATAAGACTGATATCAAAGTCCATTCGTTGATAATTCTGCCCCAAAAGATTGTACCTGAAAATGTCCTGATATATATATATATATATATATATATATATATATATATATAACGCTATTAGACGGAAATCAAAATGTCTATCCGAGTTTCTTTACGTGGAAACATAAACTATCTCTTCATAAGATATCTGCAAATTATACGACGCCATTTTCAATATTAAAGTTAATATTCCTCCAGTTTATCTACTGTTATTTAATCTGCAATTTTCAAATATAAATTCTCTGGATGCACAACTTTCTACTCATTTGATTTTTATCAAAAGTAGACTTTTATAACTTTTCAGCTATTACCAATATTTTGTTATATAAACATTGATATCACTGATATTATATATAAACTGTGTGCTACATATACACATATATGTGTGCTGTATTTGTAGTTTATATATATTTAATTTCTTGTTTCTCAATGATATTCTACCTTGCATTAGCTTATTTATATAGGTTTACATGTATACCGGACATTGGCATAATGGTTAGAGTGTTCGCCAATTGCCCGAGTTCAATCCCAGGTCGAGTCATACCAAAGACTCAAAAAATGCTACCTTGCTTAACACTCAGAATTATAAGGTAAGAATCAAGGGTAAAGTGGAGCAATCCAGGGAAATGAGTAGCGCCCTCCCCTACACCTCAGTGTTGTAGCTATCGAAAAGGGAGCCTTCGGGTCACCTTCGACTACGGTCGCCAACTTTACTTTACTCTACATGTATTATATGTTTACGTTGAGTACTAAAATTGGATAATACCGTTTAAGTATATCTAGAGAATCTATTGATATAATAATAGTAATAATAATAATAATAATAATAATAATTGATCATGCCAACAAATGGTATATGCACAACCCAGTAGCTGTCCTAGAAAATGGCACACACAAATTCCTATGGGACTTTGATAAACAAACGGATCACCTAATCTTGGCCAGAAGACCAGACCTAATAATAATCAACAAAAAAAAAAAAAAAAAAGAAAATCAGCAAAATTGTCGACTTTGCCCCTGCTGACCACAGAATAAAACTGAAAGAATGTGAAAAGAGAGATAAGTACCGCGACCTTGCTAGAGAATTCAAAAAACTAAGGAACATGAAGGTGACAATTATACCAATTGTGATTAGTGCTTTTGGCACGGTAACTAAAGGATTGTTAAAGGTCCTGGGGGATTTGGAAGTTGGCGGCCGAATGGAGACCATCCAAACAACAGCATTATTGAAAACGGCCAGAATACTGAGAAGTGTCCTGGAGACTTGAGGAGACTTACTGTCACTCAATTTCCAGTGAAAGAGCATCAGCTTACGCTGATGGGAAAAACTCTAATGAGTAAATAATAATAATGATAATCGACTTTGCTGTCCCGGCTGACCACAGAATAAAACTGAAAGAATGTGAAAAGAAGGATAAGTACCCTGACTTTGCAAGGGAATTGAAAAAACTATGGAACGAGAAGGTGACAATCATACCAATTGTGATTGGTGCTTTTGGTATAGTAACTAAAGGATTATTAAAGGGACTGGAGGACTTGGAAGTTGGCGGACGAGTGGAGACTATCCAAACAACAGCAATATTGAGAACAGCCAGAATATTGAGAAAAGTCCAGGAGACTACATATACAGCACATGAAACTCTGAGTTATGGAAACATAATTTAAATATTCTAAGTTTTGAACCTGCCTTTCTGATAATGATAAGAAACTTTTCCTCCTAACAAGCTCTTCTCGTGAATTGAGAACTCTAGTTGCCGGTAAGCGTGTATATATATATATATATATATATATGTGTGTGTGTGTGTGTGTGTGTGTGTGTGTGTGTGTGTGTGTGTAACTTAAGATTCCTTCACTTACGCCGAAATGACGATAGCTTAGAGGTAAGATGTCCGAGAAATCATCAGGCTTTCGTTAGCAGCTTGAAGCATCTCACGTGTCTAACCCTACTGAAGAGTTGTGATACAACGAAAAAGTCTGTCTGTGGAAGACAATATATTTAATGTATCGATTTTTACGATCTGGAACGGTCAAAAGAGCACAGAAAGATGCAGAAATTTCGCCTTGAGAGTAAGTAGATGGTAAATATGTCTACCGTTAGAAATTAATTAACTTTTTTATTCAACAATCTATTAAATTCAGAGTATTCCATGGTACATATTTTTTCTTCCTGCTAAAATCTGCATTTTTCCTTTTTTTATTTAGCAATTTATTCGATTCTAGCCATTTTAGGTCACACATACACATACATACACACGCGTGCGCACATGCACACTTACAGAAACTGTCTGAGTTGCAGGGGGCTGCAGAATATATCAACTGCATCTCTGCAGAGTGGTTAGACTTCCCCCACGAGAGTCTAAATAATCAATGGTGAGGTTCCAGTAATGCAAAAGGTTTGGGGAATGGGTAGAACCCTTTCATTGCAATCGCTCCCCGGTTCACTCTGACCGGAGTGGTAGCAACTGATATGGTCCGATCTATGGATCAAATAGAACTAAACTGCGTACCTATGCTAAACTGAATTGTTTGAAATAGAACTATTTTTACATTTAACTCTGTGTAAACAAAAAGACTGTACATATACTGAACTGAGTAGTTTGAAATAGAACTGCATGTATAAAAATGGATTTGGCATTAAATAACCTACAATGGTTTATATGCCGTAAAACCAAAACAAATCAAACATACACACAGAGACCTTAATGTAGACGAGAGGTATTGAAAAAATGATCAGTGATTAAGGCAATTATCACTGACAGAATAAAGCCATTATATATAACGCTATATCATCATCATCATCATCATTACGAAGAAGTCGAGCTGATAACACGGAGTCTGTTGACTTTCTCTCTCTATTCACCCCTGTCGTCCATCGTTTGTAGAAAGTCCTCTAAACTGCATTCAGTGTCAGCAAAGAGCTGATGAACATAAATCTTTGCTTGTCAGTCCGCACTGGCAGGTCTATGTGAAGGATTCCATTGGAGAACGTCGTTTATGAGTTCGTTTTTACTTCACCAGCAGTATCCTGCTGGTTTCGTTTGTCTCATTTGGAAAATTCATAATATGAGATGCTGCTATTGCCCGACTAATATTTAAATATATACGAACTTCCTCGCACGACCGACCAAGATTACCAAACTTTTCACTCCATTTTCAATTGAACCGTCTTAAAAAGAGAAATGTTAAAAAAAGCAAAAGCAAAAAAAAAAAAAAAAAAAAAAAGAAAGAAATAGAATAAAATAAAATAAAATAAATAAAAGCAAGAAAAATTCCCTAAAGTTTACTGTAAGAAAGAAAAAGAAATAGGAAAACTAGTACCAAAAAATTTATCTATGTTTTTTTTTCCTTTTTTATTATAAGCTTTTAAACATCTTTAATCATCATATTTGAACATGTGTAGCTTTCCTACATTTAAAAAGTTGATTTTTCCCACAAATAAATTCCTTGCACTACAGACAAAGTTAGCATAAATTTTCACTCCATTTTTAACTGATTCGTCTTGATAAAAATATCTCAAATTTGGTAGAAACCTGAAAACAAAAGTAAAAGAAGCGAAAGAGAAAAGAAAGATAACATCCCTAAAAGTTACCCAAAGGAAGAACAGGAAATTGGAAAACTAGGGTAGAACCATTTATCATCTGTTTTATAAAAAGATTTAAAACGTCAATAATTACAGTCTCCAAAAATCTTTTGCAGTAGCCAACACGCAGCCCACGAAAAAAGATGGGTTTGAGAATTCTGAATAGAATGCACCAAAATAACGTTGCCTACACGATGAATGAAATAAGCTGATCACCCTATGCTTAATTGAAATGAAGTAGGATAATTGGGCTTTGATTAAGTTAAAACTTAAGGGAACTTTTAAGAGTAAAACTCACTTTATCAAAGCACCGGAGATGTATAACTCCACGACTATAAAATTACAACCAAATCGGAGAGTTCAAACTTTGTTATGATTAAACATGCTGTCGCAGTCATTCAGTTATCTTGTCTTGGCTTGTTGCTGAATAACAGTTTCTGAAGGGATGCAGGAGTATAGCATTGGAAACCATGGGATGCAGCATGGTGGATATAAAGTGAGACGAAAAATCCAAAGGTGGGTCAAAGGTGCGTTTCATCTGGCACTAGGCGGAGGAAACTCATAGGTCAAGGGTCAGAATCAAATACTTAAATCAGGAAACTGCAGCTACTTATCTATAAGAGTGGCATCTATTAGCGACAAAAATAGTAACCAAAATACCAGCATGATAATATATATATGCATATATATATATATATATATACACACACACACACACACACACACACACACACACACACATATATATATATATATATATATATATATATATATATATATATATATGAAAAATATTGTATTGCTGATTATGATTGTATAGAAATGCACTGAAATTGATTATGAATGCAGTTATCCCTGATGAAATACTTGTTATTATATGCAGAGTTATTCAAGTATCAATAATGTAAGTGTCAATAAGGATTCGTACAATAATGCATTTTATTTGTAACTTCTGATGCACATTTGAAAAGAAATATCAATTCTACACTCTTTAGAGAATGTAGCATTTACATAAAAAAGGTCGATGTTCTGGTAATGATAATTATCTGAAGTTTTATATGATCCAAATTAATGTTTGCGCAGTCGGCTGAGGCTGTAGAATACATTGACTGAGGTTCCAGTCATGCTGGAGCTTTGGGGAATGCGGAGCGCCCCTTAATTGCCATTGCTCCCAGGTTCACTATGGCCCGGAGTGGTAGCACCTGATTGGGTCCTATCTATGGGTTAAATAGAACTAATTGCATACTTATGCTAAACTGAATTGTTTGAATTAGAACTGTTTGACTAAATTGAATTGCGTGAAATAGAAATTTTTTTGGCAAATAAACTGTACTTACATTTAAATTGCGTATTTATGCTAAACTGAATTGTTTGAAATGGAACTGTTTTTGACATTTAAACTCTACTTACACTAAACTGAATTGCTTAATATAGAATTGTTTTGCCATTTAACTGTGTGTAAACAAAATCTGTATTTATACTAAAATCTGTATTTATACTAAAATCTGTATTTATACTAAATTGAATTAGCTGAATTAGAACTGTTTGACTAAACTGAATAGCTTGAAATAGAAGAGATTTCGACAATTAAACTGTGTACTCATACTAAACTGAATTGTTTAAAATAGAACTGATTGCTTGCATAAAAATGGATATGGCGTTAAATTACCTACAAAGGTTGATATGCCAAAAAAAAAAAACCCAACCAATCAACCAAATTAATATAGTAAGAACTTTTCTATCAAGAAAAATCCATTTTGTATTTAGATCTTATAATTTTGGTTTGTTTTCTTTTTCGCATATGACAATCTCGTATAAAAACATATGCACTTAAAAGTTACGTTTTTATTTAGATTAGATTCACTGGGTTCCTACTCGATTTTGCAAAGAACATGATAAGGTCAATTATATAGAAAACACTAGTCTTTTCTCGTAGAAAATGGATTCATATATTGTGCTCACGTTTTCATTTAGATGTAGATTTTATTGACAATGTGGGAATTGATTGTTACAACTCACTGGTTGAAACAATTTTTCATGTACCCTAAAATTACCGAATGAATTTTGAAGTATTTGTTTAGTGATTGCCTTGTTCAATCTGTTCATTGGTTATGTCTCGACGACAAATATAATTTTATCAATGACTTGTCTTGTTTGATTTTTCGTTGATCGATAGAAATACTTATTCAACTCAAGTGTCGAAAACAAGTCTAATCAAAATGTTTCGGATTAGTTGGTTGGTTGGATTTTTATGGCATTTCAATCTTTTAGGTTATTTAATATCAAATCCATTTAATACAAATAATCAGTTCTATTTCAAAGAATTCAGTTTAGCATGAATAAACAGTTTAATTGTCAAAAACATTTCTATTTCAAGCTATTCTGTTTAGTCAAACAGTTCTAATTCAAAGAATTCTATTTAGTATAACTATCGTTTTTGTCCACACACAGTTAAATGTCAAAACAGTTCTTTTTAAATTAATTCAGTTTAGCATAAGCACGCTGTTTAGTTCTATTTGACCCATTGATAGGACCCTATCAGGTGTTACCACTCCGGACCAGAGTGAACCTGGGATTACTCCGCATTCCCCTAAGCTCCAGCATTACTGGAATCTCACCATCAGATTGTTTACTGTTATATTCAGGACAATCGTTGGTGGGGGTCTTAATCCTCGGCAGAGGTGCAGTCGATGTATTCTACAGCCCAAGCCGACAGGGCAAATTTCAGATTAGAATAGCATCTTATAATAAATAAGGTGACAATGAATTACCAGCACATTAACCAGACGTCTTTTTGACCAGTATTATAGGTTTTAAAGAACATTGGAAAATCGATAAGATAAATGATTGTTATTGCTTTTTCGTTCAATATTCGAGAAGGGTGGTGAGATTCTCAGAAGATATAATGAGATGAATAAAATACGATGAAAGTAAAGAATGTTTGCAGAAATGGCGCAAGAAAAGGATTTCATAATCTTCTATATTTCATAATGAAAATGTTTTGTATTCTTATTTTCTAATTTGTCCTGAACGGACTGAGAAAACAGGAAAACAAAACTCGGGAAGACAAACAGAGAAAAAGATGAGAAATCTTTTAAGCTCATTGTTCTTCAGGTTAAGTCGATAAAATAGTCCTTGGGAAAGCATGAAGGATCCGTAATTGAAAGGAAAATATATCAACCATTAGATTAGTTTGGTTTGGTTTTATGGCATATCAACCACATTTAGTTATATAATGCCAAATCTTGCTTTTGCATATATATTAAATATATGATTGTAAACACATTTTGCAGATTCATACAGTTAAATGAACAAACAGTTCTATTTCTACCAATTCAGTTTAGTATAAGTCAAAGTTCAAGGGTTTCAAATATTGCCATGTATGACTAACAATTCAATTAAACATGAGTGATATTTACACAAAATTTGGTCAAGTGGGTAGGGTGTTCGCCAATGGTCCGGGAGACCTGGGTTCAATCCAAGGATGCGTCATACCAAAGACTTTAAAAATGTTACTTGATACGTCCTTGCTTAACACTCAGCAATATAAGGAACGTATCAAGGGTAAAGTAGAACAATCCAGAGAAAGGAGTAGCGCCCTCCCCTACACTTCAGTGCAGTAGCTATTGAAGAGGGGAACGATCTAGGCGCCCTCGACTACGGTTGCCAACTTTACTCTACTATTTACACACAGCTAAATGATCAAACAGTTCTATTTCTAACAATTCAATTTAGCATGTCATTTGTTTGCACATATTCTAAATGTCAAACAATTCTATTTGACCCATATATAGGACCCTATCAGATGCTACCACTCCGGGCCAGAGTGAACCTGGGAGTAATGCCAATGAAGGTGTACTCGACATTTGCCAAAACATTATTGGACCTTCAAATTGTTTTGTATCAAATCCGAGACATTTGTGGGAGGTCTTACCTCTCTGCAGAGATGCAGTCGGTGTATCATACAGCCCCAGCCAGTTGGGCTATTGATCATTACAGTGTGAGAAAACAACTAAAGAAATATTTGCATCGTAGAATTATTTCATAAAGAAAATTCTTGATTTATTTGGAATTAATAAATGATGTCTTCTGTTGATACGTTGCTTAAAATTATCCAGAATATGCACACACACACAAATACACGTAAACGCAATGGTATACGTATTCAGAGTAGAATAAAACCTAAAATAAACACACACACGCGCGCACACACACACACACACACACACACACATATATATATATATATATATATATATATATATATATATATATATATATATATATTGAGGAAAAGTTCACTTCAAGTATCAGATGTATTAACGAAATAAAACAGTTGCCATTATAGATTTATTTAATCCTTGATATATTCTTTATACTTTCGGTAAGTTAATTCCATCTGTCAACAAACCTTTGGACGCCATGTTTATAAAATTCCTTTTGTTCTGAAATAAGAGATTAACTAATTTTAGCTCTTCTTTTGAAGTCAATCTTAATCCATACAAATTGTTTTGTAAAATCTTAAACAAATTACAGTCAGATGGAACAAGGTCGGGGAAGTATAGTGTGGGAAGCTATTTTCGCAGTTATTTTTTTTTTAGTTCTTTGCTTACTCGTACGGTATTAGGACGGACATTTTCTCGGTGAAGAATTACTTTTTCCCCTATTTACCAGACAGGGACGTTGTTTTTTGTTTTAAGCTATGTTCAAACACCGTACTTGTTGGTAATAAATCTCAGCTGTGATTGTTTGATTACAGTTTAATAGTTCAAAGTTTGCGATTCTTTCCACCATACATTTAACAGAAACTTTTTTGGATGCAAATCCTCTCTCAACTGCTGGAAAGACCCATCACTACAACTAAGCCCCTGATGACGACCATTAACTCTGAGATAAAGGATCTATTTTTCACCCTCAGTAAGGACTCTGCGTCACACCTGCAACAAAAAAAAAGAAGTGGTGAAGCTACGTGAATGCCATCATCTTCATCATCATGGATTACTTTGATTCTCTGTATTTCTTTCTCACCAATTGTCCCTTTCGGTCATCATTCTTGATAAGTCCGTTAGATGACTGAACAGGGCTGATGAATGTAAGTTCTTGCTGGTCAGCCAACACTGGTGTGTTTATATATAGAAATCCAATTGAGAGGGTTGCTTATAAGTTCGTCCCAAATGTCTTGCTTATTTTTTAACGGTTTGTGAGATGGGATGTAAGTTTCCGTACAGCTGCTGTTTGCATCCAGGATTTGTTCAAAACAGCGCGTAGAAAACTTGAACATTTCTCATCAAGCTATTCCTCCAAACGTTTCGATAAAATGCAAGTGGTGGAACTATCCAGTTATATTAACACGGTTACAGTTTGGAAGAATTGCCGTGTTCTCTACGGACAGATGGTATGGGACGCATCTGCCAAACTTTGAAATTTTTCCAAGTTTTTTCTTTTCTTTTAGCAATGAATAACAATAACGTTTACAATGAAGTTTCTGCCAAATTCACTAATTGTAAAGCTGGGGTTTGCCGCAACAGCTACTTCCAGTACGTTTGAATCGAGCCAACTCAGGTGACTGTCTCTCTTTTAAACTAAACTTCTCATTTCTAAAACGGGAAAACCACCATCTTCTAGTTCTTTCACATAAGTGCTCTGGGTATCTTTTGCTGTTGTATTTGCGTTGGTTCTTCTATGGAACTAGTAGAATATAATGGGTTGAATGCTTTCGTTAGTTGGATCAAACGTGAAGTTCATTTGAAAGAGTTTTCTTAAATAATGTTCTTATAACCTGAAAAGGAAAGAGGCGTATTGCTTTTGTTGGCATGAGTAAACATCAAACAGAACTTAATTAAATTTTGTTCAATGTTCTTGGCTCAAAAATCGACCAGAACTTTCGTCAGAACTTGATTATATACTTGGCTGAGTCAAAAGATTTGCAAAATCTTGGTACCTGCTAGTTTAGGGTACGTAAATGACGTGATTGCAGCAATTCGAGGTAAGGAAAGGTATCCGTTGTAGTTTGTAGTATCGTGGTAGTCGGTGCGCTTACAGGTCGCGGAAGAAACCAAAAACATGTCATGCAAAAGGGGAAGGCACATTTGATCACAATACAGTAAGAAGATGTCTGAAGAAATTCCGCTCAGGTAGTAGAAGTGATCGACTATTATCCAAGGTCGGGTCGAATTTCGAAGCTGTGTTTCAAGCCACTGAGGCACATTCGGAGAATATCAGTCGAGTTTGGCATCTCACAGTTTAGGTGTTTCGTCATCTTTACTTCTCTTTTTACAGTGGTAAAACATGCAAATCCATTGACAGATTATCGACGATATGAAAATCTCCGACCTCTGATAAAGTAAAACGGGAATTATTCTAAGCTTTAGCTGTGTCAGCACTACTGTATAATTGCACCACTTGGACTTCAACTTCCTGGAGGAACAGCTAGATGCAAACTACTCAAAGATGCTGCCAGCAGTTTTGAACAATTCCTGAAAGCAGTATCCTACGACACAGCAGTTTTATGGCTGCTTTCTCCCATCTCACAAACCGTTTAAGTAAAATGAACAATACATACAGGGCACTGCAACAGGGTGTCCGCATGATGTGGTAGTTAACGTACTGGAGGGTCTTATCGTAGTAAGTGAGTTTGAACTCCAGTTGCGCTAATACGATCACTTTCGGACAAATATCCTTGGGAAAGGCATGAAATCTCTTATCCCTCCAGGTATGGGTTAAATTGTACCACCGCTTTTCTACAAGGATGATTTTTGCTTTAAACAACCCACAAAGGTTGATATGCCATTATAAAAAAAAACAAAACAAAAACAAATCGAGCACTGCTGGAAAAGTAAAAACGAACTCATAAGCGACATTCTCCTATGAACTCCTACACATAGATTCACTAGTGTTTGGTGATCACTCATTTGGTCCGTTCGGACACTGAGTGCTGCTTCAAGGATTTATCAAGGGCAATGGATGGTAGGTACAGATGGCGTGAGAGAGAGAGAGAGAGAGAGAGAGAGGGAGGGGATTCTGTGCTGTCAATATGCCTTGATGATGAGAAGTTTTTAGTTAGACCAACATTTTTTTTTCAGATATTTCTAAACACCTTCGAAAAGAAACCATAAAAAGAATTAAGGGTAATAATCTTTTCAAAAGTTCTTAGGTTTATTTCAAAAGAAAGAATAAAAATAAATAAATCAAATGACGGCAAAATCCGTTGATGGGAAGAAACCAAAATGAAAGTAAAGCATTATGTAAAGGTTAACTGAAATTCAAATGAGAAAGTGAAAGTGTTATGTTTTGACCTTTTGACCCGGCCAAAAATGCCATTCAAGGTGATGCACCGGAAGGAAGTGGCACATTCTAATGGCAGTTATGAGAGGAAATCGCGTGGGCGGAAATTGGCTGATGAAATGGGACGAGCCAAAAAAATTCCCATGGTACACTACAGAGTGATGCACCGGAAGAGAGTGGCCTCTGAACTGCATGACAGTTATTTCCGCTGGGTGACGATTAAACATTCGATTTCAAAGATCGAGTGGGCGTCAAACGATTATATAACTCCCAGGGGGCCAGTGAAGCAGCCATTATTGTCCAGACAGTTGGAGACGAGATGTGGTAGGGAAAGCCACAACTGACTGAGGGGATACTCGGGAACCCCGATGGAGTTTGGGGTCCAGAGAAGATGCTGATAAGATGCCGTAAAGAAAGTCAGCATCCAGCAGAGTGGGCCCTAGGCCTCCGGTTTAGCAGCCCTAGAGAACAAGAAAGACACAACGTGACGGTCATAACAGTGGGGTCAAAATATTACAGTTTATGTTCAGTCTCCAGCTCCCTCTCACAGTAAAACCCCACACAACCTTTTCGAACCCTTGCAATAAAGTGAGAGGTAAATATATTTATAAAGAAGTATTCCTGCGTCTTATGCGTCTGTCTTTGTAACTGCGTCTTAATTATTGTGTCGTTGTAGATGATGATATAACAAAAGAGAGCAACTAATTTATACAAGTAAACAGGAAAATTGTTTTGATAGATAATAGGGAGGTGCCCGTGGTGTAATGGTTATCGTCGTAGGAATTGGACACGACGATACGAGTTCAAATCCTGGACGAGACTGATTACATTTCACATAGCACTAATACCCTTGGGAAAGGTATGAATCCAATTATTCTCCCTCTCCAATTATTTATGGGTAAATAGTAGGACAGACTAGGTTATTCAGCCTTGGTGAGGCAACTAGCCTAGGAGAAGGAAAACTCTGAATTCAAACCTGTTAAACTCTGCTTAAAAATTGACCTTGTGTCATATCCTGCCCGAGCGGAGGGGTTGGGTAAATATGAATAGATAATAGTTTTAAAAGTGTTTATATTAGGAAAACTAAACGTTGTAAATTTCCAAGCCAATACAGTTTTAGAATGGGCTTTTTTTTGCAAGTTGTAAAATGATTACTGTATTTGACGGCATATAAGACTCACGTTTTTTTTTTATTATTAGAAACATCTTTTTAAATTACCCTGTGTCTTATATGCCATATGTAGGTTTAGAATTCGAGATAGTCAACCGAAGTTAACGCCCTGGCAAGATTTATTAGCTAGGACTTTATAGTAACTTCCATATACCTGTCATCATATTTACTAACCCCTCCGCTCGGGCAGGATATGACACAAGGTCAATTTTTAAGCGGAGTTAAACAGGTTTGAATTCAGAGTTTTTCATTCTCCTAGACTAGTTGCCTCCCCAAGGCTGAAGAACCTAGTCTGCCCTACTATGCTGGAGGGAGAATAATTGGATTCATACCTTTCCCAAGGGTATTAGTGCAATGTGAAATGCAATCAGTCAGGTCCAGGATTTGAACTCGGGTCTCCGTGTCCATATCCTGCGACGATAACCATTACACCACGGGCACCTCCATATATACCTGTTATTATTTAAAAGGCTGTTATTCAGATTAAAAGTGTTATTGAAATTATTCATTATATTCTTTTCATCATGTTCAGTATTAGTACTTTGTTTCACTAAAAGTCTTCCTTGATTTGCCCGGCTAAAATTGGGATGCATCTTATAGATCCGTCAAATATGGTTTGTTGGAAATCAAACTTCTAAATCTGATGATATTCAATGTTAAATTTCATTCAATTTTATACTCTTTTACGGTTTATTTTATTTCGTTTTTTTTTAATCTTTTTTTCTTTTTTTTTTTTTGCTTCGCTCTTTTAACAAATTGTCGACCTTGCTTTCCATCAGTTTCTAACTTATTATCACTGTTCCTATGTATGAAAGCATTTAATCTATTAGTGTTGGATGTAATGTGTGTTTATATCATCTGTTAAATATCTATGTTGCATAAAAAAAGCTTTTTTTCTTTTAAAGATCTGCATTAAAAGAGAAAACTACAGGTAAATTCGCTGATGTTGATCATTCGTTTCAAATGAAAAATATAAATATTTTGGACATGAAATAATCTGTCCAATTCAAAAGACGTCTTCCTCTGTTATTTCATGCCGTCGTGTTTCAAAAGTCTAAGGGTCAGAATTGTTGATTGACACCTGAGACGCCTATTTTGAGGGAGAATACCAACGGAAAGGTAAAATCTTTTAACGCTCCTAATTAAACAGAACTTTTGTCCCATGCTGTCATTCTTAGTGGTGGGTAAATCCGTCCCGCTGTGCAAATAATTTCAAAGGGACTAGAAATTAGTGTTCCTCTTATAAAAACCCGTTAGCCCGAGGGAATTGCTAAGCTTAGCTTAGATAACATAAGAATGAACACAATAGAGATAGTAAAATACTGTAGTGTTTAGTTAAATTTTTGCATTTTTAGACTAATCTAGTCCGCTTACAGATACTACCGAAAATCATTGAGTTATATTCAAGCAGAAAAAAATTTTACCACGAAAAACAAGACAAAAGTCTACTAATTTACAGACGTTAAATTCGTCTAACTTATACAATCTTAAAAAAAAGAAACGAACAAAAAATCTTAAAAGCAGTTAGCAAATATTAATGAACCGGATGTTAAACCAGAATTGCTCACTATTACTTCCGAAAAAAAAACCTGGTATTTAATAAAGAAGCTTCACAGCCTTTGGTCTTCTCTCGTCACGTTGGATGAATAGCAATGGAGGACGGGGATCAAAATCATTCCTCTGCATCATTTTTAAGGGAAGACTAAAGCCACCGAACAGTTCTATTTCAATGTCTTTGTCTTCTAGTCCATAACAAATTCCAGAAGCTTACTTTTTATATCTCATTTATTCCTACTTCGATAGGCACTTCTCTTTTATTTATGAGAACAGCGGGAATTTTCAAACAAAAAATAAAGGAAATTTTGTGTTAAACATGACTAAAAGATTAGAATATATTAGCTATCCTTGCAATTATCGGTTCAACGTCAATCGAACAATACAACAAAATTTCAAATCATTAACTGAGTATCCTATGATAAGATAGCTATGTAGCGGTTAACATTTACTTTACATCAATAGAAAAGTTTTAAAAACAACCTATGCTGTTCAAATTGTTTAAATCTATATTATTTATTCTTTGTATATAAATACTAAAAAAATAGATGGAATAATTTCTAACAGGGTTATTTTGCCAGACTGATTAATCAATTGATTGATTTTTACGGCATGTCAACGCGTCCGGGGTTATTTTATGCCTGAAGGTTAGGGAATCTCGTTTTTCGTACGTTCCTGTTAAGATTTTTGGGTAGTTGCTTCTTTAGAGGTTTTTTTTTTTTGCACACAGTCCAATCGAATATGAGCAATTTTTGAAAATATTTATTTCACGCATAGATGGGACCCAAACAAGTACTACCACACTGAGTCAGACAGGAATCAGTGAATCAGCAAGGAAGCGAGACTCCACATTCGTTCATATTTCCTAATCTGGTGCCCTACCATCAGATACAGTTTAGTATCATACCAAGTAACCCCCCACCTTTTTAGGATAGTTTCTATCCTTCTGCAGAGAATGCAGTCAGCATATAGAAACCTCATTAACAGGGCGATATACTGCCTGAGAAAACATGAATTCTAAGCAGTTTAGACATAAAACTACATTTTTCTTGTTGGTAGAAATCACGAGTAGACAAACAAAATCAAACAGAAAAGGTCACAATGTTCATTAAAGCAACATTTCCGATAGGTTTTAATGCTGTCAACAACGTCATTGGCCTTTCTATTATCACTGCGTCAAATATTGATCACTCGACGTTTGTAAATATTTTGACAATGATGTTTCGCTGGTCATTTTATGAATGGCTAAATCCTGTTCGTTAAAAAGAAAAGAAAGGATGCACGACGGGAAAGATTTATAGCTACACCAACAGATAAACAATGATGATTGATATCATATAAAAAAACTGATTCGATTTTGTTAAAGAGAAAATGTTTTAGAAATATTTCTTGTCTTCTTGAGCGAGTTTCAATATTAAATTCGATAGCGAAGTCAAGGATTTATTATGTTACACTTGGCTAAAGGAAAAAATGTTATGCTCTTAAAAAGGGATTTATAATCCATCTTTCTTTCCCTTTCTCATTCTCTCTCTCTTTCTCTTTCTCTCTTTCTCTCTATCTATCTATCTACAATGTAAAAGAAGGGTACTATCTCTCGCTTTATGTACATATAAAGAAGAAGAAGAAGAAGAAGAAGAAGAAGAAGAAGAAGAAGAAGAAGAAGAAGAAGAAGAAGAAGAAGAAGAAGAAGAAGAAGAAGAATACATTAATTCAGGTAAAAAGTCAGACATTTGGAATACTAGCTCCAATGGGGATCGTAATCATGAAACTCTTAGTCATGAATTTTTATCTTGTCTTACATCTTTTACATCTTATTTTTTTTTACAATATTGCGATATTACCCAGCATTTTTGTGCAATCATCTCTGCGAAGGTTTTCCGAATTAGAGGTATTTTAGCCTTAAATTTTAATCATTTTTAATCATTATTATAATCATTATATATATAAATATATCAACATCACCATGAAGTTACACAGCCAGCATGGAGATTTGCGTGGCTCTCTCTCTCTCTCTCTCTCTCTCTCTCTCTCTCTCTCTCTCTCTCTCTCTTTCTCTCTCCATCCGTGCAAAACATCAATCACTTCCCGAAGGTCTTCCAAACTACATCCTGTGTCCGTGCAGAGCTGTTGTATGTAAGTTCTTGCTGCTCTGTCAACACTGGCACAACCATGTGAACGGGCCTATTGGAAAACGTTATTTATTAGTTCGTCCTAGATTCTCCAGCTGTGTCTCACGTGTATTATTCGTCTTACTTGGACGGTTTTAAGAATGGGAGGTAAGTGGTGGCACAGCTATTGTCTCGTAGGGTATTGCTTCCAGGATTAGTTCATTATAGCTCGTAAAATTCTTGTGCAGTTATCTTCGAGCTTTTTCTTTATACGCTTAATCAGCGTTCGTGTGGTGCATTCATACATTAGTACTGAGACAACCGCTGCTTGGAAGAATTTTTTCAAATTTTATCAGATAGATTTTATCATTAGATATGATCGATAGCCTATCGATAGCAGTCAACGACTTCGCTAGGCGCATATTGGCATTACTTTCAATAGATAAGAAGCCGCTGCCAAGCTACGTAAACTTATCTACTAAATTTCAGAGGACCACCATTTAGAGTAGAGATAGCTCCACGAGTAAAACCCATGCACTCCGTTTTGTTTGCATTCATGTGGAGGCCAATGCCTCCTGCGGCCTGTTCCAGGCTATGCAGCAGGGATTCGGCTTGGATTGGTGTATTTGCAAGAAGCGCTATATCATCTGCATAGACTGCGTCTGTTATAGTTTCTGACGGATATCGTCTGCTTCTTGCCCATTTTTTTTTTTTAGTGTAATTATATCTATCGACGTTCGAAGTACGTAGTCTAGAGAGATATGGACCTTATGAGGAGGTGCTCGTAGTGTAATGGTTATCGTCGTAGGAAATGGACACGGCGACACGAGTTCTAATCCTGGACGAGACTGATTGCATTTCACATAGCACTAATACCCTTGGGAAAGGTATGAATCCAATTATTCTCCCTCCAGCTATGGGTAAATAGTAGGACAGACTGGGTTCTTCAGCCTTGGTGAGGCAACTAGATTGACAGAAGGAAAACTCTGAATCAAAACATGTTAAACTCCGCTTAAAAATTGACCTTGTGTCATATCCTGCCCTTGCGGAGGGGTTGGTAAATATGGATATGGAGCTTATGTATCTCCTTGCAGAACTCCAGCAACAATGTCGAAGAAGTCTGTGTCCCTGTCCAGTGAGTGAACCTTGACTTTCGCGTTTCTATAGGACATCATTATGGTTGTAACAGTTTTCTTTGGTTAGAAGTATTTGCCCCGTCTTTCCTCTGTGTATGGAATCAATTGCTTTGGAGAAATCTACAAACAATAATGTTGCCACTTGATTTTTTGCTCGAACTCCTTCGATATACTGAGCAGACGCATTTACGATTTTGTTCTAGTTTTTTTTTTCTACTTCCAGTTGTGATTATTCAGTAACGAAATAAATATAACCAATGCCACTCGTTTTGTTTTCAAATATATGGTAGTCAACCTGACAGCCAGGCTTATAATATATTGACTGAACCCCACAGCACAGGGGTAAGCCCCACCACTTAAAAACACCAAAAGACAAAAACCGGGTTGTCCTGGGTTTTACACTAAACTGAATCTGATGATGAGGTTCCAGTTTTCAAGATCTAGCGATTGTCAAGTACCCCTTCTTTGACATTACTCTCAGGTCCAGTCTGACCCATTAGTACCTGTTCGGATTTTATTCATGATTTCAATAGATCTCTTTAAAAAGTATTCGATTTGACCGTGTGTTTAAAAAGAAGCTTTTATAAAACATCTACATAAAAATGTAAATATGATCGTATATTAAACGCGATTCCCTTACCTATCCTTGTGGTCTAATTGTTAAAGCGATGGGCTTCGGAATCGTAGTATGCGAGTTCGAACTCCACGTTCACTTTCGGACAAATACCCTTGGGAAAGGTATGAGCTCCCTTATCCTCCTAGCTATGGGTTAAGTATTACCACTACTGTTCTTCTAGAAGAATGGCATTTAATAACCCACGAAGATTGATATGTCATTAATCAATCAAACCAAACTTACATTAGTTGAAAATTCCTATGACAATATGCTTTATGATAAAAGAAATTTATCTAAAACCCGATACGTAAATAATTTTGTATGTATATAACACATAGAAAGACTTTAATCCATGCAACAGAGTAAAATGCTCTAACTTAAAAAATAAACTATTTCAAATCCAGTTTACAACTTAATAATAGTCTTTGTGCTTAACTCTTAACTCAACCAGTTTAATTTCTCAAAAGAAATAAAAATTAAATGCTAATTATCGAGGACTTCCAATTGTCTATTTATTTGCTTACTTCCTTCCATTGACCTGTTATATAAATTCTGATATGATTGCATTTTCCATAGCGCTAATACTCTTCGGAAAGGTATACATCCAACTATTTTCTCACCAATAGGTAAATAGTATGGCAGACTGTGCTCTTTAATCTTAACATGGAAAATATTCTAGAAGGAAAAACTTTGCAACCAAACCTGTTAAAATTCGCTAAAACAATTGACATTCAGTCACTCTCTACTCATTTGGAAGTGTTGGTTATTACATATATTATAAATTCTTTAAACAAGATAGCACTCGTCATCGGGACCTTTAATTACTGAAAGCGGCTTTTAAGCGGGTATGAATAAAAAAAATGAGACAGTTGATAAAGCAAGGCAAAACACACACACACACACACACACATATTTTTATTGATATGGTGCTGATTCAGTATGTGAATTAAGATAATATTGTCGTCACCAAAAGTTACAAGATATTTTGATAGTTTGTATAAAATGAATCGAAAATGTAAGGAAGAAAAATTTTTGCAAGTTGTTAACCAGTTACTTCAAACAGATGAAATCGAAAATAAAGAGACAAAATGAATTGTTAGATTTCCTTAGGATAGGTATCTCATTTCTTACTGCATTTCATATGATTTGTGGGATAACTTTAACTTTGACTAAATTTGCTTCTAATTTGTTTATTGATTAAATTATTTTTCGAGCAGACAGTGGCCATCGGCTGATAAAACACCTTTCATTCTTTTTTTTTAATACTGTCATAACGCTTTAGTTCAATAATAGATTAAAAAAATATCTGAAAGGCAGTAAAGTAATAAATTAAACTGCGGAAAAGCGGAATTGAGATCAACATGTATAGAACTAATTAACATACGTCCTCTCGTCAAATTGACAAGGTTCTACGTTTATTGAATTGATCTTTACTTAAGAACACTTTTTTTCCCTATTTAACGAATACCATGTCTGTAAATTGTTATTCTAAATTGTGTGAATATTTTCTATTTACGCAAGAGCGAATGTATTTTTGAAAAGACTTGTTTAAATGTAAATTTTCTTACACTTCAAAATGTCAATTTATAAGAAGTGATCTGAGACTCGACTGAAAAAGCCGTTTTCATAAAGAACTTGTAGGATCTTTGATAAATGTATTTTAACGATAGTATTGTCTATTGTTAAAAGATGTGCTATTTTCTTATAATAATCACTGATCAAACACGCAAATGCTTTAATATAACTAACAACGTTTCGGTTAGGTGATTAAATATATTCTACGTATTCATAAGCCGAATAACTTAGATAATATAACCGATTTTACACAAGAAAAAGTGTATTGACTTGAATAATCAACAGAAGTATCCTTGTCTTCAGTATTAAGATAATCTGGTTTTAAAGATAATCGACTATTTAACAAAATCTTTATTATGCATGAAATAAGATGCAGTTTATTAGAAACAAAACTTTTTTTTAATAAAGAAAAGCGAAATCGAATGATTTTTGAAAGGGGTTTAATCAAGGGGAATAAACATTTTTGTAAAAGAGAGGATAACTATTTATGTATGAAAGATACTGTGACTTTATATGTTTAATGGTCGTACAGCCTTATCTTACCACAGAATAGTAAAATATTCCGGTGTTATAATAAAACAACACATTACGTGAGTATAAAAGATAATGTGACTTTATATATTTAATGGTCATACAGCCTTATCTCACCACAGAATAGTAAAATATTCCGGTGTTATGATAAAACAACACATTACGTGAGTATAAAAGATAATGTGACTTTATATATTTAATGGTCATACAGCCTTATCTCACCACAGAATAGCAAAATATTCCGGTGTTATGATAAAACAGCACATTACGTGAGTATAAAAGATAATGTGACTTTATATATTTAATGGTCATACAGCCTTATCTCACCACAGAATAGTAAAATATTCCGGTGTTATGATAAAACAACACATTACGTGAGTATAAAAGATAATGTGACTTTATATATTTAATGGTCATACAGCCTTATCTCACCACAGAATAGTAAAATATTCCGGTGTTATGATAAAACAACACATTACGTGAGTATAAAAGATAATGTGACTTTATATATTTAATGGTCATACAGCCTTATCTCACCACAGAATAGCAAAATATTCCGGTGTTATGATAAAACAACACATTACGTGAGTATAAAAGATAATGTGACTTTATATATTTAATGGTCATACAGCCTTATCTCACCACAGAATAGCAAAATATTCCGGTGTTATGATAAAACAGCACATTACGTGAGTATAAAAGATAATGTGACTTTATATATTTAATGGTCATACAGCCTTATCTCACCACAGAATAGTAAAATATTCCGGTGTTATGATAAAACAACATATTACGTGAGTATAAAAGATAATGTGACTTTATATATTTAATGGTCATACAGCCTTATCTCACCACAGAATAGTAAAATATTCCGGTGTTATGATAAAACAACACATTACGTGAGTATAAAAGAAAGAAAGAGAAAGAGAGATATTAACGGCCGATTCATTTGTAAATAATGTGGTCATCGGCGAAAAAAATATGTGCGTATGGTTGTTTTATTTTATATCCTTTTATTTAATTCAAGTCAAATGAAAAGATATAAAACAAAGCAGCCAAAAATTAATTTTGTTGAGAAACAACCGGATGCGTATCGAAACACAAAGAAAAATGTCTGAAATAGGAAATATAAAATACAAACTCCAGCACTGCATCACATAGACTAGTCACGAAAAATTCAAAACAAATCTAATGATTATAAATGATTATGTTTTCTTTGCGAATTAGCGTAGTTCCAAGTGGGACTAATAGAAACCGTCACAAATGGATAAAACCTGAGATGATATCTAAAACAGCCAACTGCTACTGAAGTTCTGCATTGACTGAACCCCTTGAAACACCTGAGAGGGCAACTGTCTCTATAAAACGTTGATCGTCACTTAACAAGAAATGTCAAAATACAATTCTTCGTTCGATTGCCAATAGATTCAAAAAGAGATAACCTGGTGTCCACCTGATCTTTCCGGGGTTATTTAGGTAAGAATCAGTAAAACAACTTCTCTTACGATCGTGCTTGTAAGTTTAGAAGGCAGATCATCAGTCGACAGAAGGGAAGAACCAAAAAAAAGTGAAAATGAAAAATAGAGAAAGAATACCAAGTTATGCAAAGAAGAAGAAAGATTGAAATTGTATAAAGCTACCGAGATAGAAAGAAATAATATGAAGTACTTGTCTACTTAATAATTAGTTATGAAAAATCACGGATATTTTATAATTTCAAAGATATATTTTAGACAAGAAATATATAAAATATTTATATAAATTTACTACACGTTCAGTAATGTGTTATGTTACTGTAACTTTTTCTATTTAATAATTATATATATATATATATATATATATATATATATATATATATATATATATATCCCCCATGGGGATTGAGCACTCTGGTGAAGGAATTGTCGGCTACCGCTCGCATAATGCAAAGCTCTTTGAAAGAATTGAGCACTCTGGTAGCCGATAGGGTATAAAAAATGTAAACTGCTGATGCTTTTGCTAAAATAAATACCTTAAAAATTCCCTTAGCCAACGTGGTCCGCTTGGTGACCTAGAGGTCTGAGACTTAATCTAACGTAAAGTTGGACGGGTTTCGATCTCGGCTTCGAGCGTCCTGCGTGTCTAGCCACACTATAGAGTTCTGATAGAACGAAACAGTCTGTCTGTGGATGACAATATATATATATATATACTTATTGGAGGTCTGGGCTAGTGGATAGAGTGTTCGCCAATTGTCTGGGAGGTCGCGTCATACCAAAGACTTTAAAAATGGTACTTGATACTTCCTTGCTTAACACTCAGCAATATAAGGTACGTATCCAGGGTAAAGTGGAGAAACCCGGGGAAAGAAGTAGCTCCCTCCCCTACATCTCGGTGTAGTAGCTATTGAAAAAGGAGCCTTCAGTTCGCCCTCGACTACGGTCGACAACTTTACTTACTTACTATATGATAAAGGATCAAGATACGTTGATCGCTAATGAAAAAAGAAAAAAATTGAAACAGTATTGGAATTATCTGCACACGTACACAGAGAAAGAGACAGAGAGAAGAGAGAGAGAGAGAGAGAGAGAGAGAGAGAGAGAGAGAGAGAGACGTACACATTTAAACAAAATGATCTCACAGTGAACAAGGAAATGTATGCATACAAACACATACACACACACACACACACACACACATATATATATATACATATATATATACTATATCAATTAAATCTGTAAATAGACTTAAAAAGAATAATCCAAAAATAATCTGAGATATATACAAATATGGATATAAAGGGTTATATATATATATATATATATATATATATATATATATATATATATATATATATATAATCCATTGAACCTGATGAAATGTATTCCCCGCAGTTAACGGTCAAAAAAGAAACAAATTTCTATTCAAATCCATCTGAAGAGTCTGTCAATGGTGAAATAAATTTGAAAAATAACTTTTGCAACAATATTCCAATTGTGTTGGACTGCGGGATGAATTTATTGGTATCATTGGTTTAAGTCATTGATTCTTGATTGAGCCAATAATTTCTCAGTAGCCTTCGTAAAAATATTATCAGTTTCTTTTATGATCTCCACTAAAAAAACAACATTTTCCTTGCTTTTAATTCCAAAAACAAACTGTTCATCAATCTATGTAGATACTGCGTATATGTTTTATATAACGATATAAAGAGATACAGTTGTTTTCAGAAGATGAAATTGCTGATGATATTTTTCATAATCTATATTTGTTATGAATTTAAGTCTTATACGAGTATAAAAACAGCCAAATTAGGGCCAGATTGCATGGAGAAATATATATCAATATAAATCTGAAGAATCCTGAAAAGTAGTTTCAGAATAGTATTATTTTCGTTATATTTATTATGTTTAAATCTTTTATTTAATAAGAATAGTTTATATCATAAATAGACTTGATTTAGCCAAAAATGTTACGAATTTAATCAAATCTATTTTGTAATCAGTATATATAGAATTGTTTCAAGTCTGATTCAAGTATAGACTGATGTCATAAAAGAAAGAATCAAAATTTTAAAAAAAAGATAAATTGTTTTTATTGCCTGAATTTATTTTCCATTTACGCAAGAAAGATTATTGTGGAATAATCTATTGTAATATCAGGGAATAGTTGATGAAAATTTCTCGTTGAAACCTAAGATTGAACCAACGACAATTCTTTAAAACCTTTTTTTGGATAATTATAGATAAATTTTTCAGAAAATACTAAAATGAATAAAAAAGCAGATCAATGGCTCTTTATGTATATATTATCGACTAACTTTTCTATTTTCGCAATACTTTTAATGCGAAAACATCCTATGAGCAACGTTCCATGTCATTCAAAATTACATAACTGATGACTGAAAGTGTGATTAAAATAATTATAAATATTACCCAAATAATTCAAAGTTTCCGCGCTTTTGAAAAAGGATTCCCAATTTGTGAAGTTCTTCGGAAAATTGTGATAAAAATACGGAGTAAATCATTAGGATAATATTGTGTTGACTAAGTGAAGCAACCTTATAATTTACTATTCGCCTCGCCTCTCCATAATTATCTTTAGGAAATAGTTGAAATTGTTGACTGAATAATAACAAGTCGCTGTTGTTGTGTAGAAATTATCAGACGTGAAGAAAAGGAGTTGCCTAGCTTGACATTTAATCTTAGTGAATTCTAACAGCTCCCTATTTTGTTTGTTTGTTTGGTGGGAGGAAAAACTTTGAGTAAATAAATAAATCAATAAAAATTTGTTTCTTTTCAATATCTTAAAAGATCATGGATGTTGAAAAACATATTCTTCCCTTATTCAACATTTAAACATGAAACTGTACTTCATTTTATTCCCGTGAAAGGTTGTGTTTTTTTAACAAAGAAAGAGAATTTAGAAGATTTTGAAATTAGGACAGGTTACCGACGTTTTCCGAGATGAAATATCGAAACAGAAAAAAAGAAAAATGTACATCTATTCTTATTTCATCATTAATTTTGGGTTTGAACAGATTTGATAAAGGGCTAAAATCATTAATCGTTTGGGTTTTTTTTTGTTTAATGGCATATCAACCTTCTTTGTTTATTTAATGCCAAAACTATCCTTGTAGAAGAACAGCAATGGTACTATTTAAACCACAGCTAGAGGAATAAGGGGTTTCATACCTTTCCCAAAATTATGAGATTGAAAATAAACATATTAACGTGACAGAAGGTTAAACTCACGTATTTCGAGGCTGCAGTCCAGTACATTATCCATTACTCCCTCGAAAATTATCTCGTCACCGTTTCCCGTTTAACATTTGTAACAATCCTAAAACACTGGCGTGTTTTAATTGATTCATTTTAACGATATTCCAACCCTTCTAGGGTTATTTTATGCCTACAAATTAGGGAAGTGCGTTCATTGTACATTCATATTTACATTTTTTTGTAGTTGTGGCTTAAGAGGATTTTTTTTATTACACAAGGCCTTTTCGAATACGAACAACTTTTAGATAGATCTATTTATATATATGGATTCACCACATGGACGCTAAGCGTATGGAAAAAAAACTTGACGGCAATTGAACAAGAATGCTACAATCTATATTGAACAACGTCCCACAAAACAGCAGCCGTACGGCCACCAACCACCCATCTCGAAAATCATCCAAATTAGACAAGAAAAAAGACATGTAGGACCCTGCTGGAGATGTAAGGACGAACTCGTAATCGATATACTGCTGTGAACAGCTTTATATGGATGAGCAAGGGTTAGACGACCAGCTAAAAACTATCTACAAAAGCTCTGTACTGGTACAGGATGTAGCCTGTCGGGAGAAGTGGACAATAGAGACGAGTGGCGAGAGAGGGTCCGGGAAATCCCAGCTAGCGATACGTCATGATGATGATGATGATAAGAATTTGATACTTAGATGGGACCCTAACAGGTTGTATTCCTCGAGGTCAGAGGAGGCCGGAGAGTAATGGCAGTGAAGGAGTACTCTATGCTCTTTAGATCTCCAAGACTAAAGCCTCACCATTAGATGCAGTTTAGTGTCCGAACCAGGACACCTACTTTAGGGATACAGTCGGAGTATTCTAAGCCTTGCAGATAGAGTGAAGCAGTATTTTGTGTAGTTTGTCAAATAGGAGCTGAATGATTAAATTGTAAATGGTTCTTTAAAATACTTTTATATGATACACATTTGTTTAGTTTTAGATAAATTAACTTAGAACACAGAGAATTTATACTCTTATATTTTTAAACCAATCAGCGAAGGACACACAGAATAGAATATTCTTGAAAAATCGGATCAAAAACTAACTAGTAGAAAATTTTATCACAGAAACAAAAATAGCTTGGTTCCAAAATAAATAAGTAATTTCTGTGAATCTGATTGGTTAAGACAGGTCATGGGCTATGCTTTCGCCAACGTCTGCGCATTTGAACTTTATTTGATCAGTAATAAACTTAAAACATGTTACTTTGATCCATTTTTATTTACTAAAAAATATAAATAGCAAAGTTTTTTAGTTCAAAGTAGAGACCGACAGTTCAGCGGACAGGCACATCACATCACAGCACGGCATAGCAGGATAGATTGATGGTAGATGACCCGCTAATACACACAAAGGTTAGGAGAGTAGACCGAAGAATCCATGCATACCAGGATACACACATATACACATATGTGCACACGTATGTAAGTACAAGTCTATCTTTTCTCTCTAGTTCGGACATACACATATAGACACATTCAATTTGACGGACAATATTCGTGTTTTACACACACATTTAAACACCTTTGATATAATCATTGACATTGTCGAGTTATTATAAAGTATACATTTTTTAACGTTCTTGTTTTTGTCAAATTTCTCTTGTCTACGTTGTTTGTACAAATTTGTGTTGTATTATTGTGGAACTAACACTCGAAGTTTTACTTTTCGTGGAAAGTCGGGAAATACTTTTCCTCAACACTTTCAAAAGTTCGTTCAATAAGCTTTAAAAAAGAAGAGCGGTAGCCGAATATTTTTGTTGTGGCAAGATACTATCATTTCTTATAAAACTAGAAAACCCAATTCAGATTTTCGTCTTAATTTCTGTGCAGGTGAGACTCATACGAAAGTGAGAGGTGCACAAAAAATCTAACATCTCGGTGAAGCTTAGAATTTTTTGAACAACCTACGTACATGAATTTTAAATTAAAAAAAAACAGGGGGTGTCCTCGTGGTTTTATGGTTAAAGCAATTGACTGCGGAATCGTAGTAAGCGAGTTCTTATTGAATTATTTTTCCCTGCTTTTCTAAAGATTCATTTTCTCTCTTCCGGTTTCCTCTTCTCAACCATGTCCAGATAATATGATGTGCAATTTCAATAGTTTGTCGTTTGAAGTATCCATATAGTTGTTTTTCTCCCAATTCTTAATTTCTAAAGTTTTTGATTGTTGCTTTTATGCTTGTCTGTAAGTTAATTCTGTTTATAATGTAGTCTGTCTTACTTGGTTCTTTTTTGTATATTCTTTTAGTCCCTGAACTGTTGCATCAATCCTCAATGCTGGTAATTCCTCATCCGACTTTTATTAACGCATAGTGTGTCTATGTCATCTCTGAGGTGCAAAATTTTGTGTATTGTCATCAATTTCTTTATTATTTGGTCAATTTATCTGAGTTCCTCCCTTGTTTATTTAAAGAATGGTCCCGAGTATCTTGAAAGAGGGACTAGCCAGGAAAAAACGTATTGACTTTAGGTTTTATTGAAGGTTAACGATTTTAAATTCACCAGTTATTTTTTTCTAGTGTAATAAAAAAATAATTGAATTTCTTAATATCATGTGAGGGGGTGTCCTCGTGGTGTAATGGTTAAAGCGATGAACTGCAGAATCGTAGGAAGCAAGTTCGTACTCCAGTCGCGCTATTACGTTCACTTTGGGGCAAATAACCTTGGGAAAGGTATGAACCCCCTTATCCTTCCAGCTATGGGTTAAATAGTACGACTACTGTTCTTCTAGGAGAATGGCTTTGGCATTAAATAACCTAAAAAGAGTTGATATGCCATTAAACAAAAAAAAACAACCAACCAACCCAATTTGAGTGAGCTTAAGAGTAAGAATGATAAATAGGTATTGTACTTTCCCCAGATATCCAAAACTGAAGGGGGTGTCCTCGTGGTGTAATGGTTAAAGCGATGGACTGCGGAATCGTAGTAAGCGAGTTCGTACTCCAGTCGCGCTATTACGTTCAGTTTCGGGCAAATACCCTTGGGAAAGGTATGAACCCCCTTATCCTCCCAGCTATAGGTTAAATAGTACCACTACTGTTCTTTAGGAGAATGGCTTTGGCATTAAATAACCTAAAATGAGTTGATATGCCATTAAACAAAGAAACCGAAACCAAAAAAAAAAAGAAAAAAAAAAAAAACAGGGGGTGGGAAATCTCTTTTGAAAATTCAATTAGTCAAAAGAAATGTGTACAACTCAAATAAATGCAAACATTTAAGACAGTATTTATATTATGCCAGTTTTTTTTTATACAGGGTCTTGTCTTCTCGAACTCTTTAATAATTGGATCTACTGCCTTTATTTTAAACTGTTATTAAGAGCAAATCACGTGTTCCATTTTCTTGGGGTTTTTTTTCCAAATCATCCATGTAATTGTTTTGCATCCTATTTTGTTTTCTCAATTTCCTAATTTCTATTTTTCTTTTTGTCCTTATGCTTCAATTCATTTCCTTTTTTAATTGTTGTAATTAGTCTTAATTCTGTTTTTCTATTCGACTAATTTCTGAATTGCATCATAAACATAATTCTCGATTTTACCAGATCATTCATTAAAATCATAATAAATTCCCACTAAATCACTTTTCTGATAAGTAAAATTTCAAATTACATAGAAAATATGATTTTTCTAGAAATCATTTTTACATCAATTTTGATTCAAATTATTATTATTTACTCTTTGAGAGTTTTTCACATCATTGTGAGCTTATGGTCTTTCACTGGAGTCTGAGTGACAGCAAGTCTCCTCAAGTCTCCAGGACTCTTCTCAGTATTCATGCTGTTCTCAATAATATAGTAGTTTGGATGGTCTCTACTTGTCCTCTAATTTCCAAGTCATTTAATCTTTTAAATAATCCTTTAGTGACCGTACCAAAAGTACCAATCATGATTGGTATAATTGTCACCTTCATGTTCCATAGTTTTTTCAATTCCCTAGCAAGGTCCAGGTACTTATCCTTCTTTTCACTTTCTAACAGTTTTTTCTGTGGTCAGCCGGGACAGCAAAATCCACAATTTTGCAAATGCTCTTTTTTTTTTTTTTTTTTTGGTTATTGTAAGGTCTAGTCTTCTGGCCGAGATTAGGTGATCCGTTTCCATTTTATGTGACATTCTCCAGAACGGATGCTAGGTTGTGCATATACCATCGGTTCGTATGGTTAAATTTAAATATCTTGCACAACTCCCAGAGTATCAACTTGTCCACCCAGTCGTGTCTAGTCTTATAGTCCTTCTGTGCTAATTTGCTGCATTCGCTTATCATGTGATTGGTGGTTTCGTCTCGATTACCACTTAACCTACATTTGCTATTTTGCTGCGTCTTATCTATTCTCGCTTTGATATTATTATTATTATTATTATTATTATTATTATTATTATTATTATTTTACTCATTTGAGAGTTTTCACACCAGCATTAGCTGATGGTTTTCGACTGGAGTCTGAGTGACAGCAAGTCTCTTCAAGTCTCCAGGACTCATCTTAGTATTCTGGGCAATCTCAACAATGCTGTAGTTTGGATGGTCTCCCCTCGTCCTCTTATTTCCAAGTCTTCCAGCCCCTGTACCAATCTTTTGGTGACTTTACCGAGCCAATTGCAATTGGTATCACTGTCACTTTCATGTTCCATTGTTTTTAGTTCTCTAGAAAGTCTAGGTACTTATATCTCTTTTTGCATTCCTTCAATTTTACCCTGTGGTCAGCCGGACAGCAAAGTCCCCTATTCGGCAGGTTCTCTTTTTTGTTGACTATCACTTGGTTTAGTCGTCTGTCCGAGATTAGGTGATCAGTTTGTATCTCAATATCCCAGAGAATTTTGTACGTCTCATTTTCCAGGACGGTTTCTGGATTGTGTATGTACCATTTGTTTGTATGGTTGAATTTAAACTTCTTGCACAATTTCCAGTTGTGTCTAGTCTTATACTCTCTCTGTGCTAATTTACTGTATTCGCTTATTGTGCAATAGATCGTTTCGTCTCTTTCACTATATAGTCTACATCAACTATTTTGTTGCGTTTTATCTATTTTTGCTTTGATGTAGTTAGTCCTAATGGCGTTGTAACGCCATAAGCACTAACTATAGCATAGGGAATTCAGACTCTTACTAAAGTCTGAATAGTAGTAAGTCTCCTCAGTTCTCTGGACTCTTCTAAGTATTCTAGCCTATCTCATCAATGTCGTGGTCTGAATGATCTCGATTCTTCCTCTGATTTCCAATTCTTCCAGGTCTCTTTTCCAAGCTTTCGGTGACCATTCCAAGCACACCAACTAGAGATTGGTATCACCATCACCCTATATTGTCACAGCGATTTTAGTTCTCTAACAAAGTCCACGTGTTTGACCATCATTTCGCTTTCTTTTATTTTCACTCTGTGGTCCGCCGGTATGGCAAAATAAACTAAACGGCAAGATCTTTTTTTTTCTTGTAAATCAACATTAGATTTGGTCTTCTTGCCGGAATAAGACGACAATTCTCTTTGATCGTCGTGTTCATGAGGAGATGGTCGTTGCAGCCATATGTTTAATTTTTCTATCTCTTTTGTTCCAAAAGGGAAGATGTCTTCAGATTCTATGAATTTGACTATTATCTCTTTTAGAATCAATGTTATTATGTTATAAGTTTTGGAAAGGTATATTGGTGGGGTTTTTTTTGCTTTTGTTGCTTCCTTTATTTTTAGTTGTCGGTATTGCTACGGATCTTGTGAGCCAATGGACATTTTTTCAGGTTCTTTAATGATTTCTGTAATAAGTTTCATCTTCAGTGGATGTATGAAGGATTGGTGTGGAGCAAAAGTTTGATTTTTATCGATTCCAGGTGACTTCCATTTATGTGTACATTTAAGTATATTTATAATCTCCTTTATTGTAAGTAAGTAAAGCTGGCGACCATAGTCGAGGGTGACCCGAAGGCTCCCTTTTCGATAGCTACTACACCAAGGTGTAGGGAAGGGCGCAACTCCTTTCCCTGGATTACTCCAGTTTACCCTTGATCTGTACCTTACAATTTTTTGAGTCTTTGGTATGACTTGACCTGGGATTGAACCCAGGTCTCCCGGGCCATTGGCGAACACTCTAACCGCTTCCTTTATTGTAATATCTTCATATTATCATTTCACTCCTTTGAGAGTTTTTCTCACCAGCATTAGCTGATGGTCTTCCACTGGAGTTTGAGCGACAGCAAGTCTCTTCAAGTCTCCATGACTCTTCTCTGCATTTTGGCCGATCTTAACTGTGCTGTCATTTGGATGGTCTTCTCTCGTGTTCTTATAAGTCTCTTTACCAATACTTTGGTGACTATACCGAGCGCACCGATTACAATTGGTATTACTGTCACTTTCTTGTTCCATAGTTTTTTTTCAGTTCCCTAACAAGGTCAAGGTACTTATCACTTTTATGAGGATATCTAAGTGTATTTATTACAAAATCAATAGTAATATTTTTCTTACATTTGTAATTCATCATTTTTATAAGTCTATATTTTCAATTCACCTCGCCTTTTTATTACATGATTTTTTTATTATCTTATTAATTGATGTTATCGCTTATTTTCTTCAACTATTTCTTGCTTTCCTAGTTTTCACTTTGATACCCTTATTCATTTCATCAGGCATGAATATTCATCCACTGTATTCCTCCATTTCTTTTTATATCCTTAATGTTCTTTTAGGTTTCTTAAAGCTATTTTGTTACATTAGGGCTAATGTAGACATCGTTGTGAGTTCGAACTCCAACCGCTCTTCTACGTTCATGTTCAGATTGGAAAAGTTATAAACCCCTTGCTATAAGTTAGATATTACCACTACTGTTCTTTTACAAGGATAGCTTTAGTATTAAATGAAGGTTGATATGTCATTAAACACAGAAAGCAAACCAAACCTAAATACATACTTTTAAAATGCTTGGGGACTATTATTCCCAATTTACATTAATGTCTTCGATGGATGATTTATAAAATCTTTGCGTCCATCATTCTTGGTGTTAACTAGCTAAAGCAAACCCCAATTCTAAGGATCCTCTTTGGGCATTCCACCTTGTGAGTGTTCTTAGAGGATTCATATATCCTTTTGGTGGTTCTCCTTTTTCATCCCGCTTGTTGTTCTTGCATCTTCCCACCAGATAATTCAGTTTTAAGAACCGATTGATCCAACGACCCATCTTCTAGACGTCGAGTATTAACCCCACCCCTTAACCAATACTATTCCTGTGGAACAATCTGTAAAGATGAATGACGACTGACACAAAGAAAAACATCATTTTTGGAATAAAATTCACTGTCGAATAAATGCATTATTTTTAAAGAACGGACGTCAATTTTGAATGAGAAAAAGTTGTTTTAGTTATAAAATGAATATTTTATTAGTAATATATTCATGTATAAATTGATAATTTAGATAATTCATACAAGTAATACAAGGAGTAAATAATATAATAAATGATATAATATACAAGTAAATACTTTCCCATTTTCTTAGTAAAAAAGAAACAAACACTTTCTGATTGCTTCAAAACCGATATCCGTTCTCCTCGACTGTCAAACTCAACTTCCTCACTATTATTAGATTTTCAAAATATAGTCATTTATTGCTCCAAGCTGGTATATATAAAAGTCGAAGTCGCTAGTGTTTTCAGGAAATAAAAATCACTCTATTTGAATAAGTAAATGATTTGATTATAAATGCTGTCAACAAAACAGTCACTTATCTATGAAGATCACAAAAGACCAGATTGGAAATATATAAAGCAATTCTTTGCCGCGATAAGATTTTTTTCAAATTGTCATCTTCATAAGTAATAAACAGTAATTTGGTCGAAAATATAAGATGGATTTGAATACTAAATGAATAACACATATATGTAAACTGAAAATAATTTGTCAACACAATTTTACACTTTTGCACACTCATACAACCGAATAACTTAATACATGTCTGAATTATGAAGTGTATTCTGATAGTAACTTCATTAAGTGGGAAGGTTTAAAGGAATTTAAGTTATATTATATAAATAGATAAATAAATAGATTGTCCTCGAAAATAAAATGATAACCTATTTGAACTACTGAATTGTAAAAAAGATATAATTTAAGGCGATGTTTTCGTTTACAGAAGGAGAAATAAACTTGATTCAGAATTGTGGAAATTGCTTATTCTGTTTCGTCTCACAGACCAAATCACTTGATTTTCCTAATATCTTTTTTGTAAAGGTCATTTAAATGTAGTAACATATTACATTTAAGATGAGGAACTGAACGGCAACATTTTCTAGTTAAATATAGTTTAATTTGTAATTTTAAATTGGACTTTATGTATATATATATATATATATATATATATATATATATATATATAAGGTAAACATTTTTTTAATATAAAGTTAATTTTCTTTTAAACCAAAATACCAGAGTTTTATCATTTCTTGTCAAAAAATTTCGCAATGAAAATGGATATTATAATAACACTTTTTGAAAAATATATTTTATGTTGATTTTGGTTTGATTTGGTTTGGTTTTATAGCATATCAAACATTGTAAGTTATATAATGCTAAATCCTTTTATATATCTAAACAGTTCTATTTCAAACAGTTCAGTTTAGTATAAGTAGAGTTTTTGTTTACACACAGTTAAATATAAAAACAATACTATTTCGAAGAATTCAGTTTAGCATAAGCACATAGTTTAAATGTCAAAAACAGTTATATTTCAAACAATTCTGTTTAGCAGAATTAGAGGTTTTGTTTACACACATTTAAATAGGAAAACAGTTCTATTTCAAATCATTCAGTTTAATATATGTACACAGTTTAACTGTTAAAACAGTTCTATTTCAAATAATTCAGTATAGCATAAATACACAGTTTAGACATCAAAAACAGTTCTATTTCGGACAATTCTGTTTAGCATAAGTATGCAGTTTAAATATTAAAAGAATTCTATTTCAAACAATTCAATTTAGCATAAGCACATAATATTGGTAGAGAATAACGTAATTTCGATTGAGATTTTCAATTTAGTGACAAAAATGTGGGTTCTAAGTTCACATTATAATTTCTTAAATGAGACAATTATTAAATGTAATTCTTTTTTTAAAACAGTTATGTTAATATTGATCATATAAAAAGAATGTGGCTTGATATCGAGTTTACTAATCACCACAGTTTAATTTTTAAACGTTTACAAGGATTTTTACTGGCCAAATAGTTATAATTAGCCACCCGAGTTTGAAAATATCTTTAACCGTTTTCCTTCTTAGTCAATACGTAATGATCTTGCAACAGGAAAGATACCTTTGAACCACTTAATTTGTAGTCTATTGTTGAACAACTGAATAAAATTAAAAAGTATTTAAATTAAATTGAATTCTATTATTATTTGGTTTGGTTTGGTTTGGTTTTATGGCTTATTAACCATTGTAGGTTATTTAATGCTAAATCCATTTTCATACATATTGACAGTTCTATATGAAACAGTTCAGTTTAGCTCAAATACACATTTTAAATGTGAAAACAGTTCTATTTCAAGCAATTAAGCACACTGTTTTGTTCTATTTGGTACATAGATAGGAACCTATCAGGTCCTATCATTCCGGGCCTGAGTGGACCCGAGAGCGATGGTAATAAAAGGGTACTCGACATTCCCCAAAGCTCCAACATTACTGAAGCCTCACAATCAGATAGTTTTGTGTCATATACAGGACACTCTCTGGGGATGTCTTACTCCTCTGCAGAGATGCAGTCGGTATATTCTACTGTCAGCCGACAAGTCAACTGACTTTGGCGAGAGATTCTTCTTCTAGCAGATGAACTTCTAGGAAAGAATAGTCTCTCCCCTGCTAGTTTATATTCTGTTTTCTTTCTTTTCTTTAGAGTTATGATGTCCGTTCGATTTGAATATATACATATATATATATATATATATATAAATATATATATATGATGTCAGTTCGATTTTCTTTAGAGTTATTATGTCTGTTCGGTTTGAACTTTCCACATTATATGTTCTATTCTGGCGTGTATGGCATAAGAGTATTAACATTGCGGTTCTTAACAATCAGTTGATTCTTGTCACCACATTAATTATAGCAAGGGTAACCTCCATATTATTCGGTAATAAGGAGATTGATTTTGGTTATTGTTCTGTCATTGTTTTGGACTTCTTATTGTAACAAATTTAGGAGTCTGGTCTTGTCTGATATAACCTGGTAAAGGTATGTAAATTTACATAAAAGAAGTGCAGTTGTCAAATGAAACAACACTTTTTTTTTTACTTTGATATAGTAAGTTCTTATTGAATTATTTTTTTCTGCTTTTCTAAAGATTCATTTTCTCTCTACCGGTTTCCTCTTCTCAGCCATGTCCAGATCATATCATGCGCAATTTCAATAGTTTGTCGTTTGAAGTATCCATATAGTTGTTTTTCTCCCAATTCTTAATTTCTAAAGTTTTCGATCGTTGCTTTTATGCTTGTCTGTAAGTTAATTCTGTTTATAATGTAGTCTGTCTTACTTGGTTCTTTTTTGTATATTCTTTTAGTCCCTGAACTGTTGCATCAATCCTCAATGCTGGTAATTCCTCATCCGACTTTTATTAACGCTTAGTATGTCTATGTCATCTCTGAGGTGCAAAGTTTTGTGTATTGTCATCAATTTCTTTATTATTTGGTCAATTTATCTGAGTTCCTCCCTTGTTTATTTAAAGAATGGTCCCGAGTATCTTGAAAGAGGGACTAGCCAGGAAAAAACGTATTGACTTTAGGTTTTATTGAAGGTTAATGATTTTAAATTCACCAGTTATTTTTTCTAGTGTATTAAAAACATAATTGAATTTCTTAATATCATATGAAAATAAGAACAAAGAAATAAGATCTAATTATGTCAAAGCAAAACAAATGATAATTTCATTTAATAATCACAAAAAAAATCTTTTTGCTTCAAACAAAAACATTTTCATACCATAATGGCATTCTTATTAATAAACCTGGATATTTCATTTATCTCGGTATTTTTATAACAGACACTGGCCTCTTAATCTTTTTTACAGTTATGAGTGTGTGAATGAGAGAGAGAGAGAGAGAGAGAGAGAGAGAGAGAGAAAGAGAGAGAGGGAAAGAGGGAGAGAGAGTGTGTGTGTGTGTGTGTGAGAGAGAGAGAGAGAGAGAGAGAGAAAGAGAGAGAGAGATGTTTAAAATATCTCTTTCTTCATACCAAATGACGTGATTGATTATTTAGAACAAAACAGTCTGATTAACCTAACATTGTAAATCAGAAACCTGTAATTATATTTACTTGCAATAACCCTACCGTCATTTTTTGTATCATATATTCTAGGATAATTCCTTTTATCAGGAATGTGTTCATTTAATGGATGAGATTTTCTTGAAAACTTCAAGTCAGAATCCATTTATTCTGTCATATTCTTCTTTTTCACAAATGGTTCTTTGTAAAGTGTGTACGTTTATTTCTGTAACCAAGCAACCGTTTTTTTTTTTCGATATGACAAATACTTTGTCTTCCTCTTTCGTTAAAGAAGCAACATAATTCTTTTAAAAAACATGTCCAATATCCAATTATTTCAATTAATAAATCGAAATAGTTTCTTTTTCTGTCTTCTGTAAAAAGATGGTTTGAGGTAGAGCTAATAAAGTTTCTAGTAAAATATTTTACCATTGATAAAGTACTCTCAAACAATAAGCAAACATAAGCTGGAAGACATATAGCTACTATATGTAACTAACTTCACGGTTATCTAAATTCCCTGACTTTAAAAGAAAAAATATTAATAAATTATGTTTTATTAAAATAGTTATTCCCTTTTAATTATTCAGAACCAATTAGGCTTATTAGATATATATTAATAAGTACATAGCATTATTGCTTAGTAAGGTATTATGATCTAAACCAGAAACTGAAATGTTGAAATCGCTTAATCTCTTTAAGTGCTAATGTCTTTTATCTAAAAGAAAGTTATTTACAAAACACTATGAAATCTTTCGGGCATCAAAACTTCGTAAAATAATACAAAAATATAATTGGTAAATCTCTTTTCTGATATGAGGATTTAACTTTTATTGAAGAAAAATACTGTTTGTAACTCCAGAATGTAAATTTTTAATTTGAAATTTAAGAAAAAAATATCGTTGTTTAAAAAATGAATGACAAGTAGGATTTTGAGGGGTCCGTGGTGTAATTGTTATCGTCGTAGGAAATGGACACGGCGACACGAGTTCAAATCCTGGATGAGATTGATTAGCATTTCACATAGCACTAATACCCTTGGGAAAGGTATGAACCCAATTATTCTCCCTCCAGCTATGGGTAAATAGTAGGGCAGACTGATTCTTCAGTCATGGTGAGGCAACTAGTCTAGGAGAAGGAAAACTCTGAATTCAAACCTGGTAAACTTCGCTAAAATATTGACCGTATGTCATATCCTGCCCGAGCGGAGGGGTTGGTAAATATGGACAAGCAGGATTTTGAAATTTGGCAATCGGTCTCACTGCGTCTGAGAGCACATCTTATCCTGCGTAGAACGACATACAAATGCTGGTATATATATATATATATATATATATATATATATATATATATATATATATATATATCATATGTAATAATTGTAGTTCCACACCACTCACATGTTACTTCAAATTTCATGTGTTTCTACAATGATCAGAGAAGCAGATGTTTCGAATAGCCTCTTCTTTGGCGAGAGTTTTAAAAATAATAATACCAAATAATAATCAAAACAAAATTGATCATACTAATGATGATAAATAAGAAAACACCCACGAACGCGAGCGCACGTGAAAGTGGCAACCCAAAGGTTCCCTTCTC